>OY978019.1:1200000-1825070 GCA_963854515.1 Pandemis heparana | reverse complement strand
AAAGTGTCATCTGGCTGCAGTGATTTATCTGCCAAACTATAGCAAAAAGTATCCACTTCAAAAACTTCAGTTACAATTTTAATAGGTAAGTACCTTAACTTCAGTTGGGACTAAGGACACAATTTGTGAGGAAATATCTTCAAATAGATCTCTTTTCATAACGCCATATTGCTTAATGCAATATTCCACTACTGATTTAACTAAGTAGTTCCGTGCCGTCGTGTCTAGTTTTCCATTCTTCTTTAAAGAAGCTAGACATAGTTCTCCGGCACTATTACTTTTTAAGATAATTTCTAAATCATCATTCTAAACAAAAGAAAACATCATTTTTTACAACGAAATCAGAATAAGCATGCAGACAACCATTTTGAGCAGTTTTATAGCCTAAGGCCGTTTGTCCACCGCCGCCGTCACCGTCACGTCACCGAGAACGAGATGACGGCGCCGAAGTAGCGGTACATACATTTACTTAAGCCGCGTGTCCACCGCAGCGACACGCGGCTTAAGTAAATGTATGTACCGCTACTTCGGCGCCGTCATCTCGTTCTCGGTGACGTGACGGTGACGGCGGCGGTGGACAAACGGCCTTATACTAACCCCTCATTTCGCAATTTAAAAAGAAATACTGAGTTCCAGCCTCTGTTTCCAATCACTGTTTAGCTCTGTTTAAAAACCTTTGAAAATTTGCAATTAAGTAAAAGAATACAACATGTATGTCAAAAGTTATGTTGTTTATGTTTATAAACAACTTTGCGAAATAAAGGGTAATGATCTAACGATAATATAATTTGACAATCGCCGGTCCAGACAGATAATACAAGTCACACACACCTGAATCCTATTTCATCAACACAACAATTGTCAGTGACAAGTGACAATTCTTTTTACATTACAAACTCGATGAGAATCTACGCCGGTTGACTTCATATTGAACACGCATTGCATTTCGAATTGTCATAATTCTGATAATTGTCGAGTTGGTGAAATAGGGGCCCGATTCAATGAAGTACTTACATGAGTGGGGTTTTTTGCAGCCGGTTCTGTCCCATCATGACTGCTCAAACTGCTTCCGCTTTTGAATGAATCGCTGGAACAGCTAAGAGTGTCCTCAGACGCTGTGTCCTGTAATAATTTTGTTAATATTACAATGTGCACTATATTTAATTTTTTATTTAGTATAAGTTTTGTAAATAGTAGGTATTTTTTCTTTCTTTCTTTTAGATATTTTTGATATGTATGAATGTAGTTTCTGTTTACTCAATAAAGTACAAATATATTTATTTTGTGAATCATGTGATATTCTCTTTTAGGGTTAGAGAGAAACCAAGAATTATATCTAGGCATCTTCTTTTATACATATAAATAAAATTGTACCTACTGACGGTGTGACGTCACGCGGAACTTTAACAGGCTTCATTATAATTTTTTGTTTAATTAAGAAAAAAAAGGGTCCTATATTTTTTGGATAATCTGACGGACTAATTATATTTTTTTAGTAAAATAACCTATTGCCAGCACAAGGCTTGTATGAAGGAAATTTTGAAAAATAAAGCTGCAACAGGGCAAAGCCAAGAGCAACAGCTAGTTTATAATAAATTGCATTTAACCCTCTATACCTACCTAACTACTGAGAGCGAAGTTTAAGAACTTCTGTAGAGGTAACAGGCAGGAAATAATAGTAGGTAGGTACTTACAGTAATAATTTTTTGCAACTTGTTGAGACCTCTTTTAAATAATATCCTTTCTTTTAGGTCGGGAATGAGCTCTTTAAGCTCTGGCTCTTGTATGTCGCTCATCAATTTGAAGGGTATCCGATTTTCTAAAATACAAAAATAGGAGATTAATTTACTAGGTACATGTTAGTTTAGTAGACGTGCGTGTTCAACCTATGTTTGACACCTAGGTACTTCGTCAGTCAACACAAAAGCAAAAGCTAGGTTTGTAGGTTTCGTTTTTCAAAATAGATATTGGCATAGCTAGGCATTACCTCGTTAATTAACATTAACAGTTAACATTTTGACTAAAGGATTAACTTTTAAAAATGTTAACGGACACGTTAACTTCCGTTAATATGCAGAAGTCCGTTAATCGTTAATCCTATACCTACTATTTACCGCACGGCACCGCGGCGCGGCGCGAAAAACAGGTTCAAACCAGTTTCAGGCGGCGCGTGGCAGAGTGAAATAAAAACAAAACTAAACTAACGATTAACTATTTGCTTAACGGTGCCCAGCTATGGGAACGGGAAAAAACACTTACAACTTAGCTGGCAAAAGCTAGTTTACGAATAAATTTTACTGTAAAATTTACCAAATTGCTTTAGTAAATACCTGCCTAAGTATTACTGTTAATTTTACCAAAGTGATAAAGTAGGTCTTTTCTATACAATAAAACAAACGAAAAGCAGTTTCCTGGACGAAAACCGCTTCTTTATCGATGTAGGTAGGTAACAGCTCAACCGCCGACCATCGTGTCCTACCTCACAATACAACCACTGCCACTGATGCATTCAATATTTTAAACAGAAATGCGAAACGCTTTTCACTAAATAAATACATATTTCAAAGAATATATTCATGTTGTACAAACTTACCTTCAAATTTCTTTATAGTGGGTTCAGATAGCCCCCACTCAGCCAAATAACTCACCCCTAAGTCGTCTTCTGAATCACTTTCCATTATTTTAAAAGAAATTTAATTTGGATTTGGAAATTTAGTAGCGAGCCGGATTTGCACACGACGACAGGCGCAACGAACGTGTGTTCTACTCTGTACTTCACTTCTGTCTGGCGGGGGGGTCGCTCTCGCTCGGCTCGGCTCGCGTCGCGTCGCACGCGGCGCGGCGTGCTTAGGGATGCAAACGATGCATCGATGTTTGCTATCGATGTTCACCATTGCAAGACATCGATGTATCGATGTTGTTTTATGCGATGTTTTTACATCAATGTTTTGCTTGCCATCTGTTAGAAATTTTTAGTGCTTTTATTATTATGATGTTTTTCTTTTGCCTGTCATCTATTAGAAATGTTTGGTACTTTTAGCAGAGCAGAAAATAGGTGTTAAAGGTAATTTTATTTCCTATACTCTACTCTACACCTTCCTTATTCTAAAGACTTACCTATTCAATAGAAAATATTGCTATAGATGATAGATAATATATAATTTAACTATTGAATAGATAGATAATAAAAGAAATTAAAAAAACATCGATGTTTCGATACATCGATGTTTTTCGGGCGATGTTTTTTGAACATCGATGTTTGTTCTGAAACATCGATGTATCGATGTATCAGGCGCGCCCGATCCGCCGATCCCCTCCCCCTCACCCTGCGCGACCGACGAGCGGGCGGCAGCGGGAAGTTGGTTGGGTGGATTAGGTATACATAATATAGAAATTATAGAAAACGATCGCAGCGCATGCCGTGGCAGAAATATGCATCAAGACGGGATTAAGTAGTGAAACTTGTCTGGTACGGCGTAATTATGTCAAGGTCGTCATGACACCTTGTAGGTTTAACATTAAAATATATTATAATTTAGCCATTACAAACATAGACCCTATAACATTGGTATACCTACCTACCTGCTGTAAGTACTTGGACTTTATAGACTTCAAAAATATAGGTAGGTCATCGCGAGTACATAGGTACCTGGGTAGGTATTTCATTTTGTTTTTTCTTTTTTTAACCCCCAACGCATAAAAGAGGGGTGTTAGGTACAAGTGTGTCTGTGTGTCTGTCTGCAGGCACCGTAGGTAACTATTATCAAATCTGTGACCGTAGCTAGCTCTTAAACCGGTGAATCGATTTGAATACGGTTTTTTTTATTTGAAAGCCGGTTGTCTAGCGATGGTTTTTAGACATTCAAGGTCATGAGCTCTTGTTCGCTACGGTAGGACTAGGAATCTTAGACGCATAGGGGGCCGTCCATTAATCACGTGAGGCTTGAAAGGGGGGGGGGGGGGAGGGGTTTGACAAAAATCACGAAATGTCACAAGGGGGGAGGGGGTTGTAGTAAAGATATCACGTGTATTTAATTTTTCATTATTTTTTCAAACGCGCGATTTTTAAATCGAAAAGCGGCGTGTAGTGTGACCTTGACTCGCCGTTGCTAGGCAACGAACGAAGTACCTTCTCACGCGCCGGCGCCGCCGACGACCGCTCGGGGGTAGTCTTAAACCTCACCATGTATCACCAAGAGCTAAAACTTAAGTTTAAAAGTACTATTACATACATACCTACACATACATACATTACATTACATAGGTAGGTACATAAGCGAAATTTAGCCTTATAAATCTTATAATTGCCTGGTATTTGCCATCAATCAATGGCATGACATCTTTTAATGATCATTTAGGTGTAAAATATAAGAAATAAGGTAGGTACATACTGTAGCGAGTTAGCCATTATTGCGTGTCGGAACGTGTTTAAAATAGGTATTAATTTAATGGAATGGTTACGGATACGTTTGACGCTCAGTCATACCTATTGTGTAGAATCTCGGGGCTACGCTGAGCCCATGGTTGTTAAATGAAATACTTTTGAAGCAGAATACCTACAATCTATTTAATTGAAGAATAATGAGTTTACTTTATCTACACTCTGAGCTACACTTCCCTACAGTACCTACCTAGGAAAAGTCGTCGTGGGCTAAAGCTAGGCTAGGCCAAAGAAAATACCTACGTAAAACAATAAAACTTTAAATAGGTGTATTTAAGGTCAACCGGAGCTAATGCGTCACAATACTTTAAACAGCATATTTATCAGATTATAACAAACACATTATGTATGCTTAAAAGCTATAACTTATGATACAAGTTAGCATATTTTATCTAAATTCATACGTTTCTGTAAAAGCTGGGATTTTTAGACGCTATAGCCCCAGGTGGGGCTAAAGCGTCTTTCACTAGTATTATGTGATCGGATTGGTCGGAATGATTTTAATCGAGATAACCTTATAAAAGCACTCATGGAAAAGTATATTATTACTAGCTTCTGCCCGCGGCTTCGCTCGCGTGTACCAGGAGTATTTCAATCCTGTTTTTTTCCCGTTCCCGTAAGAATTTCGGGAAATGCTCTCTTAATGCTCCTCTACACTCATCAAGCAACCACATGCCGAATTTCAGCTTTCTACGACCAGTAAATCTTCCTCATTCAATCAAGTTTTTTTCCCGTTCGTTCCCGTGGGAATTTTAGTCAATTGTCTCTTAATGCTTCCTTATACTCCCCAAAGCACCTGAAGGCCAAGTTTCAGTTTTCTACGACAAGTAAAACGAAAAATCGATCCCGTAGAACTGAATATAAATCCCGTTTTATCATTATCCCGTGGGAATTTCCGAAAATCCTTATAATTATTTTTTACTATTATAATCACCTACTTTCTAAGTCAAATTTGAAGAGTAGTCATTATAGTTCATAGGATTTGGTTGAACAGAATATATAAATCCCGTTTTTTCCTTATCCTGTGGGAATTTCCAAAATCCTGAAATAACTTTCTTAGTTTTGTAATCACCTACTTGTGTATGAAATTTGAACTCTAGTTATTATAGTCACTGAGATAGGGTCACTTGGATTCAAATATATAAATCCCGTTTTCTCCCATTCCCGTGAGAATTTCCAAAAATCCTTCCTTAGTGGACGCCTACATTGTATTAATAGGTATGTATGTATGTGCCAAATTTCAAGTTTCTAGGTCCAGTGGTTTGGGCTGTGCGTTGATATATAGTTAAGTCAGTCAGTCAGTCAGTCAGTCAGGACTTTGAATTTTATATATATAGATGTGGTACGCTAAATTCTAGCTTTAGCTTTAGCTCTAGGGTAATCAGTTGAACAAAAATATTCGGTGCTGTAGTGTCTAATTGACTACGTTTCTTATGGACGCATTAGCCCCTTCCTGGATTCCAGGAGTACCAAAAAATTTTATCTCCTATAGGTTCGAGTAGAGTGGCAGTCGCGATACCTACCTACCTTTACCTACCTTTTGATACCTACCTTTGTATGTATGTAAAGAGTTTTACATACATACATACATACCTCTAACATCGTTTGTCCGAATGATCGTTTGTCCTGAAATTTCTCCAGCTGAAACTGAAAATATTTCTGAAACTATTTTACAAAGGTTTTGTAGAATAGGTTGGGTTAGGTTAGGTTTATTTTATGATTTTTCTGAAAAGTTCATGGTTTCAGTATAAATTCAGTTTAGGACAAACGATCATTCGACCAAAAATTACGTTTGGCATTCGATTATTAGGGATTCAGATATAGAGCCGTTCGAGTATTTTTTGGTCGTAAGTCTAGAAATAAAAACATGTCTTTTCATTTTTCATTTTCATTTTCATTTTTGATCTTTTTAATATCTTACCCGAAAATTTTATATTGAATCAACATACATACATACATACATACATACATACATACATACATATCGTCACGCCACAAACAATCAACAAATAAACAAAATAATTATAATTATCTAAATATATAAAAATAAAAAATATAAATAAAATTCTAACTGTACGTACATTTCGTTGATTAATTTTTATTTATATAGATTCCTTTATTAGACATGTACAGAAAGTTTTACAGCTATAATATTATCCTAAAATAAAAGGTTTCGGACCTGAGAAAAGGGGCTATTGCGTCACAACAGACGCAATAGCCCCAACAGGACTGACGCAATAGCCCCGAAGCTAAAACATAAAATACAAATTTGAAATTGCATAATTAACTTTAAATCTTAAGTTAATTAGATAAAATAATCAAAACAACATGTATTCCATATTCCAATGAATTAACAAAAGTACTTACGGTTTAAAAACATCGATTCACTTAGAGACACTGAGATTTGTTAGATACAAATGCACGTGTTGGCACACAAGAAGAGTCGAAACGAAATGACAAATTAAAGATCACGGATTAATTAAAAAAAAAGAGCTCGGCCACTAAATTTAGTGATCATTTTTTGTACTTTTAGTGACAAAGCGTGCGTGAGCGGACGTGAGTAGTTCTAAAGAACGCTTTTCTTATGATAATTGGAATGGACGCATTAGCCCCGTAGACGACATAGCCCCGGTTGACCTTACCACCTATTTAATGTGTGAGTTTTATTGAATTTTTGTGCTAGTAGGTAACAATGCGACGTTTTTTTTTTTATCAAATATCTTAGGCCTCGCTGCCGGCGGCACCCTAGGTAAGGTTTCTATAATGTTTTTATATTTTGTATTAATATTGCTTTATTACTTTTTATTTGAATATTGTAAAAACCTAACTTCAGATAGTAGCGTATTGATGAATACGAATAGGTACGAATGTTTGAACCTGGGTCATAATGTATGTTTCCTATGTATTTAAGTACCTACTTATGTATGTTTATCCGTTGTCTAGTGCCCCTAATACAAGCTGCTTAGTTTGGGACTAGATCAATTGGTGTATATATATTACTAGGTACTTCTACCTACACTTGCTCGGAAATGCCATACAGGTAGGTCTACGTGTGAGATTTTAGGCATTAGGCAATTCCCTTATTCGTGTCGTCACCATCATCACCGTTACTCATTCGGGATTGCCTCATCATCTCCAGCGTATACCATAGGTACGCTGGGCACAGGCCTCCTCTCAAACCGAGTGGGCTTGGGCTGTAAGTTCCCACTTCCCAGGCGGGCCCAGTGTGGATTGGGAATTTCACACACACCGTTGAATTGCTTCGGAGGTAGGTAATGTGCAGGTTTCCTCACGATGTTTTTCTTCACCGAAAAGCTCATGATAAATTACATATGTAATTTTGCACAGTATACATTCCGAAAAACCAACCCACTAATAGGTATAAGGTATATTAGTCTAGGTAAAGCAATAAAAAAAGAACCTAAGTTCTTATTCATTTCGGTAACGCACCTGTGATTCCCCACGTCTTGCAGGTGTCCCTGGGCGATGGTGATTACTTTCCATCAGGTGACCCGTCTGCTCGTTTTCCCCCTCTAATATAAAAAAAAAAAAACTTAGAAAGTAGATACCTACCTTGGTAGACCAGGTGTACTGTTTTTTGCTTAATAATGAAATAATGAAGTATTGTTGTCGTTATTATAGAGTGTACAGTCACCAGCATAAATAAGTGATCACTTTTGTACCTTGTCACTTTAAAGTCATGTTTCAAAAACCATACGAAATCATGTAACGACTGAAAGCGACAAGGCACAAAAATGATCATTACCTATACCATTTTAAGGAGAACAAAGTAAACCAACCAGTGTGTGTGTGTGTGTGTGTGTGTGTGTGTGTGTGTGTGTAGTGTAGGTACTTACCTGATCAACTTAATCAAATCTTATTTACTTAAGTTAAATTTGACCCACTTCCCGACGTTCAATTGAGCTGAAATATTGCATACCTAAGTACTTATTAAGTCCTACAACCTGATGAAAAGTTGAGTTTAGGCTCGTTTGACTTGTCACGACAAGAACTATCTGGTCATAGATGATATTTAGGGTCTGATAATTGAGCAGGAATGCAGGAAGATAGCATGACGCAACTCCGTCGAGTTTGGGCTTGTTTGATTTGTCTTGACATGTCTTCTCGTCATAGGTAACTGATATTCTTATGACTTATGTATATGTATATGTTGTGTAATACATTTTATTTATTATGTATTTATTATGACTGTATATATGTATTAGTTTATCGTATTTATCTGTTATGTATTATATCTTACATTAAGAATTTAAAATTTAGGCATTTAGGATTATTTTAGGTTTTGATCAGTTTTTTTACTTTTTCTGTGTGTCTACTCTTGCTTAATACCTATGTCCTGTCAATCGTTCAAAGGTTAACTGGAAGAGATCCCTTTAGGGATAAGTTCGCCTTTGTGCATTCGTGTTTTCCTGTATTCATCTTTTTCATGTGTTTTATGTACAATAAAGAGTTTTACATACATACATACATATTCAGCATGATGATAAGGGTCGAAAGATTTCCACTGGAACTCAAAAGAAAGCCATAGAAAGTGCTGAAATAGTCTAGGTTGGGCATTTAAAATTTAATTATTTTGCATAGTAACTATGCGACGGCACTGGTTTTTTTTATCTAATTAAATGAGGATTAGTAACAAGCAACCAACCAACTGCTCTGTTAAAAAACACTGTTATCTGTTGTAAAACTAACATAGAAAAAAAATGTTGTGATTGTAAAATGTATACAATACTCTTTAGTCGTTTTAATCGTCACTATGGTAGCGATTGGAGCATTTGCAGCGCCACCATGCGACGGCACTGGGAACTTTTTATTAACAATAATCTGCTCTGGTATAAAAAACTTAAAATTTGATGTAAAAGTAACTTAGTGATAGGATGAAGCTAACCAAACTAAATTGTTGTGATTTGTTTAGTAAAGTTTACAATACTCTTTAGTCAATTTAACCGTAACTTTGGAAGCGATTGCAGCGTCACCATGCGACGGCGCTGGAAACTTTATTATCAAATGAGTATTAGTAGTAACAACAATCTTCTCTGGTAAAAAAAAACTATAATTTGATGTAAAAGAAACTTAGTAATATGATGAAATTAAGCAAACTTAATTGTTGTGATTTGTTTGGTAAAATTTACAATACTCTTTAGTCGTTTTAATCGTTAATCTGATAGCGATAGTAGCGCCACCATGCGATGGCACTGGAAACTTTTTTATCAAATAAGCATAGTATTAACAACAATCTGCTTTGGTAAAATAAACCATAATTTGATGAAAAGGTAACATAGTAATATGATGAAATCAACCAAACTAAATTGTTGTGATTTGTTTGGTAAAATTTGCAATACTCTTTAGTCGTTTTAACCGTTACTATGGTAGCGATAGTAGCGCCACCATGCGACGGCACTGGGAACTTTTTTATCAAATAAGTATAGTATTTACAACAATCTGCTCTTAGTACGGCTCCTTGTCCTAACAAAAATCAGTTTTATGGTCCCATCCTGAAGAAAGCATGAAACTTGGCATGAATGTAGCTGTCATATATGTGCTTCAATGTCGATATGGAAGCACGTCGAAAAATTTATGTGCCAAATCGTGTTTTTTATGAAAACGGGTACAGCTATCAGAAAACTGTCAAAGATCAATATGTTCCTTATTAAATTAGCTACAATATTGTCTTTAGACATATGTTGATAGAACTTATAGTTTACAAAATATGTACATGTTACTTAAAAGTTTTATTAAAAAGCCAACTTTTAATAAGTGCCGGCACGTAAGTCTAATCTGACCTTCTATGCGCACCAAATTTTTATATGTTACTAGGCATATCATCTGGACCCCAAAACTGCCGGGAGACAGTTTCTGAGGTGTCAAGGTCACCAGTTATGACGTCATCAAATTGGCCGCCACCGCGTTTTGAAAAATTAAAATTACACCCAACTTATGCAACGCACGAATACATGTGGGGTATCAAATGAAAGCTAGTTAAATATACTATTTTTGTGCTCTTAACTGTAATTGCATTAATGTTCACGTTTAAGAGCTATAAATAAAATAATAATAATCTTGGAAAAATATTACGAACTTTTATTTCTTGCACCAAAATGAAAGACTAAAATAATGTGCTACGATAGTGAAAATAAATTATTAAACTTTACATTACAATTCAAAGTTTGAAATTCGGATATAAAATGACGAAGTTATGGTCAAAAACTTGACGACGCTGTAGCGCCTGAAATAACGAAAAAAATTTTTTTTCTTCCTGAAACCAGCACCAATTTTTTTACTTTACTAGGCATATCTTCTGGACTCCAAAACCACTCGGTACTCTTGAACAGCATACGAAAAGATGGTATTGTAAAAAGGTAAAAAAAAGAGTACTTGAGTCAGAATCGATGAGCTGTAACTCTAGAAGTAATGCCTTTACGACTATGAAATAAGTGTCATTTTGTAGCTAATTTAATAAGGTACGTATTGATCTTTGACAGTTTTCTGATAGCTGTACCCGTTTTCATAAAAAATAATAAAAAACACGATTTGGCACATAAAAAGGGGGGGGGGGGATGGGGGGAAAAAATAATTTTTCGACGTGCTTCCATATCGACATTGAAACACATATATGACAGCTACATTCATGCCAAGTTTCATGCTTTCTTCAGGATGGGACCGTATTTTAAGTTAAGGACCCGTACTATCTGGTAAAATAAACTATAATTTGATGTAAAAGTAACTTAGTAATATGATGAAATCAACCAAACTAAATTGTTGTGATTTATTTGGTAAAATTTACAATACTCTTTAGTCGTTTTAACTGGTACTATGGTAGCGATAGTAGCGCCACTATGCGACGGCACTGGGAACTTTTTTTTATCAAATAAGTATAGTATTAACAACAATCTGCTCTGGTAAAATAAACTATGATTTGATGTAAAAGTAACTTAGTAATATGATGAAATCAACCAAACTAAATTGTTGTGATTATTTGGTAAAATTTACAATACTCTTTAGTCGTTTTAACCGTTACTATGGTAGCGATTGCAGCGCCACCATGCGACGGCACTGAAAACTTTTTTATCAAAGGAGTAAAGTATTAACAACAATCTGCTCTGGTTGAATATACTATAATTTGATGTAAAAGTAACTTAGTAATATGATGAAATCAACCAAACTAAATTGTTGTGATTTATTTGGTAAAATTCACAATACTCTTTAGTCCTTTTAACTGTTGCTATGGTAGCGATTGCAGCACCACCATGCGATGGCACTGGAAACTTTTTATCAAATTTGTATAGTTTTGACAACATTCTGCTATGGTAAAATAAACTATAATTTGATGTAAAAGTAACTTAGTAATATGATGAAATCAACCAAACTAAATTGTTGTGATTTATTTGGTAAAATTTACAATACTCTTTAGTCGTTTTAACCGTTACTATGGTAGCGATTGCAGCGCCACCATGGGAAGGCATTGGAAACTTTTTTATCAAATAAGTATAGTATTAACAATAATCTGCTCTGGTAAAATAAACTATAATTTGATGTAAAAGTAATTTAGTAATATGATGAAGTCAACCAAACTAAATTGTCGTGATTTGTTTGATAAAATTTACAATACTCTTTAGCCGTTTTAACCGTTACTATGGTAGCGATTGCAGCGCCACCATGCGACGGCACTGAAAACTTTTTTATCAAAGGAGTAAAGTATTAACAACAATCTGCTCTGGTAAAATATACTATAATTTGATGTAAAAGTAACTTAGTAATATGATGAAATCAACCAAACTAAATTGTTGTGATTTATTTGGTAAAATTTACAATACTCTTTAGTCCTTTTAACTGTTACTGTGGTAGCGATTGCAGAGCCACCATGCGATGGCACTGGAAACTTTTTATCAAATTTGTATAGTTTTAACAACATTCTGCTATGGTAAAATAAACTATAATTTGATGTAAAAGTAACTTAGTAATATGATGGAATCAACCAAACTAAATTGTTGTGATTTATTTGGTAAAATTTACAATACTCTTTAGTCGTTTTACCCGTTACTATGGTAGCGATTGCAGCGCCACCATGCGAAGGCATCGGAAACTTTTTTATCAAATAAGTATAGTATTAACAATAATCTGCTCTGGTAAAATAAACTATAATTTGATGTAAAAGTAACTTAGTAATATGATGAAATCAACCAAACTAATTTTTTGTGATTTCTTTGGTAAAATTTACAATACTCTTTAGTCGTTTTAACCGTTACTATGGTAGCGATAGTAGCGCCACTATGCGACGGCACTGGGAACTTTTTTTTATCAAATAAGTATAGTATTAACAACAATCTGCTCTGGTAAAATAAACTATAATTTGATGTAAAAGTAACTTAGTAATATGATGAAATCAACCAAACTAAATTGTCGTGATTTGTTTGATAAAATTTACAATACTCTTTAGTCGTTTTAACCGTTACTATGGTAGCGATTGCAGCGCCACCATGCGACGGCACTGAAAACTTTTTTATCAAAGGATTAAAGTATTAACAACAATCTGCTCTGGTAAAATATACTATAATTTGATGTAAAAGTAACTTAGTAATATGATGAAATCAACCAAACTAAATTGTTGTGATTTGTTTGATAAAATTTACAATACTCTTTAGCCGTTTTAACCGTTACTATGGTAGCGATTGCAGCGCCACCATGCGACGGCACTGAAAACTTTTTTATCAAATAAGTATAGTATTAACAATAATCTGCTCTGGTAAAATAAACTATAATTTGATGTAAAAGTAATTTAGTAATATGATGAAGTCAACCAAACTAAATTGTCGTGATTTGTTTGATAAAATTTACAATACTCTTTAGCCGTTTTAACCGTTACTATGGTAGCGATTGCAGCGCCACCATGCGACGGCACTGAAAACTTTTTTATCAAAGGAGTAAAGTATTAACAACAATCTGCTCTGGTAAAATATACTATAATTTGATGTAAAAGTAACTTAGTAATATGATGAAATCAACCAAACTAAATTGTTGTGATTTATTTGGTAAAATTTACAATACTCTTTAGTCCTTTTAACTGTTACTGTGGTAGCGATTGCAGAGCCACCATGCGATGGCACTGGAAACTTTTTATCAAATTTGTATAGTTTTAACAACATTCTGCTATGGTAAAATAAACTATAATTTGATGTAAAAGTAACTTAGTAATATGATGAAATCAACCAAACTAAATTGCTGTGATTTATTTGGTAAAATTTACAATACTCTTTAGTCGTTTTAACCGTTACTTTGGTAGCGATTGCAGCGCCACCATGCGACGGCGCTGGAAACTTTATTATCAAATGAGTATTAGTAGTAACAACAATCTTCTCTGGTAAAAAAAACTATAATTTGATGTAAAGGTAACATAGTAATATGATGAAATCAACCAAACTAAATTGTTGTGATTTGTTTGGTAAAATTTACAATACTCTTTAGTCGTTTTAACCGTTACTATGGTAGCGATAGTAGCGCCACCATGCGACGGCACTGGGAACTTTTTTTATCAAATAAGTATAGTATTAACAACATTCTGCTATGGTAAAATAAATTATAATTTGATGTAAAAGTAACTTAGTAATATGATAAAATCAACCAAACTAAATTGTTGTGATTTGTTTGGTAAAATTTACAATACTCTTTAGTCGTTTTAACCGTTACTATGGTAGCGATAGTAGCGCCACCATGCGACGGCACTGGGAACTTTTTTTATCAAATAAGTATAGTATTAACAACATTCTGCTATGGTAAAATAAACTATAATTTGATGTAAAAGTAACTTAGTAATATGATAAAATCAACCAAACTAAATTGTTGTGATTTATTTGGTAAAATGTACAATACTCTTTAGTCGTTTTAACCGTTACTATGGTAGCGATTGCAGCGCCACCATGCGACGGCACTGGAAACTTTTTATCAAATAAGTATAGTATTAACAACAATCTGCTCTGGTAAAATAAACTATAATTTGATGTAAAAGTAACTTAGTAATATGATGAAATCAACCAAACTAAATTGTCGTGATTTGTTTGATAAAATTTACAATACTCTTTAGTCGTTTTAACCGTTACTATGGTAGCGATAGTACCGCCACCATGCGACGGCACTGGAAACTTTTTTATCAAATGAAAATAGTACTAACAACCAACTGGTATGTTAAAAACCACTGTTATTTGTTGTAAAATCAACATATAAACATGATAAAATCAACAATACCAAATAATTTTAATATGTTTAGTAAAATGTACAATACTCTTTAGTAATTTTAACCATAACTCTGGTAGTGACATTATTTTGACGTTAACCTTTTTAGTTTTGTAAATTCAAAAGCGATGTCTTGTCATTTTTATCAAGTTTTCCCTGTAATTCAGCCAACCTTTGCTACTTTGGTAAAACCAACAAATCATTTTTTTCAGTGCGCATAGATAGAGAAAAGTCTGGAATAGCACATAGGCTACTTTTTATCCCGGAAAATTGCGTAGTTCCCGCGGGATAGCGATAAACGAATTATTTGCAGACGAAGTCGCTGGCAACAGCTAGTTATAATATATAAGTTTGTATTATACCTATGAGTAAAATTATTTAGTAATTTGTAGGGAGGCTAATTTTGCGGAGGTGGAAACGGAAATGGAAATTTACAATGGTTATAATTATATCTGTTATTTGACTCTTGAGTTAAAGAAAACAAAAACAACCTGTCAATATTTCTTTCGATGTTGATATTTTTGCAAGAAACCCTAAAAATAATACCGAGGAAAAGGTTTGCGAAAGATAGGTAATAAAGTATGCTAGATAAATGTTATTCTTAGCCATTGTAATTAAATATAGGCACGAATGATGGACTTGCGACATTATTGTCTCAGTTACTTGAAATTATGTTAGTTTTCTTTTGTTTTTATACCTCAAAGAAGGCGATATTCCTTGCTGGTCTAACATAGAATGTACCAGTTGCTTCTCTTCCCGCGCAGATGGTACAAGCTCACAATCTATATTATATGGCCACAATCATGCCAAACGTGGCCTTTAGGTCGTGTTACCTCAGGCTCTGTTTACCCCGTAAGGGAAAAATACGTGATTTATGTATTTATGTAGGAAGCAAAACAAGTCAATAGTAAATGATTCTAAGAGAACACCACCACCCGTGGACCTCCGGACTATAGAACGACCTCTTAACTAAGTCCTCGCCCGTGCGGCACAGAGCGCGGGGTAGGACGACAAAGGGGACTGTAAGAGGTGCGGGCGGGTAGTTCAAGGAGGACCCGAAAATGTATGTGTCTCAGCTCTTCCTTGATGTTGTATCTTAAATCTTTCAAAATTTCATCTATCTCGTGCACGCTTTATATCGCGGAAAGAGCCAGCAATAAATAATAATAATAAGCTTTAGATTGATGTAGGCGTGACGGTCTTATGAAGACAAATACTCGTTCTGAGCTCTTCGGGGACCATTTATCAGCTACGGGCCAGGTTTAACGGGACCACAGTGTAAAACCGTAACTAATCTGCATAAAACGCTCACTACACTGGACTTCCCAGCCAAGGAAGCGCGGCCCCCAAGGGGGCGTTTAGAAATATCAGGGGGCGTAAAGCATAAAGGTTTACATTTCCGAAAAAAAAACTGTTTAACGCCTAGGTCAATAAAACCCTCATATACACAATCTTTTTGTATTTTTCTTTAAATCAGCAGAATTTGTGCGTATTAACAAATGACTCTTGATTGCAGTACATTTTTTAGCTTCCGCATACAAGGGGTGATGAAGGTGGTGGGGGGTGGGGAAAATGTGTTTCTTAGTTGTGTTGAAACTTGGGTCGCGGAGGCTCGACGAAATAAGCGTTGGCAAACCATGCTTTAGTAGGTGTTGAATGGTATAAGCGTAGTTCCTGATTTACGCCATGCCTTTTTTTATATGAATAGGAAGGCAAACGAGCAAGTGGGTCACCTGATGGTAAGTACCACTACCCATAGACAGCCGCAACCCCGGAGGGATCACAGATGCGTTGCCAACCTAGAGGTCTAAGATGAAATGCCTGTGTAAGAAACTATCGTGGCCAATGTTTTATTGTAAAATATGCGGAAATTATCAGGCCTCATATTCCGAAATTTTATTTTCGTTCGTTTCGTGACGTTCCGCTCAAACTAATAGTCCTTTATTTGAGAGTGAGCGGGACAGTGTGACACGTACTTCAAAAATCGAACTTTGGAGGAGCCCCCGTCATTCCGTCTGGCAGAAATAAACGGTGAATGCGATAGCAAACACCCTAACGTTAACCAATCCGGCTTTAAGTCAGATTTTAGTGCGGTGCTGTTTGTAGATTAGTCACTATGTTTATACTATGACGGAACACTCCCTTCAAAGCTAAGTTTAGTTCATATACATAGGCTTATTAAAATGTATAGCACGTTAAAACACTGTCATTTCATTATCAACGCCAATAAATGACTGTCAAAATGAAGGAACGGGCGAAAATCTTAGGAATCGTATCATAGACGATGCGGCTAGCAACCCATCACTATTTTGATTCCTCTTTCCATCTCATCATCATCATCATCATTTAGGCCTCAGCATCTGTGGCAGATGATTTAAGCATTCCATCTAGATACGCCAAAAATCATGCTAAACGGCTTTGTCTGATAAAGATCTGATTTATGTACGTATGTATGTATGTAGGTTTGTATGTACGGCCTGTTCAGTTTCAAGACAGACCAAAAAATTAATGAGCTATCAAACTCCAAAGCTCCCAATAAAAATAATATTGGCAAACTTGTGCAAAAAATATTTATCTGAAAAACCTGATTATTCCATCTCAAAGATCTCCCTGAGCAAAATAAATAACTTAAAAGGTTTCAAGTTAAGAAAACACGAACATTCTATATCTTTATATCCCTTGTAAATGTGTGTATTTTGGCCCCAAACGCGGTATCCTGGTATTCCTTTTCCCCGTAGCACGATAGTAACCTTAGATACCGAATTATTCAATATTCTATTACGATATTATGTTTCTCGAACAGCACAGGGCTGTATCCCGTTTATCGGAAACTCGATTCATCTTGATGGATTTCTGAAAATATAGTAAATAAACCGTATTTTGCCTGGTCTTTAAATACGTGAAACATTATCTCCAATCATATCTTCCTAAAAGGCGACCAACCGATCTGGGACCCTAATTCTGACTCAGTTCAAGTTTTAGCTGTCACTTTTAGTGTGAATCTGACAGCGAGCGAACCTAAGCTGAATCGCATTAAGCCGTCATGGTAAGGCCCCTGGATAAATGAGAGTGCGCAGCAGCGGTCTTCTATTGCCGTTCCGAAATTGCAGTTGGCAATATTGTTAAACTGAATAAAAGCACTGGTCACCGGTATTCAGAAATATTTTATTTCCAAGATATTAATGCAACGCCATGTCTAATACGACCATCGCGGGAAGAGGCCACGCAGAGAGCTCTGTTTGTGTCAAACCACAGACTATAGCATTCGGCTACAAGGCAACGTTCAGAAATCAGTCTAACAATAGCAGCTGCAAATTCAGGACTCCGTACAGTGACGTGGATGGGAAGTGGAACCTTATCACACTGTTTTTCCAAGAAAAACATCGTAAACGTTTAGATTCTGAACTATGTCCACGACCAATCTGTTGAGAGTTCCGAGTCAGAAGGTTTAAAAGGCTGACAACACCCCATTTTGTTGAAATTGATGTTATTTAAACACTTTTTTAAGAAAAGCTGCACACAAAAAAAATATAATGTTAATTTTCATCATATTTCAAACACGCTAGACGGGCTCGATACATAATTGAACAAAATCGGCTCTATAGAAAATAATTGCAAAGATTGGTCTTAAAATCATCATTAAACTGTTCTATGTCTTTATTTTTACGACGTATGGGTCTGCAATTACAAACATGAAGTCAACATATTCATACCTAAACGGCTAACGAGTCATATTTCACAAATAATCCATACTTTTGTTTATTTCTTTTGATTTGTGTCTTATTTGCAAGATTTTAGACGCGCGCCAAGCTGCCGGAATAGTTTCTACTTCACTAACTTTTACTTTACTTTCTCTTTCACTAACAAGCACGTGAACCGTATGTGTGAAGAGTGGCGCTGCTCCAGGTCATTTGCTGTTGACAGCGCCTTAAAGTAAGTGCATAGTTTAGGGGAGAAAATCGTCAACCTCTTTCCTGACCCAGTTGTACCTATGCCATTTTACCCAGTCTTTGGCTTGTCGCGTCCACATCCTGCAAATCTTCCGCTAATCGTCACTCCACCTATCCGGAAAACGTCTTATGTATACTAGTAAAGCCGCGTTATACACTTCACTGTCTTTTTTTAAATGGCAAATCGGGAAATTGCCCAATGAAAAGCAAACCAGAACAGGCATCTTCAATATGATAATCCTTTGCCCTTTACAAATGTTTCCGAGGTGTGAATGAGACGGCGTTATGTAAACCAATTTGCAGCCATTTGTTGAAATTGCCGAATAGCCGGAGGCCGTATTGGGAATCTTCCAAGTTTGTTTGGAAACTTTTTTAAAGATGTTGACTGCAAGTTGATAGCTTTGATCGGTATTTATTACTAAACAGCGAATAATGAAAAATTAAATGAAATGAAATATTTTTATTCGACCAACAATGGATCAATGTGTTAGTAGACATAATGAATGATAACTTAAAAACTATTGTGATATTATTTTGGGATTGTACAAATTACATTATTTGAGTCATCGCACTATTAATAAAAACATTACACATTACATTCGCATTATTTATAATGGTGTAATAAAATTGGTTAAGGCGCTGTCAACAGCAAATGACCTTGAGCAGCGCCACTCTTCACACATACGGTTCGCGTGTCTGTGAGTGAAAGAGAAGAAACTATTCCGGCAGCTTGGCGCGCGTCTAAAATCTTGCAAATAAGACACAAATAAGAAGAAATCAAAAAAAGTATGGATTATTTGTGAAATATGACTCGTTAGCCGTGTAGGTATGAATATGTTGACTCCATGTTTTTAATTGCAGACCCATACGTCGAAAAAATAAAGACATAGAACCGTTTAATGATGATTTTAAGACCAATCTTTGCA
This sequence comes from Pandemis heparana, assembly GCA_963854515.1. Lineage (NCBI taxonomy): Eukaryota > Metazoa > Arthropoda > Insecta > Lepidoptera > Tortricidae > Pandemis > Pandemis heparana. Next base: position 1,805,508 of record OY978019.1, on the reverse strand, counting down.
ATTATTTTCTATCGAGCCGATTTTGTTCAATTATGTATCGAGTCCGTCTGCGTGTTTGAAATATGATGAAAATGAACATTATATTTTTTTTGTATTTTTTTGTGTGTAGTTTTTCTTAAAAAAGTGCTTAAATAACATCAATTTCAACAAAATTAGGTGTTGTCAGCCTCTTAAGCGGATGTCAAATAATTAAGATAGGTAGTAGAAGCACTGTGGCCTTACCATGACGTCTTAATGCGATTCAGTTTGGGTTCACTCGTTATCAGACTCGTACTAAAAATGACAGCTAAAACCTGAACTGAGTCGGGATTGAATAGCATTAAGACGTCATGGTAAGGCTCCTGTAAGTTGTAATGGCCGTCGCGGAACTGTCATTAAAACTGTCAAACTGTAAATGGGAGCGCCTGATTGGGTCTCGAATGGCCCTCCCGGGTGGGATGCGAAGTTTGTGACAGGTGAAAAGATTCACGGTGATCGAGGCTAAGTTATTAGTTACTAGCTGTTGCCAGCGACTTCGTCTGCAAAGAATTCGTTTATCCCTTATCCCTTATCGTTATCCCGCGGGAACTACGCAGTTTTCCGGGATAAAAAGTAGCCTATGTGCTATTCCAGACTTTTCTCTATCTATGTGCCGAATTTCATCCAAATCCGTTGGGCCGTTCTGGCGTGATTGAGTAACAAACAAACATCCATCCATCCATCCATCCATCCATACTTTCGCATTTATAATATTAGTTAGACTAGCTGTTGCCAGTGACTTCATCTGCAAAGAATACGTTTATCGCTATCCCGCGGGAACTACGCATTTTTCCGGGATAAAAGTAGCCTATGTGCTATTCCAGATTTTCTCTATCTTTGTGCCGAATTTCATCCAAATCCGTTGGGCAGTTCTGGCGTGATTGAGTAACAAACAAACATCCATCCATCCATCCATACTTTCGCATTTATTTTATAATATTAGTTAGACTAGCTGTTGCCAGTATTAGGACTTAAAGATTTTAATTAAAACAACGTTTGTTGTTAACGAATAGTGTTTAATATCACAATGAATACAATTATTAATCGACAAAGGATTCACGTTAGTAACAACATATTCAAGTATTTCGTTAGTTAGACAAATGATATGCGAACAACACCGACCTGTACTCGATCCAGCGGGTGGGTACAATTTTTGTAATCTCGCCAACAACACTCACTTAAGCACTTGACCGTTCGCCTCCAGCGTCAGCGCACGAAAGCCCCCTCCCCCTTCCGCTTGGACAACGGCAGCCATTAGTGCCGGTACAAGAATCGATCACGTGAACATGACGTGATCGATCGTTGCAATTCCTTTAAAATTATAATTCACTAAATTTATCTTAAGTAAATGTTATCTGACTTAGTAAAAATCTATTTAAATTAAACATAACCCTAACAGCTCGGCCATCCTGCTGGAGCAAGTCCCTTCGCTCATTTACAACTGTGGCAGAAATGTATTATATTTATCAATATACAATACAATACAATGACTCTTTATTGAACACCACATATAACAATCAAAACAGAAAAAAAAAGGTATCCAGAAGTAATAAGGTAACAATAGGTGGTCTACGCCATATACAATACAAACTAATAGGTACATAAGTTTATACTGATAAGTTACATCATAGAAATGTAAGACAATATCTTAATGATATGATTACAATCAAATTTAATCAATATGTTGACAAGAATTATTCGTTTATACCTAATACACAGGTTTACTTAGCCTAAGTTAATATAAGATCAGGTTATTTAGTATTTAGACTTTAATTTTAGTATGTGCATAATTTGAATTTACTGTGATTTCTGGATTAGCGAACAATCAACTAAGACAATATCTCAAACACTAAAGATGGGTGATGAGTTCAGTAGACCTAAGAGTCATTCGGACCTTCATCACTGCCAGATTCGGAACCACTACTATGCTGATTATTAAAACATAGCCATGGCTTAAGTTTATCTAACGCAATCACATTTTCGTAACGGCGGTTGCCCTTTTTGCGTGTTAGTGGCGTATCTTCGACTATGTAACGATCGTTAGGGAGGCATTTAATGACTCTATACGGTCCCTGATATTTTAACACTAATTTTTTTGATTTACCATCACTTGGACTCTCCCTTCTAACGCACACCAGATCCCCTACAGCATATGTTTTGCCAGTTATACGCTTCGCATCAAAATTATTTTTATCTTTTGCCTGCTGTTCTTCGATTCGTTTGCCCGCTTCGCGCCTAATTTTGTCTAAGTTTTCCGAGGGTATAACATCTAACGTTTCATCGATTACTTCGCTAAGAACATTTTCGCTATTAGTTTTAATGCGTACTCCAAATAATAGTTCAGAAGGACTTTTCCCAGTAGTTTTATGAACCGTGGTGTTGAGACCAATTTGTACGTCGGGCACAAAATCGTCCCAACACCTATCGTCCTTGCCGTGGCACTTCGTAGACAGAGCGTCTAGAATTGATCGATTAAATTTTTCCACCTGGCCATTGGCTCTCGGCGTGGCAACGGCATTTAGTATGTGTTTTATGCCTGCCGATTTTGTGAAAGATTTAAAAGCGGCACTCGTGAACGATGTCCCCTGATCTGTAATTAGCCTAACGGGTGTGCCAAAGTAACCTATGTGATCTCGTAAAACTTTTAAGGTCGTTGAGGTTTTCGTGTTTCGAACGGGTTTGATGTTAATGAACTTAGTGAAGCTGTCGACTAATACCAAAAGATAAACGTTACCTTTCTTGCTGCGCACAAAGGGACCTAGGTGATCAGCATGGATCGTATGAAACGGTATTTCGATCTTTTTGATGGGGTGGAGTTCTCCCTGCTGTTTACTGGAGGTTCCTTTGTGGTGAGCGCATTCCAGGCACGACACGACGTATTTTTTTTATAAATCGTCTTATCTTGGGAAACCAGAAAGACTGCCTAATTCGAGTTAACGTTTTCTCGAAGCCAAAGTGGCCGATGTCATCGTGGTTCATCTTCACCACTTGCCATCGAACCGCCTTCGGTACGACCCAGCGCATATCATCTTCCCCGTCGCCTGTTAAACGATAAACCTTGTCGTTCTTTAATTTATAATTCTTAATAATATCGACGACTCTCTCTGACTCTGGGTCACTGAGAATAGTCTTTATGCGCGAAACCTCATCGTCACTAGATTGCACCGTCGAAATCCAATCTTCCGTTTCTGTTGATAGTACGTCTAGTACATGATCTTCTTCCCTAGCTTTGTCTACGGGGTTCCGGCTTAAAGCGTCAGCGTGTGCCATACCCGTACCCGGACGATATTCGACTTCGCAATCATATTCTTGGATCTGAACCCACCAGCGCGCGATCCGCGGGACTAGATCACGTTTCGTGAGGGTGGTTCTTAGGGCGTTGCAGTCCGTTAGTATTTTAAACGGAACGCCAAGCAAATAAACTCGAAACCTATTTAGTGAGGCTATTACAGCAAGAGTCTCCAATTCGAATGAGTGGAGACGTTGCTCGTCTGGTGTTGTTTTTCGGCTAAAGTACGAGACCGGCTTAAATAGGCCTTCGTCACTTTTCTGAAGTAAAATTCCTGCGACACCATATTTGCACGCGTCAGTATGTAACTGCGTTTCTCGTTTAGGATCGTAAAGACTAAGAATCGGTCTGGAAATCAGTTTTTCTTTTATCGTGTCAAATGCACTGTTCTGATTTTCAGTCCATTTCCACACACTATCTTTCTTCAGGAGGTCCGTCAAAGGCTTGCTTATAACAGCAAAATCACGTACGAACCTCCTAAAAAAACTCGCTAGACCTATAAACTGCCTTAATTCGTGGTGGTTTTTCGGAGGGGGAAACTTAGCTACAGCATCGATCTTGCGACTACCAGGCTTGATTCCCTCCGCACTAACTTCAAACCCGAGAAAATCGATTTGCTCGAAAAAGAAATTACATTTCGCTAACTTTAAAGTTAACCCACCTTGCCTCAGTAAGGCTAACACTTCCTCAAGTCTAGCGATGCCTTCGTCAAAGGTTCGTGCCGGAATGAGCACGTCATCCATATACACAAGAGCGAATTTTATTTTGGCGTCTGAGAGTATTTTGTTAATAGTACGTTGGAAGACTGACGGAGCATTTACAAGGCCGAACGGCATACGAGTATACTCATACTGCCCGTCAGGCGTTATGAATGCAGTCTTGTCCTGTGACGTCGGAGAGATAGGGATCTGGTAATATCCAGAGGCCAGGTCGAGAGAAATGAAGAGTCTATTACCCGCCAACTGGTCCAACTGGTCTTCCACTCGGGGAAGCGGATAGTGGTCTTTCTTTGTGCGCCGATTCAAAGCACGATAATCGACACACAATCTCTTTTCGCCCGTCTTCTTCTTAACGAGAACAATTGGACTGGCATAAGGGGAGGAAGACTCTCTAACTATGCCTGCATCCACCATTTCTTCAACCATGCCGCGTACCAGATTCCTTTCAGTCAGGGACATACGATAAGGCCTGTACACGACCGGTTCGGAGCTTTCTAACTCGATCACCATCTCACCGGCCGTTGTCAAGCCTAGATCGTTCAGACCAGATGAAAAACAGTCACTGTACCTTGCTAATAGACGTTGTAACTGCAACCTCTGCTCATTAGTTACATTAAGTCTGCATTTTATGGTGTCGTCTAAATGGGTCTCGTCAAACGAAACAGCAAACGCCTCATTGGCATGGTCTACTGATATAGCTCGTGTAAGTAAAGTACTCTTTTTAAAAACGATGTCCTGTTCACTCATGTTGAACACTATTACTCGTCCCAGACCCCCTTTGAGAGTATATTCCCCTGGGAACAAGTAATGTTCCTTTGTAGTCGCACCTCTAATCGACCCGTTCACATAAACATTCCCCTCGAATGCATCACCGGTGTCAACTGTGATGGTACTAATTTCTTTAGACGCTACGGTAACTTCTTCATGGACGCGCAAGAATAGTTTATTGGTATCAACTTTTTCGAAAACTAGCTTATGCGGGGTTTTCGTAATAATGATTTTTGGTAACTCTGTAACGGTGTGGCCTAACAGGAATGGGTATTTTAACACGTGATCCTCTACTATCAAAACCTCAACGTCCTCATTTATACCCTGGACCGTCACGCTCGCCATAGATTTACCCAGCGGATGTACGTGATGGCCTCCAATGCCCCGCATTAAAGGTAAATTATCGGTATTAAAAGTCAAGTCTAATTCTCTAGCCTCACTTTCTCTGATAAGGGTACATTGGCTGCCCAAGTCGACATGGCACAAAAGTTTCTTACCATTTACCAGCACTTCGAATATATATTTAGAATTTTTTTCATTACACACATTCAATTCAGAGACTTGTTTTTCTTCCTTGGCAGGAGCCTTGTGGTCTTTGTCAGTTGTATTATTACGACCAAATCGGCAAAAAGCCGGGAGGTGACCCGACTTCCCACAGGTAGTACAACTAACCAGTGCCTTTTTGCAATTGAAACTTTTGTGCCCGTCCTCGTTACAGTTATGACAGACTATTTTCTTAGGGGGATCCGACCGTTTAGTATTAGAATTCCCTATTGGCCTCCTATCTTGCTTTTGCCTATCCGGTCTCTCGCCAGCGTCCCGACCGACACTAACCTTAACTGTTTTTAAATATTTAAGGACCTGTTCAGGCTCGCGGAAGCGCGCGGCTTGAGCACCTACGCGGACAGCACGATCTTCAACCCCATTCAACAGACAGTCGACCGCTCTTCGACCTTTAATATCACACCTATTTAGCAAATTAATCTTAGCGTAGTAATACTGCTCAAGAGAATCCCCGTATTTAGCTTTCTTGGACAGCATGGTTAACAAGAGTTCCGCGTAATCATCGCGACAGGGAAAAGACTCTATAAGTTTCTTTTTCCATTCTGACCATGAGTAGAGGACGGTGCTGAGACCCTGGTACCAACATTTGGCAACACCCGTAAGCTTTGGGAGAGCGAAGTGTATGATTTCTCTCTCAGACCACTTGTAAATCTCAGCACACTCCTCTACCTTTGTAAGCCACGTTAGGATGGTTTGATCTTTTGACATAGGGTCAAATTCGGGAAGAACATTATTCAACGACAGTTTAGTGGTAGAGTGACCCTTCATGTCTTTTAAGATATCAAGAAATTTACTTATGACATTTTCGTTAGTATCGGGCAGTTTGTTAATTACAGTTTCCTTAACCCTACCTCTGCCACTTGTCTTCGCTGAATCCCTAACGCGTACGGCGCTTGGAGAGCGAGAGTGAAGCCTCTTACGTTTGGAAGTTATATGACGTTCCTCATTGGAACTACTACTAGAGACTGCGTATCTCTTTCTCTCCATGCGTTCGTACCGTTTGGGTCCTGCGTGACGTCGCAGGTATCTATCATACTCCTTAAAGCGTTCGTACGATGAACTACGAGATCGGCGTAGCTTACGTTTCGGCCGCGCATTCAAGTCGCGCGATCTGCTCCGGCTGCTTCGCGAACTACGAGACCTTCGTAGCCTAAGAGTAGACCGTCCGTAGATATCGCGCGAACCGCTCCGACTGCGTGGTGAACTAGGAGATCTCCTCAACCTACGTTTAGTCCGCGCATCCACACCGCGTAGCCTGCTCCGACTGCGCGGTACGTGTTTTGATGTCCCAGCTCCGCGGTAATCTCTAACAGATATACTCCGCGAGCGGCGCCGTCGTCCTCGCTTGCGCGGTCGTGAAACTACCTCACGTAGTAGCTCATGTTCATGCTGTAAGTGCTTGCGGCTTTGCCTACCTGTCAGGCTCCCTTCCGCTCCCTCACTTAGCATGGCAGATGACTTCCGCGGTGGACGTCCACGAATCTCGCATTCGCTGTCCGCGTCCGCGCTATCAAGTCGGCCCGGGCTGCGCTCCTCTCTGCGTTCAGCGCCCGCAGTTTCGCCGTTATACTCATCCATCACTGAAACTTATAAATTATGTAGTTACTTGTATAATTACTTATTAATTTAAGAGTTATATCACTCATAATTATGTGACACGATACTGAAGCTTCGACAGCAAACATGAGTGACCACCGTATTATACAGCGAGCAACAATAAAACCATTAACTGTGCATTAACTAATATGACGTTATGGTTTGTTACATCTCACACATAAGCACGGTCCGGATCACTTTCTTGGCTAGTCTCCGCATATCCATTCTGCAACTCTACGTATCGACTCACATATCAACTCTACATATCGACTCTACATGTCGACTCTACATGTCGACTCTACATATCGACTCTACATATCGACTCTACATATAGACTCTAAATCTATATGTAGAGTCTATACTCTACATATAGACTCTACATATCGACATTATCGACTCCATATATCGACTCTACATATCGACTCTACACATCGACTCTACATATTGACTCTACATATCGACTCTACACATCGACTCTACCAAAGGTATAGTTGAAAAAATAACTTACACTTCGTTACAACACCGCATTGTCAATTTACTTCAAAATATATCCATTATGTTTATTTGATCATCGTTCAATATAAAATTACATCACCAATTCACCACTTAAAATTAAATGTCAAAGAATTTATATCGAAATCACGGACATCATTATATTGAATTTATTTACGGCACGTTAACGCCAATTAAAGGTACCTACCTTTAATTGGCGGTAAAATGCGGTATGTACGTACCTACGTACATACCGCATTTTGAGCGAGATTTATTATTTAGTTTCGGGTATCATTATAATATCTTAAGACGTAACACGCCTTTTTATTAACTGTCGCAGACTATCACGGTAGATATTATTTCAAACCAACATGATTATGGTTGACAGATTCCAATACACACACACACTACACACACACACAGCTGTCACAGCTGCCACAGCCGTCACACGGCCGTCACAGCTGTCACAGCTGTCACGGCCGTCACAGCTGCCACAGCTGTCACAGCCGTCACAGCCGTCACAGTCGCCACAACCGCCACAGCTGTCACAGCTGTCAGGTGACAGCTAGCAGGCAAATAATAACGTCTTAAGTAGAAGTCAGGCAATAAGCCTACATACTAAAAGTAAGTAATGGATTAAAAGTGAAAAGTTTTCATTACGACAAACTTGATAAGATGAGTTTTACGTTATTCATTCCTATTTGTAACGAGATGTATGTCAAAGCGCATCACTAAAAGGCCAAATGATGCAGAGGGTATTATACCATTTAGGTAGGTACCCACTTCCATGTTCTAGTAGGTAGCAAAAAAAAAATTGTATTCATTGCGCAAGGGCCGATCATTTTAAATATGCAGGCGGGATAAACGAGTGATTGATTAAAATACTCGCCTATCCCACTTCTGAGTTATTAGGACTTAAAGATTTTAATTAAAACAACGTTTGTTGTTAACGAATAGTGTTTAATATCACAATGAATACAATTATTAATCGACAAAGGATTCACGTTAGTAACAACATATTCAAGTATTTCGTTAGTTAGACAAATGATATGCGAACAACACCGACCTGTACTCGATCCAGCGGGTGGGTACAATTTTTGTAATCTCGCCAACAACACTCACTTAAGCACTTGACCGTTCGCCTCCAGCGTCAGCGCACGAAAGCCCCCTCCCCCTTCCGCTTGGACAACGGCAGCCATTAGTGCCGGTACAAGAATCGATCACGTGAACATGACGTGATCGATCGTTGCAATTCCTTTAAAATTATAATTCACTAAATTTATCTTAAGTAAATGTTATCTGACTTAGTAAAAATCTATTTAAATTAAACATAACCCTAACACCAGCGACTTCGTCTGCAAAGAATTCGTTTATCGCTATCCCGCGGGAACTACGCAATTTTCCGGGATAAAAAGTAGCCTATGTGCTATTCCAGACTTTTCTCTATCTATGCGCCGAATTTCATCCAGATTCGTTGGGCCGTTCTGGCGTGATTGAGTAACAAACAAACAAACATCCATCCATCCATCCATCCATCTATCCATCCATCCATACTTTCGCATCGAGGCTAAGTTATTAGTTATTAGTTACATACAATCAGGGACATGTTTATGTTTAACGGAACACAAAAAAAGTGTAGGTAGGTAACTATTTTTTTTTTCCTGACCAAGCATTAAGTATGCGTTTTGCTAACTTTTTTGTGTTCCGCTAAATATGTCCCTGAATGTATTATTACAATCTAACTAATATTATAAATGCGAAAGTATGGATGGATGGATGTTTGTTTGTTACTCAATCACGCCAGAACTGCCCAACGGATTTGGATGAAATTCGGCACATAGATAGAGAAAAGTCTGGAATAGCACATAGGCTACTTTTTATCCCGGAAAATTGCGTAGTTCCCGCGGGATAGCGATAAACGAATTCTTTGCAGACGAAGTCGCTGGCAACAGCTAGTCTAACTAATATTATAAAATAAATGCGAAAGTATGGATGGATGGATGGATGTTTGTTTGTTACTCAATCACGCCAGAACTGCCCAACGGATTTGGATGAAATTCGGCACAAAGATAGAGAAAATCTGGAATAGCACATAGGCTACTTTTATCCCGGAAAAATGCGTAGTTCCCGCGGGATAGCGATAAACGTATTCTTTGCAGATGAAGTCACTGGCAACAGCTAGTCTAACTAATATTATAAATGCGAAAGTATGGATGGATGGATGGATGGATGGATGGATGTTTGTTTGTTACTCAATCACGCCAGAACGGCCCAACGGATTTGGATGAAATTCGGCACATAGATAGAGAAAAGTCTGGAATAGCACATAGGCTACTTTTTATCCCGGAAAACTGCGTAGTTCCCGCGGGATAACGATAAACGAATTCTTTGCAGACGAAGTCGCTGGCAACAGCTAGTTATGTATAAATGCGAAAGTTTGTGACGCTGTAACGATGTGAGTGAGTGTGTGTGTTTGTTCCTTCTTCACGCTAAAACAACTGGACGGATTTAGATAAAATTCGGAACGAAGATAGCTGGTTAGATTAAAATATAGGCTACTTTTATACCATGTGTTTGCGGCGCTTGCTTTCGAGACAATGGGACCTTGGTCGGCGGACACAAAAAAAAATATAAGGGAACTTTCGAAACGTTTAGTGCTAGCCACAGGTGACCCTAGGGCTGGCGCTTACCTCTCTCAAAGGTTTGGAATTGCAGTTCAGAGAGGCAACGCGGCCAGCGTTTTGGGGTCGATGCCTGTGGCCGAAAATTTTGACGACGTATTTATTTTATAGTTTCATAATTAGTAGTAGTTTTAGTTTTTGTATTAGTCTGTTTTCATATCACCTTATGATACTCAAATATATTCCTTATAGATATATAAAAAAAAAAAAAAAAAAAAAAAAAAAAAAAAAAAAAAAAAAAAAAACACTTTTATACCGGAAAATTGCATAGTTCCCGCGGGATAGTGAAAAATTTGTCAAAGGTCGTAGCTGCCTAGACTCGCAAGTAAAATTATTATTGCAGAATATCACCAACATCAGTTCTGTATTCTACGCGGATGAAGTCGGGGGCAGAAGGTAGTTAGTAACATAAGTTTAGAATGGTTCATTGGTTATTAGATGTATCGTTGCAATATACCCGAAGAGTAAAGTTTAAATTGTGTAGGTACATATTTTATGATACATACATGCATAAATCACGTCTTTATCCCTGGCGGGGTAGACAGAACCCAAGTGAACAAGATCTAAGGCCACCTTCAGAGTGGTTGTAGGCGTATAGATGAAAAGGGCAATTAAAATAGTGATGGGTTCACAGAACTAATAATAAAGAGGATAGAAATGCTTTAGTTCCTATTTCCAACCGGAACCGCTGTCGCCGCTTTATCCCCTCTACTTGCTATTAATGCACACACGCAAAAGACCGGAACCGTACTACGCAATTACGCACACAATTACTCGTAAATTTGCTCACAAACAATTATGAACTTTACATATTAAAGACAGAGCGATGAATAACACTCGCCTTAAGTCATACTCACACTTACACATCGTCGCTCTTCATTGGCTATTTCAACGTTATGTATGTGCTGTGCAAAAGCTACATCGCTAGGCCTCGAATTTATCGACTATGATATCGATTGTTTTTATTTTTCAGTAAGTAAACTTAACAGGACATTTTTGGTTAAATGATCAAATTTATAATGAAATAGTGCTGATGGACATTGGTATAAATATTTGGTAGCGAATTACGTAAATTTGACCTGTCTGAATGTGACATGTATGTATAATGTTTGTTTGTGGAAGTGTAAGATGTAAGATGGCAAAATGTTTAAAGATGAATGAAGAATGAAAGAAGTATACATAATGTCTCTTTGTCAATGTATAAGGCACAGGCAACCTAGCGAAAAAAAAAATTTACCTAGCAGATAAGTGACACCGCCTTTTTTTAACCGACTTAAAAAATAGATTTATTAATTTGACCCTCATGCATGTAATATTGTTTAAACGTTGTTTAAACCTGGATGACCTTTTTTAGTACGTTTTCTAAAAATGAAACCTAGCTAGATCGTTTTATAGCCCCCGAAACCCCCCTGCATACCAAATTTCATGAATACCATTCGAGCCGATTCCGAGATTCAGATTATATATATACATAATTATAATTATCTATCGACGTTGGAAAACACTAAGGGCCAGAGTTAAAAAACAGAAGAAAAACGGAAAAATAATCATAAAATTGTAACGGCATATCGTATAGACGTAATTTTTTGACCATATCTGTAATATAAAAATGGCCATTTAATCGTCTTAAGTAATGGAACGAATGTTTTTATTCGAAATATTTATAAACGGGATGTGAACCGCGATTATTCGACAGAACGCCACTATATACCGAGACTGGTGAGGGAAGCGGTTGAAATCCATAAACACTAAAATTTAAATCGTGAGGGTGGGTTTAAATTTTTAAATTGTCGAATATCTGGAATCCGGTGATTTCCTTATATAATTCTCGTCCAAAATCAATTTCGGGTGGGCGAAGTGACACTGTGAGTGTAGTGTGTTTGAATCGAGTTTCGAGTGAGAACGGTTCCAGTGGTAACGACAGTGCACGCAGTCGACGCGCAAGAATGAGGGTAGACAGAGCTCGGTCTACCCAACAATAACATCCACCCGCAATTTCTTCAATTTACCCGTGATCATGATGCATGCAACTGCGTCGAAATATCGGGTGCTCATTAAAGGTAATCGCGGTTCACATCCCGTTCCGTCCGTTATTTCGAATGAACTTAACCGTGAATCATTAAAAACTCTTATTTAATGTTTTTTACTTCTTATTAAGTGCCTAAATGTCAAGTTTCATAGTTTTATCTTTGACACTGAAGAACTTAAATAAAATGTTTCATGGATTTGTATGATTATAAACTAGGATGTCGATAAAAACTTTGTTAAAGTCAACGGACATCACTAGCTCGGGACTCGTCATAACCAGTTTTCATGTCCGTACCATGAACTTTTGTGCGAGGGAGAAGTGTTATCAAAAGTTACATTACATTGCTGCGTGAACTTCAAATCGCTCTTCGTTTTTATGGGCATGAGCAGCAATGGTACGTGAAGTTTTTGGTAAGTACGAGTAAACCAATATTTCATAGTGAAAGATTTTCTCAATGTGTTTTATAATATAAAACAGCATTATTACATTTAAATAATACATACCTATGAAATGTGATCCCCTTATTAGTGTAATTACACAGTTTGGATGAGTTCCCGCAATTGCAAACGCTGCAAAACACCATTTTTAAGTACTTAATGTCACACCGACGTTCCGAACAGCACTGAGCCACAAGTCGCGCGCTTGTGTCCTACGAGACACAAGTGCGGCGCCAAGGTCACGCGACTAAGGCACTTCTATCCTCTTTATTATTAGTTCTGTGGATGGGTTGCTAGCCGCATCGCCTATAACATGATTCCTACTATTTTCCCCCATTCCCTTGAAGGGCTTTTGCCATCTGCGTGAGAAGAGAAGCAACTATTACATTCCATGTTTTTCCTTTGCTCTCTGACCAGTGTGTAACTATTTTGACTCTCGGCATCGGATTGAAATGACAGTTCTTGTATGAATGTGACAGCTAGCTGATTCCGATGCCAATTGTCAGCGTCATCATGGCATTAACTGTCGAAATTAACACGATGGCTATTGCGAGCGAGTTAGACAATAAACCCCTTATTCATAAACGCTGTGTAGGCTTCTGCTAAATTAACAATCGTTTGTCCTTATCTGTCACTTGGACATTTACCTTTAACAAATAAGGACAAACGATTGCTATGTTGTATATCCTATATAGAGCGTTTATGAATAAGGGGGTAAGCCTGCAGCATGGAAGCACTTTATGTAGGTACCTACGTAGTAGTTAGTAATACGTCAGCGGGCTTATTGTCTAACTCGTTCGCAATCGCCATCGTGTTCATTTTGACAGTTCTTGTATGAATGTGACAGCTAGTTGATTCCGATGTCAATTGTCAGCCCATACATGAACTGTCAAAATGAACACGATGGCGATTGCGAGCGAGTTAGACAATAAGCTTACAATAAGAGTTTTCAATGATTCACGGTTAAGTTCATTCGAAATATTATAAACGGGAACGGGAACGGAGGTTATTATTAATATCGGTTGCTCAATAAAGGTAATCGCGGTTCACATCCCGTTTATAATATTTCGAATAAGCCTACAGTTTGAAAATGTGTTTAATTTTGCAGCATTAGCAATATAATTTCAATCTATACGTTAGTTTTGGGATTCGGCGAGCGTACAGTCTCCACGGCGAAACACTACACAGCAACGTGAGGGCGTTACAAACACTATGTAGGTGAAGCTTAAGGTAGGATCACGTATCTGTGGTACGAAAACGTACTGCGTTAGAGAGAGACCGAAATATGCCAAATGCAAAGAAATATATAGACCAACTTGGCCAATACACGACGTTCTCTTTTACTTTAATTTTGAATATAACTAGCGACCCGCCCCGGCTTCGCACGGTATATTATGCATGCATTATACATATAAAACTTCCTCTTGATTCACTCAAAATCCAAATCACAAGCATCAAAATCCGTTGCGTAGTTTGAAATATTTAAGCATACAAAGGGACATAGGGACAGAGAAAGCGACTTTGTTTTATACTATGTAGTGATGATTCAGGTCCGGTACGGTCGGTCTTAATGTAGAAGTAGGTAATGGTTGCCTTTCTAAAGAGAGAGAGAGAGAGAGAGAAACATTTATTTACAGACATTCGATAAACGACGCACTCTTAACTTGAGTCACATAAGGGCCATGTTTTTTTGTATATTGGGCTTTTCCATTATACTGTTGGAGGTACATAATTATTTTACAGCCAAACTTCAAGCGCTCACTCAAGTGGTCTTTTTAGACAAAAAATAGGCTAACTTCAATTGACTTTCTCCTGTATTTAGTAAAAGTTACAAGCAATGCAACTATGCAATTTTCCGGGATAAAAAGTAACCTATGTATTAATCTAGGGTACCAGCTATCTCCGTTTCAAATTTTATCCAAATCCGTTAAGTCGTTTTAGCGTGAAGAAGGAACAAACATATACACTCACTCAGTCACATCGTCACAAACTTTCGCATTTATAATATTAGTAGGATGAAACTAGCGATCCTGTTACCCACATCCGTAGCTACACTCGAAGCTTTTTTATACAGCCACGTAACTCAGGAACGTCGGAGCGAATTTCTTATATGAAATGATTCCAGATAACATAATATAAGTGCTATAGAAGTGCCCACTTGACTCCATACAGGTACCAACAGACGTAAGTTCTTGTAAAACATAATTGTGTTTTATGTACACAATGAAGAGTTATAAATACATACATACACACATACATAAATACTTACATAACATACATATATGTTAGAGATTTTGTACGTACAGTTCGTGAGGTTCTGGGGCATTAGTTGGGCCTCGTAAACACTAGGCCATCTATAACTACTCTCTGTCAATCGTTCGAAGGTTAACTAGAGGAGATTTTTTTTTATATGAATAGGAAGGCAAACGAGCAAGTGGGTCACCTGATGGTAAGTGATCACCACTGCCCATAGACACCCGCAACCCCAGAGGGATGCGTTGCCAACCCAGAGGGCTAAGATCCCTTTAAAGGACAAGTTCGCCTTTGTACATCTATTTATCTCATTAGCTGTAAAATTAATGTGTTTTTGTATAATAAAGAGTTACACATACCTACACAAACACATACAACTACTCGGCCGGCAATCCCCTACTTTGCAGCCGCTACAGTAATGTACTATTATATGCCAGATTTTAAATTAATCACAGGCACGGTTACGATGACGTCGTAATGTGATTCAATTCCGATTCAGGTTAGGTTCGCTCGCTGTCAGATCCATACTAAAAATAACAGCTAAAACCTGAACTGAGCCGGTTGAAATGGACTTCCGCAAAATAATGCCTGAATCAATCATTAAATACACTACCTACTTATATTATCTGTATTTTAGTGTTACAGAGATACGTAACCAGTATGGACATAAGTAGGTACTTATTGTAAGAAGGATAACATATATTTCATCGTAATAGCGTGAAAAGGCCTACGAGCTTACCTATATCACACAGATCATACAATACATTGTGAGAGCCCATCGTTACAAAAGATCGCCTTCCACACAAAAACCTACAAAAATGTTTTGAATTTATATACAGCTACTCAGCACACTGAAAATATTTACACAAAGAGTGCTCCAAATTCAAGAAAACTGCCTCTGTAGGGAAATCACTGGTCCTTGATTAAGGTCTTCCCAAAAGACTGAAACTAGTCGAGCCGTATAGTTACTAGATTTTAGTAAATTTAATTTCTGTTACAAATTTTCTACGCAATCAGTTTGTTTTGTAGGTATAAAAAAAGTTTTGATATTTATTATTATATATCATGTTTACTGTAATTTGAAACAGAAAATACTTCATTAATAAATTTACATACGTACTCTACTAAGTTTTTTTTAACTAATAAGTACCTAATTAGTTTTTACATTGCACATTTCTTTCAGTTATATGAAAATCATCACTATCTTCAAAAAGTCATGCAGATATTTCATTAGTAGGTACCGGCCTGTAGACTTAATTGTCTAACTCGCTCGCAATTGCCATCGTGTTCATTTTGACAGTTCTTGTATGAATGTGACAGCTAACTGATTCCGATGCCAATTGTCAGACCATACATGAACTGTCAAAATGAATATGATGGCGATTGCGAGCGAGTTAGACAATAAGCCTACAGTATGCTTAGTGTAAGTTTTCGGTCACAGAACACGTCTCGACCGCGTTTGCGTTAAAACGTCAAATACTATGGGAACAATTTGTTGCCGTTTCGATCCGCTAGTGGCGCTGCCAATTTTTCCATAGTAGTCCACGGAAGACTCGACGGGGGTCTACGTTGGGCGTGACCAAAAATGGGGGTCCAAAATCGCAAGCGGGGGTGCATGAAAATTGAATAAAATTTGTGAGAATTGATTGGTTCTTGTGCTGTGAGTCATTGTAGATTTCAAGAAAGTAAAGTAGGATGGAGTCACTCGCAGCACAAAAATATTATTTAATTGAAAATTTCTTTAGTCGACTTTATTTTCAAATAATTAACCCTATCAAGCAATCAATTCTAACCAATTTTTTCGAAAACTGTTAATTTATCGTTGAAACTCAGCAACAACGCAAGTTTCCATAGATTATAGAGCTAATCTTAATTGTTTTTTCGAGATTTAGTTTAGAAATTAGTGGTAATGTAGCTGCAGGGGGTCCACCGGATCCAGCAAAATTTTGAAAGTGGTCTATGGAACAAAAGAGTTTGGGAACCTCTGCACTAGAGGCTCAGGTTCATAAAACACTGGTGTGGCTGCCGGCATAGAGATCGCTGCTCTTTAAATTTCTTAGACGCTACGTGAATTCATCTTGAGAACATTTTTCGAAATTTCTCTTCGGGATTATTTATACGTAAGGTATATAAGGTAAGTCCTAGAAATGTAAGATTGGAACGGGTGTTATCTGGACTTACCGATACTAATTTTGTCTCGATCTGTGTAATTTTTGAGGGTTTCTCACATAATAGGTGGTACCTGTAGGCTTATTGTCTAACTCGCTCGCAATCGCCATCGTGTTCATTTTGACAGTTCATGTATGGGCTAACAATTGGCATCGGAATCAGCTAGCTGTCACATTCATACAAGAACTGTCAAAATGAACACGATGGCGATTGCGAGCGAGTTAGACAATAAGCCACCTGAATCCAACTTGCTACTCAGGGTCTCTTGGACCGTAAAAAGCATAATAATTAGAACAATTTAATTAAAAACATATTCGGTAGGTAATGATGATGAAGTTAGTATAGTATGAATCTTCCCAGGTGAACTTTTCGCTTCAAGCCCTAATCTTTCAAACAAATATTATCTATTATCGCAAATTCGCAAGCTATCATACGCACGTGCCATTACAACATTTGTATTAACAAACTGTATCGTCATAATATTAAGGTTCAAATTAAAAATAATATCTAGAATATCAGTGACAAATTATTGTAAACTATGCATTTCTGGATTTCTATCTTGATGATTGTATTGTTTCCTACTTTTTAGACTTATTGTTGTGTCGGATTATAGTTTTCCAACTTTATTTTTATAATGAAAACTGTTCTTAAAAAAATTAAAAATACTTTCTTGGTCGACTATAGGTACCTACAGCTTACGGGAAACATCTTGAGCAAGAACGACGTGGAAGGGGTAAGTTCGAGCATGTACTTTTATACCAAAGTGTACTAAATATGCGTATAATTATTATTTTGTTTTTTTTTGTATCGTTACTGTATCGGCAGTCATATTCGATTAACAGAGCTCCGTCCAGTCTGTAAACCCTTAATAGGATTTTGATCCTTCACTAGCGCTAAGCAATATGAAATATTTTGTAGCGGTCCACATTGGAAAGCCTTTGGGAAACAGCCTGTAATGACTTCAATCTATTCCTTAAAGAAGTTAAAGTAGTTGTTGGTTGTGCTTGAGGCGTGTGGATTTTAAAACACGATGAGCTTTTCTAATGCTGATTTTTATTAAAAACTTGAAAACAAAATATACAGAGGAGCCGTGCGGTCGGGCTCAAGGTTAGCAGCGGACTGCAAGATGGCGCCGTTACATTTTTATCGGAGGGTATGCCTTCAACTGAAAATACAACTACCTCCTATATTCTATACATACATACCGTCACGCCTCTTTCCCACAGGGGTAGGCAGACTACTTAAATCAAACATAAACAAAATACAATAGAATAAAAAAAACACATTTTTGAAATTTTAACCAAAATGAGCACGTCGCTAACAGTAGTATTATGTGTGTATGTATAACTTTTTATTGTGCATAAAACAAATTAATTATACAGGTAATGAGATAAACAGAAGAACAGGCGAACTTATCCCCTGAGGGAGGGAGGGATCTTTTCCAGTTAACCTTCAAACGATTGATAGGACAACAGAAAGTACAGTATAGAGAGTTGACATACTAAAAAAACTAAAGAAAAATAGTATTTGACATCTGAGAAGCAATCGCTTACATACAATACAATACAATAACTCTCTACTTATATATTCACTACTTAGCAACTAAACATTTATGTGTTAGCGTCTCTTCTTCTTCTTCTTCTTCAACCTTGATCTACCCAATGCTGAGTAAAGGTCTCTTCCATTTTAGACCATTCTGTACGGTCCCGAGTTTTCCGCATCCAGTCCTTCCCAGCCGCTCACACCAAATCATCCGTCCACCTTGCCGGCTGTCTCCCCACATTCCTGAACCCCTTTCGTGGTCTCCACTCCAACAACTTCTTTCCCCATCTTCCATCCGACCTACGGCAAATATGGCCCGCCCACTTCCACTTCCTAGAGGCTATGGTTTAGGGTATGTGTTAGCGTACTCACTACTAAACAAGTGTGTGAACACTTTTCTCTTATGCTGACAATCCTCCGATCTTGGCTGATTGTAGGGAGTAATCACCGAGACAATGTGCACCCACCATTTAAAAAGTATTCTGTTTTCTTTGGGCAGCTATAAAAAACATTTCAAAATCATGAATGTTCAATCATCATGAATGTTCGTAATCATCAGGTGACCCGTCTGCTCGTTTGCCCCCTCTTATATAAAAAAAAAAAAAAAAAATGTTATTAAATGAACTTAACTTAATATTCTCTTAGAATAAATTTGATTTATAACTTAATATAATATATTAAATGCATATATTATTATTACTACTAGCTGTTGCCAGCGACTTCGTCTGCAAAGAATTCGTTTATCGCTATCCCGCGGGAACTACGCAATTTTCCGGGATAAAAAGTAGCCTATGCGCTATTCCAGACTTTTTTCTATCTATGTGCCGAATTTCATTCAGATCCGTTGGGTCGTTCTGGCGTGATTGAGTAACAAACAAACATCCATCCTCCATACATCTATCCATCCATCCATCCATACTTTCTCATTTATAATATTAGTTAGATTATATTATATGTCATTCAATGCGCCTGTTCCACTCCACATACTAACAAAAACAATCGACACGGTCTAATCGATATTGCACGAAAACACGCACTGAAGCTTAGGAGACAATCCCCCTAATTTCAAAACCATTCGACAAAATCGTACGTTGACATAATACACCCCTAAAACAGAATCAATCAAGCGAATTTAATATATAATCCCCTAGCTACAAGGTTGATGTTCCTTTAATTTGTTTTCTGAGGGTAGTTTAATTGAAACTTACTCGGGGGATTTAGTTGGCAAGTTATTTCGAGGATTATGGTGTTTACAGACTGTTTGTGGGAGTTAAGAATAACAACATACCTTCGTGTTTTTTTTATTGCAAAGGGAATCCAAACACCTACCGAAACGAGGCTGTATTGCACGCGAAACATAATTTGTATTATTTATTGTCAGAACCTCGTGATAAGAAAATGTAGGCGAGTGTGTAATAAAATTGTCGGACATTGTCAGTGTAGTGTGTCGGTGTGTAATGTGTAAACGAGACACTATGCTTCAGCTGTGTTGCTATTTAAACCCACAACAGCTACGCTCGTCAGACAACTATAACTTGTCCTGAGCCTCTAGTGTAAGTTTTCGCATTTAAAAACGTCTCGAACGCGTTCACGTAAACATCACAATTACTATGGAATAATTGGCAGCGCCACTTGCGGATCGGAATGGTAACAAACTGATCTCATAGTATTTGACATTTTAGCGCAAACGCGTTCGAGACGTATTTTGTGACCGAAAACTTACACTAAGCATACTGTAGGCTTATTGTCTAACTCGCTCGCAATCGCCATCCTGTTCATTTTGACAGTTCTTGTATGAATGTGACAGCTAGCTGATTCCGATGCCAATTGTCAGCCCATACATAAACTGTCAGAATGAACACGATAGCGATTGCGAGCGAGTTAGACAATAAGCCTACTGTTCGGTCGTAGACAGTCTCAGGTTTATAGACATTAGTCGTTATCAGCTTTGCCAAACGTTCCGACTTGTAGCCCAAATTAAGTTGTCCTGCGTAGGATGTGCTACCCTGCGTGCTTTCCTGTCTCCTATAAACTGAAAGAAAGAAGAAAGAAGAAAGAAAGAAGACATTTATTCATTTTGCAAGACACACAATAAGAGCACTGAACTGGATACGGGTACATAAATAGAAGCACATTGTGGTGAACCTATAATTTACCTAATAATTTGTTATGGTAGGCGCAAGGTCTTCGGGTTCGGTCTAGTTTTATTTAGCCTGGGACCTATGAATTAGCGTTGGGAGAGGACACATTAAACAACTTGCCCTGTCTAGACAGCCGTGTTACCTCACTAGTTGATAACGCCACACTATGGCAAAATATTAGTTAGGAAAGTAAAATCTGTATTATCATCCTTGGCCAACTATTAATAAAACTCGCCTACACGATCACGTAATAATACTTTACTCGGTAAAGGGCATACAGTAGACAGTATGCCTAATAAATATCTGCTAGCTTTTACCCGCGACTTCGTCCGCCTAGACTTCATTTATTGACAAAAGTCACATATTGCTATGCATATTTGGACAGGCACTTAGCACCCCTATTCCAACATTTAATTAGTATTTTTTTTTTTAAATAAGCGATAGTAAATCCCGTGGGAATTTTGAAAATCCCTCCTTAGTGCACCACTATGATACTGATCAATATTTGTTGCGATTCGAGGCAGCTGCGATTTTCGACATGTTCATCGCTATCCCGAACTATGCAATTTTCCGGGATAAAAAGTAGCTTATAACCTGGCCGGTGATTTTCTCAACAGATTAGTAAAGTTTCCAAAAAAATCCGTTCAGCCGTTTTCACGTGAAGCGCGCACAAATATACCTACAGACAAACAGATAAACAGACAAAAATTCTAAAAACTGTTGGAACGTGTTCTGTTATCGATTCTAAGTAAGTACCTATCCCCAGCCTATTTTTTTTTAAATATCTTCCATGTACAGACTTTCAACCCTCTTCAGCTTTATTATAATGTATAGATATATAGATTTATAGATGAGTATATTATGTTAGGACCCGTAGGCGTACTCGTCTGCCGACTGATCGCTTAGCGTAAGTTTGGGGTGAATTCAGTCAACAAATACCTATTTGCCGTAAAGTTTGTCATTTCACGTATGAGGGTAGGTGGATGCCCCTTGGCGCCGACAGTTTCCTTTTATAATGTACTGGCTTCTGTCCGCGACTACGTCCGCGTAGACTTAAACTTAAGAACTGATGTTGATACTAGGTATATTCTGCAATGTGTATTTAGAGGTACGTAGCGACTCTAGACAGCTGCGACCTTTGACATGTGTATCGCTATCCCGCGGGAACTATGCAATTTTACGGGATAAAAAGTAGCCTATGTGTTAATCTAGAGTATGTACAGTCACCAGCATAAATAAGTGATCACTTTTGTACCTTGTCACTTTAAAGTCATGTTTGAAAAACCATACGAAATCATGTAACGACTGAAAGCGACAAGGTACAAAAATGATCACTTATTTATGCTGGTGACTGTACCAGCTATCTCCGTTCCAAAATTTATCCAAATTCGTCCAGTCGTTTCAGCGTGAAGAAGGAACAAACATACACACTCACGTCGTCACATCCATCCATCCATACTCACGAACTTTCGCATTTATAATATTAGTAGGATTTTTACTTGCAACAGAATACAAGAATTTACTTGTGATATTTAAAAGTAAAATGTGGTACTAATAATATGTAGGTATTCAGGAGTAGGTAAAAATACCATGTAGTTTGTACATCTGTACCTACTGCATTAGTATAAGACGTATGTACCTACAGTCATGACCTCTTAGAATGCCATTCGGGTTTGTCTTGCTGTCACCCTCACTCGGCTGAGTGAGTAAGATAGCAAGACAAATTCTAAGTAGACGCTGAAAAGCGTTGCAGCTAAAAAACAAGCAATACGACTGTCATAGCCGCATATGCTTAGCTACCTACTGCTTCTACGTTTGATAACAATGGGTAAAAACGATGTTTTGACATTCTAATCAAACTACTTTTTTTGCCGTGGACTGTCTTTGGAGAGTTTTCAATTGTGTTGACGAATGTTATATACCATTTTGTCGATGTTCAAACTGAACGGCGTCATAGAATAGATAATAACAGGGTAGAAGGGAATCTCTTTTGACCGCGTCCAAAACGCCGCCATTTATATACCTACTTCCCCCTTCACGTCGTTACGCCCCTCTGTCGTCCAGGCGTATTGCTAGGGTTGCTTACCGTTAAATATTATACTTACGTCTAAAGATAATATAAAAGAAAGAAAGAAAGAAAGAAAGGAAATGGTTTATTTGGTGCGATAGATATCGCTAAAATATAAGTTTTTATTTACTTTGAAATCATTATTTTATTCTAGTTTTACAAAATATGAAATTTATAAATCATTAGGTACGTACCTACATATTATATTAAGGAAGAAGTTATTACAAGTGCCATACCAAATGAAGCCATTTAAGTAAGTATTACTTACCGACAAATATAAAATAAAATACATACAGGCTCACGTGATAAGTGACAATTCTGTTTACATTACAAACTCGACAACAATCTACACCGGTTGGCTTCGCATAGACTACCTACGCGTTGCATTTCGGATTGTCACTTATCACCGACAATATTGTCGGTGACAACTGACAATTCTGTTTACATTACAAACTCGACAACAATCTACGCCGGTTGGCTTCGCATAGACTACCTACGCGTTGCATTTCGGATTGTCACTTATCACCGACAATATTGTCGGTGACAACTGACAATTCTGTTTACATTACAAACTCGACAACAATCTACGCCGGTTGGCTTCGCATAGACTATACCTACGCGTTGCATATTGTCGTGTTGGTGAAATAGGTGCCTGCTTATTTTGTAATAATTCTGAGATACATAATAGATTTCAATTCAATTTTAAAAAAGAATTAGCACCATCGATACTGTCGATGATTCCGCCAATGTCGAGGTTGAAGAAGACAGTGTCGTTATTTATTTAACCGTTGTTCGGTGGCTTTGATGTACGGTAGCGGAACTCAGTTGAGAATCTAAAACAGACAACCTTAGCCAGACAACACATACATTGATTTTGTTAGACTATCTACAAGAATAATTTGTTAATTTTCATAAATTTACATAATACTTTTATAACATAGTAAACTTGTTCTGCGCTCTGCAGTTTAATCAGTCTAGCGGATCGTCTTGCTGCCTTTTTGTTACAGGCCATTTGTATCGGCGCCAAGTGGCACACACCAATGCCGGGGAGTGAAGGAAGGCAGAAAACTCTCTATTAATTATATTACACGGTTGTGACAGCGCTCCGGGAAGTTTATTAACTCGGCGTTCGCGCGCGCGAGTGCCATTCAGTATCCAACGCGTGCTGGATGTGATGTTGTACTTTCCTAAAGAAGAAAGAACTAATAAAGAAAAAGAAAATACGTAAAGCGGACATTTTTACAAGAAAAATATCTCCAGGGAAATATCTAGGCGCCTGATAGATGCTTCTGGTGACCAACGGGCTGGCAGCTATAAAATTTACTTGAAAATATTTTCAAAAATAAATACAAAAAGACGACCCGGGGAGGATTTGAACCTCCGACCACCTTTAATGATACAAACTCAGACGGGCGCTCTCACCGCTAAGCTACCGGGCCTCAAGAAAAGGTATTGAAATAAAGCTATGTATTATTCTAATTACATACTGCATCACGATGATGCGTCATCCTATGCATTAGGTAAATAGGTATAGTTTTTTCTGCTTTATGACGGGCTCTTTTTGTTTTTTTTTTCCCATAGTTCCCATTGAATTATGGATGTTTGGATTACAATAATCTCGAGGAAGGAGAAACATTGTTTCACTGTTTCACCAAAACTAGTCAGTTTAGCTTTCGATCAATTCTTTTACTTTTTCTGTGTCTACTCTTGTTTAATACTTATGTCCTGTCAATCGTTCTAAGGTCAACTGGAAGAAATCCCTTTTGGGGATAAGTCCGCCTTTGTGCATTTGTGTTTTCCTGTATTCATATTTTTCATGTGTTTTGTGTACAATAAAGAGTTATACATACACACATTACTAGTTTCTTATTCCTAAATATAAAAATAAAATAAGTATCTGGTTTATCTGTGTTGCTGTGTTTATTGGATTAGTAAAAATCGCTCCTCTACGGATCTTCTAAATCTAACTAATATTATAAATGCGAAAGTATGGATGGATGGATACATACTAGTTTCTTATATTCCTAAATAAATATAAAAATAAAATATCTGGTTTATCTGTTTATTGGATTATTAGTAAATACCGGCCATGTGCAAGTCGGACTCGCGCACTGAGGGTTCCGTACAAATTCGCCAAGTTATTATAAATTCCAGTCTTAGCAGAGCCCTGCTCTTAAGCAAAATGTAGGCAGTGTGAGGTCATTATATAGTATAGACAAACAAATATTAAATAAAAAAAAACCTACTTACTAGATCTCGTTCAAACCAATTACGGGTTGAAGTTTGTATGGTAATGTACATTATATATTTTTTTTATTTTTATCATTCTCTTATTTTAGAAGTTACGGGGGGGGGGGGGGACACACATTTTTCCACTTTGGAAGTGTCTCTCGCGCAAACTATTCAGCTTAGAAAAAAAATATATTAGAAACCTCAATATCATTTTTGAAGACCTATCTATAGATACCCCACACGAATGGGTTTGATGAAAAAAAAATTGAGTTTCAGTACTAAGTTTCCCCATGGAAACCCCAAAATGTACCTATTGTTTTTTTTTTCCATTTTTGTATGATAATCTTAAAGCGGTTCACAAAATACATCTACTTACCAAGTTTCAACAGTATAGGTTCTATGGTTTCGGAAAAAAATGGCTGTGACATACGGACGGACAAACAGACAGACAGACATGACGAATCTATAAGGGTTCCGTTTTTGCCATTTGGCTACAGAACCTTAAAAATCGCTCCTCTACGGATCTTCTACAAAACCAAAACACGAACGTGAAACATTGATAATATTCTACATAGGCATTTTATATTATGGCATGACAAAAATAATTTAGAATTTCGGTCTTAATACCTACTATCTGATTTAAACTATTATTTAACTAATTAAGTACCTACTTTTAAAATGAGCAGTGACAGTGACCTGGGAGGGATGTTTTACTTGTAGTTTGAGTTAGGCTAGGTTTAGGTTAATTTTGTACAATAGTATTTCTTTATTTTTTTAAATTATTTATTTATCGTACATAGGTATTTTATGTAATAATAACACAAGCCGAATGACGAAAATGAATGAATGAGATGCTGTTTTAGAAAGAGAAATTTATTCATTAGGTAAAAGAAAGTGAAATAAATATAAAAAGCAATGAAATAGAGCCCCGACAAACGCTGTTATGCATGGCAAGCATTAAACCGATTGCCATGTTGTCCGTCGCGCACTCAAGCCTGACAGTGAATAGAACTTGCGTCGCCATGCGAGTAGGTACGCGAGTTTCAAAATTTAAATATATGAACGGAGTTCTGAATTGCGAAGTTACTTTTTAAAGTACTGGGGGAAATTGTATGGTATGTGAAAAGTTTTTTAACGTCAAGTTAACGCGTCGTTCGTGTTTAACTGTTGTTTTTGATACGAATTGTTTGAATCTCCCGAGCGGGGAACGAGTAATGTGAAGCGGAACTTTGAACTTTCTCCTAATTGTATGAAAGTATTGGATCTGCGCACGACAGAAGCGCCATCGCGCACACGCTACTTTAGAAGAAAAGAAGAGGCCTCCACGACATAGTACCACAGATGCAGGCAGTATTTCCCCTTTGGACAACGAAACGGGTACGTACCTATTAAAATACATAAAGTTTAAAATGTATAATGGGTTAAAATACATAATGGCTCAAAATATATTATGCAATTTTCTTAGAAAGTGACAAATTAACAGGATTGTTATAAAACAAACCTAACCTAACCTAAACCAATCTATAGATTACGATATCGATAAAGTTCATTTTTAGCTAATAGTTTTACAGAAAATAGCATTATCTATTTTGAACCATTATGTATTTTAACCCATTATACATTTTAAACTTTATGTATTCTGATCCGCTCCCCAGCGAAACTAATGCGTTGTCCAAGGAAGCTGCCAGCTCTGCGGCCACCCGTAGCGTCTATTTAGCTTAGCTTCTTTTCATCTTTGTTAACTTCTAAACGAATAATCTTAGTTTACGACTACATTAAACCATAGTAACATTTGATCATCATGAACTTATCTGTGAAGCAGAAAATGAAGAAACCTGCACACAATGCATCGATGATGTGTGTAAAGTTACCGATTCATACTTGCGTGGAAACAGCCCATGGAAAAGGGCTGGCAAAGGATATTCTGAGGGGTGGTTTTTGCCCAGCAGTGCGTACGTAGGCTGGATATAATGAACTTTCGTGCCTCCATTTCGAAATGAAATCAATAACCAAGCTATTTTTCCTGATTAAACTCGCCGGGTCATCAATTTATTAATCAGACCTCTCAAAGGGAAATATTTGATCGAAATCTCTCGCCAAATTAATATGGATTAATCCGATGGGCTATTTTGATTGATGGAAACCCTTTGACGGCGAGCGGCGATTCGTCAATTAAAATAATTCAGATCAATCTCGACGATCGTCAAAACTTTTTAAAAACGCCAATACTTCTTAATTAAAAAGTTTCCCGTTGTATTCGCGGTGGGTGCCCGACTCTACCGAGGAAAATGCAAACTTGGCCAGGGAATGATCGATTGAATCGAGCGTTACTTTGCAGAGGCCCATTTTAAGGCCGTTTGATAGGCATGTAAATGTTTTTTCTCAAGCATGCTCGGAAATGTACGCGTTAATGTCGCGAAATGAAGCCAAGAAGTTTCACATTTACGGCCTAGGCCAAGAAGTAATGTGGTGCGGTCGAAATGAAGCCAAGAAGTTTCACATTTACGGCCTAGGCCAAGAAGTAATGTGGTGCGGTCGGCGGTGCGCTCGGCGCGGCGCGGCGGCGCGGTGGCGGGTGTGCGGTTAAACATGGCGCCAGCAATAGTTTGTTCAAATGGCATGTTTCAAAAATTAAAAATGCGGCTAATTAAACAATTTTTACTTGATTTCCTCGCATTGCTTGAGAAAAGCACTATACAATCCTCGGCCGGAAACAGGGATTGCAGGACTCGCTTTATCCGGCCTCGTCTACGACTCGGCCGTGTACCCCAATCTCGTCCTGCAATCCCTTACTTCACGGCCTCTGCAGTAATGTACTATTTGATAATTTCTTTACCTGGGGTTTTTACTAGTGTAATATTCATCGGTTATGCTCGGCAAACTGTCATTTTGGCGACGCCGAATAACAAATTTAACGTTGAACTCTCTCACGGCAATAGGCCATCAGTCCTGTGATAATTACATTTATTTATTTGTTATGTAGGTGTTGCCAGCGACTCGTCTTTGCAGAATTTACTTATCGCTATCCCGCGGAAACTATGCGGTTTTTCGGGATAAAAACTATCCTATGTCATGTCCTTTCCCGGATCTCAAGCTCTGTACCAAATTGAAATCGGTTCAGTGGTTTAGGCGTGAAAGCGTAACAGATAGACAGGGTTAATTTCGCATTTATAATATTAGTAGGGACGTACCTAATATCAATTAAATTAATTTTATCAATCCTTTAACGTACCTCCTGATTGATTTGATTAATTATTATTTAACAATAGCCATTGAAGCGGCGAATTCAAAAGGACCCTGATAGGAAACTTTGCTTAATTATTACCGAAGCGTTTGAAATAACTCAAAGTCATCTGAAAGTCATTTTGTTTGTTTAATGTATCGGGTAACTTACCCGTCGGGTTATTTAAGCGCAGCTTAGAACAAATAGTTCATTAGGCAATCATTAACGTCTGTTATAACACGGTAAATAATTCTGAATTCGCTTCACAGTTTTTTCATTAATACAGAGTAGGTATCTAGACACGTGGCAGCGTGTCAAGATAAAGTTCCAGCTAACAGGCGAGCAGCACCGTGTATAGATATTTAGGTATGCTAAGTGTGCGTTTTGCATCATAAAATATTTTTCGGACGTGTTAAGTTAAAGGTGTTTTTGCTACTGGTTCGTTCCTGTGGTGGCGCTGTCAATTCATTTATAGTAATTGACACGTTAGCGCGGCTTAAAGAACCCACGCACAAACAGCTGGACCATTTTTTACCAAACATGCTTAAGAAACACCACAAGGTAACTGGCTTTCGAAAACTTATATCACCCCTCTTTTTGCGTCGAGGGTTAAAAAGAAAATGAAATATTAACAGGCTTGTTTATTTGTTGTTTATTGCTGAATGTGGATGAAGCGAAAGAGGCATGTCAGGATCGTAGCAATTGGAACAAAGTAGTCTCTGCCTACCCTGTGGGAAAGAGGCGTGACGGTATGTATGTATGTTGTTTATCCATAGCAGTTATCCGGACAAACAGTTGCGCTGCTAAAATGTAAGTTTCCTACGGACCCTTCAAGTTTTTGTCCACGTTTTGCGAGGCGAAACGGAGGCTATTGTTTTGGATGACAATGCCGAATTCTTTACGTTTTTATAACCGATTACTGTTACAATTTCTACAGAAAACACGGCAATCTTAAAATGAAAATTAAAATTGGGGACTTCTTCCTCAGTTAGGTTATTTTAAGACTGGTCACTAACAATTTTTAGGGTTCCGTAGCCAAATGGCAAAAACGGAACCCTTATAGATTCTTCATGTCAGTCTGTCCGTCCGTATGTCACAGCCACTTTTCTCCGAAACTATAAGAGCTATACTGTTGAAACTTGGTAAGTAGGTGTTTTAGTAAGATTTTCACACAAAAAAAAAAAAAACAATTAATTTTGGGGGTTCCCCATACTTAAAACTGAAACAGAATTTTTTTTTTCATCGTACCCATACGTGTGGGGTATCTATGGATAGGTCTTCAAAAATGATATTGAGGTTCCTCATGTAATTTTTTTTCTAAAATGAATAGTTTGCACTTGGCCGGTTTTTTATAAGTTGCTGTTCGCAAACTGTTTGCAAATTCCATAAAAAAAAATCAAAGGAATAAAGTAACCCTCGTTGACTATGAGAGAGAGAGAGAGAGAGAGAGAGAAAGCGAGAGAGAGACATTTATTTATACACAATATGCTGCTGCTTTGCTGTATAATCTGTGGTACACTACTTAGTGTTCTAACATTTACATTTTGTTACAACGTAAAGATTATTGGGCAATTTGTGATAAAATGTTATAAAACAAAATGTCTTGTAACGTTATGCAATAAATGTTTTTTTAACGTATAACACTTTATAACGCCAGCAGTGTGAGAACACAATCACAGCTTTCTTAATAACCAATGTTCATTTAACATACCTATTTCATTTCGCATGCCTAGTAATAATTATCAATGTATTTCAAATGCTCTAAAAGGCGATATCACCGCCTAATAGAAGTTAGGTACTCTCGAGTATTAGAGGCCTACATAAATTATGGCCATTTTGCCTTGAATCGGTCTAAATACAAATACCCGTACCACGGAAGTGACATGGGAAATATAAATTATGCCTTATATTCCGAAATTAGACATTGGTAATTTGTATAGTGCTGTCTCACTTACACTTATAGTGTCTAATAATAACAGAATGGAAAGGACAATAAATGATGGGATTTTCTAGTTGCAAATTTTGGAGTGCACACAAGATATTTCGTTGCTACGAAAAGTGTAAATTTAACTTGCAATGTTTGGTAGTTAGTTGAGGTTATATTTATATGATAATTATTATGTTTTAAGTACAAGTTTACCCACTTCTTGCGGTTGGATCGGCATTAAAATTTGGCTTGCATACCTATATAAAATATGGATAAAAATGGATTTATAGCCAACGTAAAGAACAGTCAGGAAAAGACATTTTTGCTCAAAAATATAAACCAAAAATAATAATTAGTTAAAGCCATTCCAAAAAAACATTCCCAAAGAGACTGATATTAGTTTAGTTTTAGTCCATTATTCATTTTATTAAAATTAGGTTTAGGATAATAACGAGTAATGTTATTGTTATAAACTGTATTTAAGTAATTCAAAACTAGATTTTTATTATTAAAGAAAACGCAGTATATAACTAAGACTAAAGTTACAGGTTTTAAGCATTTGGTAACCACTTCTAGACTACGTATATTCTAGGAATTTAATACTCTGCTTAGTCGGAACCAAGCAGTATAAAATTCCTAAATTAGTATAAGACTTGTGCATTAAGATCCGAATGTATGGCAGTAGGACGTCAATACGACGGCAGCTCTTAAGCTAAGCGGTTCGTGAGAATGGGATCATTTACTGACATTTATACTACGGGGTTATATTCGTTTAGTAACTTGAGCAAAAGATACCATCTCTTATACCTAGGAACTTATCTACGTAAAGCACGTCTTTATCTCTTACGGCGTAAGACAGAGCCGAAGGTAACAAGACCTGGGTAAATGCCACGTTTAGCATGATTTTGGGTAAGGTGGAAAGGGGAATCAAAATAGTTATGGGTTGCTAGCCGCATCCCGGTCCCAGCCCGGTTGCGTTGGTACGGACACGTCATGAGACGCGAGGATGATCAGCCTGGCTAGCACGACAGCGCACAAGAGTCGCGTCGCGCGCGAGATAGATTACCCGTCTCTTTCTAGACCGAACAGTAAGAAAAAGACGGGCAATCTATCTCGCGCGCGACGCGACTCTTGTGCGCTGTCGTGCTAGACGTGGACATCACGAAACGAGTACTCGCCATGGAGGAGGGAAAGCGAGGCCGAGGACTACCACCTATGATCTGGTCACAAACCATAAAGAACAACCTAATCACCAATACGGCATCTGAGACAACCCACGACCGTTTGATGTGGCGCAGGAATACTAGGAGGGCTGACCCCAAATAGAAACGGGATAAAATAAAAGCCAGGAAGAAGAAATTGCTAGCTGAGCCTATAACACCCTTCCCTACAGTTTTCGCGTGAGGTACCTGTTTTACAACTTGACTTCACTGTATCACGGAGATAGCAAAGTCAAGTTATTCCATTGTGAGATTGTGATCTTATACTTAAGGCGAAGGGATAGGCAAATGACCTTGCCCGTTCGTGACGTGGCAAGCAGTCCGATCAACGCGACATCTGTTAAATAATCGACGCGTGAACTCGATGCGAATGGGCGCGTGCTGATGGATTGAAATATTGCACTGCGATGTTAGTAGATGGCGCTTGCTTTAGTTTTCCGATTGCCTACACAGACACAGCATAATGTTCAAATCAGATTTTGCAAAAATAATAAAAAAATTAACATTTCGGCATTCGTAACGTGGCCTTTAAGGTCTTGTTACCTTGGGCTCTGTCTGCTCCGCAAGGAATAGAGACGTTATTTATGTATGTATGTATGTATGTGATATAATACATGAGAAAGTTTGTGACGATGTGAGTGAGTGTGTATGTATGTTTGTTTCTTCTTCAAGCTACAACAACTGGACGGATTTGGATGAAATTCGGAACGAAGACAGTTGGTACCCTAGATTAAAACAGGCTACTTTTTATCCCAGAAAAATGCAGTTTCCGCGGGATAGTGATGAACGTGACGTCAAAGGTGTCCAGAGTCTGTTTAGAGTCGCAACGTAAATTATTATTGCAGAATAAAGTAAAACTTGAACGTGTGTGTGGATTTATGTTTGGGGAGCTCTTGGACCCTCAGATATCGGTTTTGAAAATAATCGGTCCAAAAACTAAAGATTTCAAAATGGCGGCCACTTTTGTAATTTTTGATAACGGATACGTGTTTGGAGACAACTCGGATTCTCAGATATCGATTTTGAAATCAATCGGTCGGTAAACTAAGGATTTCAAAATGGCGGCCAGTTTTTTCATTTTTGATAGCAGATTTGTGTTTCACGACCACTCGAACCCTTAGATATCGATTTTGATAATATTCGGTCCAAAACTTAAAGATTTCAAAATGGCGGCCACTTTTTTAATTTTTAAAAACGGATTCATGTTTGGGGACCACTCGGATCCTCAGATATCGATTTTGAAAACAATTGGCCCAAAACTTAAAGATTTCAAAATGGCGGCCACTTTTTTCATTTTTGATAACGGATTTATGTTTGGGGAGCTCTCGGACCCTCAGATATCGGTTTTGAAAATAATCGGTCCAAAAACTAAAGATTTCAAAATGGCGGCCACTTTTGTCATTTTTGATAACGGATACGTGTTTGGAGACAACTCGGATTCTCAGATATCGATTTTGAAATCAATCGGTCGGTAAACTAAAGATTTCAAAATGGCGGCCAGTTTTTTCATTTTTGATAGCAGATTTGTGTTTCACGACCACTCGAACCCTTAGATATCGGTTTTGAAAATAATCGGTCCAAAAACTAAAGATTTCAAAATGGCGGCCACTTTTGTAATTTTTGATAACGGATACGTGTTTGGAGACAACTCGGATTCTCAGATATCGATTTTGAAATTAATCGGTCGGTAAACTAAAGATTTCAAAATGGCGGCCAGTTTTTTCATTTTTGATAGCAGATTTGTGTTTCACGACCACTCGAACCCTTAGATATCGATTTTGATAATATTCGGTCCAAAACTTAAAGATTTCAAAATGGCGGCCACTTTTTTAATTTTTAAAAACGGATTCATGTTTGGGAACCACTCGGATCCTCAGATATCGATTTTGAAAACAATTGGCCCAAAACTTAAAGATTTCAAAATGGCGGCCACTTTTTTCATTTTTGATAACGGATTTATGTTTGGGGAGCTCTCGGACCCTCAGATATCGGTTTTGAAAATAATCGGTTCAAAAACTAAAAATTTCAAAATGGCGGCCACTTTTGTCATTTTTGATAACGGATACGTGTTTGGAGACAACTCGGATTCTCAGATATCGATTTTGAAATCAATCGGTCGGTAAACTAAAGATTTCAAAATGGCGGCCAGTTTTTTCATTTTTGATAGCAGATTTGTGTTTCACGACCACTCGGACCCTTAGATATCGATTTTGAAAATATTCGGTCCAAAAAGTAAAGAATTCAAAATGGCGGCCAGTTTTTTTCATTTTCGGTAGCAGATTTGTGTTTGACGACCACTCGGACCCTCAGATATCGATTTTGAAAATAATCGGCCCAAAACTTAAAGATTTCAAAATAGCGGCCACTTTTGTCATTTCTGATAACGGATACGTGTTTGGAGACAACTCGGATCCTCAGATATCGATTTTGAAATTAATCGGTCGAAAAACTAAAGATTTCAATATGGCGGTCTTTTTTATTTTGATAACGGATCCATGTTTGGGAACCACTTTGACCTTCAGATATCATTTTTTTTTTCTTTCTAATGATAGACTATACATTGGAGTACTACTTGCCTCATTATCAAAATTTTTCATGCAGTAATTCCAACCAAAATCCTATTTCCCATGCTTGTTCGCTAAACAGCAAGTAAGTATCAAACCAACCTGCCACTAAGTTCCCAAAAAACGGATTGAAAATAATAACTTTTAACTTAATATAGGTATTATACGTGCGAAGCGAACGAGTACGACTTTTTGAAGCACTGTTTCGCGCCTATTCTGTGACTCAAACAACATGCTTAGCCAAACCAATGTGAAAAAACGCGAAGCGAATATTGGCAACGTCGCGTCGCTTACGCACTGCCGCCACCGAGCGAACATGCAACGTTGCTTTTTCCTTATTATTTTCATACGTCTTATCCAAATTATTTTTTTATTTATTTATCTATTATTTTTTTATTATTTTTTTATGAACATTTTTGGTTTTATCTTAATAATTTATTTCATTGTATTATCTTTTTAACATTTTTTTGGTTTCCGAATTTTTTTGTACATTGAAAAGCGCCTGATTGAATGTGCGGGCAAATATTGCGTTCGCCCTTTTCACAGGATCAGGGCAGTACTACTCTCTAAATCCTTATTTGTTGGCTAATTGAAGCAAACGCACCGCGGAATTTTAATTATGAGTTACTAGAGTGACCTCGTCGAGATTGGTAGCAAACAGATTGGTTTCACCCGAGCAAACCGTGCACAAAATATTTTCGAGACTCTTAGAGCAAACGAATTTTTGTACTAACTACGACATTAAGGAATATGTTTTCACCGGTGAATTCTAATTCAAGACATGTTTTATAGAATGTGCAGTTTTCAAAACTCCAAATTGTGTATTATCGCCATAAAACTTGCACAAAAACAACCAATTTATGAGCTTTTGCCTATCCCTTCGCCTTAAGAACATTATAATGTGAGATTGTAGTTACGTTTCTTTGCGGGATTGTACCCATTTTTTTTCAATCCTTAGCTAATAATGATTGCATTTTTATAGATAAGTATTTTATTGGTAGCGATAGAGACCTATCACGAGGACTATTTACAGATTACCGTCATTACCAGAGCTCCTTTGATACTTTTTATTTTGTCTGAGGTCACTCACCTTTATAATGAAGTAAGGTATTTAAACATTGTTGCCCATATTAGAATTCGCGTCAAATTTTAACCATCCCTCAAAGGTTAACACCCTAAGTGCCAACGAGGTGGTAAAACAAATTCCTGGCGCGTCGCCGCCAAAAATGCGAAGTGGGGTGTTATTTGCCCACTTTAAAACTGGAAAATTAAATGCAAACAAGCTATTTACACCCTATACTTCGTTCCAGATAAGCAGACATGATTGACGCAAGCATTCTAGGATTGGTATCTAAGAGTTGAACTTTCGTCAATGAGTACTGGGGCCTTACCATGACGTCCTAATTCCGACTCAAGTTTTAGCTGTCACTTTTAGTATGAATCCGACAGCGAGCGAACCTAAACTGAATCGCATTAAGACGCCACGGCTCCTGAATTATTGCTTAGGTGCATTAGGATAATGCTTATTGACTTGTTATGCTTTGTCATCTCTCTATCCTTGTCACACCTGATGTTGCACGTCATTACAAATATCTATTGTGTTTATTGTGTGTGTTTACATGTGTTTATATCTAACTTTATTTTAATTAGCATTTATGGGCGCAAAGCCCATCTTTGCTATTTTTTCGGTCAAAGTGATGTGATCGTCACTTTATACTTTGTTTCTGCACAGAGCTGTATAATATAGAAGCGTCAACAAGCAAGCTTGGATTGATACTATCTGGAATACAATATAAATGCAAACAAGCAATTGCCACCCTAGGGCCGAAAGTTCGAACACGTTTTATTAAGAAATCTCAGCAGAAATGGACGTAATAAGGATGCAAATGACACCGCGATGCGATAATGTATGCGATTCGTCGGGGACTTGGCGGAATGTCGGATACGCACTGGGATTTATAAACGCTGCGATCAAACCACCCAGGGCAAACCTTGCCTAATCGGTGATAGTTACTTTATGGTCTAATTAGCTTCTGTCCGCGACTTCGTCTGCGTAGAATTAGCAATTGACATTGTTAATCGCTATCCCGCGGGAACAATTTTCCGGGATAAAAAGTAGCCTATGTTTTAATCTGGACTACCAGCTATCTTTGTTCCAAATTTGATCCAAATCCGTCCAGTCGTTTCAGCGTGAAGAAGGAACAAACATACACACTCACTCACATCGTCACATCGTTACAAACTTTCATATTTATAATATTAGTAGGATAGCGGAATTACTCGATATTTTTACGGCTTGTAACAATTGCCAGTAGGTGGCGGTACTATAATTCAACATGCTATCATGCTATCGAACGTATCCGTCAAAATTAAGAAAAAAAACTTATGTCATCATTGTCAAAAAACCTAACTATCACCGATTAACCAAGGTTTGCCCCACAAGACGACGCTAAAGTGTCATAATATTAGAAGATGCATTTATGAATGAACCACGTTTTTATCCATTACGGGCTAGACACAGCTTAGGGTAACAAGACCCAAAAGCCACGCTTAGCAAGATTGTGGGCGTAAAGGTGGAAAGGGGAAACAAAATAATGATGGGTTGCGAGCCGCATCGCGTATATAACGATTCCTGAAATTTTCGCCGTTTAGGTCCGAGCTTTGCATCTCTAAACTTTTCTGAATTTATATCCGGAATCACATTTGAAAGTTACGAAGACTACTCACTCCTGCGAAGCATTGTTGGGCTATAGGGTCCGTGTGGGAACTATAGCCTAACAACCCCTTTCATCCTGAAGGCCTGTGCAGACAGGCCCCTCTTCTCCACTGGGCACTATGGGCACGTGCCCAGGGCCCCGCGATCGAATGGGGCCCCCTAGTTCCTGCCAGATTACCAAATGATAACCGATATTCAGGTCATAGGGGCCCCATGATCCTAATGTGCCCAGGGCCTCAAATAGTTTAAAGACGGCCCTGTGTGCAGAGCACTAGGACGAGGCTGGAGTCGAGGTCTCTTCCCAGTAGTTCCATTATCAGTTCCATTGATGGTACTATTTTGTATAGTGATACTTACTGTAATGTTGTGTGTAGTTGTCGCAATATTTTTTTTTATTATTATTATTAGGTATTACTAGAACTAGTGCGAATAGACCGGAGTCGACGTTTCGTTGCTGCGTTTTTAATCGCTGTGCGTCCGTAAGTATCATATTTAATTGAAAGGAATTCATATTTGCATATAAATTGCATCAGGCCCCCCGAAGCTAAGGGTGTGAGATTATTATACCGATTTAATTCACTTCCCGTCCCAACAATAGGTTTTGTCAACAGACGTCCTAATAATGGCCGTATTAAGCTATCTTGAGAGGGTGTCAGTATGTTATTGGGTGCTTGGATTACTTAATTAACTCGTTTGTGAGCTACATTTGTTCTACTTTCTTTTATTTCTTTGTTTTACATTTTATATACCCTTGTATTAGGTATTAAATATGTAAACTTTAGCAATTACACTATTGGCAAGAAGACTTTGCTTCTACTAAGCTTTTTTCTTTTGACAGTATTGTGGAACTCCTATAGACGGATATCTTAGATTTTTTTGTTACCTACTTAACACAATAAAAATAGTGTAATGTTTAACTAATTTTAATTATTTAAAAGTTGTGCTTTAAACTGTTGACGAGCGAACTTAAAAACACGCTTGGTGGATTACAGTGGTTTAATCAATCACATAAACTAAACACATTAATAAATATACAACTAGGAGCCTAGTGAACCGTTACAAACTGACAACGCAACTGCTGTAAAAGTCCATGTCGTTGTCAGTCAAGGTATTTTTAAGAATCGAACAAGAATACGAGTAAAAGATAAATATATGCTAGAAGGAGGCTGTAACCCAGCCAGTCGCCAACATAAACCAAATTCAAGAAAATTGGGTTTTTTTATGGAATTTCGTGCATAGATTCTTTGACTGTAAAACAGTTTAAGCAGTTAAGTTTTGGAAATAAAAATTAAAAGATAGGAGCACCAGCAGCGCCAGTTAAACTCATTAAAAACTAATTATGAGATTGTCCTTTGTAAAAGACAAATCTGTAATATCTTCAGATAATAGGGTAGCATTTTGACAAACGGATTTCGTAAGCGGTTAATATAATTAATTCAATGGATATAAACGTAAAGATTATAATATTTTCTGGATGATAGGAACTTGCGCAAGACCCGTCCGGATTGCTAACACCATCACTAATCCTGCCACTAAGCAGTGCTTGGGCTGCTATGTTCCGACGACTGTTGCAACAGTTACAGCTGGCATATATTGTAACATGAACAATTCAAGTTTAATATTAAAAACTTGAAAAAAACAGTCTTACACTTACAGCATACGTTGAGCAAAAAACCGGCCAAGTGCGAGTCGGACTCGCGCACGAAGGGTTACGTACCAGAAAAGAAGCTAACAACTACTCTGTTAACGTTACTCTGTTACAACTCTAACAACTACTCTGTTGTATGGGAGCTCCAATTAATTATTATAATTATTTTGATTTTAGTATTTGTTGTTGTAGCCACAATAAAAATACATAATATATACGTATAGTTATCTAATTTTAAGTATCTAATGTAACGCTATGGTGTCAACTGTCATGTTATATATATAAAGATAAATAATAAATAAATAAATAAATAAATAAATAAATAATCTGTGCAAATTTCAACTGTCTATCTATTACGGTTTTTAAGATCTAGCTCGGCGAGTGGTAGTCATGAAAAAGGGCTAAAATATCACGTTTTTTGTATGGGAGCCCCCCTTAATTAATATTATTATTTTGTTTTTAGTATTTGTTGTTATAGCGGCAACAGAAATACACAATCTGTGAAAACTGCAACTGTCTAGCTATTACGGTTCTTGAGATACAGCTTGGTGACAGACGGACAGCAAAGTCTTAGTAATAGGGTCCCGTTTTTACCCTTTGGGTACGGAACCCTAAAAACCACGTGTTCTCATTAATTCGCCGTTTGGAAAAAGCCCGGCGCGGCGAACTTTGCCGAAAGTTGCCGAACTATCCCGACGCGATGCTCCTTTACACATAGCCCGTAACTATTGGCTGCGGTTGAGTTTCGCCGACGTCGTTGGTGCAAGTCATAAGTGTACTGAGTACTCTCGAGCGGAGCGTGCAGCGGGGCGTGTTAAGCACAACCGAATGTATGTGAAATGTATGTCTTCCATGCTGGTCTGGGAGTAAAGAAAAAATAACAGAATGTACGCGGCTAGCGGGAGCTAGCCGCATCGTTTGATGGGTTATCAATATTTTGATTCCCCTTTCCACCTATACGCCCACAAGCATGCTAAACATGGCCTTTAGATCTTGTTACGGTAGGCTCTAATACCCCTTACGGGATATAGACGTGATTTATGTATGTATGTATGTTTGTATGTATGTAAATGTATGTGAGCGTTCTGAGTGCACGCTGCACAGAGCATTGCCGATGTCCGGTACATTGCCCGTAGTGCCGAATGCACTCGCCACTCAGCTCTTTCACTAAGGCGTCGCCTGAGTCTATAGTCTGTTTAAATTAATTTTTGATTTTCTTCATTGTCCAGGGTCGAGCGAAGCATCTCCCAACGAGCTGCGGCATCACATCGTCAACATACCTCTCGAAAGATAGTTCATGGTGCTCTTCCCCGGAGGCGGCTTCTTGCACGCTGCTCAGAGCTCTTCGCCGCTACCCGCCACGCTAAACGCTCCGCTGCCCGAACGCTCGCCACTCAAGCCTTAAACTAAAGGTGGAAACACATTGTTAACACGCGACGCCACCCGATGCAACGCGACGCGTGTTGAGTCGAATCAAATTGTATTATTTTCTATGACCAGAACCACACTATGAACATCCGACGCGATGCCATGCGCATACATTCGTTGCATAGGGTCGCGTCGCGTGTTAATAATGTGTTTCCACCTTTAGAGGGATAACCCATTTCTGAAAGTACATAACTGGAAAGTCTCTTCCTACAGTTAGTGGTACAAATTGTGCTAAATTTGATATACGAGTAAATGAGCAAACGTTAGATTAGAGTGGGCGTTAAATTCTCTCGTACCCGAGTTTTACAGTTCCCGACTAAGGGGGAAGAGTTAGTGTTTGGGCCCGTGCACCCTGGGTATCAAGGTTTAAATTTTATTTAACATTTTAACAGAACTGTTACTGCTGTTTACAACGCTCTTCACTGTGCTTCGGATAAAGAAATATGGCGACAAATAGTTCTCGAAAAAATACTCCGTCGAGATGCGTACGACTCTCAGAAATGAGGATACCGAAGCGAGTAGACTACCTCATCTCTGTTGGTTTGCTAACAGGAAGAAATTCTACCTGTTAAAAAACCAGTATTTAGAAAGAAATACCTAATTATTCTTAATAGACTATAGGCTACCGCATCTCTGATGATTTGCTAACAGGGAAAAATCCTTCCTGTTAAAAAACTAGATATCTGGGAAGAAAATACTACTGGATAGCTAACTTGGTTATCTGTGAGGAGAAAAGACATTTTTAAAACCGACATTGCACGTGATTGATACAGGGTTCCATTTGCAGCCACAACACACGACAACTAGAACCCTGTCAAACTCGCCCGGCAGCCCAACACCATCGCCTCTAACTTGCCCCATACATCCGAAAAGAGATCAAAGCATGCCGTCCGCGACGTCATTAAATTACGACTACGTGGAAACAAACTTACCCCTACGTGTCACATAACTTCTACTGCTTTAAGATAAACGGCATTTTTGCGTGTCGTAAAGGCATGTGTTATTTGGCTGCAGCATACGTGATTGTCTAAGAAGGTACCGAGCTCTGCGCTAGTTTCTTTTGATCCGTTAATAACATGGGAAATGTGAATATAATAATTTGTGAAGATATATAATCCGTATATGTAATTAGTAATACATACATACACATATAAATCACGTCTTTATCCTAAGGGATAGACAGAGCCTTAGGTAAAAATAACTGAAGACCACGTTTAGCATGATTGTGGGCGTATAGATGGAAAGGGGAATCAAAATAGTGATAAGTTGCTAGCGGCATCGCCTATAACATTCCTGCGATTTTCGCCCATTCCCTCGATGGGCTTTTACCATCAGCGCGGGAAGAGAAGCAACTGGCAGGTACATTCTATGTTTTTTCTTTGCTCCCAGACCAGCATCAAAACTTTCGTATTTTAAGCACATCCGAAAGTTTGTGACGATGTTAGTGAGTGTGTTTGTTCCTTCTTCACGCTAAAACCACGGAACGGATTTGGATAAAATTTGGAACTAAGATAGCTTGTACCTACCCTAGATTAAAACATAGGCTACTTTTTATCCCGGAAAATAGCATTATTC
This sequence comes from Pandemis heparana, assembly GCA_963854515.1. Lineage (NCBI taxonomy): Eukaryota > Metazoa > Arthropoda > Insecta > Lepidoptera > Tortricidae > Pandemis > Pandemis heparana. The sequence goes on along the minus strand of OY978019.1, from coordinate 1,764,209 downwards.
CCGGGGGATAGCCATAAACATGTCAATTGCTAATTCTAGACAGACGAAGTAGAAGCTTATGTTTAATAATTGAGTTATGTAATCCGTTTTGTAAATAAATAAATAAATAAATATCTTGGGACAATTGACACCAATTGATCTAGCCCCAAACTAAGCAAAGCTTGTAATATGGGCGCTAGACAACGAATAAACATACTTATATAGTTAAATACATACCTACTTAAATACATACTAAACATCCAAGACTCGAGAAGAAACATTCTTATTGTCATACAAATATCTGCTCCGACCGGGGATCGAACCCGGGACCTAAAGCTTCATAGTCAGGTTCTCTAACCACTGGGCCATTCGGTCGTCGGGTGTGTTACTTTTGTATTTCGTTAGCTGTAAGTCCGTGACTTTGTCTGCCAGAGCTGAGTTCTACGCAATTTTCCGCGATAAAAGTATCTAATAATTTAATCCACGTCATAAACCAACTGTATGCCTAATTTCATCAAAATTGGTTGAGAAGTTTTTAGGGCCGACAACGCACTGGCATCGCGTAAAGTGCTGCGGGTGTATGGGCAGTGGTGATCATTTAACATCAGGTGACCCGCTAGTTAGTTTGTCTGGCCTCTCTAACATAAAAAAGAAGTTTTCGTTTATTTATTTATTTTCTTTAACATTTAAAATTATCTCCTTCAAAACACAATGTCACATACCTAACAACTTTTAAGATTCATTGAATTTTACTTCGCTTTAGCTAAGTGCATCCCGGGTGCGCTATCCGAGTCTATTCCGAGCGAAATATGACAAGCGAAGCGAAGCAAGCGACAGTCGCCTCAGAAGCCATTTTGTCCTTACTAAAAAGATTCAATCGTGCTAGGGGTACACGCCTCGATGTAGAGGAGTGTAGTGGCAGAAAGCAGCGTGAAATATGTAGTATAGGTTTTGCCCACGACTTCGCGCATAATCTATACATATAATAAAATTGTAACAGGTCGATGTCTGTACATAGGAGATATTCAAGAAAAAATAAACTAAGGGGGCTCTATAAGCGGCATAGAAGCCAAAAATACAATTTTTAGAATTTTTTTCTGTCTGTCTGTCTGTCTGTATGTTTGTTACCGCGCTACGCAAAAACTACTGCACCAAACTGAATGCGGTTTTTTTTATTGTATTGCTGGAGGTCTAACTTAAACTCCCATGTCGCGTTTTTTTCGAAAATATTTTTTGGTACATTATTTATTGGGGTACCAAATGAAAGCAGAAGAAGTCCAGAGTTCAAAAATGTAGTACATGTAATAATGTTATAATAATACTAAGCAACAGAACAATAATAAAGTTTACTATGGATTAATTAGTTCCGCTATTCGTTAATAGATGTCGCTACGCTATATGAATGAAATTATTCGTACCTAGGAAATATCTATTTTTTAAGGTTCCTTAAAGAAAAAAAGAAACCCAGAATCACTTAGTTATCCGTCTGCCCATCCGTCCTTCTGTCTGTCAAGTTCCTCTATCTCGGGAACGCGTATAGGTAGGTATAAAGTTGAAATTAAAACTATAACCGATACAGTAGATCTGCGGTCCATTGGAGTTGTGAAAAGATTGACCCTTAAATCTATACAATCACAAGGTACAGTCATTAGAAAGGGTGTTTCCATACAAATCGCCGTGCTGTCAAAAAATATTGGGTAGGTAGGTACTTCCAGTTGTCTTAGAAATTTGAAATTTTGTATGATGGTGGGTCATAGGTTCCAATATAAAATGACCTCACACTGCCTACATTTTGCTTAGATATCATGCTGGATATCATATTCACTTGCCGAATTTATACGGAACCCTCGCAACTCCGACTCGCAATTAGCCGGTTTTTACAAAAAATAAGGTTTTATAATAATCCCTATCTCTACTAATATTATAAATGCGAAAGTAAATTCGTTTTTCTGTTTGGCTTTCAAGCGTACTTTCATGCCTAAACCACTGAACCGATTTTATGAAATTTGGTACAGGGATAAAATTTACCTTGAGAAACGGAGGAACTTTATTTTTAGACTTTTTATTAGACACAAAAATAAATAATATGTGTTTCAGCGGTTTAAAGAAGACCTGTGGAGGGGGGCAAAATTGGGTTGACAATTAATATGGTAGGTAGTAGCTATCGAAGGAACCTTTTTTTTTTTCTTATCTTTAGGGCATGAAATGGCGTTCACTTAGAAAACTAACAAATCTTAAAAATAACCAGGTACTTACCAACTTTTGATTTATGATTTTTTTATATTAGCCTAATTGAGTGTCCCACTGCTGGGCAAAGGCCTCCCCTTATGTAAAAGTGCGTCTGTCTTTTGCCTTCTTCGCGCTTAAGCCGATGAAACAACTTAAACGAAATTTGGGATGGATATTGTTATGGTCCCGGGGAAGGGAATAGAATAGTTTTTGATTGCTGAAATCATCAAAGATGTGAAAAGGGGGGCGAAATTTACTACGAAGATGCAATACCTTAAGGGTAACATATTCAATTTATGCTCTAATTGAATGTTTGCCTACCACTAAAAATAAGCAAATACCTACTAATTCTACGCAGACGAAGTCGCGGGCAAAAGCTAGTTAATAATATTTTAGTGGTGAAGCTCTTCTACCTAATATATACCGTGTTTTATTTTATTTACGATAACTTCGTCATTACTAGGTGCATCCATAGAAACTAAGTGGTAGATTAGATTATTTAATATTGCAAAAAAAACTGTACCTATAAAACAAAGTGATTAAATGTTACTTTGTTCTATACCAGGGATGTTATGGATATATAATTTCGGATCCGGATATGGATATGGATATTGGTAAAATATTATATCGGTTTCGGTTACGGTTATGGATATTAAATTATTTCGGATTATCCGATAGTTTCGGTTACGGATATGGATATTTTATCCATAACAACACTGCTCTAAAGTTGCCGGCCGGGCAAAAACAAAAACTTGTCACGACGTGTCATATTTACTATAAATAAAGTATAACCCGTACGAAATAGCTGTGCACCTCGCGCTGTGACGTCATTAGGTAGCGAGAGAGGTGTCACATTCCAGCGGAGTGCACAGTTAATTCATAGGTACGAGTTGTAGTATTTAGTTAGACTCCGCCCTATCCGAAACTATCCGAAACTTTTATTTCGGATTCGGTTACGGTTACGGATATTTTTTTATTTCGGATATCCAATAGTTTCGGTTACCTACGGATACCTATGGATATCCATAACAACACTGTTCCTATACCGATTTTTTTTTTAAATGTAGTAAGTATAATGCTTAAAGTTGTGTACCTATGCCTACCTACAATGCAGTTGTCAGATTAAATTGTTTTATAAGAATATGGGTAGGTAGGTACTTAATTTAATTTTGTTAAAGTTGAAAACTTTAACTTTATACTTTATACTTTTTTCACATGAAATACGACACGTGTCTAACCCCCTTATTCATAGCAATCGTTTGTCCTTATCTGTCACTTTGACATTTACCTTTCACTGATAAGGACAAACGATTGTTTAGTTAGCAGAAGCCTATAAAGCCAAGCGTTTATGAATAAGGGAGTAACGCGTTAAAATGTCAAATACTTACTATGAGAACAGGGGGCCTTACCATGACGTCCTAATTCCGACTCAGTTCAAGTTTTAGCTGTCACTTTTAGTATGAATCTGACAGCGAGCGGACCTAAACTGAAACGCGTTAAGACGTCATGGTAAGGCCCCAGTTTGTAGCATTGTAGCCGTTTCGATCCGCAAGCGGCGCTGTCAATTTTCCCATATACCCTTGCAAAAAATCGGGCACTAAGGTTTTCAGATTTATAGGCATTAAAGCTTAGAAAGTAAGCTTTTATGCACATAAAATACAAAAACCATGGTTGCCCGTTTTTTTTTGCAAGGCGGTGTACGAGTATAACGCGATCGCGTTCGACAGTTTTCGCGTCGAAAACTTACACTACAATCTAAGATCTATGGCGTTATATGCGCAAAGAAATAGTATTTCACCGCTTATTCATTTACACGATACACAATCAAGCATTGACCCCCCCCTCCCCCCATTATGTCCAAAGTACGTTGACCTCAAAAAACTGCCGACCGTTAAAATCCCGGAGATGTCAGCGACCTAATTCGGGTGTCCCGGGAGCGTAAACACGCTGTTTACGATACTACGACGAGTTGACGAGTTGACGAGTTGGCGACGTGACGAGAATGCGTTTGCGTTGCCCTATTCTAATTGCGACACGTTTTGGATTAGCAGTTTTGATATTATGTGACGGTAAATTCGGCAAAGTTAATACGAGGCTGACGTGATGCGGTTGGCTGAAAGAAGGCGCTGGAGCTCAAGTTTTAGCTGTCACTTTTAGTATGAATCTGACAGCGAGCGAACCTAAACTGTCTCGCATTAAGACGTCATGGTAAGGCCCTTGCTCGCGTTTCTTTGTACCTACTGATAACCAAGTCCAAGTTATAATAATAATCCTTACTAATGTTATAAATGATTATTAATATTATAAACGGGGGAATGGACGAAAATCTAGGACTCACGTTATAGGCGATGCCGCTAGAAACCCATCACTATTTGATTCATCTTTCCACCTATACGCCCACAATCATGCTTAACGTGGCCTTTAGGTCTTATTACTTTAGGCTCTGTATACCCCGTAGGTGATAAAGACGTGATTTATGTATGTATGTTGTGCAGCCGAAACGACTTATACTGGACTCGCATAACAGACGACCTCGCTTTCGCTTGGCCTTCTAACATGACTCGACCAGCAATAGTCTTCGAGCCAGCCAGCGATAGCGTGCTATTCGAAATATTATAAACGGGATGTGAACCGCGATTACCTTTATTGAGCTCCCGATATTTCGATACAGTTCGAAAACTTTTTTCGGTTTCGAGTGAGAATGGTTCCAGTGGTAACGAGAGTGCACGCAGTCGACGCGCAAGAATGAGGGTAGACAGAGCTCGGTCTACCCAACAATAACATCCACCCGCAATTTCTTCAGTCTACCCGTGATCATGATGCATGCAACAGTATCGAAATATCGGGAGCTCAATAAAGGTAATCGCGGTTCACATCCCGTTTATAATATTTCGAATGAACTTAACCGTGAATCATTAAAAACTCTTAATAGCGTGCTAATTATTCTTTGTTTTTTGTATGTATGAAGACAACTTTTATTTTTATTTCACAAGACAGTAATTGAACGAAATTAGTATTGTAACTAAAAGTACGTACCTAATCTTATTTGACAATAAATAAATAAGTATAACTAATAAATATAAACTGGCGGACTATCCATCAGGGTACAGGTGAGCTAATATACGCAGCAGACGGAGTTCTCCGCAGTGCTGCGTTTACTAGAGGCAATAACTCGAACAAGTCTAGTCGTTTAGTTTGCCAACTAAACAGCAGTTGCTGGAGCTAAGTAGCAACGATGAGTATCTATGTAATAAATAATCTGACTGAAATAGAAAAAAGCCCTGGGGCCTTACCATGACGTCTTAATACGATTCAGTTTAGGTTCGCTCGCTGTCAGATTCATACTAAAAGTGACAGCTAAAACTTGAACTGAGTCGGAATTAGGACGTCATGGTAAGGCCCCAGAAACTTTTGCGATAGAATTTAGTATGAACTAAAACAAAATGGGACAAATAGAATTGCAGTGGGCGGGGACAATTTCCTTTTTGTGGATTGGGTATTTTGTTTTGCGATTTTTATGATGAAATATATAATCTACATAATCTGGTAGTAAAATTCTGGTGGTCTAGCCAGGACCGTCTCCACAGGAGGAAACTCTTCAACGGTTGGTCCGATTGACTTGAAATTAGGTTCACAAGTACAGCCAGCAAAAAAGCTTGTATCTAAAATGTAAATTTTGGGTTAGGTTATTTTATTACTTTACTTGGTCGAGTAGCTCTCCTATTGCAAACATTGCAATGCACCGACAAAGTGATCGCCTCAAATTGTTGCCCCTCACTTAATTGCCTCAGCGCCTGTCGAATAAAACGTTCGAGTCTACGCTTTATTGCTATTCAATTTTAACAGGCGTCAGACTTGTTTATTCCAAATGAATTTGTTTTAGTGTTGTTAGGAATACAGCTCTGCTTTAGTACGGTACTTCTTAGTTTAAGCTTATGGGGGTGGTGTAAAAGAGACAGCAATACAAGTTCCATCTTGCTCTTGTTTCGTAATTTCGGTTAATTTCGTTCCCCAAAAACGAATGACGAATTGACGTACGAAAAGCGCGTAAACTGGTATCTCAATTGGACAGTTCTGTTACCGGTAACCGCGAACGGAAACGAAATCCTTTTCATTATCGAGCGACACAATACAAGTTTCAAAAATTAACCGGTTTCCGGTCCCCTGGAGAGCCTTTGGAGAAGCCTATGTCCAGCAGTGGACGTGTTTCGGCTGACATGATGACGTTGATGATGTAGGGACCTTGTAGGTATACTGCGAGTATTCAATGGTTTCCCGTCTATTATTTATTCTTCTGCCAAGGTCTTGTTAACCCATTGATTACATTAACGCGGAGGTACGCGCTACAATTTAAACTTATTGGATTAGGCCCTAAACCAACATCAAATCAACACAATAGTTGGCTAAACAAACTGTTTTAGGCTCTAGTTAGCCTTTGCGGGTTTGGATTATTTGACTTTCGGGCCAATTAAAACTCGGAGATTTGTACAAACATTGGCTCGCGTGGTTATGATCAATGTTTGCTTAGCGGGGTGTTGGCCGAAACGTTGGGCCAAGCTGATTACTGTAAGCTGATTATGCTTTGGTACTATTGTAAATAAGGTTGTGGTGTCATTAGACTACTGTAGTGTGCGGGTGGTCGGGCCTTGTGCAAGGTCCGTCCGGATCGCTACCACCATCTTACTCGCTAATCCTGCCGCTAAGCATCAGTGCTTGCGCTGCTGTGTTCCGGCGTGGAGAGTAAGACAGCCGGGGAAATTACGGGTACAAGAGGTATTTCATCTAAGTCCTCTAGGTTGGCAACGCATCTGCAATCCCTCCAGGGTTGCGGGTGTCTGTGGGCAGTGGTGACCGCTTACCATCAGGTGACCCACTTGCTCGTTTGTCTTCCTATTCACATAAAAAAAAAAGTGTGTGGCATTTTTATACATATTAATTGTTCGTCACCACAAGGTGCCTGCTACTTATTCTTATTTAATATCCACTCGAGCAAAAATTTTTACTTCATGCGATGGTCCTAACAAAATTGGACACTTGGTCACCCCTAGATTTATGTCACATTCGGGCGACGTCACCTCTTGGGTGTCGGACCTCGGCCAGTACTCATTAGTGCTCGGGACCGTCCCGCCCACCGCCGAAGCGCAGACACCGATAACGTAACGAAGGCAATATCCGTTAATTTTACGGGACGCATTTAGAATTATTGTCACCCTTTCCCTTAATTGTGTAGCTTGCTTGGAACACAAAGGAGATTTGTTTTTTTATGGAAGTGTACTAATTTTTAGGGTTCCGTATTTTAAAAGGGGAAAGGGTCTTTATAGGATCTCTTTGTTATTTGTCCGTCCATCCTTCTATTTTCTGTCCATCCGTTAGTCTTTTTATCTGGTTTGTGCGTGTAAGAAAATAAGTATTCTAAGTTCATGCAATTAAAAACACAACCTATTGAAGCTGTAATTTCATACAAAAATCTTAGGAATGAAAACTTTTGTAGGATAATAGTTTGGCATATTATATAGGTAAGTACTTCTCTTTGACATAGGATTATAAAATTCAGCAAGAAATTAGTTCTCACGAGGCAAATAAATGCAAAAATCTAAAAAAAAACGGTTTTTGTTAAAGTTCATCTATTCTGGTCTGAGAGCAAAGAAAATACATAGAATGTACCAGTTGCTTCTCATCCCGTGCCGATGGTAAAAGCATTGAGGGAATGGGCGAAAAACATAAGAATCATGACTTAGGCGATGCGGCTAGCAACCCATCACCATTTTGATTCTATTTTCCACCTAATAGGGCCCACAAGCTTGCTAAACGTGGCCAGCAGGTCTTGTTACCTTAGGCTCTGTCTACCCCATAAGGGATAAAGACGTGATTTTTGTACGTCTGTATGTTTTTCGTTTCCTATAAGAATAATTATGTTATCTAAAATTTTCTTATATTTATATTGTTTTCACGTCTTGTATGTTTCTTAATTATTGTGTTTTGTATAATAATTATGTTTCGTATTTAAAATTAAAATAATTACTAATTTATAATAATAATAATAATAATGTCATTTATTTCAGATAATAATCCATAATGTCAAATATGTATAAATAAAGTTAAAATGAGCAAAATATAAAATAATCAAATTATTACAAATGAAATATCACTACATAGTCAAAAATAAAACAAAGATAAAATTAAAATCAAATACAGCGATCAATAAATTTAACGCCGAGATGTTCAAATCCTAATTTAAAAGCTGAACTTGAATTTGGGCCCAGAAATTGGTTTATTCGTTCCATTTCCTAAAGCCTATTATATAAACTGTACAAAACGTAGGTTTTGTGAACAACAAACAATCTTGCGAGCGACGTTCCGCGACACGTATGTTTGTTTGTTTGTTATTTCCATGGACCTACATACGGAACTTATCAGGAAACCCTCGCGGATCGGTCCAAGTGATACGTGGTGAGCGGAAAAAATGGCTAATAAAAAATAAATCAAAGGACAATTGACATCAATAGAACTGTGGCCTTTTAAGCAGAGGGTCGTGGGTTCGAATCCCGGGCTCGCACCTCTGAGTTTTTCTATCCGACTAAGTTAAGTTCCCGTTATCTTAACTGTCAGTTACCTATGATTCCGTCTCTATTTATTACTACAAAACAGACAGAGACGTCATCATAGATAATTGACACTTAAGCTAACTGGAACTTAACAGAGACTGGTGAAACAGACTCTTAAACTCGCAATAAAGAGAACCTTTGTGCGTACGGAACCCTGTCCGCCTCAACACGTCACGTCATAGACATTCAATTAGCAACGGGGGAACCCTAAATGGGACTTAGCAAAGCGTTGTGAGACGGGTCCTAAGAGTAGGTAAGTTGTAATTGCAAGTGCAAAGCATGGTATGGTAAGAATGCCATTCGGGTTTGTTATGCTGTCTCACTCACTCTTACGGGTTTAATAGGTACTTGTATAGGTAAACCCGAATGACGTTCTAAGAGCTCATGGACTGTACGAGTAGTGGCAAAGTTACAGTTGCCACTGTTTTTTATAACTAAGAAGGCAAAAGAGCAAATGGGTCACAGGTCGCAACACAGAGGATTGCAGATGCGTTGCCAACCTAGAGGGCTAGTATCCCCTACCTTAGTAGTAGTAGTAGAAGTAGTAGTAGTGGCCTCTTGTGCCAGTAATTTCACAGCTTGTCTTACTCTCCATGCTGAAATACAGCAGTGCAAGCACTGCTGCTTGCACTGCTATGCTTGGCGGCATGATTAGCGAGAAAGACGGTAGTAGCGATCCGGGAGGACCTTGCACAAGGTCCTACCATCCAAGTTTATAAGTAGTGGTGGCAATAACGGCTGTTTTGCAATAATGAATAACAGTGTTGTGTTATTCTTAAATAGCTGTTATTGTAAACTGTTGTCTGTTATCCTGTTATATTGCTGTTTTACAAAACGATAATGAACTTATTATTAAATAATTGTTATACGCTATCTCTCGCACTCACCTACTTGATTTGTTGCGCACTCGCTTACGCTTCTAAGCCAAGTGCAGCAACAGTGCGCGTATGAACAACGTTGACAACAGACAACGAATAATGATAACAGGATAGTTGATAATGTGTTGTTCGTTGCGTGCAAATAATGCATTACGTTATCTGCTGTTGTAATAACGACCACCACTATTTATAAGTAGGTAAGTACTACTAAGCGATAAGACCGCCTATTGTATACTTTGTTCTTTGTTTCTGTATTGTTTTGTACTGATTTGTGGTGTTCAATAAAGAGTATTTGTATTGTATTTGTATTGTATTGTAAGTAATAATTACAGATACGCTTGTGACTTAAACCATTTTGTTGATGTGACACGTACGTTTCGCGAATATTCGAGTCTGTTTGAATAATATGTCATGCAAATGTGACGAGACCCGACGGTGAAAAATGAAATGTTTGCCAATTCATACATTTACCATACTGGCACATTTATATACTGCAAAAAAAGTAAGCAAAACAATAATCTGCTTCAAAATTGAGTCGCAAGATTACACATGGACAAATTCACTCTTTGTCGGTCCCTCGTTTAATGCTCCTCTCATCTACTCAAAGGTTGAGGCGCTGTCAACAGCAAATGACCTTGAGCAGCGCCACTCTTCACACATACGGATCGCATGCCTGTTAGTGAAAGAGATGAAACTATTTCAGCAGCTTGGCGCGCGTCTAAAATCTTGCAAATAAGACACAAATAATAAGAAATAAAAAAAAGTATAGATTATTTGTGAAATATGACTCGTTAGCCGTGTAGGTATGAATATGTTGACTTCATGTTTTTAATTGCAGACCCATACGTCGAAAAAATAAAGACATAGAACCGTTTAATGATGATTTTAAGACCAATCTTTGCAATTATTTTCTATCGAGCCGATTTTGTTCAATTATGTATCGAGTCCGTCCAGCGTGTTTGAAATATGATGAAAATTGACATACATATTTTTTTGGATTTTTATTGTGTGTAATTTTTCTTAAAAAAGTGCTTAAATAACATCAATTTCAACAAAATTTGGTGTTGTCAGCCTCTTAACCGGTAGAGATCCCTTACAGGGATAAGTTCGCTTATGTGCATAATATTATTTTGTTTTTAGTGTTTCGTGAATTGTGTCTGATTTTTGTATATTTGTACAATAAAGCATTACTTAGGTACCTACTACCTACTTACGTACATACTCATTGCAAAAAAACGGGGCACCCATGGTTTTTATATTTTATGTGTATAAAAGCTTACTTTCTAAGCTTTAATGCCTAAAAATCTGAAAACCATACATAACACGCATACTTTGCAAGCTAAATAAAAGAAAATAATTATACGTGAAAGAGCCCTTGGCAGTACAAACTTTTTGATTTTCATTTTGATGTTATCGTTTACTGTGACGTTCTAAGGTCCCTTTGTTGCCCCTCTTTCAGCTAATTAGCAGAACGGGTCTATAGATATTTGTTTCATAAAATTGAAGTTCCGAATGTATGGTTTGTTATAATTTTCGTTAGTCATAAAGCGTTTTATTTCTGAAACGGTAAGTTAATATTTTTTTCAGAATTGATAATAAACTAACCTAACCCACTACATTCTGATGGCTTTTCCAAAATTTCTGAAAAATGCACGATTTCATGTGTTATGACCAAAAAAATGATGACTAATGATTTTTATGACCAAAAGAAAGAAAGAAAGAAAGAAAAATAATTTATTGCCACAAAAACAGATTTACAAAAACTACAAATTAAGTAAAAATACTCCAAACGGTTTACCTACGACCTACCTACCTAACCTACCTTAACCTACGAAAATTATGGGACAAAAAAGGAACCGGACTAGAACATTTCCGATCTACCACGACACGACGTAACCAGTCAATGGGTCCAATATACCATGAACTCTTCCCAATGCTTAGAGGGTGTCAGAAGCCTGAATCAGCGGCTGTAAATAACATACATACACAAATCACGTCTTTATACTTTACGGAGTAGACAGAGCCTAAGGTGACAAAACCTACAGGCCAAGTTTAGCAAGATTGTGGGCGTATTAGATGGTAAATGGAATCAAAATAGTGATGGGTTGCTAGCCTCATCGCCTATAAAATGTTTTCCATGATTTTCGCCCATTCCCTGGATGGGCTGTTACCATCTGCTCGGGAAGAGAAGCTGTAAATAACGTTTTGAATAAAAATACACAATGCAATACACGTTACCTTACCCCGAGTGTGGGCGCTGGGTGCTACGCGGGTCGAAAATGTTATTAGAATGGAAGTGTCACGTACCAGCACATTCAAACTATTCTATAACCAAATTCAATAAAAAAATGCAACTCCGGAAATTTGACATAATTATAAAATTAACTATAAGTCTGTACTTAACGTGTAGCGAGTTTGAATAAAGTTTGACAATTATTATTGAACAAGACTAGTATTTGTGATCGAGGGTGTTTGTGGCGGTTCTGGCTCAGAGTGTATTAGAACTAGAATTTAATTGAAATAGTTTTTGATTGAACTAGCACTTGATTATCAGATTGTACTGTAATTATATGCTCAACAGATAATTCGATTGACATGTATAAATATATTGATTCATGATCAGTAATCATTATAACGTATAATTGGGGGATCCTGGATCTCGTTTGATCCAGGTCCCCCAATTATACACTACTAGAGTTCATTGGTTAAATTATTGGATCGATAGATGAGAGCTTACCTAATTTAATATTTTTTTGCCACTGAGAAAAAATTTACTTGAAAATATTTTCAAAAATAAATACAAAAAGACGACCCGGGGAGGATTTGAACCTTCGACCACCTTTTAATACCCAAATGGATGCAGTCGGGCGCTCTAACCGCTAAGCTACCGGGCCTCAAGCTAATGTGCTGAAATAAAGCTATGTATTATTCTAATTCATACTGCATCACGATGATGCGTCATCCTATGCATCAGTAAATAGGTATAGTTTTTTCTGCTTTATGACGGGCTCTTTTTGTTTTTTTTTTCCCATAGTTCCCATTGAATTATGGATGTTTGGATTTAAGTAATCTCGAGGAAGGAGAAACATTGTTTCACTGTTTCACCAAAACTAGTCAGTAATTAGCTAATTAATTATTAAAAGCAATAGCGTGGGAAGCCACCGGGCGAATAGGCGACGATTTTATATTGACAAAGGAAAATTATATTTTTACATGTCATTTTCATGTAAATAGTAACAATTCGGTTTGTTTATACAGTTTATACAGTTTGTTATTACAGGCGCATTCGCTGTTTCTTTCTGTAAACTATTACAAATGGCTGTTGGGGCCGGCCGTAAGGTTCTAGAGTGGTGTACAGAGGTGAAATGTTTTATGTATTTAGTATGCCTATCGGCCACCAGATGTCGCTGTACTGGGCCGACCCATTCCTACATCGCGGTATCGAAATGATTCTCAAGAAAGTATATAAGGGCTGCTAAATTAACGAGAAACCGCTGTATTATTCATACGACGGTCGACAAGTGGCGACCGCGTTGCTATAGAAAAATTGGCAGCGCTACTGGCGGATCGAAACTGCAACAATCTGTTATCATACTTACTTACTTATTTTGTGGCCAAAAACTGACCACTACCTGCACCCATACCCATAGTAGGTAAAAGCTTTGCTTAGTTTGGGACTGGTGTAATTTATCCCAAGATATTTATTTATTTACTAGTTGTTGCCAGCGACTTCGTCTGCCAAGAATTCGTTTATCGCTATCCCGTGGGAACTACGCAATTTTCCGGGATAAAAAGTAGCCTATGTGCTATTCCAAACTTTTCTCTATCTGTGTGCCGAATTTCATCCAGATCCATTAGGCCACTTTGGCGTGATTGAGTAACAAACAAACATCCATCCATCCATCCATCCATGCTTTCGCATTTATAATTATTAGTTAGATACCTACCTAGGGCCTGTAAAAAAAAACAAGCTTTAACTAAAAATAAATATGCTTTTAACTTGGCCGATATTTTGTTTTTAAATGAACTTTTCCAGTTATTTTACATCTGCGACCAAACGCAATAGCGTGGGAAGCCACCGGGCGAATAGGCGACGATTTTATATTGACAAAGGAAAATTGTATTTTTACATGTCATTTTCATGTAAATGGTAACAATATGGTTTGTCGCGTAACTCCCTCTGATGTTATGTAGTGTATTAATTTGTTATTACAGGCGCATTCGCTGTTTCTTTCTATCAAACTGTGAAAACTATTACAAAAAATGGCCGTTGGGGCCGTAAGGTTCTAGAAAGAAAGAAAAATATTTTATTTCCGTTCCCAAGGTACCACCACCATAAAAATTATAACTAAAGATAGGTATTGCTTATTACTAATACAGTTTGTGATGGTCCATGTTTGTTTGTCATGGTGGTTAGAGTGGCCACCGCGTACAAAAGTCTTAATTGCTATAGAAAAATTGGCAGCGCCACTTGCGGATCGAAACGGCAACAAACTGTTCTCATACTAATTTTGCGGTTAACTTACACTACCTACACCCATACCCATAGTAAGTACAAGCTTTGCTTAGTTTAGGGCTGGTGTAATTTATTCGAAGATATTTATTTATTTTTTATTTTTTTTATATAAGCCTTTTTATTCCGAATTCGCTACAATTTCAGTAAGTACATGTTGTTGTTGTTGTTATAGTGGTTTATTTATTATTATTTTTTTTTTGTTTATTAAATTGTCGCGTTATTCGGCGTGCCTCATGGCATAGGCCTCCTCCATGTATTGGAGGGTTTGGGCTATAGTTCCCACGCGCGCCCAGTGCGGATTGGGAACTTAACACACACCATGAATTTCTTCGCAGATATGTGCAGGTTTCCTCACGATGTTTTCCTTCACCGAAAAGCTCATGGCAAATTACAAATGTAATTTTCGCACAGAAATTCCGAAAAACTCAGAGGTGCGAACCCGGGATTTGAACCCACGACGCTCTGCTTGAGAGGCCACAGGTCAAACTACTAGGCTACCACGGCTTATTTATTTATACATACTGGTAAATATCGCGGGAAGCCATTGGCTTGCTAGTAGCACAAAAATCGTCGTGGTGAACCTTGGAGGCCTATGTCCATTGTCCAGCAGTAGACGCCTCCCTGCTGATATGATGATGATGATGAATTTACTGTAGGTGATATCGTTATAGCATCATAAATTCCAGTAACATTTTACGAACAAACTTACTGTTGCTTGAGGATGCATTATTATGAACAGCTCAGCCCTCTCGTTTTCTGGTGGGGAGGTTCTCCTCCCACGGTATTAAGGTACTGTCGCGGTGAAAAATGTTTCATGTTAAAATATAAATATATCATGATTATCCCCTCGTATGTGGAAATTAAAAAACTGGCGTTTTAGTCGCGTTTGTCTCAAATAATATCAATTTATTTTGATCACAATAAAAATATAAAAAGACAACCTTATATTTAGCACGGATCCGTGTCGCATACCAGAAACTAGGTACTTGCCTGGTTTGTCTGTAAATAAATATAGGTAAGTATATGAATATACCCTCAAAATACAAAATACTAATGTACCTAATAAATTATTTTGCTAATTTTTTTTCTTAAAACACTAAATAAAAAATTATTACCTAAATAAGGAGATTAAATATGTTTTTGAACAACCTTTTAGAAATATTTTGATATTTATTATCTTACCACCGTCGAGCATAAGTACAGTCAGCATAATATAGTTTGAAGCATCCAAATAGGCCGAATAATTCGGTAGGCACACCATACAATAGAAATAGTTTATAATATGGTGTGTTGAACTTTTTGTTCACTCGGATGTTACATACAGGTTGTAGTGCAAAATGATTTTTCGTGACATTTCGTTGAATTTTACCCGATTTTCAACTTTAGTGACAAGTTATTAAAGTCGTGTATACAATGCAGCTGTCAAACTAAATTGTTTTATAAATAAGAACCTCATTAAAATGTCATTAAAATTGAAATCGCATGGGATTCAACGAAATGTCACGGAAAATCAATTCGCACTACATCTGTAGATACAAGGTATAATAATGCTGATTGAAAAACATGCAGTCGAATTGAGAATCTCCATGGAATCTCCTCTTTATAAGTAAGTAACGTTAATAAATTTATCTTTATTAGAATACTACCTTCTGCCTGCGACTTCGTCTGCAAAGAATTCGTTTATCGCTATCCCGCGGGAATTTTCCGGGACAAAAAGTAGCCTATGTGTTATTCCAGACTTTTCTCTATCTATTTGCCGAATTTCACCCAGATTTGTTGGGCCGTTCTAGCGTGATTGAATAACAAAC
Organism: Pandemis heparana; assembly: GCA_963854515.1. NCBI lineage: Eukaryota > Metazoa > Arthropoda > Insecta > Lepidoptera > Tortricidae > Pandemis > Pandemis heparana. Next base: position 1,748,194 of record OY978019.1, on the reverse strand, counting down.
AAACATCCATCCATCCATCCATACTTTCGCATTTATAATATTAGTTAGATTGTCGTTTGCCTTCCTATTCACATTAAAAAAAACGTACCTATTTACTAAACACAAACAAGAAAGTTTCCATCTTTTAAAAAAAGAAATATCACTTCTTTTGCACCAAAATCAAGCAACAAATTGAATAACTTGAGCCCCCAGAAAAATGTATAACCCACGTATTACCTACCTATTCATACTAAAATAAATCTCAAAGTCTGGAATTTATTTGTGAACCTTTTTTTCCTGACTGTATTCAAGTACTAAGTCCCGTCCCAGACATATTGGATACTTGTGGGCTGAGGAGAAAATTATATTGAAACGGGTATAAACAGTTTGGAAATATTATATTACCATGCTAGCATTATTTTATTATATTATACCTATTAGTAGTTCGTAAAGAATTTCATTTTGCTATCCCGTGAGAACTCTGCAATTTTCAGGGATAAAAAATAGTCTATTTTATTATTAAACATCCAACCAAACTATTATATATACATACATAAGTACATAAATCACGTATTTAACCGTTGTGGGGTAACCAGCACATTCAAACTATTCTATAAAAAAATGCAAATCCGGAAGTTTTGACATAATTATAAAATTAACTACAGGGTGTATCAGACACCCCCTAACAATAATCAACTGGGGTATATAACCATAGCTATAGAAGCTAAAAAATATATTTAAAAAAATTGGAGTATTTTTTTTATGTTTTCTATAGGAATGATTACAGTTAATACTACCATACCAGCGGGTGGTAGGGCCTTGTGCAAGGTCCGTCCGGATAGCTATCACCATCTTACTCGCTAATCCTGCCGCCAAGCAGCAGTGCTTGCACTGCTGTGTTCCGGTGTGGAGAGTAAGACAGCCGGGGAAATTACGGGCACAAGAGGCATTTCATCTTAGTCCTCTAGGTTGGCAACGCATCTGCAATCCCTCCGGGGTTGCGGGTGTCTATGGGCGGTGGTAATCGCTTACCATCGGGTGACCCTCTTGCTCGTTTGCCTTCCGATTCGCATAAAAAAAAACCTATAGAAAATGTAAAAAAAAATACTGCAATTTTTTTTTAATATATTTTTTTCAATATTTCTTTTAGCTTCTGTAGCTATGGTTATCCCAGTTGATTATTGTTAGGGGGTATCTGATACACCCTCCCTGTACAGGTACCTACTTAACCTAGCGAGTTTGATTGAATAAAGTTTGACAATTATTATTGAAAGAGTTCATTGGTTAAATTATTAGATCGATAGATGAGACATATCTTTGCCACTGAGTAAAAATTTACTTAAAAATATTTTCAAAAAGAAATACAAAAAGACGACCCGGGGAGGATTTGAACCTCCGACCACCTGTTAATCCCAAATAGAGCCAGTCGGGCGCTCTAACCGCTAAGCTACCGGGCCTCAAGCTAAGTTGCTGAAATAAAGCTATGTATTATTCTAATTCATACTGCATCACGATGATGCGTCATCCTATGCATCAGTAAATAGGTATAGTTTTTTCTGCTTTATGACGGGCTCTTTTTGTTTTTTTTTTTTCCCCATAGTTCTCATTGAATTATGGATTTTTGTATTTAAATAATCTCGAGGAATGAGAAACATTGTTTTTCACTGTTTCACCAAAACTAGCCTGTTTAGCTTTTGATCAATATTTTTACTTTTTCTGTGTGTCTACTCTTGCTTAAAACTTATGTCCTGTCAATCGTTCTAAGGTCAACTGGAAGAAACCCCTTTTAGGGATAAGTTCGCCTTTGTGCATTTGTGTTTTCCTGTATTCATATTTTTCATGTGTTTTGTGTACAATAAAGAGTTATACATACACACATTACTAGTTTCTTATTCCTAAATATAAAAATAAAATAAGTATCTGGTTTATCTGTGTTGCTGTGTTTATTGGATTAGTAAAAATCGCTCCTCTACGGATCTTCTAAATCTAACTAATATTATAAATGCGAAAGTATGGATGGATGGATGGATGTTTGTTAATTACTCAAAACAAACATACCTACTTAATATCGCCGTAACAAGTTTAGTGTTTGTCTCTCTGCTACCCTTCGTTTAGAATTTTAATTAATGTATAACTAACGTTTAAAATGAAGCCTAATAATTAATATCTCGCTGTTTAATTGATCTATTGATAAGTAACCTTATTGTAATGTATTGCGGTGCCCTCTCAGGGTTGTGTTGAACATGTTTAAAATTAAGACCTTATTGTACACACAAAGCAATCAATAAATGAACATGAATATGAATATGAATATTCAATCACAAAATAAAAAACTTTTAACTTTTAAGTCTTTCTTTCATTTCGTGTCGCCGTACTTCTTAATTACACAAACGGATAACTCACGTATAAAAGACGAGTGATGCTCGACATGTTTCGGACAATAAAATTGAAAAACTACTTTGCTATGACAGTAAAATCAAGTCGTCGTCGTCAAGTCGACGAACTAGTCTAGTAGTTTTTTTTTTTTTTTTTTTTATAAGCCTTTTTATTCCGAATTCGCTACAATTTCAGTAAGTACATGTTGTTGTTGTTATTGCCGTTTTTTTTTTTTAGTCTATTAGTTTATACGTGAGTTATCCGTTTGAGTAAATTTATGATTGAATCTCACGGTTTCGTGTTGAAAGCCGTGCACTTCTTATTAAATTTTAGTTGCTTTTTGTCAACGGGAGGTACCTTATTACATTACAATTGTAATTATTATACGTTAAATTTACCAATGCAGTTCATCATGTTGATTTAAACTTAATACCTCTACGCGTTCCTAAGAAAGGTCCTGACAGACAGAAGGACGACGGAGCGATCTCTTAGGGGTCAGTATTATAATTACGGTACTTACCTTATTATAGGTACGGCCTTCTAACGTACCTATAGTGATATCAGCTATATAAAATAAAAAAAATATTTTCATTTTTTTTTTTTTCATATTAAAAAAATCGCCAAAAATGAGGACCTGGGGAGGATTTGAACCTCCGACCCCTCTAAATACAGCATTGTTGGCCACTCTGACCGCTGAGCTACTGGGTCTCGGAATACAGTTCCGAAATTATGGTACTTAATGATCAAGCCGGTAAACTACCCACATTTTTAAATTGTAAAATTATTGTACCGTCAAAAGGAAGCATAATATCGATCGAATGATTCTATGGGTTGCACAGCTTCTGTTTCTGTCCCACTTACGCGCAATTACGTACCAAAAAAATGAGATAAAAGATACACGTGCTAGCATTGAAACTATGAATAGATTTTAAAATTTATCACAAAAAGATTACAACAATGTTAAAAATACTATGCAGAGATCCTAAAAAATTGATAAGTACTTAGTTTTTAATGCTAAAAATATACATCAATTTTTAAGTACTGTATTTTCATGACATGTGAAATATCAATCAATTATCATTATCGATGTTAGCTGCTCTCAATTTGTAAATTCGGTTCGGAACTTAACGTATCGTGGTAGCAGTTGTATTGTCATATTATCTAGCATTAAAAAAATCGCCAAAAATGAGGACCCGGGGAGGATTTGAACCTCCGACTCCCTCTAAATACTCGTCTCGGTCTCGGAATACAGTTCCGAAATTATGGGAATGATCAAGCCGGTAAACTACCCACATTTTTAAATTGTAAAATTATTGTACCGTCAAAAGGAAGCATAATATCGATCGAATGATCTATGGCTCGCACAGCTTCTGTTTCTGTCCCACTTACGCGCAATTGCGTGCCAAAAGTGAGATAAAAGATTGCATTGGCTTGCTTATAGGTTGGTCGTTATTCCTTCCCTAAATAAATATAGGTAATAATAAATAGTGAATACACCAACCCTAGCATTGTAACTAAGAATAGATTTTAAAATTTACCTTAAGGAGATTACAATAATTTTAAAAATACTATGCTAAGTTCCTAACATATTGACATATTATATCATTAAAATTCAATTTTAAAGCTGTACCCTACCATAATTTGGCATCCTCTATAAGTACAGTATTTTGAATGCTATAAAATAAAAATATACAATTTATATTAATCTCTATTTTGATGACACGTGAAATGTCAATAAATTATCGTCATCGATGCCAGCTGCTTTCAAAATGTCAAAACATCTATACACCCATATGCCACAAACAATAAGGTCACTGACATATATATTACATGATGGCTGTATCGATATTTATGCTCTCGAGTGTACATATTTATGTCAACCTGTGACTCCTTAAATGATATTCCAAGCACATCCACAGGAAAAGCTAGTTAGTATAATATAAACTTAATATACGTCAGAGGGTGTCAAAAATTGCTCACTGTATCGTGGAGCGATGTGGGTGCTTCCCTACTCAACTCTGTCAATTTGACATTACCTATTTTATTTATGGCTGCGCCAAATTAAAGTACATCAAGTGTAAGATTTGCAAGCCGAAATAACTTTGTACAGTCCGTGATCTCCTAGAACGACATTACGGATAGTTTTGTAATTTTCTGTACAATACTACAGATAGTTTAAGCATTTTTCATTTTTCTACTGTAACACGAAAATTACATTACATTACAGTACATTGTTTCAAATTATAATTCTACAACATGTGATATATAAATATCATAATATACGTTGCTCTCCTCAAGAAATGAGGTTTATTCCTACATTCGAAGTTTGTATCATACTGTCCCTCTTATTTAGATAGTATGAAAGAGATGGCACGAATCGATTTTGAATTTAGAAGTATAGGGCCAGAAATTTCAGAATTTATTATTACATTTGAAATTTACCGGTGAAGGAAAACATCGAGAAAAATCCTGCACACATCTGCGAAGCAATTCAATGGTATGTGTGAAGTTCCCAATCCGCATTGGGCCCGCGTGGGAACTATATCCCAAGCCCTTTCGTTCTGAAAGGAGGCCTGTGCCCAGCAGTGGGACGTATATGTATAAGCTGGAGATGATGAGGACCAGAAAAAGGGTAGTGTAACGTTGAGCTAACAGCCACTCCCGTCGGTAGTACCTCTGAATTAAAGTTGGTACGTATTTTACGTAGAATTGGGCACGACCCTTAGGGTTAGAGAAGCCATAAGGGTCCTACCCTTTGAACACCCCGAGACATATGGACCCGCGTGCATAATCATGTTAACCGAGTGACAGGAAAATATTGGGATATTAGCTACTTCTTTAAAAAAACTTGAGGGTTCCATATAAAAAAAAATATTATTCTTAGTCTTAGGGTATTCTTGTCTCACCTCTGAAAAGTCAATATCAAACGTTCGTATCAAAGAACTATAAATCAGAACCAGCCAAGTGCGAGTTCGTATTTAACAAAATGATATATCATCATCATCATTACAATAGTATGAAACAAAGTCGTTTTCCGCTGTCTGTGTCCCTATGTAAATATGCTTAGATCTTTAAAACTAAGCAACTGATTTTGATGCGGTTTTTTTTAATAGATAGAATGGTTCAATATAAAGGTTTATTATTACGGATAATTCTAAGCAGACGAAGTCGCGGGTAGCAACTAGTAAACTATAAAAGAAAAAAATAAATGAATTTGTTGTTGTAAGTTTTACACATCGATACACCAACTATCGACGAGACTACTAACGAGTTTTTATTTAGTTTTAAATTAATATACTCGGTAGCAAAGAAACCGGGTAAATTTTCGTACAAATTTCTATGGGAAGTGACCCGATGTTTTTGCTCCCCAGTATATATTTCTTTAATCGTGCTCTCAGAATCCGATTTTTGCCTTTTATTATGATTGTCACAATTGGGAGTAGGTAGATATCACCATCAGATCGCGTACAGCCGTGTTCAGATATTTTTGAGCACCTGCACATCTAGCACAAGAGCGCTCGAGATAGATCGCCCGTCTTTTTCTTACTGTTCGTTCTAGAAAGAACGGAACTAGAAAGAACGGTAGGTAGCCTATCTCGCGCACTACGTGACTCTCGTGCGCACTTGTGCTAGCCGAGCTGATATATCTAACTATCTAACTAATATTATAAATGCGAAAGTATGGATGAATGGATGGATGGATAGTGAATGGATGGATGGATGGATGGATGTTTGTTTGTTACTCAATCACACCAGAACGGCCCAAGGGATCTGGATGAAATTCGGCATATAGATAGAGAAAAGTCTGGAATAGCACATAGGCTACTTTTTATCCCGGAAGATTGCGTAGTTCCCGCGGGATAGCGATAAACGAACTGACAACATTTCATTTTTATAACACCTGAAAATGTATATGTGGTTCGAAAGCATTTTACCTCCTGATCACTGTAATATGTTTACCTATATTCATATTCATATTCATATTCATATTCATATTCATTTATTCATAAAATTACAAATTTTACATGTCAAATTATTAAGTATATAAATTCATTAATACAAGTGACTATTCTATTCTATTCTATTCAAATGTCAACTAAAAATTCAAATTAATGTTATAAAATATAAAAATTAGATTAAAATTAAATCACAGTTTCGTTGCTATATTCTGACATGTCATAAAAGGCGTTTTTAGTCAGCCATTTTTTTAATTGACTAAAGAATGTCAGGTCCTTTTTGATATTCTTAATGCTGTCGGGTAGTTTATTATATATACCTGGCCCCGCTATATCCACCGTTTTCTTGGATTTCGTAAGTCGACAACATGCTGAGTCCAAAATATTTTTGTTTCTTTGCATAATACGTGCACTTTTAAATGTTTTTGTTGGAAATTGTTGTATGTTACTTCTAATATATTTAATTATGTAAAATAGGTATTGTGATGTGAGTGTCATTATATTGCTATCTATGAAAAGTTGCCTTGCGGGGGTTCCGTGAGGGGCATGGCATATGATACGTACTGCACGTTTTTGTAGTATGAATACGCGCTGCCAATCTGCAGCCGTGCCCCAGAACTCCAGACCATAGCACATCACCGAATGGAACAGCGAGAAGTAGCTTGCCCTCAACTGCTGGTGCGGCAAGATACGTGCCAACCTACCCAGTGCGAAACATGCACCAGATAGCTTGCCACATATCACATCAATATGCACATTCCATTTCAAGGCAGCATCCAACGACACGCCCAGAAACTTAGTGCTGTGTACCTGAGGAAGGACGGCGCCATCCACGTTAACACTGAGTGGGCGGGGGGGCCTGCCCCCCAGGTTTATGTGCATCACTTGGGTTTTATGTAGATTTAAAACTAAACCATTAGCAGAAAACCAATCCTGTAGGCTAGATATCTCCGAGGCCACAATGCTCTCTAGAGACTGAACTGTATTGGCGATTACAATATCACAGGCATCATCAGCAAATATATACATTTCGCCTTTTACGATTTTTGGTAAATCGTTTACCTGTATCAAAAAACACAAATTTGCCAAAGACGAACCCTGGGGGACGCCGATATCGATATTCCCGCTATCAGATTTAGTGCGGCCGTTATTTATAGCGACACATTGGTGCCGCTGGCGCAGGAAGTCCATCATTAACTTAAGAGTAGGGCCACGGATACCAATGTGCTGGAATTTTTTCTCAAGTACATTATGGCTGCAGAGGTCAAATGCCCGTGTCATATCGCATAAAAAATAAAAATTAATTAAAAATGTCTCCTAATTTTACCAAAACTACCACAAGATAGGTGAAACGCCTTTGCTTTTTTCACGAGAAAAAATAAGCGATCATAATTTTGTATTTTTGACAACTTCAAAGTACAAGGGGTGCAACTCTGGTTTTCGAAGTTTTCGAAGTTCGTTGCATACCTTCTCTCTCACTCTCAAGATAATGACTATTAGTATGAGCGGAACAGCACGAAGCGAACCTCGAAAATCGAATATTGGAGAATAGGGCCTGGCATTGACAATTTGAAATTAACGTCAGTTTTTTTTTCTACAGAGAAAAGACAAAGGGATAAGTGTGTATTCTGTGATAGTTTCGGAGTTACGCCCTTTTAGAATAAGCACAAATTAATAAATTAATTATAAATTAAATACAAGCCCTAGCGAAAAAATTAAACTGTCAGCAAGTTCATCTTTTCAAACAAAATACAGAGAACCATTAAAATTATAGGCTCAGAAATATGAAATGATGTCAATTCTTTGCAGACGAAGTCGCTGGCAACAGCTAGTAAGTTCATAGTTCATAGTGAAAGAGAGAGAGAGAGAGAAACATTTATTTAAGTAGGTACACACATTTGATACACGTAGTGTGTGACGAAATATTACGGTCACCCAAAGTCGAGGCTTGGGGCCTGTTTCACCACACTCTGTAAGTGCCAGTTATCTTAAGTGTCAGTTATCTTTATCTATGAAGCTTCTGCCCGCGACTTCGTCCGCGTAGAATTAGCAATTGACATGTTTATCGCTATCCCGCGGGAACTATGCAATTTTCCGTGATAAAAAGTAGCCTATGTTTTAATCTAGGGTTCCAGCTATCTTCGTTCCAAATTTTATCCAAATCCGTCCAGTCGTTTTAGCGAGAAGAAGGAACAAACACACACTCACATCGTCACTCACAAACTTTCGCATTTATAATATTAGTAGGATTCCGTCTCTATTTATTACTACGAAACAGACAGAGACGTCATCATAGATTATCGACATTTAAGCTAACTGGAACTTAACAGAGTGTGGTAAAGGCCCTTAAACTCGTAATAAAGAGAACCTTTGTGCGTACGGAACCCTGTCCGCCTCAACACGTCACGTCATAGACATTCAATTAGCAACGGGGGAACCCTAAAGGGGAACATGTGAGTAAAAAGAAATTGATGGACAGGTTTGCCTTTTTCTATTTTAGGGTTCAGTGTCTCAAAAGGAAGAACCGGAACCCTTATGGTGCGACCACACCGCCGCTTAAAAAACGGTGAGAAAACGTGACGCATACGACACGTCACTGCGTAAACGCGGCGGTGTGGTCGCACCCTTATACGGGATAATCTTGTTTGCCCGAAACTCACAAGCGTACCTAGTTAACTTTTTAACAGAATAATTAGATACTTCACATAAACTGTACTTCGAATAAGATTAATTTCGCTTAATTTTACATTGACGAAGATTTGCTTCCCCGAACGTCATTTTGCACAATCCTATTTCCCATAATGGCCATAATACTCTTATTGCATTGCGAATATCTTCGCAGATTTTTAAATAGCGGAATAGTACCGTCGCCGATTCTCTAATCTTTATTATGGCATACTAGCGGTTGCTCGTGACTCCGTCTGCGCAGAATTCGATTTTCAGGGATAAAATCTATCCTATGTCCTTCCCCGGGACTAAAACTACATCCGTACCAAATTTCATTAAAATCGGTTCAGCGGTTTAGGCGTCGAAGCGTAACAGACAGACAGACAGAGTTACTTTCGCATTTATAATATTAGTAGGGAATGGCAAACATTTTTAAATAGCATACTTACACATAAATGATGCGGCAAAATAAGTACTTACATCACGTTTTATAAAACAGCGAGCGATTCGAGTTAAATTTAATTTTCGTGAAAAACTATGGCAGTAACGATAATGAAAATTGTCTGATCAAAGTTGTTGCCACTTGACCTTCCTATGTGTAACAATTGTCAGATCATAATGAAGTTTCATGGGAGCGTTTTAAACGCTCGAATGGGTATCGAATGTGGTAATTACCTACCACATTATTTGAAAGCGAGAATAGTGCACATCAAAAGTGCTATAATATCGCCATAAGGTTACGAGGAAATCTGTAGAAATCAAACAATAAAAATGCCACTAACGTGCTTTATTTGTTGACAATTGTGGAACACCGCCCGTATACATATTTACAGCAAAACCAAGCAAGCTGACACATATACAAAGTGTACAAAACATACACGATGGCCTCACTTAGTCATCACATATAATCATGAATAGTAATGAATATGCGGACGAGACCGCTAAGCGTTTCAACCGCCGTATCCGGTGTGTTACCAAAAATTGACCTTGCTACAAAAAGTACAATACACAATTCATTGACATTTTTGTCGATTTTTGTGATGAAGCTACGGCTTTGAAAAGCTTAGTAACCTTACGCATGAGGTTTAATATAATACATTGACATTTAAATAAAATAAAGTGTTACTTATAGGAATGCCATTAAAGTGCCAAAGAAACAAGTGACAAAAAAAAATTGGAGTTACAATTAATCCGCACCAATTAATACTATAGCATTACTGTACAATAGTGTCAGTTTAATGTGTTTCAACCGCAGCATCCTGTGTGTTACGAAAATAGACTAATATGTCCACGAAATAATAATACCAGAGTGCCACCCCACGACCTCACACAGATAGACATAATTATTTGTTGTTACATATTTGTTATTGTAACACACAGGATACCGGCGGTTGAAAAAACCTAGGTTGTGGTACTTGTGATTCTCAGATTTGGAATAGGTATATTTTGATTGCCATATCGTAAGCAAATTTTACTTTCACAAAATATATTATTTTGGATTTCATTATTACATTAAAAATAAGGACCGGAATATTATTTTCTCATTTTTTATTTAAATATGGCATTCGTTAAAGGTAAATCCTGCTTAGAACTACTGTAATAATAAAGGTGTACGCAACCCCATTTTTATTTGTATTGACGGTTTTTATATTATTCCTTGCGTAAGGATTTTTTTTCGTACACTTCATTTAATTAATACATACAAAATTTAAGCGTCTTACATAACAAAAAAAAACACTTATATGGCCAACAAATAAAATTCACGTTGACTAAGGAAATTAAATCTCATGTTTTGTACATTAAACACGAACACATAGAGTTAAGAATAGCTAGATGTGCTCATTTACGTCAATACTCTATCTCACTCATATACATAAACTTTTCCCTGTCACTCCGTGAATGTTGGAAACCAATTACAAAGACATAAATGACTATGTCTTGAAAAAACAATTCTGAGCAGCAAAAAGTCGTTACCTTAAACTAAAAATCACACATACGCACGTAGAAGCATCACAAATTAATAATCCCTAATTAACAAAAGGAAAAACTTAAGCAAACTAAAAAAAAAATAACAACATTTAACACAAATCTAAGGGCTAGCACATGATGACCTCGTTGCCTCAGTAAACCGTATGTTTATTTACTGATTTTGACATACTTACAAAGAAAACATTTCTCACAGAATATTGTAACATAACTTGTCTGTCATCTGTTAAAATTAAAAAAAAAAAACTAAAATTATGTCAAAAAATTATGACACTGTCAAAATTTACATTTTCCGAGATTGACACAAAATTGCGCTCGGATTAGCTGTTGGTGAACTGGTATACCGCTAAATGGACAATGGTTATGGCATTAGTCTCAATTTCGAACACCAGAAGCCTTATTGCGTTACTTCACGTTACGTTACGTTCACTAACTGTTTCTACCATCAACATTTAATTTTGCTGTTTGACAGTGAATGCGATTGTCATTCTAAATATCTTACCTAGACAATAAGGCATCTGATGAAATTAATCAGAGTTTAAAGACTGTAACAGAACGTAATTAAGATCATTGGATCTATTTTGTAACAAAGTGTCATAATTGTTTAACTTTCCTACGAGTCATGTTAAATTACTTGACATATTTGAATTGCGCGTCACAAGATTAAAAGCCTGAGTCAGCATTGTCACAATGCCAAAATGATCAAGAATCTTTCACAGTCACCAGTGCTTAATTATAATGCGTAAATGTTACTCTTTTAACATTTTAAGAAAACAGTGCCCAAAAAAATATAATTACCAAGGAAAGCGGAGTTAGCATTTAAAACTGACGTCTGATAACGTAAACGCGATAGCAATTTAGTTATTGCTAATCGTTTCTGTTATGCTTTTATATCCGTCCTTGATCAACCAACAAAGGAATAGGATGCAACCGATATTTTGGCGCTAAACAAAAAAATACCAACTTGAGTTAGAAAAAAACAGTCATGTTTTTTTCTAATGTCAGGGCATCTTTTTGAAAGGATCCACCAGACTCCGCTTACATTAAATAAACATAACTTAAAGATAAGCACATGAATCACTATAGCCACCTGTATGTTTTAGGACTAATTTATGGAAGCAGACATTACTTTGTGAAGGTCCACGGCAATGAATAAAAACATTTACGTTACCGCTACCTCCTTCCTTTTTTGTTATGTTAATATAAAGTGGCAACATTGCTGTGATGTGATAGAAATTCTACCGCCGACATACGAGGACGCTACACCTTATTTACCCATGGTCCCTCTCGAAGTCCCTTCAAGCAATATTATGCTGCCGAATCTCGAGGTTAGGTTAGGTTAGATACCTATCTAACCTAACCTAACCTCGAGATTCGGCAGATGAGATTCGCTTAAATCTTCAGTTGCCCGAAGAGCAACATACCAAGAAAAAGGAGCTTCGCCCATCGAAAACCAGTTGGACAAACTGTAGTTGAATCACGGGTCCGGAGTGTAAATATTTTCCAAATAAAAGTCTGTAAAAATAACATACTGATTTTTCCAACCTCGTGATTCGTCAGCATACTAATATTGCTCGAAGGGATAACGGGTACCTATTTCATTTTTATTCCTCATGATCCTTTCACCACAGCTGAAATGTGACGTAAGATGGAAAGAGAAGACTAATAAGTGGCAACTCAAGAGTGACAACGTCATGTGCGACAGGATTGCCAGACCTTGCTTTCTGGAACCATGAAATGGACTTACTTCAAACCAGAAGTTAAACGAAAAGCAGTATCTGAAATGTTATTGAGTCGCTGTATTTTGGTAGTTCTATACACGATACCAACTTATAAGTAAAAAATATAATAAGAGTACATATTCGGCTAAATGCGTATAACACTGTTCGACCTTGATACTTTTTCTAAATGTTCCTTGAATGAAGCAAAGCGGAAATTAAGTTTTTCTTGTTCCGCTGAGTAAGAATCAATAGCAAAAGTTTTCGTCACGTACAAAGATTACTAGGTAGGTATACGTGACTTTCCTGACAACAATTGGATACTTTTTTATAATAAGAGTGAGCAAATAAATAAATATCGTGACAGAATTTGCACCCATTGATATACTTAGACAAATTAAGGGAAGTTTGTATTGTCATGGATGAGACGGTCAATATTACCGTGATAATGGTATGTCAATATAGGATCCTGGATTTCAAAACAACCAGATTCGCTGCGATATCATGAGTCCCAAGATAATATTGTCCGTCTAATTCATGGTCTAAGGGTACTAGAGAACGAATACACATCCATAGATAAATACATACTTGTTTATGTGTACCTACAGACATTCGTATTCATCACGCAAGTGTCTGCCCCTACGATATAAAACTTAGCTATTCGGACGTCGAAGTAAATTGCTTTCTTCATTTTACAAAAGTAGCCAATATAACATTAAAAATTAAAAAAAAAACTAATGTTAACGTCTTAATTGATACTTCGTTTTTTTAGCGTTAGAAAAAAGCTAAACGATCTTGACTTGGTATTTAAATTGAAAAACAGTTTTAAAAAATTAATAACAGCAAGTTTTTTTTTTATGTGAATAGGAAGGCAAACGAGCAAGTGGGTCACCTGATGGTAAGCGATCACCACTGCCCATAGACACCCGCAACCCCGGAGGGATTGCAGATGCGTTGCCAACTTAGAGGACTTAGATGAAATGCCTCTTGTGCCCGTAATTTCCCCGGCTGTCTTACTCTCCACACCGGAACACAGCAGTGCAAGCACTGCTGCTTAGCGGCAGGATTACAATTTTAAATTCCTGGAATACCTATTTATAAATTTATATTTTTCTATACAGATTTTTAAAATGTGTTTTTCGATAAAAAGACCATGTCCAAATTCCTTACCTACTTTCTAATGCTAAAAAAAACTAAGTATAGTGTCACTTTATCATGGAATACGTAATACTTGATGCTTTTATACACTTGACAGAATAAACGTTGGTACCTACATAGACATTGACCGCATCATATCTTCACTACTTTGAAAAAGTCTTATCTTAAATTAAATCAATATTACAGAATCTTGAAGCATAATGGCTAAAGTTGCAAAAGAGCAACAAAGTCGATTTTGATGTAGGTACGAGCTTATTTAAAAGTAGTGACGATATACCTGTTACATAAATGTAAGTAATATCACGGAATTAAATTAACTATTTATTCGTAGTCAAGGTTAATTTATATACACACAGAAACTATTGGATTTTGTTTTCATAGTTATCTTGGTGTACATTATTGTAGAGGATGAAATAATTATGATAAAATGATGCACATAATATTTCGTTATAAAAAGGCACGCGTTTGGATGAAAGGAACTTGGTCTGCAAATTTACTACCTATTGCTTCTCGCTATCAAGGTAGATTTTTTTTATCTAAAATCCATACAAAATCTACTGTGTCTTACTGGGTATTAGGTACTTAACTGAAACTAACAGAATGAGTCCGTCGCTCGGGAAAGCTGTCAGCCAAATGTTCGACCAGTAGCATTTTATGGCTTAATTTTAAAGATAAACTTATAACTACACACATTAAACATTTATTTACTTAGTGTATTTACACATTACAATCTAAAATTTTGATAAGCCCTCGTTATAAACAGTATAATAAGCTAGGCACTTACGGCAAAATCTTTTGGCATTTTTACCACATTACAGGACTAATGAGTTGGGCAGCGAAACATTTTAACTGTCGTATCTTTTGGCATAGGGAAATTTGAGGAATACGTCCACGAATTGCACACACTGCAATGTAGCGTATTCATTCGTCAATTTTTTATTTAGGAGATTTTATTTACAAGTTTTTGTTTAGCTTGCAATGTATGTATGTGTGTTGTATACAATGTAAGTATGTTTGTCCGGGTTCTCTATTGATTTGCCGAAAATTTTATTGCCGAATTTCACTTCCCAACCAACGTTTGGCCGAATTTCATTTTGCCGAATCATCATATGGCAACTTGTTAAAATAATTAGTTTCATTACCCAACCTCACGATTGCCAACTCAACGTTTGTTTTTTTTTACATGGACACTTATTAAAATGACATTTTTTATATAGCCAAATGGTACTATAATATAGTATATTATAACCATTAGTAAAAAGTAAGACATTCTAAGGTAAAATAAAGACTGTATATAAATTAAAACAAACATGTTCGCGGCTAAGGGGTAGCCCGAGGGCCACCCCGCCGCACCTAGACCTAAATTAATCCAAATTAATCATAAGACTTTTTCGGCCTAGTGTAACATTTGCCATGTGAAAGATATTCCAAAAGTTTAAAATCAAAATGATATTCGTCTTTATGAAAATTCGGCCAAATGAGAGGTTGGCATACAAAAATTTGCTAATTGTCAGTTGTCAAAGTGAACATTCGGTGAAACGTTGGTTGCCAAATGAAATTCGATCAAAAAAAATTCGGCGAAAAGGCAGAACACCGTTTGTCCGGCTGGAATCTAGCGACTCAATTTTGAAGCAGATATCTTTAACCGACTGAGCTGAAATTTTGCATACTTAAGTCGAATGACAATACAATAATCTCGTAGTGGAGTTCTGGTGACCCAGCCAGCATCGTCTCCGCAGGAGGGAACTCTTCAACGGTTGGTCCGATTGACTTGAAATTTGGTAGACATGAAGATGGATAACAATCAAAGTATTACATTCAGCAAAAAGTGAGCAAAAAAGCCTGTATTCATTTTTTTTTTACAGTAACTTATCAAACGCAAGAGATACGGCGGATGAAATGCCTCGCGACCTCGCCCTTACATTTTAAACTGATGTTAACAATACGACAATTGTTAAACAAGAAAACAATTTTGAATAAATTTGTACATCTTTAAGTTAGATCGTTTTGGATATGTCGGTTTAAAAATTCATTGATCTTAAATGTGATAGCCTGCGTTGGGATGGGATGAAAAGGAACATGCAACAAATTCAACCTGTTCTTGTTAAAATCCATGTACCATGCATTTTTATTGCGTAAACTACATTTTATAAAGTCATGTACG
Source organism: Pandemis heparana (assembly GCA_963854515.1). NCBI lineage: Eukaryota > Metazoa > Arthropoda > Insecta > Lepidoptera > Tortricidae > Pandemis > Pandemis heparana. The sequence goes on along the minus strand of OY978019.1, from coordinate 1,732,190 downwards.
AATAAAAATATAAATATTATACTTATTTACGTGACAATATGACACGACGACGATAGTCAAATGTATTTTTAAAATCGACACAACGATCCACAGTGAAGGACAAAGTCGAAGGAACATAAATTCTTTACATAAAATATTATGGTGACTTACATTATTGTTATACTTATTTTAATGGTGACTTATAAATCTAATTTAGACATGGAGGGAGGTTTAAAAATCTTAATGGTACCTATGTACTGTTCGGAAACGGCGTTCGAATTTAATGAAAACGTACAAATAAAAATGTTGTGTAGTCAGTTTGCTAAAACAAGCACATACAGCCGTTTCGTTCTTACTCCAAAGTAGAATAGAGATGGCTGTATGTCCGTTCAAAATGGTTTAAACGGCAAGAGTAGCAACAAAGTCAAATGTCAGTGATGAAAACGGTTTGTAATATAGGTACAAAACAATTTTCTAAATTTAACGTGGTTGTGTTCCGATTTTTCAGAGTTAAAGAAGTACCTAACTGTTTACACGTATTTTAATCAAAGACTTAAAAACAAGGCCGGATGAATTTTGCGAATTTTGCTTGCACCTGTAGTAGTAGTAGGTGGCCATCAGAGAAGAGTGGCAGCATGTTTTGAAGCTTGCCACCAATACCTGAATTTTAGTGATGACAACTTCCACTCTGTTAAGACTGATACCGACAAGGAAGAAGAGTATATTGCGTGGTTACTGGATCTATTGTTAGCTGCTAGTCTGTTGAAATAACTACCAAATTTAAGAGGTCATTGAGCCGTAATATTTTATTTCGCAAACGCCGGTTCCGAGGCAGACCTTATTAACAATTCCCAACACGAATCGACTCCGAGAATCCTTTGTATAAAAATTCGATTTCAAATTCAAAGTTCGAACAAGCGTGAGAATTCTGATTAAATATTAATATCGAAAGTGAAACGCGTTACATTTTGTGACAGAGATAGAGATATTTTTGTATTTCTTATTGTCATACGGGATTTCGCTTAAACCCATGTAACAAAAATTATAAACTAGGAAAAAGCTTTAATTTTTGTTACTTACGTTTGTTTCAATTTGGTTCAGCGTAAAGCGCAAGACTTATGCTAAGGAATTTACTAATATATTGACTTGTATGTCACAGCACACTTTGATTAAATCAGTATAAACTATTCACTCTCACTATGTTGCCGTCGACTGCGAACGTTCCGTCTCTTTTCAACACCATAGTTATAAAGAAACAACTATCAACGCGCGACCAAGTAAAAGCGAAATATGCCCTCGGCATAAACTAACTAAATCCTGACTGATATAAAGACCGTCATGACAACTGTACATTATATACCTCTGTTTTATAAAGTACATTTATTTTATTTCTCTTTCAATTCCTTTACATGACAGTCTTATATCTGGTCAAGTTGTACACGAGGTAACGTTGCAAAGACGTAGAACTAAAAAAAAATAACAAATGAAACGATCACACTCACGTAGGTACATTAAGAACTTAACTAACAATTAAAATAAAATGTACTTCCGTCTGTCGTGGTATGAGCACTTCGGCTCTTGAGTGTTTAAAAAAACATACATTTGAACATTAGAACCTCCTCTTTTTTAAAGTCGGTTGAAAATCATTTATAATTCAAAGAAAAACACCTTTGATTTTTTTAGTTCGCAGATGATAATATCACGTACCTATTAAACAAGCTGTATTTTAAAATACAAACCAAAAACGTTTTATTTTTGCAAAACATTCAAGGCGCCAAAAACAAAAAAAATAACAGATTGAAATACCACCTGTACAAAAATAACGCCTCGATCAATTTTAGGATCATAATCACACGTTTTGATATAAAATCTACATTAATAATAGTTTTGGTCAATTTTGGAATAAAGAAATTATAGGTATTTCATACTGTAATATTCTGATCTACACAGCAAATTCGGTACATAAGTAAAGTTAACAATAAATTTGAATGATTATGTTATGGGCTTAAGTGTCGGTCTATTGCGTTCTCCTTCATACAACAAATCTTATTCTCTTGACGAGAAAATTAAAAAAGTATTACTTAAACCCCAAGATAACCAATCAATCACAAAATTTCAAAAGTCCGCAAACACAAGTGCCAAAAAACAATCAAATTCATTGGTCGCAAAACGTCTTTCAGCCTATCGAATTGAGTGAAACTGGCTTAGGAATATTGTTTCTCTCTTTTTCTAAGCAATAGTTGTTTCTCTCAACAGTGTAGGCTAAAAATACAACAAAACGACCACAAACGGGGATAAATAACAGGTCCTATACTCGCATTACCACAAGATACTGAAAAATGCTTGGAACATTCTATATTGTACGTAAGTAGAGGCTATGAAGAAAGAGTGAAGTATTAGATACCGAAGGTTGTCTTGTCTTACAGGCCGCACGGTGGGGAGAGTGTCGCTTTTCGTTGGGAATTTGCCAGTTCTGTAGTACTCTTCAAGCATCTTATCCTTTTCTATGAATCTATCGTACAGCCATTGAGTCATACCTTCGTCGTCTGATGGTACCTGTGGTCAATTTAAAATGACATCAGTTGATGATCCGATTTCAAAATTCGAAATTGGTATTATGCCATCCTCTTCACTCTCGTATAAATGATAATTAGTGTGAGCGGAACGCCATGAAACGAACATCGTATTTCTAATTTCGGAAAGGACGAGTCAGATGGTTTGGAATTTTAGGAGATACTAGTTGAATCCTTTATCACGCGACAATTGTGTAAAATCTTTTTTAGTGTACAATACAAACAATCATTTTGGAAAATATATAGAAGATAATACTTTCAACAGTGACAATTATCTTGAAAAACCTACCTCAGTGATTGAATAGAGCCTGTAGTGGATACGGATATCGCACGGTGGTCGGATGCCGCATACGACATCCTGCAGATGCAACGGAATCCTTTCAGGATACGCGATGGTGACGTCAAGCACCCATTGAAGGTGGTCGCTAGTCTTGAGGTGTTTCGCTACGTTGTTCTGGTTGGAATTACCGGCTGCGAAGAAAATTAAGAAGAGTTGAACTTGTTTACTGATTCTGCTGAAACTAAACCTTTCATGACGATAATCATCTTTTATCTGCCATCATCGAGGAGGGCCTTTTATTTAAGAAAAATCAACATCAGAATGATATATACTGGAACCGCTCGAGAAGATCCTACAAACGATATTGCCAAGTGTGCAGATCTGTTAGATCTTCGAATGTTTTATCAACTACTGATCCTAACCGTGCATCATGAGTTTTACCTTTGTTTGCATTATTAGAGGTGCCAGCACCGGGCTCTGGTCCAATTTCTTCCATGATAACTTTCATGGCGCCGGCACGAGGCAACGACACATACTCCAGCTTTGGCAGGTTATTCTTCTCCGCGAATCTGGAGTAAAAGAAGAATATTCCCACTCACACAACTACTTGAGTTTGAAAAGCTTAAAGTAACAGGAGAGAACCAGATTGCGATACTATAAGAGCCGTGAAAAGGAAAAGTGGTCCTTTAATGGAATCTCCAGTAAACCTTCAAACGATTAACAGGAGATTAGAAAAGAGAGGAAAGTAAAAAAAAGTGAATCGATATCTAAAAATAGTCTAAATAATAAGTAATGCTTTAACATGAGTAGGTACAGTTATATAACAGAAAACACTGAAAGCACAACCTTCACGCTTAAATAACAAAAAGCTTATCCGATAGACATGAAGTAGCAATAATGGCCTAGTTATTTACAGAGTCGATGCTGATAAGTGGTCTGACCCACATAGGATAGTCTCGGTTCGATAAAAACGAAGCGACACGGCTTATTTATGAGTATTCAATATTTCTATAAACCTTGTAGCACTTCAAAGAAAAATAATAAAATATTTTTGCACCCGCGACGCGACTCCATTTCAGTGTTGCCACAATTGAGTTCCCAAAAGGTACATATACAGCGCTGAAAAGGTACATTTTGGGACAAAAAGGTACATAAGCCTCTTTTTTTACTCAATTCTTAACACAGCTTCTATCACTCTCAGTTTTGCCACAACTGTTTGGCGGCAGTTTACAAAATGTTACACATAGTTTTGGATGAGATCAAAAGGTACGTAAACTGGACCCCATTACACATAAAACATTGGAGGCTAAAAAGGTACGTCAAATGTGTAAAATGTACGCTAACGGCAACACTGCTCCATTTTCCATTATACTCCGCGTCCTATGGCGATTTCGCGGAATCCACTCGTTTGCTTTGTCAGAATCATAGAGACAGCTACGGTATGTTCCAGCCTTCGAGATGCAAGGTAGAATCAGCAGAATGGTATCAGATTGCAGATCATGAGCACTAAGTGAGAACACAAATAATCAAAATAACATCAGAAAATATAGCTTTGGAGTCTTCCAAGCAGGTCTCTGCATAGGTGAAATGACTTTGTTATCTTGGTTGCATTGCAGAACGTGTCAACAATAGCACCAACCGGATCGTAATGGCACTTTTGAAAAAAGACCCACTGACCTGACTGATAACCTTACCTCTGGCTGACTTCTCTCCTCTTGTGCAAGAAGCCACCCTCGGGGAAGAGCACCATGAACTGTCTCTCGCGAGGTATGTAGCTGTTGACGATGTGATGCCGCAGTTCGTTGAGGGATGCGTCGCGCTTCGCTCGACCCTGCACAATGGAGAAACACCAATTAATTTTAAATGGATTACTGTCCCAGACGATGCCTCAAGGCAGGTTTAGACTACGACGCTTATGGTGTACTTATACACTCAGTTAGACACTGGAGTGTCTGATTTGAACTTGCGGTTGTGCAACAAATCGCGACATCTTGTTAATTGTCGCGCTTTATTACCGCAAAGGACATTAGTGTCCAACACTGTGTTACAATTTGTGTCGTAGTCTATTCGAGCTTTTTTGTAAAACTCAGGATGCTCATGCTCTCATACATTTTTACTTGTATTTGATATTAACGCTGCACGCTCGACTCGGGCCACGTAGAAATAAAATTGCATCAACTACTGAAATATTACAATAACGAACCAATCTTTCAAAGTTTGTACAGCTGCATCGATATCGATAAAAACATCATTCACAAAAAAACCGGCCAAGTGCGAGTCGGACTCGCGCACCGAGGGTTCCGTACCATTATCTATAAATATCTATTAACCAGTGTAAGCAGAGCCCTGCTCCAAAGCAAAATGTACGCAGTGTGGGGTCACTATTATACGTATTGGTCATTGATAGACATACATACATATTTACGGTTTTCGCAATTATTTCTTAATCTGTGCTATAAGACCTACCTTCATACCAAATTTCAAGATTCTGCGTTCACGGGAAGTACCCTGTAGGTTTTGATTCCCTCGCGAGTTACGAAAATTTGCGGCATAAACGGCTGTATTTTTTGATTGTGGTGGGTTAGAAGTTTGATTTTTTCACAGCTCCAAGGGGCAGTAGTAGACCTGAGTATGTGATATAAATTTCAGCTTGATACCTCCACGCGTTCCTGAGAAAAAGGGTCTTGACAGACATACGGACGCACGGACGGACAACAAAGTGATCCTATAAGGGTTCCGTTTTTTCCTTTTGAGGTACGGAACCCTAAAAATGACTTCAAAACTCACTTTACAATCTTTTATTATGTCCCAACAATACCCGCATTTGAGACATCGATCGGCTTTTAACCATTGTTTAGTAGATTTGGACATTCGATACGCTATCGGTCTTTATTCGAGTAATGGACAAGCCACAGGAAAGGGGTACTAATTGCTACAAACGTGAGGCAATTAAACGCAGTAGTATACGTTCAAATTCACCTGTATTGTAGTTGATCTGTCATTTCTATTAGAATTAAAAGTATCAACTGCGTTTGGATTTGAACCTTCAAATTTAAATGCGTTTGTCGTGATTGCGTGGAAAATATTGGCCCAAGTTTTTGTTTAAGTACCCGGTGGTTTAGTGTGGTACTAGCTGATTCTCCAGCTGTCTTTCTCTGCACCGGAACACAGCCAGTGCAAGCCTTTTAGCGGCAGTATTTACTAGTATGATGGAGGTAACGACCTTACGCAAGAGCTTATGTTAACAAACAAGTCTTGTTTCACGTAAATTTTAAATATACCTAACCATAATATTAGTTGTTAAAAAATTTCGTTAAACATCAAGTAGGATCCGTCAACATTCCAGTGGACCATGGATGAAAGAATGAATGAATGAATGAATTGAATTTTATTTGCCAAAGCGGGTGTACAAAATTAGATGTAATGCTAACTGCATATAGGTGAAAAACGTAAGTAATTGACCTGTTGTATCTATGTGTGAGTAATGTGTGCGAATTGACAAATTGACGTTCCAAATTAGAAAAATGACTTATGTCCCGTATCAGTTCTGTACACTCTACATACAACAGGTCATTTAGGTACTTAAAGTATTTCATCTATACGAGAATTATTGTGTCGAAATTTAGATTAAATTGGTTTGTTTACAAAGACGTTAAAATGGTTTAGAATGGCGAATACAATAAAAATCCTACTAATCCGATGTGATGTAATGATGTGACGATGTAAGTGAGTGAGTGTGTATGTTTGTTCCTTCTTCACGCTAAAACGACTGAACGGATTTGGATAAAATTTGGTACGAAGATAGCTGGTACCCTAGATTAAAACATAGGCTACTTTATATCCCAGAAAATTGCACAGTTTCCGAGGGATAGCGATAAACATATCAATTGCTAATTCTACGCGGACGAAGTCGCGGGCAGAAGCTAGTATATTATACAACGATGAACACATTTTCGGATGATTAGGTAAAAGAGAATAGGCGCGTGCAGTAACAGAGGGCGAACCGGCCGTTGATAACAAAAGTCCACTATTAGAGAATTTCAGAACGTCATTACGCTCATGGGGGTCGATCACTAATGGATATCGACATGGTTGCGATGAGAGTGCGGTTTTCTAACCCTCCGTGATTGGCCCCCAACGACGGTGATGCCATATCGTCGGCTTAGGTGTGATTAAGTAAAAAAACCGGCCAAGTGCGAGTAGGACTCGCGCACCGAGGGTTCCGTACCATTATCTATAAAATAAACCAGTGTAAGCAGAGCCCTGCTCCAAAGAAAAATGTACGCAGTGTGGGGTCACTTTACATTGGCACTCATATATACAGACATAGGTACATACATATTTACGGTTTTCGCAATTTTTCCTTTATCTGTGCTTGAGACGTTGCTCCGTGCCAAATTTCAAGATTCTAAGTTCACGGGTACACCCTGTAGGTTTTGATTCCCTTGCGAGTTTCAAAAATTTGCGGCATATTTGGCTGTATCTTTTGATTGCGTTGGCTTAGAAGTTTGATTTTTTCACAGCTTCAAGGGACAGTAGACCCAGAGAGAGTAGAGTAGAGTAGAGGGTAGAGTTTAGTAGTAGTAGTAGTTTGATGTAAATTTCAGCTTGATACCTCCACCTCCACCCGTTCCTGAGAAAAAGGGTCTTTACAGACGGACGGACGGACGGACAACAAAGTGATCCTATAAGGGTTCCGTTTTTTCCTTTCAAGGTACGGAACCCTAAAAATACTGTGGTTTAATTATTGCTGGACCGTTAATCAGAATTAGACACACAAGTGTGAGGTATGGCTTAAATGATAATTAGAGAGGGAAGGGTAAGGCGTATGGTAGGTTGTCGCTAATCCTGTCGTCAAGCAGCAGTGCTTTCGCTGCTGTGTTCTGGGCTGGAGAGTAAGACAGACGGTGAAATTACTGGCACACGAAATAAGATTGTATGATTATAAGTGCAACCTTTCGTCAAGTGTTTACTTGGATAAACTACGCACACATGTACGAGGTAAGGCGTAGTTTGAACCGGCCTCTCCTCATCGTCCTTATGATTTCGTCTGTAATCCATAATCTATTTTCCATAAACATGTTTTTTTTTCTTTTATTTTTACATAAAGTCTGATATTTGAATACATTATGGACCTGCATTAAAAATAAAATCCATGTAATAACGAGAGACTGTAGACATAATGATAATGACGATGATATTAATTTTAAAACGGCGAGAAAACGATTTTTAAATGTTAAACAAAAGCATATCCACCTTTGCTATGAAAATTTAAACATGTATTTCCTGCTTCTCATACAATATACATAGATCGCTAGATGCCTTAGAGAACTTACTACAGGAGATGGAAGCGTGCGCTTTTCTCTCTACCTACCTAAACATGATGTCATGTCATTATATGACCACATTTGGTCGTATGAAGCTTTAAGGATAATTTTGCTAAATAAAATGGATTTGTTCCATGAAGTACTTAAACGACAATCGAAAAACTATCGTGAAAGACTAGTTCTATACTCTATTTATTTTAGCTAGATACTAAAATGACATTACCTGTGTTGCCTGTTTTTTGAAATTTAAAAATAGTGATGTGCCACCACTATCGAAAGTTAACGATAAATTAAATTTTGTATAGATTTTTGTATGTATAAGCTAGTGTAACAAACTTATAAACCTTTAAATTTGCTTACCAAACCTCTTGTATTCAGACCACAAACATTGTCGATGGTTTCGAGTACACCACTAAACAATAAAAGCTAGTATCATTACCTATTTCACAATTTGACATTTGCAATTGTCAATTTAGTATCTAGATACTATATAAAAATAAATAGACTATAAAACAATGGCGTAAGTAAATGAGATATTACTAACGTAGGCAAATTTATACAAAAATAAAATTGTTACATTACTGCGGCAGTAATAACACACAGGATACACTCCTTATGTCAAAAAATTGCGTATTTCCCGCGGGGTAGCTATAAATCAATTCTTTGCAGATGAAGCAACAGCCATTTAAAATATCAGTTAAGTAAAAGCGACTCCAGCCATAATAGTTCTATGCTACAGAAGACGTTATCAAAGATTGCACAGCGCGCAGCGGGTGCGATCAAAGCAAACAAAGTGCCGTTGGAGTTAAGAGTTGGAATAACAGCTGCAGGAGCGAGGCTATTGGCGCCACAGCGCAACACAGAGGAAACACTTTCAATTACCTAACAATTAATTTCACGCTGAACTCGATATTCAATACTACAATTTGGAATTAAATTTCTAAACAACACTGAAAATTAGAACACATATAAAAATCTAAAAAGTAAAGCTATGGCCGGGAATCGAACCCGGATCCTCGTCATTCCATGACGCGTGCTATACCTACCCCTACACCAATACAACAACAACAATGTAATTTACAACAAACAAAAAGCAGCCGTTTTAATTTTGTGCAAGTATTTTGGGATAACTGCAGAACGACAAATTGTATACACTGACTGATTTAATATCTATAATCATGATTCCTAAGAATTTCGCCTATTCCCTCGATGGGCTTTTACCATTTACCATCTGCGCGGGACAAGAAGCTACTGGTACATTCTATGAAAAAATACAAAACGAAAAAAAAAAACAAAAATATGTTGCTGTTATAAACTTCAAACTATGCTAGCTTGTTTAAAGTAATAGTATGTCACAACGGAAGGCTTCGCATTTCAATGGGCGCAATCTAAGAGCTATTGAAACCCTGGCCAGGCATTAGGCGGCCGGTTCCCAGGAGGACGACGACCCGTCTCCAATCTACCGTCGCAGGAGTTTTCAGATCGCTAACGATCGACGGATTGGATTCTGGCTCTCCACTGCTTCCGACACAAAGTTTTTTTTCTCTTGGTCTTGGCGTTCTCAGGATGTTTGTTACACAATGTTTACAAAGGGCGATTTGAAATAGTTTTAAACTTCGAACATTTGGTAAGTTTAATTTTTATTTCATTTGAATTGTATTAAGAGGAGGCAAAATAATGTGACATAAAGAATAGGTACTTACTATACTTAGGTATCTTCTTGCTATAAACATAGAATACAATAGAAATAAATAGGTGTGTTGCTAATAATTCTTACTTAAAGTACAGTTTTACAACGTATACTCTTTATAATAATATAATGCGCTCAGATACTTAACTTATTTTTTATTTTAATTGCACTGATGAAACCCAAGAGGCCCTTATTTTCTCTTGTATATGACAGAAATGTTTATTTATTTCCAAACACATTTTTTAGCATTTTATATTGATTTTTAAGTGTAAGCGTTCAACATATATCCTTAGGTAATTTTGCACTTGTAAAGGTTTATTACAGCGTGTCGACAGCAGAGCTGTGGAGAACGGGCTGCTCGTGAGAGTTCTCACGTAGAGCGGCGCGGCGTGCTCAATCGCCAAGGAAATGCCCAGCGCTTAGTTTTTACCATAGGTGCCGACACATAGTTTCAAAATAACACATTAATAAATGAGTTGCTTTTCTTTACCGCGTTGTGCTCGGACTTAATCTTGCAATTTTGAACCACTTCAATATGTCAAGATCAATAGATTAGGCTTAAAGATAATATTGTGTAACAATAAATTCTTTATTAAACACCACAAAACAGTTCAGCACGGCTAGCATGAGTGCGCGCGAGAGCGCTGGCGCGCATTGTTCGTTTCGCTTCCGCCGGGACGAGCGCTCCAAGAGGACCGACCGCTTAAGGCGCTGTCAACAGCAAATGACCTTGAGCAGCGCCACTCTTCACACATACGGTTCGCGTGCCTGTGAGTGAAAGAGAAGAAACTATTCCGGCAGCTTGGCGCGCGTCTAAAATCTTGCAAATAAGACACAAATAAGAAGAAATAAAAAAAAGTATGGATTATTTGTGAAATAACTCGTTAGCCGTGTAGGTATGAATATGTTGACTTCATGTTTTTAATTGCAGACCCATACGTCGAAAAAATAAAGACATAGAACCGTTTAATGATGATTTTAGACCAATCTTTGCAATTATTTTCTATCGAGCCGATTTTGTTCAATTATGTATCGAGTCCGTCTAGCGTGTTTGAAATATGATGAAAATTAACATTATATTTTTTTTGTATTTTTTTTGTGCGTAGTTTTTCGTAAAAAAGTGCTTAAATAACATCAATTTCAACAAAATTAGGTGTTGTCAGCCTCTTAACAGAGTCCTCGCCCGTGCGGGCACAGGGGCGCGGGGTAGGACGACAAAGGGGACCGAGAGCGGTGCGGGCGGGGAGTGCGCCAAACGCCCGCACTTCTCGGCCCCCTTTGTCGCCTACACCGCGCGCCTGTGCCGAGCGAGGACTCAGTTCAGCGGTCGGTCTATAGTCCCAAACATGTCGAGGTCGAGCCTCACTCGACTTTTATACGTGAGTTGTCCGTTTCTGTAATCATGATTGAGTCTCATGATAGTTACATGTTGAAAATGGTTCTAGTTAGTTCACATACAATACAATACAATACAAATACTCTTTCACCACAAATCAGTACATAACAACACAGAAACAAAGAACAAAGTATATATACAATAGTGTACACACAACACACATACTGTATATGCACGAACTACCAGCTCTGTAACAGCACATACTCTCGAACAAAAACCTTAACACAATAAACCGTAGTTTCAACAAGAGTTGTGCAAAACTCCGCACATTATCCGGGAACAATGTTCCTGATAAATAGTTCCGAGTTGTACTCGTATAGACAGCGCCGTCCGACAAGTGGGCTTCGCTTGCCCCATACTGTGAAACGACGTTCGTTTGGTGCCGTTCCGGTCATACTAACAGTAATTAGTCCGAGAATGAGAGAGACGGTACGACACGAACTTCGAAAATCGAATTTTGGAGTAGCTCCGCTGAGTTTTTGACGCAACGAAGCAACTCAATGGCATTTGCACTAACGTCTTTATTAATTATTATTTATGAAAGACGCTCAAATAAAAGCTTCTAATCTCTTCTAAATAATAAATACCTAATCCAATCAAAATAACGATAAAATAAATAAATCTGAAAAAGCTTTGATTAATAATCAAATCTCTTTTAATGTCTTTTTGCTTTTCTTTTTTTTATTATTACGAATACATGAGTATGAGTATGAGTATGAGTAATAAAACGACTTACGCGTAAGTCGATTTTATTAGAAGCTTTTATCTGAGCGTTTTCCAAAAAACTTAGGCCCTGTCTACCCCGTGAGGGATAAAGACGTATATGTATGTATTACTATATTCGGATCGCTAGTTATTTCTATTAATCTTTTCTCCTAGATATAATTTTATCCTCATAGCCGCCATCCGATAGATAACCATTACATTTGGTTGCAGCTCGTTGTAAACAAGGTGATTTGGCACCACAACCCGCTCTCACACCCACTTTGGGGTCAAGTTAACCGATTTTCTGGCTTCAGTTTTGGCTAGAAAATATTGGTATTTTATAGAGTGAATCAGATTGAGGATTAATGAGTTTCGGCGAAAAATTTTCCCCATAGTAGCACTTCATAAAACAATTTTTCTCGAAATATCATTTGCTAAAACTTTTCGCACTTTTACTGTCGGAAAATCCATATTATGTAATAAATAATTATTGGGGTATAAAAAAACCATATACCTTAGTATCACGAAATTGTAGTGTATTTGCCGTACGAGGAAAAAATGATCCATAAAATATTACTTCCCACATTATTTTCTCACAATCTAACTAATATTATAAATGCGAAAGTATGGATGGATGGATGTTTGCTTGTTACTCAATCACGCCAGAACGGCCCAACGGATCTGGATGAAATTCGCACATAGATAGAGAAAAGTCTGGAAGAGCACATAGGCTACTTTTTATCCCGGAAAATTGCGTAGTTCCCGCGGGATAGCGATAACGAATTCTTTGCAGACGAAGTCGCTGGCAACAGCTAGTAACTTGATAATCCTTTGGCAACATTTCTTTTCGCACTTTTTATGTTTGCAAATATTGTTTTTAGCTACCTAATTTAGTTAAACCTATGACCAATTTTAACGACCGTTGGAGGTAGTAAAAATAGTTGCAAGTATTGATTACACTGTCTACATTACTTAGTTACGTGAAGCTAATAAAGGCGGATAATATTCAAGTAATATGGCAAGTATGGTAACACCCTAGTATTCAAGTTACATGGCAACACATTACCTCCCAAAGTAGGTTATCACCCGCTCACCGTGACTGTTCCAAACCGGCACGATGACATATCAGAGGAGGGTCTCCGCTAAAAAGAACTCGTTACGTCCAACAGTTAACGAGAGCTCGCGAACTTTTGCGTCTTAACTGCTACGCGTAAGACACGGGACAAACTGGGTAATGTGGCGGCCAAGGTAAAGTGTACACACGTGATAAAAAAAAAATGGTGACATAAAGATAGTTAAATTCCTACGAGTAAACGACACTGAGAACTATAACACATAGAAAAATCCGAAAAGTAAAGCTATGATAACGTAAGTAAACTTTGTGTAATTATGATCGAGTCTCACGGTATGCGCGTTATACCTTTTTTTTTTTTTTTTTTATTTCGGAGGGAAAATGCATTACGCACTAACCACCGCGCATTTGGGACCACGCGGCGGGGTGTATGGGGCTCTCCTCCTCCACTCCTTCCCTCCTATTATTGAGAGCGAAGGAGTGTAGGAGGCATACCCATTAAAAAACCTCCGGTATTCCCTCAGCTGCCAGACAGCGGGTGCTATGGGAGCAAATTGTGAACCACGGCACCCGCATGCGCGTTATACCTACCCCTACACCACCCTTAGCAACTTTTAAAAATATACATATAAATATGATAATAACATTATCTAAAAAAAAAACGGAATGCAGGCGGTTGGAATAGTTCAACTGTTTTTTGTTCATTGAAAATGGGCCACTACAAAGCAACGTCTGCTTCAATAAATTATGCAGTAGGTATCAAAAAATAAAATTGTGTTTTTTATGTTCTCATGATTGCATTTCGAATTTAATTCAAGACTAAATTTCACCACGTTACACCTTAGCAAGCAAATTAATTTCGCTACATTGATATCCGTTACTTAGATATCTATTTTAATGAGATCGGTAAGATTCACGCAACCCTTCAATCAGTATAAAACGTGTTAAGTCAATAAATATTTATTAAGCATTTTGAAAAATTGTAAGTACCTACTCAGCAAAGAGTACCAATATTAAAACTTATTTACTACATTTTCACGTCTGTCAACAAAAAAGTCATAATCAATTAAATTTACTGGACCCGTCTTTATTTTGTCCGCCAGTGCTCGTTAAAAGTTGCTACGTGTGCACTGTTCCCAAAGAAAACCAGCCCTAATTACCTGAGAGCAACTTTATTCCGTCGGCGGGGTGCATTTCTCTTTGCAACGAGAAAAAAGAATTCATTCAAAAGAGGAAACTTCGAAAGTGAATAAAGGTTTTCCTTCTCAGCACCGAGTACTGTGGGATACAGACATCAAATACTTCTTTGTGCTTTGATTTCTTATTCAAGAATGGGGCGGAGCTGCGGTGAACAAATATAAATATTTCGCGTGTAATAAATAAAATGGAAAATAAAAACATAAGATTAAACGATCTAGATATATAAAAAAAAATTAACCTTGGGACAATTGACACTAAATGACCTTGTCTCGAACTAAACAAAACTAGGTAGTCAACAGACAAAATTATAGTTACCTATGTAGACTGCTGAACAAACATTTGGATCTTCATACATAACATTCAACCATAATACACACACACAAACACACACACAGAGAGAGAGAGAGAGAAAAAGAGAGAAAGAGAAAGGTTTTTGAAGGCGTCCGCGCCATTGCCCGAGCGAAAGCTCAGTGGGGACCTTAATGAGATGCTTGATCATTATCATGCCTTGTTTCCCTTCACGTAACTTGGTCAAACACGTAGGCAGTTATTTACGATGTCAAACCAACCGTAAACGGAGCACAATGCAACAAAATTGATTCAAAATGCCACCACGCATGACATAACATGAGTTTTATGCAAATTTTCATCGTTTGATGGGCAATTATGGTTTTTTTATTGCGCAGCGGTGTAGTAGTTATTGTACTGTAAAGGTTAACGCGGTACTTCAGAATCAGAAGTGGCCTAAGACTCCTAAGAGCTTCTATGGGAATAAAAAAACACAAAGGAAACATTATTTCAACATCTTGTATAGTCCGCGAGGCTAAGAGAATGCCATTCGGATGTGTCTTGCTGTCTCCACATTCTTGATGTGTTTGATACCTTAAACGGCCGAGAGAGGGAAAAATCCTGAATGACATTCTTTATGCTCCCGTCCTGTAGATTTTTACATAGACAGCAAAATCTTCTGCACGCTTTCTACTCTATGCATTCTAATAAATCGAATAAATACTAACTTAACGACTTTTGAATATGACAATTGAAAAGCATTCAACTAAAAGTAACTGACAATGTCAAAAATTTCATTTAAAATTGTAATCCACACAAATCCCCGCCAATTAAGCTACCTACAATTACTAAACAAATATTCTAATTCATGTCTTCGCTTCCCCACAGCTCGTGTGCAAATGAGTTCAAAAAAGCGCGGGGCGTGCGCCGGCGCCGGTGCGGAAGACCGATCAAAGATCAAAGATGGCGGACGTGTAATTAGGCTACGCTGCGCGTGATGCAAAGGGCAATACGGGAGGAATTGCTAATGTGATTGGTGATTGCAGTTCTGACACGTCAGGAATGTTGAATTGCAGAGAATGGGTATAATTCAGCTGGTGTTACGGACAGGGCCCTATTTTATAAAGCTACAAGTAACAATTTACAAGCGGAAGTCTCTATCTAACACATAGGGTCAGAAAGAGACTTCCGCTTGTAAATTGTAATTGTTGTAGCTTTATAAAACAGGGCCCAGGTAGATTTGGGGCTATAGTAAACAACATGGCAAACAGGTACATATAATAGACAATTACTAGGTAAGCAATAGGGATATACATACATACATTAATCAAGACAAGTCTTTATCCCTTACGGGGTGGACAGAGCCTAAAGTGACAAGACCCCACCACCCACGTTTAGCATAATTGTGGGCGTATAGGTGGAAAGGGTAATCAAAATAGAGATAAGTATAATTATTTTAAAAAATTGAGTACCAGAGTAGTGTCCTGTCTACAATTTTATAATCTTCACCGGAAGCGCGCACCGCCGGCTGCGCACGCGCCGATGTCGCGTGCCAGTTTCACGATGCACAGGTTAATGGCTGCCGTCAGTTCCATACAATTAATACACGAGAGATACACATCGCGGGACATGTTTTTTATTAGTAAACTTTGGTGTCGCGCGTGCCTTTTCTTGCTAGTGTTTTGTAATAAATGGTATGAAAAAGACAGAAAATGATAGCGTGGAATTAGTTAATCACGACATAATTCTAAAGTAAAAGGAACATTTAGTTAATTCATTTAGTATTTTACAGGTATGACCGATGTCATCCTACTAATATTATAAATGCAAAAGTATGGATGGATGGATAGATGGATGGATGGATGGATGGATGTTTGTTTGTTACTTAATCACGCCAGAACGGCCCAACGGATCTGGATGAAATTCGGCACATAGATAGGGAAAAGTCTGGAATAGCACATGGGCTACTTTTTATCCCGGAAAATTGCGTAGTTCCCGCGGGATAGCGATAAACGAATTCTTTGCAGACGAAGTCGCTGGCAACAGCTAGTAAATATATATAATTATGTACCTAGTTGAATTTAAAACTTATGTACCTAAATGACCAGGGTGGTTACCATGACGTCTTAACGCGACTCAATCCCGATTCAGTTTAGGTTCGATCGCTGTCAGATCCATACTAAACATGACAGCTAAAACCTGAACTGAGTCGGAATTTAATCGCGTTAAGACGACATGATAAGGCCTCTGTTGTATGTGTGAGTGATGTGTGTATGTGTGAGTGATGTGTGAGAATGAGAACAGACAAATTGACGTTCCAAATTAGAAAAGTGACTTAAGCCCCATATCAGTTCTGTATGTATGTATGTATGTATGTATAAGCCTTTTTATTCCGAATTCGCTACAATTTCAGTAAGTACATGTTGTTGTTGTTGTTATTGTCATTTTTTTATTTTATTTATTAAATTGTCGCGAAATTCGGCGTGCCTCATGGCATAGGCCTCCTCCGTGTATTGGAGGGTTTGGGCTATAGTTCCCACGCGCGCCCAGTGCGGATTGGGAACTTAACACACACCATTGAATTTCTTCGCAGATGTGTGCAGGTTTCCTCACGATGTTTTCCTTCATCGAAAAGCTCATGGCAAATTACAAATGTAATTTTCGCACATAAATTCCGAAAAACTCAGAGGTGCGAGCCCGGGATTTGAACCCACGACGCTCTGCTTGAGAGGCCACAGGTCAAACCACTAGGCTACCATGGCTTTTTTCAGTTCTGTATACTATCCTACTAATATTATAAATGCGAAAGTTTGTGAGTGACGATGTGACGATGTGAGTTGAGTGCGTGTATGTTTGTTCCTTCTTCACGCTAAAACGACTGGACGGATTTGGATGGACTGGACTGGAAAATTTGGAAAGTGTGATAGCTGGTACCCTAGATTGAAACATAGGCTACTTTTTATCCCGGAAAATTGCAAAGTTCCCGCAGGATAGCGATTAACATGTCAATTGCTAATTTTACGCGAACGAAGTCGCGGGCAGAAGCTAGTACTACATAATAACAGGTCATTTAGGTATTTGGGTGAGGACCAAAAAGTTACACACCGTTGCGTTAAGTACCTAAGGTAACTAACAAAAAAAAAATAACAGTAATAAAGTAATTATTATTAATTTTAAAAATTAGCTAACTTTTTCCGTTGTGACTAAACTTGTGACACGAAAGTTATCCATACAAATGTATGACAACTTTTTGGTCTCCCATTTAAGTTTTGCACCTATAGTTCTATACATCGTGTGTCGCACATAATGAAAAGCAATATGGCGCGCCTCTAGAGCCGAATCAGTGTTCGTAAACACGGGTGATCTCCTGAAAGTATTCCGCTAGTTAATTTCCTCGAGACCAAAGTTCCGCGGCGCGTCCGCGATGCACGACGAAAATTTAGATAAGATTATAAAGATATTGCTATCTAACAACATTTTAGTCAAAAAGCATGCTGCAGTTTAGTAATATTTTTTTTTACCATAAAACTAGGTGTGTTACCCTATTTTTGACAAAAATAAAAATGACAATCTTTCATGATTTTCATTCATTTTCTTATTTAAATAACAAAAATCATCTATTCTACAACAATATTCACAATCAAAAGTTAGGTACAAATTAATTGATAGAGAAAAAAATACAAAAAAAACCGCACCAGGCTTCGTCAGAATAAACAAGTGAAATCTGCCACACGCTTCGTCATAATTTTCCAAAGTGAAATCCGCAACATGCTTCGTCATGTTCGTCGTTCGTCGTGTGTTATTGTTTTAACTAGTCGGGGGGGGGGGGGGGGGGGGGGGGGGTCTTAATTGCGTACACATATCTCTATAATTACTTCGACGTTTCAGGCATGCTGCGACATCCGTGGTCTTGAAGGGGACAGGGAGAAAGGGGAAGTGAACGCCGAGAATCCCTACTAATCTAACTAATATTATAAACACAGCGCCATCTCTCGTCCCTGGTGAGCAGTAGATGTTCCACGGGAGTTTGTAATTGTGTCGTACAGACACATCATTCAAATAGATGACGCTTCGCGACAAATAATCGCATAGTAACAAGGTCACGTGACAGTTAGTAATAGATAGAAAAATTCGAACGCTTACTCACCTGCTATGGGTGGTGTAGGGGTATAGCACGCGTCACGGAATGACGAGGACCCGGGTTCGATTCCCGGCCATAGCTTTACTTTTCGGATTTTTCTATGTGTTCTAATTTTCAGTGTCGTTTAGAAATTAATATTATAAATGCGAAAGTATGGATGGATGGATGTTTGCTTGTTACTCAATCACGCCAGAACGGCCCAACGGATCTGGATGAAATTCGGCACATAGATAGAGAAAACTCTGGAATAGCACATAGGCTACTTTTTATCCCGGTAAATTGCGTAGTTCCCGCGGGATAGCGATAAACGAATTCTTTGCAGACGAAGTCGCTGGCAACAGCTAGTATTATAAATGCGAAAGTAACTCTGCCTATCTGTTACGCTTTCACGCCTAAACATCTGAACTGATTTTAATGATTTTGGTACAGAGTTAGTTTCAGTCTCGGGGATGGACATAGAACTAATCGTTTTTATCCCTGAAAATCGTATAGCTCAACAGGTCGTATAGGACAACCGCTAGTTAAAGAAATAAGTAGTGCCTTATTCATAAAAAATCCTTAATTGAGGTTTGATCAGTCGATTATTTAACAGACTGATTAAGCTTATTTGACAGTTGTTAAAAAGTATGATTCATAAACGCTTGCTAGCAGTCTGTTAGCTAATGGATGGATTAGACGCGTTATGTTGTCACCTTGACAAATCATAGACCAAAAATGGTCTTTTAGCGAATTAAAAAAAAAATTACAGCAGTGGCAGCGAATTAGCGGGAAACCAGCGAATTAACACGACAGACTAGGCAGTGTGGATCAAGTTTCCTTTACCTTTCCCGGAAGGAATAAAAACTAAAAACAAAAAAAACTGTCTTGCGTTTGGTTTTGCTCTTGCCAAAATCAGCTGTTCACATGTGTGGCGGCCATTTTGTGAGTTAGCAGAGAGATAAAGTAGGGTCTACGGTCCGCTAACTTTCGGAAGACTTAACAGACCCTTGATGGACTGATTAGCGCTAATTGACGTTTATGAATCATGTTTTTTTGCATCGGTTCTATAGCGAGCTTATAGCGAGCCTCTAACTTTTTATGAATAAGGCTGTAAGAGTTTTCAATGATTCACGGTTAAGTTCATTCGAAATATTATAAACGGGATGTGAACCGCGATTACCTTTATTGAGCACCCGATATTTCGACGCAGTTGCATGCATCATGATCACGGGTAGACATTATTACATCCACCCGCAATTTCTTCAGTCCACCCGTGATCATGATGCATTCAACTGCGTCGAAATATCGGGTGCTCAATAAAGGTAATCGCGGTTCGTATCCCGTCTATAATATTTCGAAAGTAGTGCATAGTTTATCATAAGAGTGTTTTTGAAGTCAGAAACAACCGCATCCTCTTTGCCTCCGCATTGGAGCCGGGTACAAATTGGACCCAAGTTGCGGTCTTCATTTCCTGCGCCCGGGCTTTGAGATGAAAAGGATTTTTGCTCGTCATTACGACTCTTTTTAGGAAACTTGCCGGCCGTGTTTTGTTTCCAGAATCGACGTGTAGGTATTTTTATAACTACGTTCGTTTTGAGGCGGAGTTTTTCTTCGTAAGTAATATTATACGTTGTTAAAGTTCAACGGCCGGACAAATTGGAGTACGAGCTGATAGCGCTTAGAAATAAGTTAGTTTTTTTTTACAAGAAACGAGTCTCGATATGCAATTAATAGTAAGCTACATAAAATACCTATGCTTACCGTAGGTAACATAAGTCAGTGTTAAAATAAGTAAGTAGAACGTTGTTTTTGCTTAGTGCGCTTTTTTAATATTTCAGCAAATTTCAAATCTATTCACCCATAAAAGACTGCACCCACCAATTTAACTTGTTACAATTTATTGCGAGTTAAAGTTATGTTGCAGTGACAATGGGCAGACCAGCTAGCTTATTACGTAACTCGCTCGCAATCGTCATCGTGTTCATTTTGACAGTTCTTGTATGAATGTGACAGCTAGCTGATTCCGATTCCAATTGTCAGCCCTTACATGAACTGTCAAAATGAACACGATTACGATTGCGAGCGAGTTACGCTAAGCTAGCAGATTGCCGCGACCGCGGCCGCGAGCATAACGCCACCGTTAAACTGTGGGGTTTCTAGTACTTTCTTTGCTTCGAATGAATGAATCGTATATGTAATCAATTTCTACTGCCATTAAGAAAACAACATGCTGCATATTCCGCTAAACAATTTCCATTGCCCACATTATTTTTATTTATAGCACCAACTATAAGCCTTTCGTTTCTGTCGGGACGTTTTTCCTCAATCGTCGAAACAAGTCGGGAATTTCCCCCTTCTTTTGGTCGAAATTCCCCCGATTGTCGGGTAACTTGGCAATCGGGTATTCAAAGGAAAATTATTTCGCGAGCAATTATAGGGACGGAGCTAAAAACAGGCAGGAAGAGGTTAAACCTGAGCGTGGTGTAGTGTTGCCATGAATGACATTTAAACAACGCGTTTACGCTCTAATGTAAGCTAGCTTTGAAGTCTTTATTACTATGACAAAATCTGTAGTGCTGGCGGAACGCAACGGCAACAAACATATCCCTTAGTACAATACCCAACCATAAAGATCGCACATTGGTCTTCACAGCTAATTCCGGCTTCGTAGTGTTTTCTCGTTTTAACTTTACGTGACGCAAATTGTCTCTTACCAAAGACCGAAGTGGAATCTTTATGGCTTGACTTCAACGCGAACAGGTTCGACACGATTCTTACGGCAAAAGACGTATTTTATACTTCGTTAATTTTTACAATAGAAAGAAGGTAAACAAATAATCTTGACTCGTCTTTATTGGAAAACACTTGTGAAAACAAGAAAATATTAGGCATCATGTTAATCATTATTTCGATTCCCTTTTCCACCTATATACTTTTTCATACCCTCCATACGCACACAATCACGCTAAACGTGGCCTTTAGTGTTACCTCAGGCCTCCTGTCTACCCCGTAAGGGATACAGACGTGATTTATGTATGTATTTTTTCGATAAAAGATGAGGTGCTCTATAAAGAGACATTTTTCCAAGTAGCATAATTGATTGAATCAGGCGTGTTTGCGGAGGTCCACACTGAAATGATTCCGTTAGCGTCCAGTGTGGTGTTTCCTTTAACGAATATGATTGGTCGATTCCGCGCGTCAATACGCACCACTCTAATAAAGGCACACTTGAAATCAGCGCTTATTAATACAAAGTCATCCACATACAATAGATTCGGAAGCAGGCGCCAAGCGAACTTGAAGCAACAGTTATCGAATTATTTAGTGCTCACCACAGCAAAAATTAAACTAAGCAAGATTACGAAACAAAAGCATGATCCCGAAAGCACAGTTCCTTTGTCTATCTAAATGTGCTTCAGAATAATAATCGACACTTCATACAAATGCCTTAGCACTTCTAGCACCTTTACCAACCCTTAGCGGGCACCCTACCCCCTTTACCCTCGGGGTTCAATTGCTTGATTAATATAAAGTCGTCTATTATTTTAATAGAGGTATCTGGGTTCCGCGATTTGTGAAAATTAATCATTTTCCGGAAGGGAATGGCTTTTTTGAGGTTTGTAATTGGAAACGTAGTGATGTTATATTCTATGATAAATTAGGATTGATTGTAGCAGGGTGCAAAATGACAAGAGATGTTTTAATGCACATCATTTTCAACTTAGTATATTTCATTAAAAATATCGTGAAGGTGAATAGTGATTAACTGATTAAAGAATTCTACAAAGGTAACGCAATCTTACTCGCCGCTAGCAAAGTAAATCGTTTTCAAGTCGTCGCTCGCAGCTATCTTAGTGGTGGACAACAATTACCGTACACACCTATACTATAATTCATTCCAAATCAAAAAATTGCGATCTTTTATACCTTTACAGACGTCGTAAATAATTCCCATCGTGAACACACGATAACTTCCTAATGATGCCGACGCGTCTATGAGTCTGACTGAAGTAGCAAGACAAAATACCATACAAATACGAACATTTCCGAGATAATACGATGGGAAAGGGAGTGTTTAATCAAATTAACCTTACCACCTACTGAAGACACCTTTTCATCTCATCTCCAGCCTATATACGTCCCACTGCTGTGCACAGGCCTCCTCACAGAATGAGAGGGCTTGGGCTATAATTCCCACGCGGGCCCAATGCGGATTGGTAACTTCACACACACGGGCCCACATTGGGAACTTCACGCACACCATTGGATTGCTTCGCAGATGTGTGCAGATTTCCACGACGTTTTCCTTCACCGAAAAGCCCCTTTTCACTTTTACACTAAAGACACCTTTTACAGGCATCTAAAACATTTTTGAGTGATTTACACGCCGAAACCTGTTACTTCGTCCATAGGTCTGTCAACTCTGTCATACTAGCATAGCATCTAACTAATATTATAAATGCGAATGTATGGATGGATGGATGGATGGATGGATGTTTGTTTGTTACTCAATCACGCCAGAACGGCCCAACGGATCTGGATGAAATTTGGCACATAGATAGAGAAAAGTCTGGAATAGCACATAAGCTATTTTATATCCCGGAAAATTGCGTAGTTCCCGCGGGATAGCGATAAACGAATACTTTGCAGACGAAGTCGCTGGCAACAGCTAGTAATAATATAAATGGCTCAAACGGCGCGGGAGATTGAGGCCGGCGGCCGGGCAGTCCTCGGGCTTCCGGTGTCCGGTGACGGCGCATGTAATGATTTGGAAAAGGATAAAGACAGGTGCCATTGAGCTCACTCTACGGACATAACAGTCCACGGCACGGTAGGCTACGAAAGCGAACCATTTGGGACTAAAACAAATGCACAACAAAGAAAAAAAAAGATAAAGTAGGTTACTACAAACGGTTAGTATCCAAAATTTTGTGCAATCTTGCACACAAGTAATACGATGAGAATTCCTATAATATATAGTGATTAAGGTTTAGGAATTTAAGAGTGAACCAAAGACTTAAGCTATCGTAGGCGACTGAAATCACACCTCTCTTTCATCAGCTATCATTTGCCGTTTAAATTATTGTGATCAAATAAAAAAACACGACAAATAAAACGGAATTATGATTCTGCATAGGCAATGTCTGATACGCAAAATTGAACATCAACGGACTGAAGCTACAAAATTGAATTTAATTTTCATGTCGCATTCCGACCCGTAATAATCTATTCTATGGCCCTCGAAGCGCGTAACACTGTAAAGCTATGACTACACAGAAAGCCCTTTGCTTTTCATAGTCATTATCTAGAAACGTTATGTACACCGCTTTACATAGATTATCATCATCATCATATCAGCCATAGAATGTCCACTGTTGGACATAGGCCTCCCCCATAGACCTCCAGTTGCCTCGGTTGGAAGCGGCTTGCATCCACCGTGAACCCGCGACTTTAACCTGGTCATCCGTCCTCGTTGGTGGACGTCCTACGCTGCGCTTGCCGATCCGCGGTCTCCACTCGAGAACCTTTCGGCCCCAACGACCATCTGTTCTCCATGCTACATATCTATGTAGCTTGGATATCTATCCAAGAAGAAAGAGTACACCTTATTCAAAGCGGTTAGTGTGAGTTTATAGCAACAAACTTCTCGAACGCATTCGGATTGAAATTTCAAATACTACGAGATTATTCTGTCGTAAGACAGACGGCCGGCGGAGCCGAAAGTTTCTCGAGTAGCGATCACGTAGGTACCTACCGAAAGACGCAGCTTAAGAAAATCCCCCTCAATAACATGATTCCTATGATTTTGGTCCATTTTCTCGATGGAATTTAATATGTGCTCAGGAAGAGAAGCATCTGTTAGTTTATAGATAGCCCAGCACGGGAGTGTTGTGTGTTTTACGAAGAAAAAAAATTCAGAACTTACATTTCAGAGATTCGGAATTTTTTATGAACCCTTATTATACTAGTCAAAGCACGCTACTCAGTGTAGCTTTAGCTTAAACTGTAGCGTGGAACTGTGGACCGCATATGAATCCAAATGGAAGCGGCGCTATGTGATTACCTGCGTTGCGTTACCGGAGCTATTCCAGCCAGCGAATGACTGGGATTCGGTAGTGATTGCAAAACCGATAGGCCATTAACCTATTTACAACGTGGCTTCAATGATTGGGAACGCTGACAATGTTCAAATGAGAAGGTAACATCTAAATACCAATGAATACAAACACTCTGGAAGCTGTCATCGTGATGTCTTGTTCTAAATTTTCTTCAATCTCTTCTTCTTCTTCTTCCTCAACCTCTTCTAATGCACGCCACTCGTTTCGATCTTTCGCCTTTCGCATCCAATCCTTCCCTGCCACTTTGACAAGGACATCGGTCTAACGCAATATCTGTGTTTAATTTCACCCGTATTCAAATTTTGAGTCCTCAATGGAAAAGCATTTGCTTCGCGTTAGAAGCGAGCTTCAAGCAAGAAGTGGGCAAGAATTGGGTATTTATTTTATAACTAGCTGTTGCCTGCGACTTCGTCTGCAAAAAATTCGTTTAACGCTGTCCCGCGGGAATTTTCCGGGATAAAAAGTAGCCTATGTGCTATTCCAGACTATTCTCTATGTGCCGAATTTCATTCAGATTCGTTGGGCCGTTCTGGCGTGATTGAGTAACAAACAAACATCCATCCATCCATACTTTCGCATTTATAATATTAGTTAGATTTAAAAGTCTCTCGTGCTAGCCCGGCTGGCCGGTCACCAGAGAACTCCACTACCAGATTATATATGTATTGTCATCAGACTTGCTCAAGTACACAAAATTTCATCTCAATCGGTTAAAGATATCTGCTTCAAAATTGAGTCCCAAGATTCCAGCCAGAAAAACATACTCGAATACAGACATTGAGAGTTAAATAAAAGCTTGTAATAAAATAAAATAAAATACCAATGTAACGCACTGTTAACCTGTTAATGAAACTTGTAAACTTTGCTTAGCCAAATTATACAGCCAATAGAATCAATAAGATACGGCCCAATCAGCAGAGGCCACGTTTCAAGAACAAGCGGGCAAATCGAGTTAACCTTTGTTGATTGCCGTTTTCCCTTTATTACGGCTCTGTGTACCTACAAAGGTAGCGTCCTTATTCTGCTGAGAGGATTTAAGGGCTATAAAATTGGGTATTAAGTAATATAAGTGCGGAAAACAAAGAAAAAAGTCGTTTGTGCTGACCAGGAATAGACCATACAGCTTCTTGGCACGAGTCCTCGACTAAATAAAAAGTAAAGACGGATTTTGGCGAACGACAAAACGAAGCCGGATAAAAAGTACGCCTCACCATGTGGACACAAGTGATATCAAACTTTGCCAAGCAAACTATGCTGAAGAGCAAAAATATCGAGCAATTTTTCATACAAGTCCGCCTTCGTGCATGTATCTGTGTTTATCAATTGTATTCGTCTTATGTTTATCTTGCACAATAGAGTTTACTTACTAACTTACTTACAACTTTGTATGGGAGAAGAAAACTATCATTCTTGATTTTCAGTGTTAGTTTTGAGCTTCGCCCACACGCACGAAGCAAGGTGCAGTTTAACCTGTATGCTTAATGTAAGTTTTCGGTGACAGAACACCGTCTCGAAAGCGTTCGCGTTAAAATGTCAAATACTATGAGAACAGTTTGTTGCCGTTTCGATCCGCAAGTGGCGCTGCCAAATTTTTCCAAAGTAATTGTGACGTTTACGTGAACGCGTTCGAGACGTTTGTTCGTGTGAAAACTTACACTAGAGGCTCTGTAGGCTTATTGTCTAACTCGCTCGCAATCGCCATCGTCTTCATTTTGGCAGTTCATGTATGGGCTGACAATTGGCATCGGAATCAGCTAGCTGTCACATACATACAAGAACTGTCAAAATGAACACGATGGCGATTGCGAGCGAGTTAGACAATAAGCCTGCTGCACTCATGGTATTGTTCGCAGAATCCACTCGACAATACCCGGCCATAAATATTGCACTTCGATTTTTGGAAAGAAACAATTGGCGTCACGTAAGTTAGAGAGAGACAACAATGAATTCTACGAAACCGAAATTAGTCGAGAAGACCGATCTGCAATCTTTAAGGCCGGGTACTCTACACTTCTTATTTAGTTTGAGGTCGAATTTCAAAAGTTTCAGTTTAATTATACCTAGTCTCGTCCATCGTCATCTAACGCAAACATTAATTTAGTCACGTAGGGTCTACATCGGATGGTCGTATAATTGTTTGGTCTAATGTAATGTTTGATCGAATAATCATTTATTCAAAACTGA
Organism: Pandemis heparana; assembly: GCA_963854515.1. Classification (NCBI taxonomy): domain Eukaryota; kingdom Metazoa; phylum Arthropoda; class Insecta; order Lepidoptera; family Tortricidae; genus Pandemis; species Pandemis heparana. Next base: position 1,705,257 of record OY978019.1, on the reverse strand, counting down.
ATTACTCAGATCTAGACTTTGTAAAATATTTTTGTTTTTTTTTTCAGTTACCGCTGGAGAAATTTTAGATCAAACGATAATTTGACCAAAACATAATTCGATCATTCGTATATCTCTCAGTCACGTAGCTTAATATAACATTGAGCCTAGTTTCTCCCGTGGTTTCTAACCTAATTTCGATTTTCAATCACATCGAATTTGGAAGAGGAAGCCCAACATCATCAAAGCAGATTACGCTCCCGTGGCCGTGCCACTTCGCGTTTAATTAATATGTCAATAATATATTACATTACACTCGATTAAGACCACGTATTGATTAATTGAGACGCAAATAGACTCAGCCAGATACATAACATGATATTCCGTCTCAACATTAGTTTCCACATAATTTGTAATTTGAATGTGTATTATTGGTAACAGCTACATTGAGTCCATAATTTCCCCTACTAACAAATTCAATGCTTATGTTGAAATACGTGTAAAGTCTGTGCAAGTTTGCTTTAAGATTGAAGTGCACTGTAAAAAATACCACGAGGCCATAATTTGTTTCTCCGTTTTTAACCAACACGACTAGCACAAGAGCGTGCGAAAGCGCGCACTTGTACTAACCGTGCAGCAAGTCCGGAAATGCATTTTGTCCGTGACAAACGCCTAGTGTGCCAAGCATTGTGTTCTTTGAAGGTATCAATACACTTTATTCTCAACTCGACTGGTGTAACTTCGTTTCTGAGCGACCGGAATCATCCAAATAAGCAGTGAATAAAACAAAGAAAATTAATGATCAAATTGCCAAAGCAAGCAACAATGAAAGCGGCTTAGTTGATGAAGATGATTCAGTCCTTAGTATTGTTAAAATCAGAGCTCAGACCAGAGACACTGGAGATGTAAACAAACACCGAATAGCTCCCTACCTGTAAAACCTACAGGTTCACGTGTCGTGTTGGGCCGACAATGAGGGCAGCTTCCCCGACAATGTCGCAATTTATCAAACGAGCCACATTGTTGCTCCCCTCGTACTCAGCGTTGCTCAGAACTTAGGGTTGCGCATGTTTGGATACTGGATGCGCGTCAACAACATCCACAATATCCACATCCACATATTACAGCGAGAATCCAAAAAGATGTCATGGAAGATATTGATGATGGTAAAGATTGAGCTGAAGATTGTGATGTAAAACATTTGATTCTGTAACTTAATTATCTCCAGGTACATTCAAAGTCTAGATTTCATAAAGGAAAATAAGGAAGAGTAAATTTGAGACAATGTAGATCCGTAAAGATCCAGAGGCAGGGCATCGAAGAGATTTTTAAGTAGGTACAATAGTTTTTTCTCAAAGCAGTCTGCTTCATTGTTTTCGATCCTTCAGAATTTAATGAGAACGACGTCGAAGTACAAAGATACAACTACGTAGAAGCTAGTCAAGTAAAAATTGAAGAGAAAAACAAGCAGCAAAACTCTAAAGGGGGAGTAGACACAAGATTGTCATTTTTCGGATGTTTGGGCGCCGCAACGCCGCTCTATACGCATAAATACTTTTAATAATATGGAAAAGCTCGCAGGTGATGTTTTTATTAAATTTCTCGGGAGCACTCGACGAGAATCGAAACGAGTTTCGTCCAAGTTCGGGGGAGACTCTTTTTGCTCCGCGCATTTCAATGGCGTAAACATTTACATTACTTTTTCGGATTACAGAAAAATACTGAAATGTTGGAGCTGAAGGGGAACAGTAATTATAGGTTTTACGACGAACACAAGGCAATTAAAGTGTGGTTTTCACATGTTATATAACACACGACTATTTGCGTAGGTACGAAAGATAAAACAGGAATGCCGTGTTTATTGAAGGGTTGGTTGCGTGAATGTTATCGTCGTTCGAACATAAACGATCTAAAAGATCTATTCATAAACTTATATTAGCTTATTGCGGATCATTCAATTTTGCATAGATTTTTTCATTGACCTAATTATTTAATAAAATTTGTACCTGCCGATTACAAACACACACACACACACATTTAATGTAATAATCGGACCATTACTTTGTCAAACATAGTTAATCGAAACGAACGCGAATCCAAAAACTAAATTCGAAAGCAATAAAACTTGTTTCGATTCCAAATGAAAACATCAAAATAAAAATTATGAACAAATTAGACCGGAACAAATAAGGAGCGAGTGGAGACAATATTACAAAAGGAAAGAATAAAAGCAAGGTTTCAATAATAAATTATCAGAGGGGGCTAGGGTGGCGGAGCCTTGCGGGACTCCCGCCGGCGCGGCGAGGCGTGAGGACCGAGGAACGACACCTTGCCGTCTTCCTTATTGTGTGTACTCGGCCTTGTGGTGCAAGGCGAGTGATCAAGCGGAGGTGACGACGTACTTATTGGGTATTCATCATCAAAATAAGAAACAAAGCATCTCCTTTTTCTTTTATTCCCCTGTATAAACCCTTGTAAGAAATGTTGGAAACTATTGATCGTTATAATATGATGGACCCCAAAGACAAACTGTAATGATGTTGGACATCTGAAGCAACAAAATAGTAAAGAGAAATCATGTTTATTGACAAACTAGCTGTTGCCCGCGACTTCGTCTGCAAAGAATTCGTTTATCGCTATCCCGCGTGAACTACACAATTTTGCGGGATAAAAAGTAGCCCATGTGTTATTCCAGTCTATAATCTATCCCCCTTATTCATAAACGCACTATAGGCCTCTGCTAAGTTAGTAATCGTTTGTCCTTATCTGTGAAAGGTAAATGTCAAAGTGACAGATAAGGACAAACGATTACTAAGTTAACAGAGGCCTATAGTACGTTTATGAATAAGGGGGTATATCTGTTCCGAATTTCATCCAAATCCGTTCAGCCGTTCTGGCGTGAAAGAGTAACAAACATCCATCCATACAAACTTTCGCATGTATAATATTAGAAGGATAAATAAAATAAAGTTATCAACGTTATAAAAAAACAGTATTCGACACAATAATACGTATAAATGACGTAATATTTATTCAGAAACGTTGGCCAAAAATACAGAATTTCTTTGCCGCTTATACCAAATCTATTTCGAATAGGCACGAGTACGTAAAGCTGCTACCGTTCATATCTCAACGACTATTCGCTCGTCGAGTGCTCTTGCTTCCTATAACCGAAATATAACAATTATTACTACATCCAGCTCCGCTTCTGATCTCAAAATGGTATTTTAATGTATTAATTCTAGTTAGATAGCCATATTTACTGAAACAGTAATAATAATGGCAATTTAGTAATGAAAATTGGCAAAACTTATACCTAAAAGAAACTAGAAAATGAATGTCAACATTCATTGTTTTTTCATTAACGAAACCAGTACAATGGACAGACACTGTTTTACATCACTAACATTTATCTTTATGGTTTTCTTTTTAGAAATGATTATTATTAATAGTTTTGTTATTTAATGTAATGTATGTAATTATATTGCCATAGAAAAACCATTTTATTCTTACACACAGAGCTCAGAAATTATCATTAAATATGCAACAATTTTATCAGCCGTTTTTTTTGCTTTTACTAAAGTACTTTTGGTTCAACTGAAAACTTTTGAGATTCCAACAAATCATCCAAACATTGCCCTCTATTATAAGCTAATGCACCCCAAAAAGAAAAAAATATGAAACGCAGAAAAAACATCTGAAGAGCGGAACTTTTCCCAAAGTAAGGACGCGTTCACGTAAAACTTTCCAGATACAATTTAGCGTTATTAGCGTTTGTGATAAGACAAAGAAAGGACGGAATGCGAACGTTCTAACAGTGTGGCCAATGCTACAGTTAAAACGGCAGATTTACTATTATTTACAGTATTTTTAATTTTTAAACTCACTATTCCGTCTCTAATATAATACTCCTCTCATCCACTCATAGGTTGACTGGAAGAGATCCGTTAAAGGGATAAGTCGTCCTTTGTGCATGTATTTCAGTGTTTGTCAATTGTATTTGTTTTATGTTTATTTTGTACCTACAGTAAAGAGTTTACATACATACATTATTTTCAGAGTTTTCTGTACTGTAATGAATTTTCACTGCATTTTTATTAAGCGCAGATTAAGCAATATAAAATATGCAAAAGCTTTTTAAAAAACAGGTTCATAAGAACACAAGTGCATGTTTATTTATTTTTCCGCATTTTATTAGTGTGCGTAAATGAAGGTCAAATTTTTCAAGTCAAATTCAACACACTTTCAGAGATCAGAGAAAATCGACATCGTGTTTGTAAATTGAATGAAAATGCCAACCATTTAAGGACTAAGTTTGCCTTTAATACATTTTGTGTACATTTTTTTAGGTTAAGTGCAATATAGAGTTTACTTACCTTACCAAATCTACGCTTAGCCAAAAATCTTCTATTTTTGCACAAAAATTTACTGTTAATTTCTGCTTTTCAGTTCCGTAGGGATGGCAACACTGTCCTAATCTCCGCCATGTGGGCCCTGATTGATCACGGAAGGTTAATATTTGAGATTAATCCGAAGAGGGAATGATTCGTCTTCAATCGTGGACAAAATGGAAGGGGATCAAAAGAATTGTAACTCTAATTAAGACATTTCCGTGTGAAATAGGTTGTAAAATACGAACGATTTAAAATTGATTTGTTAAGTACAAACGAGAGGGACAAAGGTTTCGAAGACAAACAGTTCTATAAGTACTTAACACATGTCATTGATAACTTACATAGTTTTAACAGAAATAAACGCAGAACTTCATCTTACTTGATTACCTAACTTCCAGGGAAAGCGTAAACACAACAAAGAAGTGGGTACAGAATGATTAGTTATGATTATTTTTGATTCACAACATAAAATTTTGCTACCATCAAGTTTGACCTCTACGAGCATTTCAAATTTTGCTTCTACATTTTGTAATAGAAAATCTCTCTGATCATAAAAAAAATTGTTCGTCAAAGCTCTCATAAGGTCCGCTGTGCCTCCGAGCGTGTGACAACGTCCACTGTCATGTAAGTTTACTTTTATTACGGCTTTTACCTTGGGGACACCCTCGGATCCTGCCGGCAGCAAGAATAAATCCTAATTATATGCCCATTTGCAACGCGCGCCACAGCCAAATTATCATGCACCTGTCCAGCGTAGACGCACATCTTAAGTGGGGGTACATTTAATTTGGACGGATTGTAGGCATTAGGGTGCTTCTGCGGCTACTTATTAGGTTCCGCCATGTTTATTTGTCACTTTAAGGGGTTTGTGTTGTCGTTCAGTGAGGCCTGTTTTTTTAGGACCATAAGCTTTTGCTTTTTTATGTAAACGTAACAAACGGAGGGGCGTTTCCGGATTCAGTAACAAAGAGGCATACAATTTTGCTAAATTTTGTTTTGCTCTCTTTTTTTCACATGAAAATTATGATTCGATGTGTTAGACTATTATAAAACAGAAATTCCACTCCCGGGCAAATTAATAGTGTCATGTTTTGTTTACGGTGGAGTCCAGCCCAAGTTCACACTTTAAGTGCATTACAAATATCCTCCCTTAAATTTCTTCTTTATACCTACCTACAAAACATTATTTTTTTTTGCCTCGTCAAAAACGTATCTAAGTGAAATATTTGACAGATCCGTGATCGGCGAATGCTTTCCACGTCCTCCTTTGTCTAACGCAGACACCGTCCGGACCTCGCAAACAATAACTCAAGCAAGAAAGAATCGTGCGCCGTTTCAAAGAAAAACGTCTTTATTAAATATTTTCCTCTCAATAATACGACGGGCGGAAAAACACAGCGAGAAGAGACCGCTCAATTGAGAAAAAAACAGCGCGTTACCTAAAGTATCAGCAAATGAGAATAATTGACGAGCTTGTTATGGAAACTAATCCCTAGTGAGCAGCAGTACATGTTCCACGGGAGTTTTTTCACACATTACTCAAACATAGGTACGACGTTAGGCGACAAAAAATCGCATAGTAACAAGGACACGAGGCAGCTGGTAGGTACAGGAAGTATTACGGATAGAAAAATTCGTAGGCTTATTCACCTGCTATGGGTGGTGTATACCGCAGAACGCATGACGGAATTATGATAATCCGGGTTCGATTCTCGGCCATAACTTTGCTTTTCGGATTTTTCTGTGTTCTAATTTTCAGTGTCGTTTAGAAATTTAGAAACTAATTTGTGATGTTTTTTTAATAACATTTCCTCACCACAACACCCAGCTGCACCCTAACACCCTAACTCCAACCAAACAAAGTCGAATAATATTTCAACGCGACAATAAAGTACTACATCAGAATCTGCTGTTCCCCCTGGCCGGCGAGATCGCACCGAGCGCTAAATACTAGTCATTCCATGCGATCATAAATGCGGAAAATTGGAAATAAATTAAAATTACGTTATGAAATAAAACGGGAATTTCCATGGGGACCATATGAATAGGAGTCTTTCGAACAAAGCTTCGAGCCAAATTAATATGAGCCGAATCGTTACGTATCGCGGAATATCAATTTAAGTTGTGGTTTTTAAGGCGACACATCTATCCTACTAATATTATAAATGCAAAAGTTTGTGAGTGACGATGTGAGTGAGTGTGTATGTTTGTTCCTTCTTCACGCTGAAACGACTGGACGGATTTGGATAAAATTTGGTACGAAGATAGCTGGTACCCTAGATTAAAACATATAGGCTACTTTTTATCCCGGAAAATTGTATAGTTCCCGCGGGATAGCGATAAACATATCAATTGCTAATTCTACGCGGACGAAGTCGCGGGCAGAAGCTAGTGAGAAATATTTTCAACTCGCATATCAATTGTATAAATTCTTCTTTTTGGATTGCCGTCTATTTCTGGAGGCTGACCATCTTTATAGCTATCCTGACACTGACCCTGAAGACAGCTCCACGAAACAGGGATCTAGTACGTATGTTCAAAACATCCTTTAGGTTTTTGAGACGTAAGGTTTATCTGCTTGCTCCGCACAATGCGCTGCAGAGGTTAAAGTCTGGGCCTATGGGGAGACCTATATCCAACAGTGGACGTCCTATGATGATTATGATGATGAATTCGCTGAAAAAATCAGCCAATAAACGCCTAAAGAACTGCAATTTTCTAGCCTTTATAATGGTCGGCACTTTCATTTTTATAATTAAAATGGTCAACATTCATAATCAAAACAGTCTCTTACTCGATAATGACGAAATTGTGCTCTTAATTCACAGTTTTTTTATATAAAAACGACTGTAAAAAAAAAGGAAAATGGCATCGCCTCCTCGTCATGAGCTTAGTGACAGAATGAAACAAAAAAATCAAGCCTAGGTTCAACCTTCGAGACAGGTTTCGAGTCGCTTACGGAACTACCGGCCCCCTGCAACACGAGCCCTGACTCTTGAGGGTTGGATTTAGGGGCGGCAATATTTATACCTACTCCAAAATACATTTTCGTTTTCATAATCTGAAAAACCTCACCAGAAACCGTCTCCAACCTACGCATTTGCCAAATTCTCAATTAATATTTATGAACAAACCAGCTCTTGTCCGCGACTTCATCCCCGTACAATGAAACTTAAGAGCTGATGATGATAGTATGTTCTGCAATACCTAATTATTTACGCTGCGACTCTAGGGCTACGATCTTTGACATGTTTATCGCTATCCCGCGGCACAAGAGGCATTTCATCTTAGCCCTCTAGGTTGGCAACGCATCTGAATTGCGGGGTTGCGGGTGTCTATGGGCAGTGGTGATCGCTTACCATCAGGTGACCCACTTGCTCGTTTGCCTTCCTATTCGCATTAAAAAAAAAAAAAAAAAAAAAAAACTATGCAATTTTCCGAGATAAATAGCAGTCTATGTTTTAATCTAGGGTCCCAGCTATCTCCGTTACAAATTTGATGCAAATCCGTCCAGTCGTTTTAGCGTGATGAAGAAACAAACATACACACTCACTCACTCACATCCTCACATTTACGATTACATAGGTAGGACGCGTTGAAAACGTTATTGCGTCGAAAAAGTTACCCTCAGCCTATTTTTAGCACACTTCAGAGCAGGAATGAGCGACAATCTTGTGTTCAATGTTACGAATTATAAATATCCAAATTAATTAAATCACCTCAGAACGTGAGGCCAGTTTTAGAAGACGGACTCATCTCTTCCTGTGGGTGTTGTAGATGGCGAGGGTCCAGTGCCATTATTATTTAAACGTAGGTTTAGACTACGACACTTTTGGTGTATACACAACCCGCGCGTTAGATAGTTAGATAATAAAGCCTCTGTGGTGTAAGAGTGAGCTGTGCTCTCTATTGCTAACTTCGAACTTTGGACTCTGACATTACGGTGTATAAGGGGAAAAGAATCTACTTACCACAATATTTCTAAGACAGCCATCGTAAAGGTTCAGATTCACAATGACAAATACGACCTCTGTCAAGAGAGTAAAACGAGAAGATAGGTTTACGTCTTACAATGGAATGATTTCATAGCGCTGGTGAAACAGAACGATAGTTGTATACTGTACCACACACATACACAGTTTAATATTATAATCAGTAGGGGAGGCAACCCTTGTAGCAACGGTCCCTAGAGGGTATGGAGTTTTAAGCGAATACTATCGGTTTTACTGTGGCCGGTCGATTTTTGGGCTGAGATGAGTTTCAGGCCAAAAAAGTTCTACCTAGGCAATGCTAGGACCAATAAAGTCAGATAAACTGACGAAATTTCAGCAAGCGGCCATTTTCTTGAGGTTGCTGTTCGCATGGGTGGCGGTGATCGCTTACCATAAGGTGGCACACATGCTCGTTTACCCTCTTTTCATACATAAAAAAACGCGGGAAATAATCTGTGACTTTATACATCGACACTAACAAAATCTGTATTTTGAAGCTTAATATTTCGCAAACGAATCGCTAAATCAAAAAATGGTTTTCGCAAAGCTAGAATGTTTTTGATAGACTTTTTTAAAGACACAATACCGTACACGAAGAATAAGAATTCATTCCCAATTTACCTGAAAAGGAACAGAAAAACGTTATTATATTTTACCAAACAAACCCATGTCAAATTAGGGTGCGACCAAACCGCCGCGTATACGCAGTGACGTGTCGTATCCGTCGCGTTTTCTCACCGTTTCTTCATACATTTTGTTGCGATTCCGTAACGTCACCATTTTTTAAGCGGCGGTGTGGTCGCACCCTTATAGTATAGAGCTATCAAGAAACTAAACAAGTCCGAGCTAAGCTGCGGACAGACAGAAAAACTGGCCAAAATATAAGAGTTCCGTTTTTGCTATTTATACTACGGAATCCTTAAAACCAACACAACAATCGTAATGTCAGCACAGTTAATTAAAAGCCAGTCTTTTCCCGTGTCATCCAACTAATCATTAGCAAGATCAAATACTCCCCCCATCATTAAAACAACACTGTAATACGCCTCACAACGCGAGGGCATAATGAAATAAATGTAGGGCCCAAATTCATTACACGAACAGAATTGACCCCCAGACAGGTAAGCAGCAATGATAAAAATGATGTTTCAACAAAAATGAACGTAAAAGCCTCAGCATGAAAGGTTAAAGTGGCAGCAGAAAACAAATTGGTAAAATCGTAAAGATCCGGAATAAATAATCTGAAATGCCTACTTCAAGTCCGCTGGCGAATTTAATTTTGGTCCGCTCAACGTTTTTATGGCCATCTTTTTAGTTAAAGGTATATTGCTTTAAAAGTTGTAAGGGATAAATAAAAAGGTGAGGGGTGTCTTGAATTTTAAAAGTTTACGCGTCTTTGATCTAAACGGGGATGAGTAGACCATTAATTAATGAACAAAAATTTTTCGAAATTTTAAAATTTTGATAAAATATGATGAAAGCTGGCGGTTTTCGCCTGACGAAAAATTAATTATTCGGTAACGGTCGTTGAATGTTGTGATTAAAGTGTTCGAATATCCACGTAAAATACACAAATTAGAAGTATACGAACGACAAAAATAAATAGGTTCCTATTTTTGATGCTTTTTCTGACCGAGAAGACAGCAGCGCACGATTGAGGGTTAAATTATATAAGACAAACAGAAAATCGTTTAGTTTTAGTTGTATAAAATACATAAAATTATCAGATTACAGTAAAAAAACTGTTACCTAAATGGAAAGAAAAACAAAAAATAAAACTATAAATTTTTCGAATCGACCCAGCCAGACGGCTCGAGTAATCAGCGAACATACCTACATAAAAAGTGCCTGACAATCTTATTTTACGAAGTCGGTTAAAAAGACCCAAATCGAGCACTCTATCCAAAACCGTCACTTTGATATATCTCGTCTTCATTAAAGCGACCCCAGTATATAAAACGGTGTATAATAAAATCACGGAACCCGGTCACGTGTCGCCCGTTCCGACTTGCCCCCGAACGATATTAAGACCTAAAGAGGGTTTTTTTTAAACTTATTATTGCCGTTAAGTCCCTTGTCTTTTACGTAATAAAAAGCCAGTTTGGACGTTTCGTCTGTTTGGGTTTCGGGTTTCTTTTGAAAAATAGGAGTAGAACGATCCCCGACACGACCAAGCCCCGAGGTTAATGACCCTGACTGTGAAACTACAGGATCCGAATTTGAATCCCCGTAAGCTTTTGTTGAGTTTGCAGTGCGAGAGTATATAAAAAGACTTTTGGGTGTTTCTTGCTGTCTCACTCACTCTCATGCGTTTGATACTTGAAGCGGCCGATCGTAACCAAAACCCGAATATTGTTCTAGGGGCTCACGAACTGTACTTATATTGTCATTATATTATGGTATTATATGTATATTTAGAGATTGTATCCACGTAAAATTTATGTTGTGTATTCTTTGTGCCGTATTCATATTAAAAACTTTTCTCAGATCGAGACTAGATCATTTAGAACTATCCCACAATATTCATTAAAATTTTAGGACGTAAAAGTCTTCTAACATGACTCAGGCTTTTATGGGGCAATTACATCATGTAGTCCGCCGCACGTAAAGCGAACACGACAACTGCAATCGTGTTATTAGGCGACCGGCGTGGTGTGAACACGGTGTCTATCCGCAGCATTAGGTTACCGCAAGCGACGAACGCAGTGACTAAACGGGCTGCCTCTAGTGTAAATTTTGACATCGAAGTCTCAGAAACTACAAGACTTGCACATTTATGAAGTCTGAATTGATTATTTTCTCACCTTTTCAAATATTCACACTAGTACGAGTATTGATATTTATAAAACTAGCTGAAACACTGCAAGCTCACATTTGAAAGTCTTTAAGTGGAAATTGACATAACAATACATCTCAAACGAGTTGTCATAAATATCTCTTATTAGGTAAGTATTTGACACTTCAACTCGAACGCGATCGCGACGTTTGTCGAGAGAAAACCTCACACCACTATGACTAGTGTGACGTGAGGACGTTCGTCGATCGAAGTAGTTCGAAACTAACTCGGCGATCGCATTAGGCGGACTAATGTAATTGTCCCTTTGAGTTATCATATAATATCCAATAACTACTACTACTACTACTAGCATTACTTACTTACTTACTTAACTACTTAGGATTACGACTCAGCATAATCGGTCAAACCGGTTTTAGAAATTTCAAGGAGACAGTAATATAAATCTTTCAATTACCTAACCGAATAAACTGTGATAACGAACTGCTTTGTGAAACCGCGAAAAAAAGACAATCATTCCGTCGAAATTCCCTAACAAATTTATTTCCCTCCCAATCGTATCTAAACCAACAAAATTATATTTCATCGCCCAGACAAGATTAAAAGCGAACACGCAACAAATAATTCATTATTCCTTATTACTTATTCGAATACATTAACATTATTTACTTGGCGGTCCTTTGTTGGCGCTGGGCGCCAAAAACGCGTATGTGCAGGAGGGAAATGAAAAATTGCGTGAGCCTTATACTTACAAAATTTTACTTGTTCCACAAAAATGCCATGTTAGGTTAAACATTCATAGCATAGCAATAGAGCGGAGATGTGAAGAATAGACCAATCAAAATGATCTTATTGAAATCCACGTCACATTATCACAGTTAAAATTCAGGCATTTTGCTGAATTTCTAGTCGAGTGAATTTTAAATAGATTTTCTATAAAAATAATCAACATAAATTTTTCTGCTGACTTTTTTATGACATCCATCCTGCACAAAGTTTGAAGTCAATCTGACAGGTAGAAGTGAGTCGAATTTGACTTGCAAATTTTGACTACAATTAACATAAGTACATACATTACTGCAAGTAAAACAAAAGCTTGCAACAAAACACTTCTCCCTTACAGTACAATCTCAATACATGAATTACATACGTCGCTTTGGAAGCGCACATTATGTACCGCGTTATGTATATATGAAAGGAAGCTATCTATCGTAGGAAACGTTAATTTCCGTTCCCATAACGAGATCGGCAGCGGTAACGTACATTGTGTGTTCTTTTGAATTTTTTACCTATCTGAAAACGTTATGCGTATTTGTAAATTTACTACCTGTTTCAGAACGATTAAGTAAAATAACTTATCTACTATTAGTGGGTCTGTTAGTGATTTCACAAAAGATCCACGAATGCGTTGAAGTGTATCCGCAGGGACCCCAAGATTAAGACAAGATAAGTGGGTCTGTTAACTATGTAGCAACACTTTTGAACATTTTTCAAAATAGCTTAAATATAACTATACCTTTTTCACTTCCAACCCTATAGCTCCCGCCTTCAAGAAAAAAAAAATCAAAAAGTGAATCAATAAAAAATTCTATACAGCTATTTAAGCGGCTTATGAAATTTCTCGAGAATCAGTTGAAAAATACGACTTGTTAGGAGAAAAGCCGGACAGGGATATAGGTTAGGTACCAAAGAATTGAATCATTGAAGAGTGCATAAATGCTGTGTATAATTTTATTGTAATTGTGTTGTAGTGTCTTTGTTAGTTCTGAGCTTACGAGTATGCTGTGGTTTACAATATTTAATTATACCTAGTAAATAAGTAAATAAATTATCTTAGCTTAGCCTTAGCTTGCCCGCGAATCCGTAAACGCAAAATTATTATAACCCATGTTACTTACTATACTTCATTTAATTTAGAATGAGAAACCACAATAAAATTATATTGCGGCTCGTCAACTATTTCTTACCTAGCAAACAGTACAGTGCAATAGTTTGGCAGCCGCAAAATAAAATCGTTTTAATGCAACTTTATTTGCCTGGCGTCAATTGTTATAAATAAATAAAAAAATAAAAATAAAAAAGCCTTTTATTTCTTGCCAGATCACATTAAAAATTTAACAAATTACATTTCAAAATTATTATTTACATAGGTACTTTCAATTCAATTTTGCATTATTCTATTATTACTATTTATAATGTTTATATGTTTTTACATCTGTTATAAAGATATTTAATTATAATTTATAAATAATATTGTTAGTTAAAATTTAATAAAATTCAAAGATTGTTAATAAATATAGTAGGTAATTATAATATTCTATTTGCTTGTGTGTGAGCAAGAACCCCTCTTCAGGTGAAGGCCTCCTCCAGAGATTGCCATATATTTCTGTCACTGGCTACTGTAACCCAGTCTCGACCCGCCACATGTGCGACCTCGTCATCCCACCGTGTTTTTTTTTTTTTTTTTTTTTATGCGAATAGGAAGGCAAACGAGCAAGTGGGTCACCTGATGGTAAGCGATCACCACTGCCCATAGACACCCGCAACCCCGGAGGGACCTTTGCGGCCTGCCTCTCTTTCTGTAGCCGGCTGGGCCTGGCCACAATGTGGTCCTTATAGTCCACCTATCGTCGGTCATTCTGGCCACATGACCTGCCCATCGCCACTTTAATTTCTGGGCATAACTAAGGGCATCGGTTGGGCGTCAATTGTTACTCTAGTACAAATCGTAAAGAGATTACAGTTCACGAGCCGCAATATAATGTTGTTGTGGTTTCTCATTCTAAATTAAATGAAGTATAGCTTACTTCCATCCTGATCTGGGAGGAAAGAAAAACATAGAATGTACCACTTGCTTCTCTTCCCGCGCAGATACCTAGTAAAGGCTCATCCTGAGAATGGGTGAAAATCTTAGGAATCACGTTATAGGCGATGCGGCTAGCAACCCATCACTATTTTGATTCCCCTTTCTTGTCACCTAAGGCACTGTCTGCCCCGTAAGGGATAAAGACGTGATTTATTTACGTATGTATGCACTGAGGTACCTATAGTGTAGCATTCTAATCTAATTGAGTCGTTTGGTTAAATTAAATAAGTTTCAGACACTTGTATTGACAATTTGACATTCATCCTACATTGCTGTATCACCACTAGTAATTAGATAAAATTTAACGACCAAAATTGGACAAACAATATTATTATTACAGTGTTTTTGGTTTCTTAAAGTAGGTAGGTATTTTACAGTTGCCGTGTTTAGAATAAACATGAATGAAAAAATGAAAATGAAAAAGTTCATTATATAAAAATACAATTAATGAATCTTCGACTCTGGATCCTGAGCTAGGAGTCCCTGTGTGACAGTATCCAGTTAAAAAAATAATTAAATTAATGAAAAAGTACATTATTTGGGGATGGGATCGAGTAGTAAGTACGGCCAGAGAAATGTTCGGTGCAGCTGCACTTGCTCGATCTTAACAACATTATTTTTCATGTAGGTATATAATATTGCGAGTTACATAAAAGCTTGTTGCTAACTAGATATTTACAACCTCGTGTCTATAGATGCGTACATAAAATAAAATAAGCATCATTGTAGTGGCAAGTTGGCAATAAAAACATTTTGATGTTGCCATTAAAACAGTGGCGAAAGTGAACGGTGGGAATAATCAATACCGCCCGGGCCGCGCAGGTACGTCCCTCCCCCGCGCGTTCCCATCAGAGTACGAAAGCTACAGAGATGACAAAATGTTATTTTAGATCCATCACCAGCCTGTATACTCATTATTATCTTAAACTAGCTTCTGCCCGCGACTTCGTCCGAGTACTTAGCAATTGGCATGATTAATCGCTATCCCGCGGGAAATTTGCAATTTTCAGGGATAAAAAGTAGCCTATGTTTTAATCTAGGGTACCAGCGATCTTCCTACCAAATTTTATCCAAATCCGTTTAGTCGTTTTAGCGTGAAGAAGGAACAAACATACACGCTCACTCACATCGTCACAAACTTTCGCATTTATAATATTAGTAGGATTCCTACCAAATTTTATCCAAATCCGTCTAGTCGTTTTAGCGTGAAGAAGGAACAAACATACACGCTCACTCACATCGTCACAAACTTTCGCATTTATAATATTAGTAGGATTCCTACCAAATTTTATCCAAATCCGTCTAGTCGTTTTAGCGTGAAGAAGGAACAAACATACACACTCACTCACATCGTCACTCACAAACTTTCGCATTTATAATATTAGTAGGATTCCTATCAAATTTTATCCAAATCCGTCTAGTCGTTTTAGCGTGAAGAAGGAACAAACATACACACTCACTCACATCGTCACTCACAAACTTTCGCATTTATAATATTAGTAGGATTCCTATCAAATTTTATCCAAATCCGTCTAGTCGTTTTAGCGTGAAGAAGGAACAAACATACACACTCACTCACATCGTCACTCACAAACTTTCGCATTTATAATATTAGTAGGATTCCTATCAAATTTTATCCAAATCCGTCTAGTCGTTTTAGCGTGAAGAAGGAACAAACATACACACTCACTCACATCGTCACTCACAAACTTTCGCATTTATAATATTAGTAGGATTCCTACCAAATTTTATCCAAACCCGTCTAGTCGTTTTAACGTGAAGAAGGAACAAACATACACACTCACATCGTCACTCACAAACTTTCGCATTTATAATATTAGTAGGATTCCTACCAAATTTTATCCAAACCCGTCTAGTCGTTTTAACGTGAAGAAGGAACAAACATACACACTCACATCGTCACTCACAAACTTTCGCATTTATAATATTAGTAGGATTCCTACCAAATTTTATCCAAACCCGTCTAGTCGTTTTAACGTGAAGAAGGAACAAACATACACACTCACATCGTCACTCACAAACTTTCGCATTTATAATATTAGTAGGATTCCTACCAAATTTTATCCAAACCCGTCTAGTCGTTTTAACGTGAAGAAGGAACAAACATACACACTCACATCGTCACTCACAAACTTTCGCATTTATAATATAAGTAGGATTCCTACCAAATTTTATCCAAACCCGTCTAGTCGTTTTAACGTGAAGAAGGAACAAACATACACACTCACATCGTCACTCACAAACTTTCGCATTTATAATATTAGTAGGATTCCTACCAAATTTTATCCAAACCCGTCTAGTCGTTTTAACGTGAAGAAGGAACAAACATACACACTCACATCGTCACTCACAAACTTTCGCATTTATAATATTAGTAGGATTCCTATCAAATTTTATCCAAATCCGTCTAGTCGTTTTAGCGTGAAGAAGGAACAAACATACACACTCACATCGTCACTCACAAACTTTCGCATTTATAATATTAGTAGGATTTGATCCACAAAACTTATCAGGTAGTTGAGTTACTTTAACTGAACATCCTTGTAAATAATTTTCAGGATTTTTTGACAAATGCTTCAAAATGTGCACTAGCTGTTGTCCGCGACTCCGTCTGCGCATATAAAATAGTGAATGCTATAGTGATTTCGAGTGTATTAAATTAAACACCAAGTATGGACTCTACTTGTCTTCTTACCGCCCTCTGCCTTGCCACCGTTAGTGTATATTTTTGTTACTAGACTGTATAATGTCCTACTACTGCCCGGCTAGCACGACAGCGCCCAAGAGTCGCGTCGCGCGCGTTAGACTACCCATCTCTTTCTAGAACGAACAGTAAGAAAAAGACGGGCAATCAATCTCGCGCGCGACGCGACGCTTTAACGTTACCGTCCTAGAGCTGGAAAAACTCTCCTCACCTAAACTTCCGACTTCAGTGAATTATTTGACACATTCACTCAGTTTTTCTGCCTATTTATTCCCTTCCTTCCTTTTTCTCCCTATGCCCTCTCTACAGGCCTAATCTGTGCGCAGCATCCCTCCAGTCAGCGCACTGTCTAAACCGATTGATGCAACTGAATTTTCACGCAACTACCTCTGTTTCACGGTACACATAAAAACCTTTACGTTAAAAAGGATATTCGAATAATACTCGGTTATATTTCTTAACTTGTTAATTCATTTCAATCAGAGGCCATGACGTCTTAATGCTATTCAATTTCGATTCAACATCATCACCATCATCACCAGCCTATACACGTCCCACTGCTGGGCACAGGCCTCCTCTCAGAATGAGAGGGCTTGGGCTATAGTTCCCACGCGGGCCCAGTGCGGATCGGGAACTTCACACACACCATTGAATTGCTTCGCAGTTGTGTGCAGGTTTCCTCACGATGTTTTCCTTCACCGAAAAGCTCATGGTAAATTTTAAATAAGATATCGCACATAAATTCCGAAAAACTCAGAGGTGCGAGCCCGGGATTCGAACCCACGACCCTCTGCTTGAGGCCACAGGTCAAACCACTAGGCTACCACGGCTTTTTTTTTTAATTTCGATTGTTTAGCTGTCATTCTTGTCAATTCTAGTATGAATCTGACAGAGATCGATCCAACTTTGGTTCGGAACTGAATCGGCAGGATCTTAAGCGCGAGCTCATTTTTAACGGACAAGTTTTTCAAAATTGTCAATTTAACTAATCTTTAGTTTGACAAGGACAACCAAGCTCCTGATGGTACTGTACCTAAGTAACATGATAATGATTATAATGTTTTACAAGTTTTACAAGATATTTCGTAAGATATAACAAAATATCAAGTATTCGCGGACCACTCTGATGCCTTGATAAACCATCTCGTTTAGCAAACAAAGAAGCCCCTAATGAACTAAATTTAAAGCTTGTCACTTTTGCAAATCTGGGAGTTTGTTTTTAATGCGCTATGCTTTGGATTGTTTTGAATTAGCTTTAAATGTGAGATTTCTTTATCAGAAAACCCAGAAGGTTCGAGAAATAGGGGCTCTATTTCTTTGAAGGCAGTACATACTAACACGCGGCGAATCTCTTCTTTAAAGCCGAATTTACATTATGCAACTAATTTCGTACAACTAGCATTACACTGCGGCGTTTGATTAATCACTTTTGAAGCGTTAGGTTATCGGCCGAGCAATGTAATGTTAGTTGCACGAAATTAGTTGCATAATGTAAATTCGGATTTAGTGTGATACTCTAAAAGAGTTTTTGAACAGTCTAATACACGAGCATTATTTAATTATCGGGTGAAACTAAATAAGAGCAACAGATAACAGATAACAATAGATTAGAAACCATTTTATTCTAACACAGAACATCAAAAGATTACGACTTCTATTTACGTTTCATCAATCATAAAAATGCGCAGAAAATTGAGTTAGGTTTATTGAATTTAGATAAATAAAGGACATAAAGGACATATTGCTTAGCCAACAGAAATGTTCGGGTCAGGTTTTATTCTGCGTCGTGTTACGCAAGTTAGATTTCTTTTGTTGAAGATTTCTGAATTAGAAGATGTTATTGAAGGCGCAAGTTTAAGTAGACGATAGACATGTTTTCTTCCATCCATGCTGGTTTGAAAGCAAAGAAAATTAGAATATACCATCCATATAGAGCTTCTCATCCCGAGCAGATGGTAAAAGCCGTATATATTGTAGGAATCATTTATAGGCGATGCGGCTAGCAACCCATCACTATTTTGATTCCCCTTTCCACCTATACGCCCACAAACATGCTAAACGTGGTCTTGTTACTATAGGCCCTGTCTACCCCGTAAGGCATAAAGACGTGATTTGTGTAAGAGAATGAATTACAAGTATCGGTTCATTGTCTTTAAAAACATACAAATGCTAAAAAAAACCATGTTCATAAGAACAAATGTTATATAATTGTATTTAAATTGTTCTTTATCATATGTCTTGTCTGCTTAATGCAAACAGCGTCTCCTATTTAACGTGTGTCGTATACAAGACAGTAAGAACTCAATATCGAATAAGTATCCAATATGCTGAAAATGCGTATAAATCTATTCCCATTTTCCAACAAACATGTTTATATCGATACTTTGATAAATATTTCATTCAAAAATCTGCATCCTTTTGCCGGTGCATCGCCAGAGATTGTCTCAACAGTCAAATTACGAATATCATATCGTCCACGTAAATTGATACCTGCACTTGAAAACGAGCCATATTCAATAAGCAAGCGAGCACAAAGAGTTCTGGAGTATGCTTAGTCCACTAGACAAGTACTCAGACGTCTAGCTTTTGATCCGCTTTATATTGCTTAGTTTGCTTATTTATTCTTAACTTTAACTGGTCTCTTACCTCTTCATGACAAAGATCATCTTCAGCTTATGTCCTACTACTGGGCATAGGCCTATTCTCAGAATGAGAGGGCTTGAACTAAAGTTACCACGCGGACCCAGTGCTTGGGAACTTCACACACATCATTGCATCGCTTCGCGGGTGTACGCAGATGCCCTCCCATTGTTTTCCTTCACCGAATAGTTCTGGTCAATTTCGTATATAATTTTACACAAAAATTACGACAAAACAAAACCGACCAACGACCTTTTGCTCATCTAACTAATATTATAAATGCGAAAGTATGGACGGATGGATGGATGGATGGATGGATGTTTGTTTGTTTGTTACTCAATCACGCCAGAACGGCCCAACGGATCTGGATGAAATTTGGCACATAGATAGAGAAAAGTCTGGAATAGCACATAGGCTACTTTAAATCCCGGAAAATTGCTTAGTTCCCGCGGGATAGCGATAAACGAATTCTTTGCAGACGAAGTCGCTGGCAACAGCTAGTGAGGCCATAAGTCAAACCACTGTGTTACCACGGCTTTTTTCACAATGGTGTAACTCACGGTTATAAGTCAGGTACGATTCGGCTAGTGCACATATTTTCTGAAAATCTTCCGTTAAAGATGAGTTTCACAACTCTTTAGTTTTCAATAATTACGTCTCACGAGAACTCTAATATTATTGCTTTCAGAAGGCTTCGTTAGACTACGATACGCAATAATTTATCAT
This sequence comes from Pandemis heparana, assembly GCA_963854515.1. NCBI lineage: Eukaryota > Metazoa > Arthropoda > Insecta > Lepidoptera > Tortricidae > Pandemis > Pandemis heparana. The sequence goes on along the minus strand of OY978019.1, from coordinate 1,685,141 downwards.
CCCTCTCTCAAGCGTCTATCATTTTAAATCAACCTGTGTAACTATAATTTCCATTTCAAAACACCACTTAAACCAACTTCCAGACTTAAAGCCAATTAATAATTTACAACCTGTATCAAAATACAAATTTGACTATGCCGTGTTATTGCATAGTAGCTTCTATTTACAACAGGTCAGAGTTCAGTATAATTACTATAGCATCAGTCGCTTCAGAAGGCTTTGGAGTGTTAGTTGGTCTAATTAATCACGTTCTGTTAGGAAAATGAGGAATTATTCAACAAATTCTAAGTGATATGGAAATTGGAAGAAAACGAGATATTATATTCCATTCTTACCCATAGACATGGTAAGAAAGAGGGAGACAACATCGAAATTAATTAATATCTTTCGAAAATCGCTTTAGCTTGTCTCGAATACTAACTTGGACCAGCTGCTTTACATAACGACGTCTACAAAATTTGCAGTCGCATCGATGAAGCGCATACAATGACGTACATTGACTTCCGAGTTAAAGAAAACGTGATGCGCTTTCGATTTCACACAGCAATGTATTATGATACTTTGAATTTATCTATTTGTAAAAAGGTAATATGGAGCGACTCAACAACTTAAAATTAAGTAAACTATTTTATTTGATCGGTATTTAAATAATAAATTTCGATGCCCGACTTTTAAAGGCACAACATTGTCTCGTCTTGAGAAAATGTCAGAAGAAATTAAGTAAGTACTAGCAAACAAATGAAAAAAATAACCGCGCTTCTAAATTCTGGCCAAAAAAGCATCAACATCTCATTCACAAAATTCGCAACAAATTACCTACACCTTTAAACAACTGCAACCCCATTGGCGAATAATAAAAATATACCTTTCCCCGAGTCGGGGGATTAATGCGGAATAGTTTTGGGTCGGGGAAATTGCAAGTGGGGGTTCCCGGGGGAGGGGGCTTAATGGTATTTATAATGCTCGGGTTAGGGATTAGCTGGTACGTGCCGGTGGGCTTGTTAAGCGGTGAGTATTGATATTTTTTGCTTTAGTTTAATTGGTACGCTTTATGCTTTAGGCCGAGAGCTAGCGGACATTTTAGATTAGGTACATACCTATTTGAGATAGCGGAAAAATATAATATTTTAAATGATTTGCGGTTAATAAGAGTCATAAATAACGCATATACAGGCAATCGAAGTCCTCATCCCGTAGGAAATATATAGTGAAACCCTTTTAAAATACTTTAAATGTGATAATCTACACACAAATATACAGACCCAAACTTAAAGGTAGTCCGGCTTGTTTAAAAAAATATTTAATTTAATTACTTTTTATACACTACGATCAAACTAATCAAGAATTTTACTTCTTTTTATTTACTGTTGCGGTTTTATCGTTACAAATTAGATTCCTAAACGACACTGAAAAGAGCCTGAAGAGACATCTCTCTATTGTGGTCATCTCCACATAGGTAATTATGAACAATGAGTGCCGTTTAGAAATTACTTAATTATGAGTAAAAATAAGCTAGTCTAGTCTCTTCCGTTCATTAGTAGTGCCAGTAAAAACTATTTATTTTAATTCATTTCTAAACACCTTTCACTCTTTAACCAAACATAACCGAACCCGCAACGATCACTCGAATAATCGACACGAAAACGGAACACTTCCCCATATATAATATCAGCAGGATAGGATTAATTAACATTGCAAATTCACCATATAAATAATAACCTAACCCCAATCGCGCCCAAAACCGAAAGGTCTTAAGCACACCCGGATTATTTACACATACGCCACTTTGCAATTGACCGTTGAACTACCCACATCCTTGCGTAAAATATTGTTGAAGTTGCGGGTAGAGTGGCTTATTGAATTATCTTATCTCCATTGTGCTAAGTTTTAATGACCGCTCTCGCCACGTGGGGTTTCTGCTTATTCACTGCTATTTACTAGTTTGGGTCGATTGTGAGATAGGAATGAGGGATTGTAGTGCGTCAGCGAGTTTGGCTGTAGTTGGAGTACTTGTGAGACTTGTGAAAGTAAGTGTGTGTTTGAGGAGGTACGTAAGGGAGAGATGTCGTGTTTTGTGGCAGTTGAAGGCAAAACAGGCAGAATAGATACTCAAAGTAAAGATAATATAAGAAAATACGTACCGTCAACTGGGGTGTCTTTGGTAATTTTAGGGCTACTTTGATCGTTTTAAAATTGCTATAAAATCGATATTATCCATATCCAGTGAATGTTTGGCATGTAGACGCAAAGGCGATCGACGAAGACATTGATTGGAAGCAGTAAAGGCAAATAAAAAAGGATGGTTTTGTTATTAAAACTACTTTTTAAAGTCACCCCAGTTGACTGTAACGCAAAACGTTATAAGAAGAAAAAATACTTATTTTTTTTTAATATAAAACAGGGTTGCCAAAGTGTAAGTGATTCACCTGATGATGAGGAAACCCGACTATGAACAGCTGAGATTTTTTGGTGCCAGTCTAAGGGTGAGACCACACCGCCGCTTAAGAAATGGTGACGTTACGGAATCGCAACAAAATGTATGAAGAAACGGTGAGAAAACGTGACGCATACGACACGTCACTGCGTATACGCGGCGGTTTGGTCGCACCCTAAAGGGGTAAAATAGTATTCTAGTCATTATAGTGTGCTCCGTGTGACACCAATCTCACCGGTTGTATTACCTTTAGTAACGCGAACCGGACGTACAAAGACATCTGCATGATTTTCGCGCATCACGTCACGAATATGATATCCCCGGTAAATATACATACTCCCAAAGTTACGCGAGTACAAAATAACCGTCAGAGCTCGCACGCACTCCTCTAAAGATTTAGCTCACGTTCAACGCACGCTCCAGGTGGGTAGCAACGCCATATTTCTGCGACACCTCCGTATTTATATGTTAATGCCGCCCGAAAGTGATCCCGAAGTTCCGTGGATGAGTTCCGAAAAATTCCCGAACTCCTAAATCTAATTTTGCCCTCACCTCAGAGCGGTCGACGTGTTCGCTCGCAATGCCGTGCGGTTCTTTTATTTGACAATCACTAGGTGCGTATCTCCATTGTGCTGTTTGACGTGTAGTGACTGGCTATTTTGTCGTGCACAGATTGTACTCATCAGGTCCGCCAGGAGACGACGACTGCAAGACGAAAGCCTTTTCGAAGGATCTCCATGACAACCGGTTTTGTACTATCAGCATCTAATGGCTTCCAGTGGTCGTTATTAAATCTTTTGTCAACCTTAACGGAGACCTCCTAGGCCAACACTTCGCTTTCTGGTATACTTAGATAGAAAAAGGCTCATCATCATCTTCCTAGCGTTTTTCCCGGCATTTGCCACGGTTCAGTGAACCCGGGGTCCGCTTGACAACCTAATCCCAAGATTTGGCGTAGGCACAAGTTTTTACAGAAGCGACTGCCATCTGACCTTCCAACCCAGAAGGGTAACTAAGCCTTATTGGGATTGGTCCGGTTTCCTCACGATGTTTTCCTTCACCGAAAAGCTCATAGTAAATTTCAAATGTAATTTCCCACATAAATTCCGAAAAACTCAGAGGTGCGAGCCCGGGATTCGAACCCGCGACCATCTGCTTGAGAGGCCATAGGTCAAACCACTAGGCTACCACGGCTATAGAAAAAGGCTCATCATTTCTCAATAATTCTCGCAGATATTTGTACTAAAAATGACACTTGCCAGACTTTTTTGGAATACGTCTAATGCGAGACAAAGTTTTTTAAATATTCACCATCAGTTACCTCTTAACAGGTGAACGTCAGTTCAGTACGTTGCTAAGAAAGACTGTCTTGGTCAGTATTTTCATGACCTCGTCATCTCTAACAGTGTATTGGAACCGCGCGCTGAGTGGAAGTTATGACTAGTGAAAGGGGCGTATCATTTCATAGCTAGACAGAAAATGTATTTCTCTTTTACTTTCGGAGGGGAATGTTTTAGATCAAGAACGTAAGAACAACAAGGTGTAGAAGCGAAACTCTTCCTAAGACGTACCTATGCTAAAAATACCATGTACCCTGTTATAATAAGAGTTATACAAGTATCGTAAAATAGTTTGTTCTGACTAAAATATCATTATTAAAATAGTGTTAAAATGATACAAATTGTAGGAAAAAAAACCAAAATCCAATCAAAAAACGATTCTTTGGTATTCATTAGGTATTTTCTCTAAACTTTATGTAGGTACTGATAAACAAAAAGGAGTTTTGTCGACAATTTTTAAGTCGAAAACAAATAATATAAGATTACCTTCTGAGCTTTTATTCTTTGGCAATAACTTGCTGACGAAATAAACTATTAAGGTTCGGTTTATTACTTTGTCGCTAATTGGGAACGGTACCGATTTGTGAGAAATATTCGATTTGATTTGAAAGGCGATGATGAAAGGTTTGAGTTGTATGAAGTGATTCTTAGCAAAAATATATAGCATTTTCTAATAAAATCCGTGACCAAATTGGGAACGTTTGAGATTGATGAATGTGGATGACGCGAAAGAGGTATGTCAGGATCGTAGCAAGTGGAACAAAGTAGTCTCTGCCTACCCCTATGGGAAAGTGGCGTGACGATATCTATGTACCTACACATAAATGTTTCAAAAAAATGTGAGCCTTATTAAAAGTTGAGATCATAATTATACCGTTTATGTAATAATCTGTTTTGTGCTCCTATAAAGTACAGTTCATAGAACTAGACCAGCATATTTAATGCAAAAACACTGGCCAAGCTGATTTAACCTTAACATAATGTTATCAGAAACTATTGACATTGGCGTTCCCAGTATCCAGAAAAAACACATTATTTTGGCTTAGATATGATTAAGAGGGTTCTTTTTATTCTTTATATGTTGATGAACGCTTTAGGCATTACATTTAGGTATGATTTCGCTTCAGTGACCTTCTATTGGGACAATATGAAGGAAATATTTTCGAATAGCTAACGCTTCCGATTATGAGTTTCCATCAGGTGACCCACATGTTCGTTGGCCTTATTACCTTAACAACTGCTCGATGTTGCTCTAGGTCTCAATCTCAACCAAAATGTTATGAAAAACCCTTCAGTAATTTACATAAAGAACATGACCAAAAAAACTGGCGGCTATAGCAGACAACAATTCTAAAACAATTTGATTTTATTTTAACGTTTCTGATACCACGGTGTTTTTCTTAAATATCTTTAACGTACTAACAGATTTTTTCTCTCTAATGTTTTATTGCACGTATAGATATACAGTCCGTGAGCTCTTAGAGTGCTACTCAGGTTTGTCTTGCTGTCTTACTCACTCTTATGGGTTTGATAATTGAATCTGCCGAGTGAGGGAGACAGCAAGACAACCCCGAATGGCATTCTAAGAGCTCGCGGACTGTATAAGCATGTATATGTATAGATAGACTAGCTGCTGCCAGCGACTTCGTCTGCAAAGAATTCGTTTATCGCCATCCCGCGGGAATTACGCAATTTTCCGAGATTAAAAGTATCCTATGTGCTATTTCAGACTTTTTTCTATCTATGTGCCGAATTACATCCAGATCCGTTCGGCCGTTCTGGCGTGATTGAGTAACAAACAAACATCCATCCATCCATCCATACTTTCGCATTTATAATATTAGTTAGATGTCGCCATCCCGCTTCTAACCACTTAAACGACTTCATCGTCCACATGCTCCGCTCGGGTTATGAATTTTTATTAAAACCCCTTCAAACCCGGGGGTTTAATTAATTACTCGGTTACCGTAATTTATAGCGGCCATAGTGAACCCGTGATTTTTGCAGGGCGTTTACGAATTAGCGCGGCAACCCCTTTTTTCCCCGTCGACCACTTTACTTTGTTACGGTTTTACTTTCCTTATTTTTCTCGGCGGTTTATGGTTAACCTAATCTCGGACGGTTACGGCTGCCGGTTTAGTGTTTGTGGAAAGTTGTCGGTTACCTGAGTTTTTTTTTTCTAGCGCTAAGAAATAAAGGGTCTATCGCGTTTGGGAGTTCAAAAATAATAATATTTTTTTAGGCTACCCTTTTTGCAATATTTGGCGGGTACTAGGACCTTTTTAATAGTACATTACAGACATAGGACGGTGAATTCGTAATTGTCCCAGATCACAGGTGTTTGTGGCCCGAACCGAAGGGGCTTTACGAATTACCGCCCGTGGTTTGTATAAAGTTTTACGTCTTGCCTTGGCCCGGAAGTGAGATTTTCTGTCCGCGAAGCGGGCGTAAAATCCCAATTACGGCCAAGGGTGACGTAAAAGCTTTTACGTCGCCCCGGGCCGTAAATAGCAATTTACCGCCCGCTACGCAAGCCAGGCTTCCCTGGCCAGGGGAAGATGTAATTGTGTAAACAACTCGGGCGGTGATATAGAAAGCCTCAGGTCGCATGTTTAAAGCCGTCGCCTTTGGCTGGTGCGACAAGTTCCTGCGATCTGAGACATTGTTTATTTCGCCACACTAGGGATGCAATGTACTATTATCTAACTTGGCCTGTTTGTTTTTTGTTTGGGTCAAATCTTGCAAATCGAAATTGACTAACTTCTAGTCGACGGATTGCCTTGAAATTTGGGACACTGCAAGTCCTGTCAACAAAAAGTACAGCCAGCAATAACGCTTGCATTAAAGTACAGCCAGCAATAACGCTTGCATTAAAGTACAGCCAGCAATAACGCTTGCATTAAAAATTAACCCCCTTATAAATTCATAAACGCTCTATAGGCTTCTGCTAACTTAGCAATCGTTTGTCCTTATCTGTGAAAGGTAAATGCCAAAATGACAGATAAGGACAAACGATTACTAAATTACCACAATGCCACACTCACACTACAATAATCCTGCCGCCGAACAACAGTGTGTAACGGAGAACAGCAGTACAGTCGGTGAAGTTACGTAAAAGGAACTTATTAGTCTAAAAATATCGTTGTTTCCAACTGTACCCTGTTCCCGGGTCTACATTACTTCCGCCGGGCTCAATCGGTCGTTGGTAATTTTTCCATCCTTTTCTTTCGATGAGAGAGGCTTTAAGAGTTAACCCTACTTTGTTATATTAGTTCTACAATTTTGTTTCTTCTCTCAGAAGCTATACATCTCTTGACGTTTAGTTTAGGACTTATGTAGGTAAGTAAGATAATACTTTAAATATCTCCTTATTCAAAAGGATTAGTGTTTTTTTTTTAATTTACATTAGTTTTTTAATTTTGTTTTGTATGTTTTCGTTTTTTAGGTGAAACGTAATGTGTTTTTGAAAAAAAAAAGTAAAGGTTCTTGCGAAGCGTTTTTCTATTTCCTAAAACAATTTTTTTACGATTTAAACAGATCACAATCACGTGTTTGATATTTTCACAACGTTCCCGAGAAAAATTGTTTTGACAGACAGATGGAACAACGAAATAACTGTAACGATTTTTTTTCTGTTGAAGCACAAAAATCGTAAACACTTAACACAAAATCAAACTTTTTCTAGCAAAAAAAAAAAAAAACAACCCCATTCGGACCCATTTTTTAACTTTACTTCGCGGAATGGAGAGAATTTCGTCGTGGAAAAATTCACACAACCAAATACCGGCCTTAATGAATATGTTGCGCTGAAAAAAATTACAAAATTCCGCCGACGTGTTACCTACGTGGAGTGTTTTTTTTTCCGGGTGTCGGAAAAAAGGTTTAAGGTAACACCATTCTGCCCCGGGCGGGGCAAGCAGAAAGTGTTGTTGTGCTTTGTAAAAAAAGTTTAGTTAAGTTGGCAACACGCGACGGCATTTCATTTTCATTCATATTTTTTTATATGGTGGGAACTTCGTACCTACAATTATATTTTTTTATTTATTTATTTATTTATAAGCCTTTTTATTCCGAATTCGCTACAATTTCAGTAAGTACATGTTGTTGTTGTTGTTATTGTCGTTTATTTTTTAAATTGTCGCGTAATTCGGCGTGCCTCGTGGCATAGGCCTCCTCCGTGTATTGGAGGGTTTGGGCTATAGTTCCCACGCGCACCCAGTGCGTATTGAGAACTTAACACACACCATTGAATTTCTTCGCAGATGTGTGCAGGTTTCCTCGCGATGTTTTCCTTCACCGAAAAGCTCATGGCAAATTACAAATGTAATTTTCGCACATAAATTCCGAAAAACTCAACGCTCTGCTTGAGAGGCCACAGGTCAAACCACTAGGCTACCACGGCTAACAATTATATTTATGTGAATGTAAAAAAAAAAATAAAAAAAATGTATAAACGATAATTATTATTGTAAAAGTATATTATTAAAAAAAAACTATTTTTCAATCGTAGTACAGTAGTAGCTTTAAACAATGCAACACACTGCAGGACGTAAAGGAATTCTTATTCCCATTGCATGAATTTGCAGCATCTGACTTCCGTAGCACATGCCGCCGGTCGTAGCGCTACGCCCGCTGTAGCAGTGCTACGTGTTTCAGCCAGTTCGTAGCAGTCCGTTTGTTACCAAATTTGTGCATAAATAAAATCCAGACGAGAAAGAGCAGGCCTTATATTCTGAAATTCGATTTTCGAAGTTCGTTTTGTTCCGTTCCGTTCTCACTAATTGTTCTTAATTTGAGAGTGAGAGGGACGGTGTGATACGAACTTCGAAAAACGAATTTCGGAGTACCAACCCCCCTGACCTTGTTTATATATTTTTATGCTAACTGTACTTTCTGGTGACTGTACTTGCATTGTCATCTATCGTTCATAATTTATGATTACATACCATCACGTAATGTACAGGTGGCGGCACGTAAGTAAAACGTGGAGGGGAGATGCGCAGTATGAAAAACAACATCATTTTCATACTGCGCATCTCCCCTCCACGTTTTACTTAAGTACCGCCACCTGTAGCCCTCATGCTTTTTTGCCTTCCTTAATATAATATACATACATAAATCACGTTTTAATCCCTTACGGGGTAGACAGACTCTAAGGTAACATAACCTAAAGGTCACGTTCAGCATGATTGTGAATATAATTAGCGGATCAACAACAAGTAGGCCCCTATTTCGCTAACAATGACAATTGTTCGTGACAAGTGACAACCACTATCACTACATAGTATAAAACAAAGTCGCTTTCTCTGTCCCTATGTCCCTATGTCCCTATATAAGCTTAAATCTTTAAAACTACGCAACGGATTTTGATACGGTTTTTGTTTAATAGATAGTCATCAAGAGGAAGGTTCATATTATATATATATATATATATATATATATATTTATGTGAATAGGAAGGCAAACGAGCAAGTGGGTCACCTGATGGTAAGCGATCACCACTGCCCATAGACACCCGCAACCCCGGAGGGATTGCAGATGCGTTGCCAACCTAGAGGACTTAGATGAAATGCCTCTTGTGCCCGTAATTTTCCCGGCTGTCTTGTTCTGTTATATGTATAATACATGCATAATAAATATACCGTGCGAAGCAGGGCGGGTCGCTGGTTGAAATAAAATGCATAGTCAATACGAAGTCAACCGGCATAGTATTAGATTCCTGTCTAGTCGGAATTGTTACCTGCCAATGACGATTCTCACGCTAGTAAACGGGCTTGCTCAAACAACAACAATAATTAATTACAATAATTAAATATATGTCAGTTGGTACGTATTTACTTCAAACTTTCAAAGGGATAGCAACCCCAATCGCCTTGGGCATTCATTCCACAAATGCAGACCTACAGGCAGCTAAATATAACCTAAGCTCGTGTACTATCACAGACGTACCATCGAGTTAGACCACACAAGCGAATATACTTTACTTTATAAAGAGCTGGAAGGATTGCAAAAAACTGATATGGTAATCCATTCTAACATTTTCGCTCGTCTTTTGTTATCAGTGTAATGCCTATTGTTATAAAAGATACATTATATTCATGTTAAACTTTAGCATGCCTATGAGAAAAATATAATGTAACCTGTGGACTGTTTTCTCTCAAATAAAATTTCTTTGCATTACCAGGTGAAAGCAGGCAAACTAGATATACAATACAATACAAATATAACATAGTGAACACCAGAAATCAGTTCAAAACAATACAGAAACAAAGAACAAAGTACAATGAACACTAAATATTTACCTTGCTACTCCGCTACTTACGTGCAAGATAACCAAGCTTGTGCGAAATATATATGTTTTGCATGCAAGCCCTCCCTCCACTACTACCACACAAAACGCATAAAAATCCCACAAACTTAATTAACCCTAACACCACACAAACACTGAAGCGCGTTTCGATCCCTCTATGGGATCATTTTCATTTGGATTTGTGTGCGTTTTGTGTGGCATTAGTGGTGGGAGGGCTTGCATGCAAAACGTATATATTTCGCACAGGCTTGGTTATCTTGCACGTAAGTAGCGGAGTAGCAAGGTAAATATTTAGTGTTCATTGAAATGGACCTCCGCAAAGTAACGCCTGATTCAATAAAATAAAGAACAAAGTATACAATGGGCGGTCTTATCGCTTAGTAGCGATCTTTTCCAGACAACCAATAAGTCAGAGAAATAAGTTCGAGACAGTTTGAGTAGGTGGCGGAAATAGACAGGTACCTATATAACAGAGTAGTAAATTTAACTCTTCTTACAAATATTTCACTATTATGAAAATTGGTCTATCTATTCTGTCTGTCTGTGGTACCCGTTGACCTGACAGACATTGATTGCGTCGACAACCCTGGACCGTCAGATTGCATTCATCACTCAAGAAGAAACCCGCTTTATTGCCATTCAGCACAAAGCTCAAAATCGAATAAGGCTCGCATGCAAATAAAATAGCGTCGGCCCTAAACCAAAGTGCAGTTACTATAGACTTTAAAGTGTTGAATATAAGGGTGATTTTGTTGCTTTACATCTCAAAGCGTATCCAGTCATTTGTACAAAATCTAAAAAGCCCGAGGATGTATTCGGTCGCGATTTCGTATGTTTTTTTTTCGCAATCAAGCGTTTGAGGGATCGTTGTTTGATTTGATTTCAGTAAAAAAATAACAGCTCTTATTTAACATTATACGTTAGGATATTCATAGTGGTGAAGGTACTGCAAGGCTCTGAGGGCGTAGCCAGGTCTACTCTAACTTGCTAGACTCCTGGATTTAACGAAAGTACGGGATGTGATAACGTAAGTTTGTATGTACAAAAGTTTGTATATACAAATCTATTCGCTGTCAGGGTAATGCCAATATTGATATTTTGAATTAAGAAATCGGTTGAAAAAGAAGTTAAAAACAAAATGACTCTTGGGCATTACCTGGACAGCTGCCTCCGAAGGCATGACTGATTTGTTATTCTAAGAGTTTAAAATATTAATACGCGGTTTAAAGTCTTTAATGTTTTATTATAACACAGAGCGCAAGATCCCGTACTTTCGTTAAATCCAGGAGTCTAGCAAGTTAGAGTAGACCTGGCTACGCCCTCAGAGCCTTGCAGTACATAACGTATACCGGTACAAAACTTTATATCAAAAGCTTCTATGAGTGTGTTCTGATATTGGCCACATTGGTCGCTACGATTTCATATCATTAATCTATAGCCAACACTGTCAAAAAAATGATTCTGTGTAAAATTACATAATGAAATTTGCCACGTGCTTTTCGGTGATGAAAAACATCGTGTGCAAACCAGCACACACCTGAGAAGCAATTCAATAGTGTCTTTGAAGTTCATAATCCGCTCTGGCCCCGCGAGAGGCCTGCGCCCATGACTTATATAGGGAACTTTATATAGGCTGGGGGTGCACGATCCTGCTTTGAAATAAACAACACCTCCCTTTCAACGAAAAAGGAAACTGAAATGCAGAAACAATAATTGAAAAGAGATAGATAGCTTATACAGGTGGTTTCCGGCGTAGGAAGCCATTCCAATAGTTACGTCCGGCGTCCTTTTGTGAGCTTCGGGCAACGAGAGCTTCGAAAGCTCATGTGCATTGTTGCGCTTGATGGGAACCAGCTTTTGGAAGCATTATTACGTTCTTCGTTTTTTAGGGTTCCGTACCCAAAGGGTACAAACGGGACCCTATTACTAAGACTTCGCTGTCCGTCCGTCCGTCCATCCGGCCGTCTGTCACCATGCTGTATCTCAAGAATCGTAATAGTTAGACAGTTGAAATTTTCACAGATTGTGTATTTCTATTGCCGCTATAACAACAAATAAGCTATTAAGCGATAAGACCGCCTATTGTATACTTTGTTCTTTGTTTCTGTATTGTTTTGTACTGATTTGTGGTGTTCAATAAAGAGTATTGTATTGTATTGTATTGTATTGTAAATACTAAAAACAAAATAATAATAATTAAGGGGGGTTCCCATACAAAAAAAACGTGATATTTTAGCCCTTTTTCATGGCTACCACTCGCCGAGCTAGATCTCAAGAACCGTAATAGCTAGACAGTTGAAATTTGCACAGATTATGTATTTTTATTGTGGCTACAACAACAAAAACTAAAATCAATATAATAGTAGTAATTAAGGGGGCTCCCATTCAACAGAGTAGTCAAAATGTTATAAAACAAGTGTTTAATGGCACCAGCTTTTAGCCTTTTTTTACTAGTATCTAACCCTTCGTGTGCGAGTCCGACTCGCACTTGGCCGGCTTTTTTGAAGCAGGTAAAAACTTCTTTAGCAACGTTGGGCACTTTTTTGGATGGGTAAAAAATGTTAACTCGCGTCAGGCGTAAGACGGAGGGAGAGTTTAAGTACCAGGATTTGTCAGGATTTTATTATTTTGAAATACGAATGAAGCTAGAGTCGCATTCGATTTTTGAAGTGTACATTGATTTCGTCGCTTCAACGTAAGTGCGTTTGGCTAGTGCTTATAAGGTGTGGAATAACAGTGCGTTCTCTCAAGTGACCGCAGTTCGAATCTCGTGTAGAAAGTTTTTTTTTTCTTTTTGCGCGAGTGTGCGTGTGTCTAGTTTTCACTCCCGGAGTGCAGTGCTACCCAGTGTTTTTTTTTTAATTAGACTGTTGTAGGGTGTTTCATTTTTACATACGTTGCAAGTTAATATAAAGCTTGTAACACGCACACACACACACACACAAGACAAGTATGGTTGCATCTTGTACTATTGATATTTTATTGCTTTTGTCTTAATGGACTATTAGTATTCTTTTTCATATCATTTGTTTCTTGAAATTGTGTTAGCGATTATTATTAATAGAAGCGATTATTATAAATAAGAGTAATTAGTTATGTACACAGTGGCTCAACTAATGCTTATTTTGTACTCGTCAGGTGTTAGATTTTAGTTTTAGTTAGAACATAATTGTATGCAAGGGAGGAGCGGTACCCCCTGTCACAGGCTTCCTTAAGCTTAAAAGGGGGTTCCAGCCAATAAATGGTTTTGTAATTGTTTTATGAAATAAATCATTTTCATTTTCAAAATAAATTCTCCTCGAACAAAGTCGCGAGCAACAGCTAGTTTAAAAAAATGTAGGCAATGTTGTATGTAGAGTATAAATGATTGAAGTGCTAATCAATCAGCGTCCATTTAGGTCCGTTATCGGCGCGTCGCAGCCTGCGACGATACCGCGCGTATTAAAACATAATACCAACATGAATAAGTACTGTGATGAATAAATTAACTGAAAAACTGGTAGCTTATGCTAGTCGCTTAGTTTATTAGATGAAAAAGTTGTTCGGTGAAAATGTTGTGCTTACTTTATATACAGAATGATTTTAAATTTGAAATAAAAAGAGCACTTGGTTGCGGCTCAGTTGATAATTAGGTAGGTAGTTAATTTTGTAACAAAACCGATAATTAGAGTCCCGATGTATAGTCACCTTAACAAATTTAATATGACGACCGGATAGCCTAGTGGTTAGTGACCCTGACTATGAAGCTAGAGGTCCCGGGTTCGAATCCTGGTAGGGGCAGACATTTGTATGATGAATACGAATGTTTGTGCCCGAGTCATGGATGTTGTATGTATTTAAGTATATATTTATCTACATTATATAAGTATGTTTATCCGTTGCCTGGTACCCATAGCACAAGCTCTGCTTAGTTTGGGACTGGGTCAATTGGTGTAATTTGTCCCATGATATTTATTTATTATATTTATTATTTAATAGAAAACTGACATACTAAGCTGTCATACCGTCGTCATCATCATCATCATCAGCCAGAAGACGTCCACTGCTGAAGAAAGGCCTCCCCCTTAGCACACCATAATGAACGACAACTCGCCACCCGCATCTACCGGTTTCCCGCTACTTTCACGATGTCGTCAGTCCACCTAGTGGGAGGCCTGCCAATACTGCGTCTTCCGGTTCGTGGTCGCCACACCAAAACTTTTCTCCCCCAACAGTTACACCATAAAAAATCTTATTTTCTTTGTCAAGTTTTGATCCGTTCCATAAAAATAAAAATACGTTCCATCGAAGAAAGTATGTTTTCAAATAGGTACCTTCTTCTGGATTAAATAACAACTAACATCATGATTATCAAAGGCGCACGTACGATTTACAAAAGTAATTATTTTACAAACGTGAACCAAACCGCTTTTATTTCGAACTGTTCGGTTCGATATCGCAAATTTAAAACGGTGGTTTAAATCCTATACGATATCCTAGCTAGGTTTATTACGCGAACATCAGCGAGCCATGTACCATTGTACAAATTGATTCCTGACCCACCATAGAACGTTCCCACAGTGAACGTGACAGTGATTTTCCTTGCCAATTTAATATGATGTCAGGTATGATATATTTATTGTGAAAAGGTTCCACAGTGGGTCAGGGTTACATTTGTTTGATAATACTAGTTACAATCATAGCTGCGCAGCATTTATTAATCACATACATATACATCCACAATTTTACTGTCATTAATCTGAAGTATTTTTTTAGGGTTTCGTACCCAAAGGGTAAAAACAGGGACTCTAACTAAGACTCCACTGTACGTCTTTCTGTATGTCACAAGGCTGTATCTCAAGAACGGTGATTGCTAGACAGTTGAAATTTTCAAAGATGATGTATTTCTGTTTATGTTTATGTTTATGTTTATTTGATCATTCAATATAAAATTACATCATCACTTAAAATTAAATGTCAAAGAATTCATTGCCGCTTTAACAAGAAATACTAAAAACAGAATATTTTATGTATGTCTGTCTACGCAAGTAACCTATACAAAATGACCTCACACTGTCTACATTTTGTTCACGCGGCAGGTCTCCGCTACCACTGGATTTTGAATTCACTTGCCGAATTTCGGGTCCGACTCGCACTTGGCCGGTTTTAAACAGCACTAGGCGATCTGTGTATAACTTTTTCACGATAAGAACCGCGGCGTCATTAGAAAGCCGGTATAAGTAATATTTATGGGCAAACTGCCGGCAATTATTCCGAGCAACACCCTCGCTGTACTGAGGCGGCGATATTAATAGTAGGAAGTCAGCAAGTAGCTGAATACAACAACGGGATCAGGGTTCAACGCCATTTTAACTGTAAAACAAAGGGAAAGTGCCAGTCAGATTCGCATACCTACTGAAGTTTATGTACATTGGAAATTTAGTACTCGTTTGCCTTTTTTGACGTATAAAAAAACGACTCTTTTCGAAAAATAAAATTACATACACATAAGTACATACATATCGTCACGCCTCTTTCCCACAGGGGTAGGCAGAGACTACTTTGTTCCACTTGCTACGATCCTGACATACCTCTTTCGCTTCATCCACATTCATCAATCTCTTCAAAAAAAAAATTAAAATAAATAAATAAATAAAATAAAATAAAATAAAATAAAATAAAATAAATAAAATAAAAAGAAATTAATAAAATAAAATTAGCAAGTTACCTATGTAGTATATCGAAAATTAAATAATACCTAATAAGTTTCTGTGTAGTCAATGTAAGTTTGTTTGTGTAATAAGTGTCTCTAGTGTGTTGTTTTGGAAAAAGGTCAGGTCAAGAGTACCCGAAACCGACGAGCATGTATGAAGAGATTGATGAATGTGGATGAAGCGAAAGAGGTATGTCAGGATCGTAGCAAGTGGAACAAAAATAGTCTGTGCTTACCCCTGTGGGAAAGAGGCGTGACGGTATGTATGTATGTATGTATGTTTCTGTCCTTCGCTCCTGAGAAAAAAGGGTCTTGACAGACACAGCAAGGTTTTTTTTATGTGAATAGGAAGGCAAACGAGCAAGTGAATCACCTGATGGTAAGCGATCACCACTGCCCATAGACACCCGCAACCCCGGAGGGATTGCAGATGCGTTGCCAACCTAGAGGACTTAGATGAAATGCCTCTTGTGCCCGTAATTTCCCCGGCTGTCTTACACTCCACACCGGAACACAGCAGTGCAAGCACTGCTGCTTAGCGGCAGGATTAGCGAGTAAGATGGTGGTAGCGATCCGGACGGACCTTGCACAAGGCCCTACCACCCGCGATAGGTGATCCTAAAAGGGTATCCCATTTCCATTTTTCAGTTGCGAAACCCTATAAAAACTCTAAAAACAAATCCTTAAAGCCTCACATTAAAAATTCAAAAAGCCAAAGCAAAGTGCGTACGTAAAACTCTCGCCGTGAAACAATAAAAAAACTTCAGAGCCCCAATGTTATGATTAGAGGACGTTAAATTCGCAAGGTCGCCCCGGGCGGATTATGCAGATCGTATGAAAATCCCCCGCCCGGGCGTCAACTGTTACGGTACAGGCCCCGGGTTTGGCGGAGACAGGGCTACCAAGCTAGCAACCCATCACTATTTTGATTCCCCTCTCCATCTATACGCCTACAATCATGCTAAACGTGGCCTTTAGGTCTTGTTACCTTAGGCTGTCCACCCCGTAAGGTATACAGACGTGATTTATGTATGTAGGGTTACCAGCCGTGTGATGCTCTAAAATTCGACCCAGCTAAGTTTCTACCACGCGTCTTAACAAGAACAGTCCAAAAATTGAAAAGTCAAATAAGAGATAATAATTCCTAAAACGCGATTCCTAAAGCTCGACTCGAGAAGCATAAGGTCTGATGTGTGATTTCTTAACTTTTCAGGAGAGCAGAAATAAAATTGATAAATGAATCGGCTTATAATTATTGAATTATTATAGTTAGGATCACAAAACTTTTTGCATCTTTAGAAGATTACTTGAACCTATATTTTCATATATTTAATTTTCTTTTTGCGGTTTAAATAATATCGATACAACATTTTTTTTATGAAAACAGCGACTTCCGACTCTATGCTTCATACGTTATGCTATTGAACTGGTTGAAAGCATGTTCTATTTGCACTTAACTACTCATATTATTCTTAAAAGTTAACGTTATGAAGGAAAACAAATTTTGAAGCATAAACCTTGAAGTTGAAATACGCTAAACAAAAAACTTGGAGAAGTCCATGCATAAAGGTGTAAGTCAAAATTAGTCCTGATGCGTCTCTATAATTTCTAAAAGTCGTCAGATCAGACCTTATGCATTTAAATATCTCCTCAACGGAAAGAGATAGAAATTCAAGTGTCAGTGTGGTAGACAGAGAAAGAGTGCATTATAACCGTAATTTAATTAAGTCAATTTGGTCTGATTTTCACATCAGACCTTATGCCACTCGAGTCGAGAAAGATGCTATCCGTACTGGCGCGATAGGGCGATCGCGGGGAGGTGAGCGGGGAAGCAGGCGGGACGCTGCATTCCAGTGAGGTGCAAACTTAGCTCGGTTGAATTATAACTAAACCATCGATTCCGAACCTGGGGGGAATTAACCCCAAACAGGAAAAAACCATGTTTCACAAGAGGTGACGAAGCAAGATGCCTTAAATCTCCAAGCATTATGCTCCTATCCAGCTGTATGATGTTCTAAATCATTGGTTCCGAACTTGGGGGGACTACCAAACGGGAAAAAACTGTTTCATAAGGAGTAACGAAGCAAGATGCATTAAATTACATATCCAAGGTGTCTTAGAGTAGTTAGGTATTCTGGAATATTTTAGTAGGTAAGTGATTAGATTAGTTTATAAAGAGTCCTGTACAGTTGAAATCGTGATTTTGGATCCAAAATTAAGCCAACCATTTGACGCCATACACTTTGAAGAACGTCGACCAATACATATAATATATGGAAACATATAATATCAATCACAACACAAAAATCCTGAAAACATTTACGGGTTCCATTTCCGGCCATAGCTTTATTTTCGGATTTTTCTGGATGGTTTTCAGTATCCGCAAAATAAAAACAATAATCGAGAAGTAAATTTCTCCATACACTGTATCAATCTCATAGGGTACCTAGGTAAAATAAAAAGTGAAATTTTGTTAGAAAATCCTAATCCAAGTTAAAATTAACAAATGTCACTGTCACCCTAGGCTCAACCCTATTGGAGTGACGTCACGTTGTCGCGGAATAATCAAGTGTTGTTAACGATGTGGCAGGGCTACTGCTTGTCGCTAGGGCTGGCGACGTCTAGGGTCGGCTAGGGCCGGCTAGGGTTGGGAACGGATTGTTCAAGGGGTTGGTTGTATAATCGCAAAATTACTGGTGTAAGAGGCGTGACAACTTCCGATCCGGTCACAATGTATAGCGAGTTCTCTATCCATTGCACGGTCAGGGCGCACATTGCGTAGCAGTTAACGAATAAGGCATGTAATGTATCAGAAATTTGTATAAAATGCCGCCGGTCGCGTACCTACTCGTAGTAGAAGTAAAAGGCTGTAGGTCACATCTTAAATTGCTTTGGTTTCGGGTTTGCCTTCAGATAGTCATGATCAGTTACTATTTTTTAGATAACTCGCTTGGCATCGCAATGGTAATAGGTTCTTACTCGTATTGTTTTGATGAATCTGAAGCAATTTCTGATAATAAAAGTGAGTAAAAATTGACTTGTTTTGGTATTTTATCTGAAGAAAGAACGTTAAATGTTAATGTGATGTAAAAATTGTTATTGTAACACATTACGTATTTATGACTATGTTAGTGCTTAGTATGATTGCCTTAAATCGTATGCCTGTTCAGGCCACTGTTGATATGAGGTATTCTTGGCAATAAAACCACCGTCTAGTTCAATAGCTAGTTTAATACTGAAGTGACAGCGGCGCGTACGCCCTATAACAACTACATATATAACATCCCTCCACCACTATTTAAAACAATAAGTACTTAATACTAACTTAAAAATCCTTAATCTAATACTTATAGCTAACCTTTTTTCTGGGGCGTAATTGGTGCCGCACTAGCGGCTGATCAGCCGCCGGAGCCGGGTCCGGCGGCGCGGCTGCGCTCGGCGGCCGCGCCGGCGCATCCGGTGCAGCGCCGGGCTCGTGCGCAGACGGCCCGCGCTCACCTGCCTCCTCCTCACAATCAGTCCAAATTTCGTTCCCAGCCTCATCCGCTACACTGCGGTGGTCTTCCGTCGTTGTTTCGGTAGGTACAATATTCTCTCCAACGGTTTCGTCAGGAGGAATAGACACAGTATTAGAAAGGGGCGGGGAAGGAAACGACGGCAATGGGTCGTTGGAAGGTGAAGCAGTCTCTTCGGCGGCGCATGCGAGTGGTGCACCTTTGTATTTCAAAAGTTGATCTATATGTCTAATACAATCAGTATCGTATTTGTTTACAAAAATTTTAAACATTACATTTCCTATTTTTTGTACAATTTTACCTAACTCCCAACTTTCCTTCCTTGCACTGTACCACCGAACCCACACACTTTCACCTATTTGAAATACGCGTCGATGCACACACACAGCGGTGGTTGCATCATTATTAGTTTTACAATTTGAGGGTAATACTAAATCAAGGCGAGTTCTCAACTCCCTACCGAACATGAGTTTTGCTGGTGATTCGCCGGTTGTACAATGCATTGAATTTCTATAAGCAAACAAATAACTTAGTAGTTTTTCGTGTATTGCTTGTGGAGACAGATTTTCTTTTAAAATATGTTTTAACATTACTTTACAAGTACGTACTGAATTTTCAGCTTGGCCATTACTGTTTGCATGATATACTGGTGAATTCATGTATTTGATACCATTGTTAGTGCAAAACAAATGAAACTCGGCGCAATTTATTTTAACGTCGTTGTCAGACACCAATACTTGAGGAATACCGAATATTGAAAATAAATACTTTAATTTAGATATCAAGGATTTAGTATGGGTACCATTTTGCATGTGCAAGCATTCGACCCATTTACTATACGAGTCCACAACAATTAAATATACCCTTTGCCCTAATGACATGTAATCGATGTGCACGCGGTGCCAGGCGGCGGGTGCGCGCGGCCAGGGCGCGGGGGGCTCGCGCGGCGGCGCCGGCCGCAGCGCCGCGCACTGCCCGCACGCGCCCGCGCAGCGCTCGATGTCGCCATCTATGCCCGGCCACCACATCCTACTGCGCGCGTTACATTTCATTTTCACTATACCTAAGTGCGTGCTATGGAGCTCGTCTAACATTCGCCGCCTGAGGGACGCTGGAATTACGACTTTATGTCCACGCAATAGGGATCCGTCTTCAACCTGTAAGTCGGTTCTGCAGTAAAAATAAGGCTTGACCGAATTACAATTTATTTTACGCGGCCAGCCTCGATTCATGTATTCGATCACCGTCTGGAGAATTTTATCATTTTCAGTGGCCTTCTTGATATCATCTGATCTGACAGCCGATGAAACCGCATCTAAAAAATTTAACGCACACAACGAATCGAATCCCTTGTCACTCTCACTGGATGTGGCAGCGAGAGGCGCACGAGAAAAATAGTCGGCTACTACATTTTTGTCACTCGAAGTGTACTGCACCGTGTAATTATATGCCGATAGTATAATAGAATATCTTTGTAATCGCAATGCCGTTGTTGCCGATATTCCATTTTGAACATTAAAAATAGAAACCAGAGGACGATGGTCCGTCTTAAGAATGAAAGGTTCCGCGCGGCCGTACAGATATTGGTGAAAACGTTTTACACCAAATATAATAGCCGTTGCCTCTTTCTGGATCTGACTATAGTTACGTTCGCTTGAGGTGAGGGAGCGGGACGCAAACGCAAGCGGGCGCTCCTGGCCGTCCCCCGCGCGCTGCGCGAGAAGAGCGCCTAGCCCGCCGGGCCCCGCGTCGACGCTCAGCACGAGCTGCGCGCTGGGCTCGAAGTGCGCCAGCACGCGCTCCGACGCCAGCTCGCGGCGCACGGCGAGCACGGCGCGTCTCTGCCGCTCGCCCCACTCCCACTCAGCGCCTGCGCGTAATAGTTCATGTAGCGGACTCATCAATGTGGACGCGTTCGGTATAAAATTTCTATAGTAGTTTACTACACCTAAAAACCGTTTAACTTCCGTCACGTTAGTAGGGTCGGGAGCATTTAGTATTGCCTGAACTTTATTAGGGCAAGTCTGTAAGCCGTCCTTACTTATCACATACCCCAAATAAGTGACACTGGTTTTGAAAAACTCGCATTTATCTTTTTGTAAACGTAGGCCCGCTTCGCTTAATCTGCTCAAAACATCCTGCAACCTACTCAAATGTGTGCTTTTATTAGGTCCCGTAACACAAATATCATCCAGCCAGCAGCTCACACCTTCAATACCGGAGAGTAGGGTTTCCATTGTTTTTTGGAAAATCGCGGGAGCGTTCGCCAAACCGTAGACTAAACGTGTATATTTAAATAATCCTCTCGATGTATTGATGGTTGTGAGATCCTGTGATGAGTCGTCTAAAATAAATTGATTATAGGCATTTTTCAAATCTATCTTACTATAATGCTCGCCACCACCTAATTTGGCAAACACTTCCTCTATTCGAGGCAGCGGGTACTTATCTACTACCATATCTTTATTAAGGGTGACAGAAAAATCGCCAGCTATTCTGACTTTACCATTGTCCTTAAGTACCGGCACTATTGGCGTAGCGTATTTAGAGTAATTTACAGGAACTAAAATACCTAACTTTACCAACCTATTCAATTCTTCATCGACCTTGTCTTTTAAGGCAAAGGGTACAGAAAACTACTTGGTTAAAAATTTTTGGAAATGCATTCTCTTTTAGATGTAAGGTGACCTGAAACTTGTTAAACGAGCCGAGCTCGTCGCGCCAAATGTCGGGGTATTGTTCTAATAGTTTGTGCACGTCATTGTCATCACTAATTCTATTAATTTCCGTAGTTAAAATTAAATTGAAGGCAGACATAAAGTCACGACCTAGTAAGGGCGGTCCACCATTACATAATACAAAAATATTTATTTCTTTAGTTTTACCGTTATAAGTGGCCCGAATGGTAAAAAATCCGAGTGGCGAGACTTTATGTCCGTTGTACAAACACATTCTAATTTTACAGGCATTTAATTTATATTCTGCGAACATCTGCTTATATAACCTTTCTGAGATGACACACACCCCTGATCCAGAATCTAATTCCATGGAAATATTTTTGGTATCTAACATTAAATCTATGACAATCGGTTTACTTGAAACGTACCTTAAATTAAAATTTTGGCAATCCTCACAACACTGGTCACTATCTTCTATCACATTCTCTTCAGGTTCATTTTCGATGCAGTTCAAGCGCGACGCCGACGGATTGTTTTTACATACTTTTTTTAAGTGCCCTATAACACCACACTTCTGGCATCGATACCGCTTGTATCGGCAACTGTCACCTCCATGGCTTTTCATACCGCAAATGTTGCATCGGAAGTCATCTGACTGGCGCTGATCGCTGCCGACGGAGCGCGCGCCGCCGCCGCCGCCGCCGCCGCCGCCGCGGCGCGCCTTACCCCAGCCGCCCCGGCCAGATCCACTTGCCCTTGCTGCATAGAATACTGGTTCTTCTTTAACACTGACAGCCATCTCTGTCTTGGCTTCCCTCGCAACTGCCGCTTTCTCAGCGATATCTAAGGCCTTCGATAACGTCAAATTTGCTTTATTTTCAAATAACTTATCACGTTCAGGGCCGGAGCCCAAGCCAAGGACGAAACGATCCGCTAAATTCGCTTCCAGAGCCGCACCGAAGTCGCAAAATGTTGCTAAACCTCTTAGTCGCGCCGCCCAGTCCCCTAACGGCTCGCCGGGACCCCTTGTCGCCGCATAAAATCTGGCCTTGTCAGCATATGTGCATTGCCTCTTCTTAAAATGATCGTTGAGTAATGTGACTAGCTCGTCGAACCCAAGCGTCTCCACGTTTTTTGGATGGGCCAGGTTCCGTACTAGGCGGTAGGTTTCGTCCGTTATATGGGTGAACAAAAGCGCGCGTTTGTAATCCGCCTCCGTCACCTTGTTTACCACAAAAAACTGGTTTAGTTTACTATGAAATATCTGCCACTCACTGGTTTTGTGATCAAAGTTCGATAAATTTCCGAGAAACGACATCTTAGGTTTTTTTTATTTTTAAAACGTGGGTACTTCTTATCCTCGATCGACACTGAGGTATTCTTGGCAATAAAACCACCGTCTAGTTCAATAGCTAGTTTAATACTGAAGTGACAGCGGCGCGTACGCCCTATAACAACTACATATATAACATGATACCAATCTGTTCACCCTTATGTACCTAACCTACACAGTTAAACAATAAATGATTCTGATTCTGATTCTGATTCTTAAAAGTTCAATATAACCCATCCGGCCAGAGTAAAAATATTAAGTTACTAAAAGACAGACAATATTTATATGTAGTAAAACACACCCTCACCCCAGATTGGTAGACATGGCAAATCAGTCTAAAATTTCCAAATTGATACTTAGGGTTTGCCCGCGGCATGGTACGGGATGGGGAGTATTTTGTCTTTTTACAAAGCAGTCCTGAGGCAAAAATGCAAAATTTTCGTGGTCATTTCCAAAAGGGCTTGTACATATATCAGTCAACCGTTTATTATTGTTTTTTACTCGACTGCGCAACCGAAATGGAGGTAATGTTATTATTCCTTCGTTATTCTACGAAGTTACGTGGAAAAGCTAGTATTACAAATCAGAATGTTACTGAATAATACTCACCAACATTCTCACATACTTATTATGTTGTGTGTTAGTATGTTTGTTAGTCTTTGAAGCTAAGATGCCTGGACAGACTTAATCGAAACATGACATACAGAATAGTTCATAATCATACATAACACGGAGGATAATTTATCGCAGACCCAGAAAACTGACATCTTAGCAGGCGAAGTTGCGGGCAACAGCTAGTAATTTATAAATAAACAAACAGACTCCCAAAACCGCTTTGCATTTATTAATTAATAAAGATAATACCCTCACGTAAACGAGGCAAGAAACATCAATGCCGCCTTTATCCGAGAAATACGGTGCCTTATCATCATTAAAATTAGGTGAGAGACAATCTTACGATACAGAAAAACTTGATATTTACTTGGCATTGTAACAGGGAAAAATACTAGTTATACAGGAATACAGTGTGAAGTGTATGGAGTGACAGCTGCCGTCAAATCTGTTGTGGACTTATTCGCTACTAATTGTTCGGGCAAAAATTTTATTTCGTATTCAAAATTAAAATAACTTCAACAGTAAGCAAGTATTTACCAAGCTACTAGTGAAATACTCTCATCAAGAGCTCTACATTCACAGTTCACTCAACCACGACTAGATTCAACTAAATGTCATATTATTGTCTAACACACTTGCAGCAGTCATAATCGCATTCAGCATATTTTTCTACTTGTAGGTGATAAGACAAAAGATTATCATGTTTCAAACCGTATAAAAGACATAACACAAGGTGGTAAAGGAATTTCCAGGTCGGCCATACCTTCATGTCTAGTAAAAATACTGAGTAAAAATACCAAGGATATTTTAACACCTCTTAGAATATATACAGCGGGACCACATTAAAGCAGCTTTGTATCGCGAAGGCTGATGGACTATATTTATGGGAATGGGGGGGATAATTACTAATGTTCGGGGGTGGAAACAATATAACCTCATTAATACGGGCTCTGTTAGAATATTATGTGAAAAACGGCGTCAAGCTGACAGGAATACTAAACTTAGGTATTTAATGTTCAACTTCCATACTGGATTGAATGCAAAAAAAATATATACCAGTTGCTCCTTTTCCCGCGCGGACGGTAAAAGCCGGAATGGGTGAAAATCTTAGGAATCATGGTTCTAGGCGATGAGGCTAGCAACCCATCACTATTTTGATTCCACTTTCCACTTATACGCCCACAATCTTGCTAAAAGTGGCCTGCAGCTCTTGTTTCCTTAGGCTCTGTCTACCCCATAAGCCATAAACACGTGATTTATGTATGTGTATATTCTGAACCTCAAACACGGCTTCAACGATTTTCAGGAAATTTAGTATTAGGTTTCGGGGGCGATAAATCGATCTAGCTTTGTGTCATTTTTAAGAAACGTACTAAAAAAATGGTACTAACAGGTACTAGGTACTACAGGTACTATTTATTAAGCCGGCAACGTATCTGTAACTCTTCTATGCTATGGGTGTCTTTAGGCGGCGGTAATCACTTTCCATCATTTGACACGCGTGATGTTTTTCCCCAAACACAACAATATTCTTGAAGTAACCACCCAACAATATTATCTCATTCACCTGTAGGCGATATTTCGTCTAGTATATAATATAATCAAATTTGGAACGACATTAAAACATTTGCAAGACGCCCCCCGCTCCTTTGAAATCAGCGCCTCTATAGTTCCCGAAATGAATCATCGCCGAACAAAAAGAGCATTAACCACGTACATAATAAACCCGCTGAGAAATCGACCAAAGTTCCATATCCCCACCCGCGTACTACACAAATAGAACTTTGTCTCACCTACCCGCGAACACACCTTGAGCAATTCGGCTTACAAGGTTCTAAATCTTAAGGCTACTCGAACGAAATGGAACCGTGTGGCAGCAAAGTAGCACTCATTTCCTTGTGGGAAAATTCGTTTTGCGAGCTGCCAGTTGGAGCGTTGAATGAGAATTAGTTAAGCACACAAAGTATTAACAGGGTACTGTTTAGCGCTGAGTTGACACTTTGCCGTATTAAAGGAAAGTCTTTGTGGGACTGTTTCTAGGTATTAAATTAATAATTCGGATGAGAATTTCTGCGCTTTGTGGTTGTGGCGGAAAATGCATGGAATTAACTTCATTTAAAATGTCCCTTGCACAAATACAATACAATACAATACAATAACTCTTTATTGAACACCACATATAACAATCAAAACAGAAAAAAGGTATACAGAAGTATTAAGGCAACAATAGGCGGCCTTATCGCTACAGAGCGATCTCTACCAGGCAACCATAACGGACCGGAGAAAAGAACAGATCTGAGCAGGTGGTGCAATTTAAAATAATCTAACTAATATTATAAATGCGAAAGTATGGATGGATGGATGGATGTTTGTTTGTTACTCAATCACGCCAGAACGGCCCAACGGATCTGGATGAAATTCGGCAGATAGATAGAGAAAAGTCTGGAATAGCACGTAGGCTACTTTTTATCCCGGAAAATTGCGCAGTTTCCGCGGGATAGCGATAAACGAATTCTTTGCAGACGAAGTCGCTGGCAACAGCTAGTATATTAATATACCTAAGTAACACACAAATAACACTAAACCTATTGTACGAGTATGGTTGTATGTATGTACAGATACATTATGACTGTATTGTATAGTGATTTATTGTTACACGTGAAATTAACACATCCCTAAAAGGGATCTTGTCCAGTTAACTTTAAAAAGATTGACACATGTCATGTTTACAAATTATTAATTTACTCGTAGTAAAAATAGTTCTTGTTTGACTATCCGCTTGAGCACACCGTGACCAAGGATCACGGTGTAAGGATACATAGATTGGGAAAAACAGCGGAAAGCGACTTTGTTTTATATTATTTAGTAACAATTATATGTCCTAAAAACATTTACAGTGCTATTTATTCAAACTAACCCAACTTCTGAAATATTAATATAAAGAAAGAAAGAAAAAAGAAGATTTTATTGAATCAGGCGTTACTTTGCGGAGGTCCATTTTAATGAACACAAAATATTTACCTTGCTACTCCGCTACTTACGTGCAAGATAACCAAGCCTGTGCGAAATATATACGTTTTGCATGCAAGCCCTCCCACCACTACTGCCACACAAAACGCACACAAATCCCACAAACTTAATTAATCCTATCACCACACAAACACCCGTAGAGGGATCGAAACGCGCGTCAGTGTTTGTGTGGTGATAGGATTAATTAAGTTTGTGGGATTTGTGTGCGTTTTGTGTGGCAGTAGTGGTGGGAGGGCTTGCATGCAAGACGTATATATTTCGCACAGGCTTGGTTATCTTGCACGTAAGTAGCGGAGTAGCAAGGTAAATATTTTGTATTCATTAAAAAAAGAAGACATTTATTAATTTTACAAGACACACAAATATAAGAGCATCAACACTATTCACTTTGCAAAGGCGACTCTTGCAGCGATGTAGTGTCTTCGTATTTTCAAATAATTAGAAAAGGCCAAATAAAATACACACCAGACGCGCCCCACAAAAGGAAAGTTTATTCCAGTTAAATTGGTTCAGTAAATCGCGGGACAAAATGGAACAAACGCACAGCCGCATCAATCTAACTCGTAAGACAAATGACGGCGTCACTGGAGTTTGGAATGAAGAAGACACAATAGGACTTTATAGTTGAAAGGGAAAAACGGGGCAAGAGCGAGTCGGAGTAAGACAAAATGCTCTATGTATAAAATAGAATTTGAAGTCTGAATTCACTCACAGTAGGGTACGCTATAGTTTGCATTACAAGAATTAGAGTGAGAGAGAGAGAGAGAGAGAGAGAGAGAGAGAGGGTGAAACATTTATTTAAACACATTCAGTACATTTTCGAAAAATAAAATAAACAGAAAACAAACAGTCAATGATTTTATACGAAACGAATAGTTAGTACCGATTATGGGGTAAAATGGGCCCACTCAGAATAAAGTTGCATAATTTAGAATTGAAGGTTTATGAATAACTAGCTTCTGCCAGCGACTTCGTCCGCATACAATTACACTTACATTAGGCAGCTACGACCTTTGAATTTTTTTTGAGAACTATGTAATTTTCCGGGATAGAAAGTAGCCTATGTGTTATTCTATGTTACCAGCTAACTACGTTCCAAATTTTATCCAAATCCGTCGAGTCGTTTTAACGTGAAGAAGGTACAAACATACACATTCACATCGTCACATCCATCCATCCATCCATCCATCCGTCCTCACAAACTTTCGCATTTATAATATTAGTAGGATTGACCTTGAATAATCATGCTTTTTAGTTGAGACACAATCATAAATTAACATAAAATCTCGACCAACATTCACTCCAAAAAAACCAACGTTATTCAACTAAGTAGTCACAAAGCAAATCTCTCAATCCAATCCACCAAAAAGGCAATCAATCCAAAATCACCTCAACCCTTTGACTTGAAAAAAAAAACCGCCATCTCATTACCACACAAAGCGGCAACTTTGGCAACCCTATCATTAATGGGCCCTAAGTAATCAGGATCGCAGCCCTAGTGGCAAACATTTATCTAGAACGCGCCTTAGGGCTGTCACAGTGCGAAATTACATCCATTTGCATGCAGATGTCAGACTGAGGAATTAAGTCGGTCGCTCGCCTTTGACTCGATGCAAATAACTCTAGGAAATTAACTCATCGATATGGTAACCCTAGCGCCAAAAATAAAGCCACGTCTTATTAGTCTAGATTGTATCTGCTCATGGGCTTTTGATTAGTTTTTGGTGCGGATTTATTTCGTCATTTGTGTGGTATTATATTCACGTACATTTGTAGTTAGTAAAGTCAAAGTCAAAGTCAAAATATCTTTATTCAATATAGGCTTTACAAGCACTTATGTAGTGAGCAGGTTCTCTGCGTATCTTATACAAGATTCTTTAGACTATAAACTAATACAGAATATTTAGCGAGTGGTTGAACTGTACCTATAAACTTGCGAGGCAATTAAATGGTGTGCTTGAAGTTCCCAATCCACAATGGATTCGAGTGGGAACTAATAGCCCAAGCTTTCTCATTCCGATAGACCTAGAGAAGAAGATGAAGCGAAATCACAAAAATGCCACGGCTTTTTGTAGTAGTAGCCTTAGTTCGGTAGTTTTATATAGTAGGTATAATATTACGTTAGAAAGACAAGCTTTAGTAAAAAAGCTACCTTTGTACCCCTTGGTTAAGCAACTCTAAACGACCGCCGAGTTCTCAATATTTTGTTTTCAATAGTTTTGCTCTCCGTCATTGACAGGTGATCCATGGGTACTTCAATTTCAATCGCGCGGTCAATCTCGCTTCTGATCTCGCGCACTGACAGTCTCGCTTGTGATTGATTAGTCGGCTGCAGTCACTCGTCAGTCAGGCTCCCTTTAATTATTGGGAATGTTTGCGTTGAGGGTGGATTTCGAGGTGCATTTTTACTGTGTTTTTGTTGGTGATTTAGATTATTTTATTGCATGGAGATTATCTAAAGAGCAGTGGATATTATTCACCATAAGTATTTAATCAGTTCAGTGCAGGTGGTAGGGCCTTGTGCAAGGTCCGTCCGGATAGCTACCACCATCTTACTCACTTATCCTGCCGCTAAGCAGCAGTGCTTGCACTGCTGTGTTCCGGTGTGGAGAGTAAGACAACCGGGGAAATAACGGGCACAAGAGGCATTTCATCTTAGCCCTCTAGGTTGGCAACGCATCTGCAATCCCTCCGGGGTTGCGGGTGTCTATGGGCAGTGGTGATCGCTTACCATCAGGTGACCCACTTGCTCGTTTGCCTTCCTATTCGCATTAAAAAAAAAGTTTTTCAAAAATTTACTAAGATTTTTTTGGTTCGTTTCAGTGTATTTGTTGTTTTTTCTGTCAAGTTTCTTATGGCACATTAATCAGTCTACCAGATTTAGAATGCTTTTTTATCAATAGTGATGATGATGATGATGATGATGAGTGGTCCATGGCCGAAATCGGTCGGAAGGATCATCATCATCAAATACTAATGGAACGTGGAAATTTGTTGACACGAGTATACGATACCGTGTGCATATCTTGGACGTCGTCATTAACTTACCTGAAACAAAAGTTAAAAAGTTATTACTTAAAAGTCATATTGCAGTAACCAAGTTAAAGCTAAAGTCGTTCATTGCTCACACAACTTACATACAACCCGTAATTTATTAAATATTTTTTAAGAACAAAATGCTCGTAAGAGACACTAAATTGAAAAGGTTGGGCTTTCTCTATAACCGGTGTCCACAACAATATAATTATAACGATTATGTTTAGCGAAATGTGTAAAAGAATATTGTATTTATTAGAACTGCTTATAAGTTATTTTTGTAGCTAATGAGACAATAATATGCCAAGTATAGTTAACACTCGTATTAAAATGAATACGACCTAAAATAGCTCCTTGAGGCAACTACTTTGTCAATATGAAAATGCGGAGCTTATTAGTCCTGTGACAACCCAGTGGATGATGGAAATAAAAGTCTTTCATAAGTCACGGAAATATAAGCACGCCAGGAGCCACAGACGAGCCTTTGCAAGACTTAATTAAAACAGAACGGAGCAAAGAGTATGGACATTAGCAAAATAGAAGGCAAAATGTATATTTTTACGGTTATAATAAAATGCTCCAAGCGTAATTGGAGGCAGCGACACGTTTTTGTAGCTTTCGTTCTAAATATTTTTGATAATGTTTTCAGGACAATGAGTTTTCGAATGTATACAGGTTTTATTTTTAGTTCAAAAGCCAGCTACGAGTGCATTAAAGTTGAATCCTGAGCAACAATTTCAACTGGATTACTCGATAGACGGTCAGAGATTCTGATTTGACCACAACCTTTAGTATTCACCTTATTTTAATTCTGGATTCTGTGATTGTTTTCTAATTAGTACAATGTTGGTTTGCTTGTCACAGTCATGCAGTCAGCTTTGAAAATGGACTTTTGCATAGCTTGAAGCTGTTGGTGATAGTTACGTACAAGCCTTGTGCTTAGTTTGGGACTGGGTCAATTGGTGTAATTTGTCCTAAGATATTTATTATTATTATTATTTATAATTATTTAAGTTTGATTTCTTTCGAAGCTGGGAAGGGTTTGTATGTTAGTGTGTGTGGATATATAATATTCATGTGTCGCACACACGTAGTTTCACGCTTATCGTAGCAGCGGAGCACCAAGGTAACCATTCTTGTTCATTCAAAGAACCATTGCAAAGGAATCTTCTACAAAAAAGCCTTACGTCACTTATCATGAAAAATGCCAGACATAATCAAATAATTCCATGAAAACCAGATGAAAACGGTAATATACTGTCACGTCTCCTTAGCTGTATTCTCGTAAATGTAATATCTAGTTAGGGAAAACATTAATACGTCTTTCATCTACGCCGCCCGCGGCGATCAGACGGACGCTAAGTAAATCGTGTCACTTACATACACAAACGTTTACGGCATATCAAACTGGTACAAACACGCGTGCCATGTTTGCATTGGTCTCATAAAGCTGAGACCCATACTGACCTATACTTAGATATGAAATGGCAAATGCGAAATAAATCTACGTTACCAACGACGAAAAAGTTGCCATCGGGAATGACTTTTTATTTATTTCTATTTACAAATTTTTGACATTTTATTAGCTTGAGAGCCTGGGTGATAGGTAAACTAAGCAATAAATTAAAAAGGTCATCTTC
Source organism: Pandemis heparana (assembly GCA_963854515.1). NCBI lineage: Eukaryota > Metazoa > Arthropoda > Insecta > Lepidoptera > Tortricidae > Pandemis > Pandemis heparana. The sequence continues at coordinate 1,653,518 of OY978019.1, read as the reverse complement.
GTCATTTTTGAAAACGTCATCGAGTTAATAACAAAACACTGTCTACGTTGATGCAATTCGGCACGGAATTCGAGCCCATTCATACATAATGTTTTTGCTTTTCGATTTTCCTAAAGGCGAGGGCGATTTTTTAGAGTAGTGCTGTACCGTGATCAGAATGATAAGTGTAACGATTGATCGATTGATTGACCAAAAAGACGTGTATTGTGATAAATTAAGAAAATGATCGAAAAATAAGAGAATGATACATTGGTCGATGTTTTAAGTGTTCGGCGGAAAGGGTTGACTTATTAATTTTTTTTTTATGCGAATAGGAAGGCAAACGAGCAAGTGGGTCACCTGATGGTAAGCGATCACCACTGCCCATAGACACCCGCAACCCCGGAGGGATTGCAGATGCGTTGCCAACCTAGAGGGCTAAGATGAAATGCCTCTTGTGCCCGTAATTTCCCCGGTTGTCTTACTCTCCACACCGGAACACAGCAGTGCAAGCACTGCTGCTTAGCGGCAGGATTAGCGAGTAAGATTGTGGTAGCTATCCGGACGGACCTTGCACAAGGTCCTACCACCAGAAAGCTTATTCAAACATTACGATGAAAAACCTTAACAGGAGTATGCAATTTTATTATAGTAACCTAACCACCTGCTAAGATATTCTAGAACAATTCTTAGACACACTTCTTCCATGCTGGTCTGGGAGTAAAGAAAAAACATATCATCACTCATCAGTACCAGTACGTACCAGTTGCTTCTCTCCCCGCGCAGATGGTAGAAGCCCACCGAGGTAACGGGCGAAAATCTTAGGAAACAGCTAGCAACCCATCACTATTTTGATTCCCCTTTCCACCAATACGCCCACAATCATACTAAACGCGGCCTTCAGTTCGTTACCTTAGGCTCTATCTACCCCGTAAGCGATAAAGACGTGATTAATGTATGTATTCTTATACACTTTGTACAAGTAGAAGTCTACACAATGTTAGGTACCAACAACAGCATCGCTATAAGAGCCCGACTAAAACTCACTGGACTGCAAACGAGTCTAAATCCGTCCTTTATCCGTCCAAAAAACTATCCGCCTGACGTATTTCCCATCCCTATTTAGTCCGCATTTTTCCCGCACGCCAAACCCGATGCCAGGCGTGAACAATGTGCCTTAATGAATGCATTTCGAAGGGGCCGTGGCCTTTGTGATAGTTCGTCCGTCCCTGCGACATGTAGTTTTTTTTTGCTGTAAGTGTTGATGCAGTATAAACACTTTTTTTAAACATCGGTCGCTCCAGAACGTATTAACTACTTACCCCCTTATTCATAAACGCCCTATAGGCCTCTGCTAACTTATTAATCGTTTGTCCTTATCTGTCATTTTGACATTTACCTTTCACAGATAAGGACAAACGATTACCTACTTTGTTAGCAGAGGCTTATAGAGCGTTTATGAATAAGGGGGCTAGTACCTATTTGGTAAAAAGCATATGATCTTCAAAATATTATCTTAAACGATGTTTTGCCATATAACGTAAATAACGTAATGTGGCCTTTAGGCCTAGTTTCCAGAGGCCTTGTATACCCCGTAAGGGATAAAGACGTGATGATATGTACTTATGGATATAAAGATGTGATGAAGTATGAATTATGTATGTAAAGAACTATTGAAAATAAGAATATCTCGCTCCGCATGTACAGTCGAGTGCAACATCGGTGTTAATGAGTTTTTATTGCTTATAACATGTATGAAAGTAAGTAGGTATAATGCCCAGACTAAAAATATAGACTTAGAGGCTGGATAATCTCGTGAAATGTTCATAAAAACTCTTATATGCGCGAGAATTGAAAAGTTATACTGCATTATGCGAAATCATTAAAAAACCTACACTTAACTTAAACATACTCCGACATAATCATTAAAATCCAACCGTAATCCAGACGTTTTCCATATAAAAAGTCTCGCGCCGTCTTTTTGTGTTCAGAATAAAGCAACTCTGAAAAAGCGAACACATAACGCTCCTAAGCGCTTTGGAATCGGATGTACTCAGAACCGAAACGGCACAACTCCTTATCGAAATAAAGGGTTTTTGGAACGTTTTAAACTTGGGAACTGCTTCCGTTTGCAGTCGAAACAGAAAAGGCGTAAGTCTTTATAACGTTGTAGGCTTTTGGAGCGTTTCGGGTTTGTAATTTGCCATATCCTCTTTAGAAAAGGCCGAGGTGTTAGCTTTTGTCCACATTTTTAGTGCAGTAGAAGTAAAATGCATTCGCAGCGTTAGCGAGTTGGCTTCGGATTTGAATAAAGCACCGGATTAGAGATTTTGATTTAGGGTGCGAGCAAACCGCCACGTATATAGTGACGTGTCGTATGCGTCACGTTATCTCACCGTTTCTTCATACATTTTGTTGCGATTCCGTAACGTCACCGTTTTTTAAGCGGCGGTATGGTCGCACCCTTAATTGTTATTTTAAGAGGTACCTGTAGGTACGTTTGCGGTTGGACTTGTTGGGAATCTCAAAAAAAAAATACTCCAGACGCGTGTTTCACCTGTCTCCATAGCAACCTCAGCGGATGATGACACTCTGACAGCCGGTTCGATTGCTTCTTCGATAAATTATGAACGTCACCTGTGTTTTCCTCGTGCCTCAAAACGCATAGAAAATTAAATTAATTTCTTACCCCCTTATTCATAAACACTCTATAGGCTTCTGCCAACTTAGTAATCGTTTGTCCTTATCTGTGAAAGGTAAATGTCAAAGTGACAGATAAGGACAAACGATTAATAAGTTAGCAGAGGCCTATAGAGCGTTTATGAATAAGGTGGTAGGTATCTATATCATTATAGTTCTTATTGATTACATTGTTAAATACCTGAAACTTAATTTTGATAAATGCACGCGTCTTCCTGGACAGCACTATCTATACGTTTCGTAACTGTATTAATTTGATAACACACACGTGGATTTATTGCATCGCTATGTGAGTATACATTCACGTTGACATCTTTTAGGTTTGATTTTGTATGAGACTCGTAATCTTTAGAAATGTCAGACTAAACGACACTCACAAAACAACTCAATGCATTTTTAAGCTTCAAATAACATTTGCTCTTTTGCAGAAGCGTTCGGGAAACTCCCTTGGGGGAAGCGCGTGATGCAATTTTGTCCGTCCCGTCGGAATTTCGTTATTAGTATTTTGTGCAACTGCCTATAATGCCAATCGGTCAGGGGTCTGTAGGTACATAATGTGATCAATACATGAATCTTTTAGCTGGGGCACAACGAAAGTGGTAACACTCGTCGATATTTAGGCTGCTGAGGAACAGAACTGTCTATCAGCGTGTAGTTACCTGAGCGCTACAATCTGGCCGTTTTCGAATCAAGGGTTGAATGGGCATTTACTAGGCAAAAAGAACAGTGTAAATCATAATTAATATTTTGCATGCCTGATACTGGTGAAGTGTGTGAAACAATCTTTTATATTGTGACCTGTACTGTACCTACCACATCTTAAGCGAAATAAAGATATTTTGATTTTTTTGATTTTTATTTGATAATAATCATTTCCTCGTAAACTTAGTATATCCCTATCTCTACTATCCCTATCTATCTCTACTAATATTATACCTAAATGCGAAAGTATCTCTGTCTGTCTGTCTGTCTGTTACGCTTTCACGCCTAAACCACTAAACCAATTTGAATGTAATTTGGTACGTAAGTAGTTGTAGTCCCGGGGAAGGACATAGGATAGTTTTTATCCCGGGAGATCGCATAGTTCCCGCGGGATAGCGATAAACGATTTCTGCGCAGACGGAGTCGGGGCAACCACCAGTAATATTTGTTAAACATTTATTTGGGATAACATTGAAGCGCATATTTAATCGACGCAATTTTATGACCATTGAACACAGTAATATTAGCCGATTACTTAAAAAAAACTTTTGTCAAATAATAAAGTAAAACACAAAGCTACACTCGCTACTATTTTTAGCAACACACAAAAATTGCATGACATATGAAAATCGATGTATAACGACCGTGCGTTTCGAGAGGGGAAGTGGTTTGATAATAAATAAACAGTGTTAATAATGGTTAAATTTTTTACATGTTTAGGGTGGTTTCTACTCATATTTTACCTGCATTACATACTAGTAAGTTTATCATAATAATAAAATAAATAAAATAAAATAAAATGAATGATAACAAAGTACTTCACTTATAATAACTATGTACACTTTAAAACTGGTTTTCATGTCACAAGCAAGAGTTGCTTTATTTTTCTTTGGAATAAAATTACTATGGTACCTATCTCTGTTAAAAAAAAAATACGTGAAAAATATAAATCCTCAACAGAAATAAAAATGCGGAGCCCCTCTTTTGCCCGAATTTCATATGCCATAATGTAATGTTTGCCATAATGATCATTTGCCATAACCCTTTTTTTCTCTGTAACTGTAATTTTTTCAGGAGCATTGTAATGGCAATCCTGTAGATCTGTATAGGTTAGGTTAGGTTTGTTTCATAACAATCTGGAATAATTAACAAATAAAGAGAAAAAAGGGTTATGGCAAATGATCATTATGGCAAACAATACATTTATGGCAAATGAAATTCGGGCAAACGATGGAGAACCGCTACAAAAAGTTCTGAAAGAGCGAAATAATAGTCTCTTGACTTTAAGAATTAATTATTGATAGAGTTATACTTTAATTAAATAATTGTCTCTTGACTTTAAGAATGAATTATTGATAGAGTTATACTTTAATTAAATAATTGTCTCTTGACTTTAAGAATTAATTATTGATAGAGTTATACTTTAATTAAATAATTGTCTCTTGACTTTAAGAATTAATTATTGATAGAGTTATACTTTAATTAAATAATTGTCTCTTGACTTTAAGAATTAATTATTGATAGAGTTATACTTTAATTAAATAATTGTCTCTTGACTTTAAGAATTAATTATTGAAAGAGTTATACTTTAATTAAATAATTGTCTCTTGACTTTAAGAATTAATTATTGATAGAGTTATACTTTAATTAAATAATTGTCTCTTGACTTTAAGAATTAATTATTGATAGAGTTATACTTTAATTAAATAATTGTCTCTTGACTTTAAGAATTAATTATTGATAGAGTTATACTTTAATTAAATAATTGTCTCTTGACTTTAAGAATTAATTATTGATAGAGTTATACTTTAATTAAATAATTGTCTCTTGACTTTAAGAATTAATTATTGATAGAGTTATACTTTAATTAAATAATTGTCTCTTGACTTTAAGAATTAATTATTGATAGAGTTATACTTTAATTAAATAATTTCTGAATACTGAGAAGTGTGTCATAAAAAAATTAAACTATTTTCCAGACCCTCCAAGTGATCCCCGAAAGAGTCCTGTTAACGTACATAAACAAGAAATACTTGTACAACGGAAGTATATACGTCAAAAGGCACGGCAGGAGAAGCCAATACTACCTAAATATAGAAGCAACGACAAAGTGTACTTTTAATGACAACGTTACGGTAATTATTAAATCTGGGGACACGGTAGTGCCCCCGCCAAGACGAAAAAAAAGAAGGCGGGGCACTACTTACCATTTCTCGAACCGTTTTGTCGTATTTTAAACCTTGTTAATATATATTATACAGTGTTTCTCCCATAGCAACATCCATATTTGTATCTTCTGCAGAATTAAGGTATCTTTCTCAAGTTGCGGCCTTTACAAGTTTTCTGAAGAGGCATTTGGTATGTATAGATGTTTTTACTCTTTCACGCCAACGCGGCTGAACACATCTGAATGACATTAAGAACATACATAGATTGCTGTCCGGAATAACACATAGACTAATTTGTATCCTGGAAAATTGTGTATTTCCCGCGGGATAGCGATACAGGAATTCTTTGCAGACGAAGTCGCGGGCAACAACTAGTATTGTAATCTATATCTATCTATACTAATTATTATAAAGAGGAAAGATTAGATCGTTTGTATGTTTGCATTGAAAAGGCTCCGAAGCTCCTGGACCGATTTATACTTCATTTTTTTTTTTTTTTTTATATTAGAGGGGGCAAACGAGCAGACGGGTCACCTGATGGAAAGTGATCACCATCGCCCAGGGACAGGGGCAGGGCAGGGGAGGGGCGGGGCAGGGGGATTTAGGATGAGAAACCACAACATTCATTCATTGCGGCTCGTGAACTGTAATCTCTTTACGATTTGTACTAGAGTAACAATTGACGCCACGCAAATAAACTGTTTGCTAGGTAAGAAATAGTTGACCAGCCGCAATATAATGTTATTGTGGTTTCTCATTCTAAATTAAATGAAGCATAAGTATTCTTTCATCGTTATAATCCTACATTAATATCTCTGATGAACATTGGCTATAAATTTGATTCTACGCAGACGAAGTCTCGAGCAACAGCTAGTATTTAGTCTATCCCCTAATACAATATGAGGACGTGCTAGCGGATATGCCAAACTATTACCAGATGTCTTTTAATCGTATTATTTTAATTTTCAGTTGAATCTCGTTTTTTTGGAGAAACAACAAAACGAATACAAGCAGAGTTTTGTAGAGGCACATTTAAAGATTTGCGATATGTTAAACACGAAGTCAGGACTTGGGCCATATATAGCTTCTATGTTTCGCAATTCCGGTTTTTATTGCCCCCTACCAGCGGTAAGTGGTGCTTAAAGAAAATCAAGGCGTTACAATTTCATCATTAACCATTTGTAACTTCATCATTATCGGATTACATCATGATTTACATAAAATTAGATATATGTATCTCCATAATTTTTAATTCCAAATTTAACTTTTATTATTATCGTAGCTGCTTCGTTTGGTAGCCTCCGAGCTAATTCAATATTTTTCATTTGATTCGATCAGGTGGTACTTTGCTAGTTCCTTGCCGGCCTCGACTAGTAATATAAGTATGAAACTCCATTCGTGGCCGCTGCATTAATTTTCTTAAATGAAAGTGACAAAAGAAATGTCCTTACACAGCATGCCAGCCACCGGTCACGTTAAAAGAAAAAAATAATAAAAATGAAATTAAAGTATTCACTTTTAATTTTAAATGCTCAAAAGAAATATTGAAAAACTTTTTTCTCGCTATTTTTATTCCCATATAATATTTGAGAAAGCACTATGTAATCCTTTGTCGGAACAAAGATTGCTGAACTCGAATGGTAGACGGCTTCGCTAACGCTTGGCCTAGCATTATTCAATCAGGAATCTGCTTTTGTATAATCATCAATGTATATTTTTCAGGGTAACGTAAAAATAATGAATATGTCTGTTCCTGCGGATAATTTCCCAAATGTGTGGCCTTTCGAAAGGTGCAAGATCGCAGCTTCTCTGACGCAGTCTCCAACTAATGACTTCATCGCTAAGGCAGACGTTTACTTATATTTCAAGCAATCACCGCGGGCTGTTTGAACAATAATGGTACTGTATGGTATGCATTATGGTAAAAGCAATAACATACCGTGTTTAAGAAAAATATGTATATAAAAATTTCGATTTCTTGGATTATCTCTTGTTTTTAAAAACTACCATACTTAATTGTTTTTTTTTTAAATATCTAAAATTAAATAGATCGAAGTGAAATAAATAAATTGAATTGAAAATATCGTTGCAGTATTTTTTCCTGTTTTGATCTTTTTACACGAGTAGGGTAAACAGCAAGTGGGTCGCCTGATGCTAAGTGAGTCCTACTCGAAGCATTTCATTTGCCCGAATTTCATATGCCATAATGATCATTTGCCATAACTCTTTTTTTTCTCTGAAACCGTAATTTTTTCAGGAGCACTGAAATGGCAATCCTGTAGGACTCTAAAGGTTAGGTTAGGTTTGTTTCATAACAATTAACAGTTAATGAGAAAAAAGAGTTATGGCAAATGATCATTATGGCAAACAATACATTTATGGCATATGAAATTCGGGCAAACGATAGAGAATCGTTCTACCACCCATGGGCACCTGCAACTAGAGGATTGCAGATACCAAAATTGCATTGATTACAATTTGGATTATCATGTAAGTAACGATAAAAGTCACACGTTGCAGTAATCTGTACCTTTTAATTTGAACTTGGCTGGACACGCCGCCGCGTCTCTAGATAAATAAAAATGAATCAATGAAATTGCTACGATTTTTATCCTGACTAGATACGTCTTTAGTGCGCTTCATCCACATTCACTATTGAGGTTCTTATGATGAGTATAAATAGAAAAATCAAAACGACGTCTGTTGAGCCAGCAAGTATTAATATGAAATAATAATCTGCTAATACATGAGCTTATCGGTGAAAGAAAACAAAGTGTGTGAAGTTCCCAATCCGCACTAGGCCCGCGTGGGAATTATAGCCCAAGCCCTTTCACTCTGAGAGGAGGCATGTGCCCAGCAGTGGGACGATGATGATGGGAGATGATGATGAGATGACATATTATATACATTTCTCGAAAAGCCACCGTTCAAAGTTTCACTGTTAAAAACCTCTGTTCTGTCATGTTGTTCAAGAAGCGGGCGCTCACAATTTTCCCTCATTGTACACCGTGTTTTTTTTTGTGAATAGGAAGGCAAACGAGCAAGTGGGTCACCTGATGGTAAGCGATCACCACTGCCCATAGACACCCACAACCCCGGAGAGATTGCAGATGCGTTGCCAGCCTAGAGGGCTAAGATGAAATGCCTCTTGTGCCCCTACTCTCCACACCGGAACACAGCAGTGCAAGCACTGCTGCTTAGCGGCAGGATTAGCGAGTAAGATGGTGGTAGCTATCCGGATGGACCTTGCTCAAGGACCTACCACCCGCACAGACAGTGTGACAGAAGCGCGTTATATAGATTATCTCTGATCCAACTATTACTCATAACAAATTGTGTACTGAATTCGACCGTGACGATCAAATTGTTCCGTTTAAAAACCATTTCATCATTAAAAAACAGATAAACTTAAACGATATTTTCATTCGCAAAAACGCTGTTATTTTATATAATCCGTAGATCAGAAATTTTCCGCGTTATAATCGTACAGTTTGGACAAAACTAACCATGAAATTGGTCGCCATTTTACTACTCACGTTTACTATTATACATCACGTTGGGGTAAATATGTGCATTAGTTACCTAACATAATTTAATTATTTTCAAAGCCTTATCCAATGATCCGTCAAAATATTTATTCCGCAGTTGCATGCAACGGCAATACACAATGTACTCAATTGCCTACTCTAAATTTTTTAATGTCCTATCGGTGAACAAAAGACGTCAACCGTCAAAATTTCATTCACATAGCCCTTAAAGTTTAACCTCCTTATTAATAAACGTTCTGTAGGCATCTGCTAACTTAACAATCGTTTGTCCGTATCTGTCACATTGACATTTACCTATGACAGATAAGGACAAATGATTGCTAAGTTAGCAGAAGCCTATAGAACGTTTATGAATAAAGGTGTTGAAGTAAAGCGCTTTTGACATTCAGACAGACAAGTGGACAGGAGAAAACTATAATCCTTTTGCCATATTAGCTAGAAAACTCTAAACTTAAAAGTTACTAAGTCAATTTGACAGTGAATGATTTACAACTTACGATGATTACTACAATCATTTTGTTATATAGGGCCTGCAAGTCATCCCAGAACGTGCTAATGTCGTAGCGATTAACGAAAAATACGTGTCGGGTACAAAGATCTACGTAAAAAGATTTTCCCGACGCAGTCTCTACTATATCAACCTGGAAGGAGCAACCAAGCACGTTTGGGCTAACAATATTTCGGTAAATCTTCATTTTGCACTAACATTCGGCACCCAGTAAGTTTTTTATGTCACTTTTTCAAACATTTCAGATACATCTACTTTTCTACGAGTACCTTCACAATGAGTACAAGCGCAGTTTCGTGGAGGCACACTACAAGTTTTGCGATATGGTCAACAGCGATCCTTACGTCGGCCAAGCCGTCGCCTCGACCGGCATCCGTTGCCCGTTGCCACCGGTATTTGAGTTCCAACCACCCACCCATCAAACCACCCCACCACTCAAGCACCCAAGCACTCAACCATCCAACCACCCCACCATCCAAACACCTGATCACCCAAGCATCAAACCACCTGACCACCTAACTATTCAATTACAATGGTGGGACCATTCAAACAGCACTTACCATGACATCTTAATGCGTTTTTCCGAACCAATGTTAGATCGATCGCTGTGAGATCCATACTTAAGCGTCAAAAAATGACAGCTAAAACGTAGTTAGAATCGGAATCGAATAGCATTTTTACCACAGCTTTGGATTCTATTACCGTTACTTTATATCAGCTCTAAAATAACCGCGACGAGACCAGAAAATTTCACATCTGGGCGTTCTAAGAAAAAGGGTTAAGAGCGTGCATCCCTACTGAGCTGGCAACGTCGCATTTTTGGTGATTTTTTGCGATTATTTTACAGAAATTGAATGAAAGTGTCAAATATGCGTCTGTAGTGCACTTCGTTTTTGCACTAGAGACGCATATTTGAAACTTTCATTCAATTTCTGTGAAATAATCGCAAAAAATCACCAAAAATGCGACGTTGCCAGCTCAGTAGGGATGCACGCTCTTAACAGAACGCGCGCGATCTGAGTGCAGTCTGAGTAAAATAAATCAGCTTGTTCACCGTAAATAACCAAGTTACATAATCGGCACTGGTAAAACCAACTTAGGATGATTAATTTGGATTATTAGGTTTAGGTCCGGCGGGGGACCCCTAAGCCACGAATATGTTTGTTTTAATTTAGAAATAGTCTTTATTTTACCGTTATGTCCTGGTTATGTAAAATAGTTATGTACGGGGAACAAGAGGATAAATCTTATTTTTCCTAATTTCAGATTTTATTTTGGTAAAGGCCATCCATATTTTTTTAATAAATAAGCGAATAAACGTAAACGTACGTGTAGTATTATAAGTGAATGTAAATTCTTAATGGGAATAAAGATCTTTAAACCTAACCTAACGTCACACAATGAAAGGAAGGAAAAAGTGGAGGGCAGTAAATTCGTGATTCTTGATTCGTCGAACCCTTTCGTGATTTATAGAAGACAAAAAAATTAAATTAGTGTAATACTAGCTGTTGCCAGCGACTTCGTCTGCAAAAAATTCGTTTATCTCTATCCCGCGGGAACTACGCAATTTTCCGGGATAAAAAGTAGCCTATGTGCTATTCCAGACTTTTCTCTATCTATGTGCCGAATTTCATCCAGATCCGTTGGGCCGTTCTGGCGTGATTGAGTAACAAACAAACATCCATCCATCCATCCATACTTTCACATTTATAATATTAGTTAGATTATTTAAGGTTGGCTCCTAACAGGCTTAATGATTTCAGGGTTTCTACAAGTTAAACAACGTAACTGTGCCCGTTCAAAACTTTCCGAACGTGTTTCCATTCGAGAAATGTAAAGTTGACATCAAAGTCAACTTGCTGCCCGCTGAGGAGCCTATCTTCAACGTCGAGATCTACGTCTTGTTTAAGCAGAACAAGGGAAAGTGATGCAATAGCAGATGAATAAAGTCATGATGTGAAATGTGTCTTTTTTCATTGAAGCCTTTTCAGATACCGTACAAACGATATACATACCAAGGTTATGGTCGAAAATGGCACTTAAACCTTGGCTGTTCTACTTTATACATACATACATACATACACACACACACACACATATCGTCACGCCTCTTTCCCACAGGGGTAGGCAGAGACTACTTTGTTCCACTTGCTACGATCCTGACATACCTCTTTCGCTTCATCCACATTCATCAATCTCTTCATACATGCTCGTCGGTTTCGGGTACTCTATGATTCTACTTTATGATTTCTCGAAATGAGAATTAAAGGAATTTTTCTAGCAATAATGTAATAGCATATATTGAGTGGACACCGCGACGCGACAAGCGTGTAGGTTAACTTCCTTCTAGGTGGAGTAGATATTTGCGAAAGGTACTTGTGCTCAAAGTCTGGATGAGACCAGTGGGCTTATTGTCTAACTCGCTCGCAATCGCCATCGTGTTCATTTTGACAGTGCATGACATGTATGGGCTGACAATTGGCATCGGAATCAGCTGGCTGTCACATTCATACAAGAACTGTCAAAATGAACACGATGGCGATTGCGAGCGAGTTAGACAATAAGCCTACTGAACAACCGATGACGTGGTATCATGGCACGTTTTAGGGAAGCCAATAGGCATAGGTTCATACAAACTTACGCCAAAATTACCTTTCATTAACTGCTGATAACTCCATACACATTATAACCTAACTCGAGAGCTTTTCAAGTCAATGCACTGTTGGAAATAAAAAAACTATTACAGGATTTTGGTTTGCTGTATTGAGAATGACAGACTGACATACTTTTCTAAAAACAAAACTTTCTATCAAAATTAGACGTTTTAGAAAAAGCATTAAAGAACTACGAAAGAGTCCGCAACTCGCACTAATGTTAAAAAAGTGAAAATTCACTAACTTTGATTTTCATACAACTTTTCATGCTCGGCTGGTTTGGTGCCTTTTAAGCTGCAGTGGGCCTTCAACGTTTACACATTAGCATTATAGGGGGAATCAAACTAGTGAGGTAGGTAGTAGTAGCTTTATCGCTTATGATCTTAGGAATTTTACATCACAATAAAAAAAAACAATTAATAAAAAAAAACTATAATTAAATAAATACCTCCGCCAAACTAAATAATTATACTGACACAATAGTAACGCAATCTAAAGCATTGGTCACGGCTTTTTAACTCGCGTTTAGTTAGATAGCCTGTAATTACTTATGTATTGTATCTGCACACAGTTTAGGTATTTTCAGTGACAATACAATCAATTAACCTACCATTAAATAAAAAAAGTTTGCGTTTAAATAAAATATAATAATTGGCAAGAACCTAATTCTAAATAATTCCTCGGGCAGGGAACAAGATACTAACAGGGCCATTAGGTGTAGAGACAACAATCACTATGAACGTGATCGCTTGCGCAGTGCTGTTTGGCGCTGTTGCCTTTAGTGCCTGGGTACGTTTTTTATTTACAAACTGTTAGATGTGATTCTGTTTTGATTTTTTCTTTCCTTAAAATTCAATTTTCTAATGTTTTTGCTGAAGACACTACATTTTACGTTGCCTTGGAGCTTTATAATGTACAAATTTCAAGCCAAGCGAAATGGAAAAAAAGTTTGGAAGCAAACGAGAAATTTGTGATTTCATTTGTCTAATAAGGACCCCTTTTTTAGTTGAACTAGAATTTTAATTAAATGTTCACAACCTTATAAATTCTAGCCCGCTTCCACATAAGGGTGCGACCAAACCGCCGCGTATACGCAGTGACGTGTCGTATGCGTCACGTTTTCTCACCGTTTCTTCATACATTTTGTTGCGATTCCGTAACGTCACCGTTTTTTAAGCGGCGGCGTGGTCGCACCCTAAATCAATCTTCCGCAACATGCATCTTTGAACTATACTGATACACGTATCGGAATTTGCACACATTGAAATTTCTTCATTACTTAATACGCGTCGCATTGACGTAGCTTATAAAATAAATGTGATAGTAGATATAAAGTAAAGAAAGAAAGAAAGAAGACATTTATTCATTTTGCAAGACACACAAATATAAGAGCATACACATAATTTTATAGAAAAGAAACAACAAACAAACACAGACATAGAGGTTAGATCATCAGCGTTGTGTGTCTCCGCAAAAGTGAATCGGTCGCTGGCTCAGCATTACGCTGAGGTGTTAGACACCTGCAGCACTGATTTTTAGCCAGAACCGTCTGTGACTCAAGAAACGATACACAGACAAAATATACTACATAAACCATAAATTTTTACATAAGTAAAGTAATAAATAGATAGAACCCGACTTATGTGTGACTAGAAAATACATAAAAAATTATTAAAAAGTTTACAAAAAGGAGGGAAAACTATAATATATTGTTCAAAGTCAATAAAGCTGGCATATCAATGTACAAAGTGCTGCAGGACTATTTTCAGGATTTTTGGAGCGTCAATAAGCAGTAGTAGATAAATGTGATACCAAAAAAATTTGTTGTCGTTTATGTTTTAACTAGCTGCCTGCAATGGATTCGCTTATCGCTAACCTGCGAAAACTATGCTACCCTATGTCCTTCCCCGGGACTATCTTTGTACCAAATTTCAACAAAATTGGTTAGCCGTTTTGCCATGAAAGAGCAACAAACATCCAAACTTACATACTTTCGCCTTTATAATATTAGTAGGATTATTTAAATTATATTTTGTAGTGTTTGCAAGTAATTCCGGAGCGAGCCAACGTGGTGTCCTTTAACAAGAAATACTTGGCGGACCTGAAATTCTACGTCAAAAGACATGGCCGAAAAAGCAAATACTGCATAAACCTGGAAGGAACAACCAAACACGTCTGGGAAAACAATATATCGGTAAGATCAATTGATATAATTTTTGTAACGATTGATTAACTGGAAGAGTTCCCTTTAAGGGATAATTTCATATCTGTACATTACATCTGTTTGTCTTATTTCCTGTAAAATGATTGTTTTTGTACAGTTAAGAGTTACACATACACACAATTATATTATGTTGGCACGTCCTCTGGCAGGCATTATATTAACACCTGAATAATAAAGTTTCTGATATCTTAAGTGTCAGTTATCTTTATCTGTGATGTCGTCTCTGTTTCGCATTAAGAAATAGAGAAGGAATCATAGATAACTGACACTTAAGATAACAGAAACTCTACAGAGAGTGGTGAGACAGGGCCTTAATCTTTACACTTCAGGCAAATCTAGTCTTCTACGAGTACCTCCACAACGAGTACAAACGCAGCTTCGTTGAGATGAAATTCAAGTATTGCGACTTGGTCAGCAAGGACCCTTACATCGGCCAGGCCCTCGCTGCGACTGGAGTCCCTTGCCCTGCGCCACCGGTAATAATCATCATCATTATCAGAGAAAAGACGTCAACTGCTAAACATAGGGCCTTTACCGCCAATAATATATCAAGCTTTGAACCGCACACGCCGCAAGCATAGAATAAATAATAGTACTAACGTACAGAAAACTCTCTCTCGGAGTCGATTAAATAAATAAAAACTCTAGCCACGTACATTTAAAGCACAATCTAGCTCGCTCCTGATAATATTTACCTACAGCGATAATAGCCTACAGCCTCACTCCATCACATTTCCCGCAAAGCATTCATGCAAAAATAAACCGTATTACTACGCGAGAGCGCATCTTTTAGTTTAACCGTTTCAATCATAGCCGTTCACGACGTCACCGCGAACTTATTAGGGTTGTAGTAGTCATTGTTCGTTGCTAGGTAACTAGGTACACAAATAACGCGCGACACGGCCAGCGTGCGAGGCGAGGGGCAACCTACTGCCATTATCCTGCCCGGCAGGAGCGCCGATTGATCGTACCTAAACTGCGGAGTGTACACCCCCTGCCGCAAGTCAATAGCTAGATAATTTTATTGTGTTTAGTTCATAAATTATTTCAGGGATACTACAAGTTGAACAACATGTCAATTCCAATGGACAAATTCCCCAACGTGTGGCCCTTTGAGAGATGCAAGGTTGACATCATTCTTACCCAGTTACCGACCCAAGATTTTATTTCTAATTTCGAACTGTTCCTTCTTTTCAAGCAGTAGAACGCGCTATGGATCGGCCATTTTGTTCAGTGAGTGTTGTAGTTTTATGTACTAAATTAATAAATAAATAAATATTTATTTTAACCACTGTTTTGCATTATTTTTAACATTCATGAACATTACTGTATAAGGTGTGACCTGATACCAAAGGAAGCTCTAGTAAGGCTTGTGTTATGGGTACTAGACAACGATACGAGTATACGAGTTCTTGAGTCATATACATACATATATATATATATATATGACTCAAGAACAAAATTTCAGGTTTAATCTGTGTTCCCTTTTTTATAAAGTTTTGATACAGCCATACTTGAGATTAGGTATTAAATTTCATCATCGATATTTTTAGGGTTCCGTACCTCAAAAGGAAAAAACGGAACCCTTATAGGATCACTTTGTTGTCCGTCCGTCCGTCCGTCTGTCAAGACCCTTTTTCTCAAGAACGCGTGGAAGTATCAAGCTGAAATTTATATCAAATACTCGGGTCAACTGCCCCTTGGAGCTATGAAAAAATCAAACTTCTAAGCCAACGCAATCAAAAGATACAGTCGTTTATGCCGCAAATTTCCGCAACTCTCAGGGGAATCAAAACCTACAGGGTACTTCCCGTGAACGCAGAATCTTGAAATTTGGTATGAAGATAGGTCTTATAGCACAGATTAAGGAATAATTGCGAAAACTTCTGTATGACTGTATATATCTGTAATGTATGTCTGTCTGGTGGCGTTTTACACCTCCACGGAACTTAAATTATTTTTATTCACTTTTTTCTTTCTCTTTCTTATCATTATATCGCATAATATATTTTGTTTCGCTTTGACCATCAGTAGAGACTTTATACATCTCTACTATAGACCAATGTAATTTAAAGTACGGACTTAACTTAGGGACCTTTTACATCCCTTTTATAAAATGTATTAATTGTATTATAGGTAAGTTAAGTAGAATTTAAGTACTTACTATTGTAAATCTATTTTATTTTGAAAAAATGACTTTCTGCCAAGTTTCTTGCGGCGCATTCTTCTTGGCAATGATGGTCTTTCCGAATGCGCTGGTAGATTCAAAAAAAGACATGTAAAAGAGCCCTCGGCGGCCTATTTGCAAAATAAACTTTGACTTTTTGTATATATCGTAATGAAATGTATGTCTGTATATATCGGTGACCAATATAAAGTGACCCCACACTGCGTATAATTATGCTTTTGAGCAGGGCTCTGCTTACACTATACTTCATTTAATTTAGAATGAGAAACCACAATAACATTATATTGCGTCTGGTCAACTATATCTTACCTAGCAAATAGTACAGTGCAATAGTTTGGCAGCCGCAAAATAAAATTGTTTTAATGTCACTTTATTTGCGTGTCGTCAATTGTTACTCTAGTACAAATTGTAAAGAGATTACAGTTCACGAGCCGCAATATAATGTTGTTGTTGTTTTGTCATCCTAAATTAAACGAAGTATAGTTAATAGATATTTATAGATAATGGTACGGAACCCTCGAAAAGTTTTGATACAGCCATACTTGAGATTAGGTATTTCTTGATCGATATTTTTTAAATGCATGTTTGCTATTTATGAAACACAATCTAAAGTATTCCTCCAGTGTACAGCGAAGATGTGAAAACAATTAAAACTTTGATCTCCGACTCCACTCAATTATAAAGGTGCCTTTACACGATGCGGAAGCTCGCCCGCGCAAAGCTTCGGCTGAGCTTCTTTGTAAAAGTTTGTTAGCCTAGCTTTCATAAGGTTGGATTTGTTGATACGAAACGTGATTCGTCTTTGCTACGATCTTGGGTTCCGCCCTTTTTGAGGAAACGGGACCCTTGCAGGATCGATTCGTTGTCTGTCTGTCAAGACTCTTTTTATCAGGAACTCGTGAAAAAATTAAGTCGACATTAGTATCAAATACTGAGGTATATGGTCTCTTGCGATTGCGTTTTATATTTTACTAGCTGTTGCTAGCGACTTCGTCTGCAAAGAATTCGTTTATCGCTATCCCGCGGGAACTACGAAATTTTCCGGGATAAAAAGTAGCCTATGTGTTTTCCAGACTTTTCTCTATGTATGTGCCGAATTTCATCCAGATCAGTTGGGCCGTTCTGGCGTGATTGAGTAACAAACAAACATCCATCCATCCATCCATACTTTCGCATTTATAATATTAGTTAGATTATTTTTTATCTATGTTTAGAAAAAAACAAGTTGCGGTCGCTCATGCTAGCCGTAATTAAAATTGGATCCAATAATAATTGCTTTCTATCAGGTAGCTGGAAGTAATTAATCCGAATTGTATCCGTAAAGATCTCAGAAATAAATACCAATTCAGTTTTAAAACAATATTCAGGAAGCTCGTTCGTCTGATGCTTTTGTCCTAGCAAAGGTTTTTGGGGTGTACCGGGTGTGGAGGATAAACTCCTTTTGTAGCTGGCCTTTGTAAACCTCGTGACAGCAGCATCTCATTTTTTATAACAAAACTTCAGTTCGTTACGAACCACGACAGGAGGTGCTGCTGCCACGAGGTCATCCATTCTTTCATGTACTAGTTTCTTTATATTCATTTTATTCATTAAAAATCAGTTAATCATCATAATTTGTTTTCATTCAAAAGATACAGTCCACTAGTTCGCCACATTTTGGTCCATTCTCACCTTCATTTACCAGCTTTTCATTATTGACGTTGACATTGTCATTATTGATTTTTCATTTTTTTGATTGTCACATTTCGTAGTCGATTCATTAGTAGTAGTAGATTTGATTTTCGTGCGGTTTCTTTTCGTGTCGTGATGGAAAGAGTAACGCGATCACGAGCGCACGCGGCCGCGGCCGGAACTGCGCAGCATCACGAACAGGAACCAAACGAGAGTCCTCGTGGCAGCACCAGCAGTAAACAGCCTGTTTCTCTCGTGACAAGGTCGGTGGCGAGTACGTGTAGCGTACGTACTGCAGTTGAAGGTCACGGTCGAGAGAAACGGGCAGACGTGATGATGTCTCCCGGAGCTTCACCACGCTCAGTTAGGTCCGTACCTAGGGAGAAATCAGCGGCTCTTTTACGCCGCAGGAAGGAGCTTATGTTTCAGCTAAAGAAGATTGAGCTGGAACAACAACTAGCAGAAGTCGATGAATTGCTAGCTAATGATGGAGAGGACGAGGATGCGTACGTCCTTCCTCTGTGCGATGAACCGATCGACGAGGAGCGAAATGAAGACGCACAACGGCTGCGGCGTGGTGAATGGCCACATCACACGGAGTCCGGCGTCGACGTGAGCTTTCCCGTCGGGAGGAGGGGTGCTACAGACAGTGTGGCACAGGCCGACGCGAGCCGTTTAGCGGCCGTCGACCAGAACGACAAGTCATACGCAGACAACAAAAAAGTAGCGTGTGCTACGGCGGGTGACTTGTCAGAAGTTGATAAGTTTGTCAGGGCTATCAATAATTTAGCTTTGAGCTCTAGCATAGGTTCAGGTAATAATAACTTGAGTTTTTCAGGCAAGCCTGGAGAATGGCTCCTTTTTAAGGCAGCTTTTAAGGAGGCCGGCGACAGGTCGAAGTTTTCGAAACTTGAAGAAGTCGCTCGCCTTAGGAAAATGATCAAGGGTGAGGCATTGGAAGCCGTTTCCGCGCTTCTAGTGGGTTGCGCTGACCCAGATGAAATACTAGATGCGTTGGAGCGCCGCTTCGCCAACCCGGATCAAATAGTCGCAGAACAGGTGAATATTATTAAGTCACTTCCTCGCTTATCAAATTTCGGTAAAGATCTTTGTACTTTTGCAAGTAAAATACATAACGCGCTAGCGACGTTACGTTTATTGCACAGACCGGAATATATTTTGAGCCCCGAATTGCAACATAGCGTATTATCTAAAATGACGCCATTACTGCGCAGTCTTTATGTCAATTTTGCAGCAGAGGATACGAGCGGCCATCCTCCAATGGAGTTGCTGTCCCGTTTCTTGAATAGGGAAGCGGATCGACAAATGAAGTTCGGCGGCGCGGTTTACCAGTCTGTTTCGACCAATTCAGAGACGTCTCGAGCGATGTCATCGGGCAACCGCGCGAAAGTTTGTACGACGGTTAGCTCTTCTAAGCTTTGTGCTTGCAAAAATGGTGAGCATGATTTATTACATTGTACTAAATTTGCGTCGATGTCAGTAGATGACAGATGGCAGTGGACGAAAGAGAATCATTTCTGTTTCAAGTGTTTGAAAGGTAAACATAGACAGTTTGTTTGTAAAGCAAAGCCGTGCGGAGTTGGGGGATGTTCAAAAAGGCATCACGAGCTACTTCACAAACCAGAGGTAGTAAATGTGATAACGCCGGCTCCAAATATGACGCCACCTTCTTCCAAGTGTGACCAAGCCGGAGAAGGGCGACCAACTGTCAATGTAAGCGTTTCACCCATTAAAACAGAGTCTGTGACTGCCGCGAGTACGCCTGATGATGATACACCGCTGCATAGACGCGTTTTGCTGCAAATGGCGCCGATAACTATATACGGGCCAATAGGTTCGATTGACACGTTTGCATTGCTAGACCAAGGCTCAACGGCGACACTCATAGACGCATCGGTTGCATCGACCCTAGGTTTAGAGGGACCGTCGGAACCTTTATTTATTGATGCTATTGGCGGACTCCAAATTAAAGGAGTCAAGTCGCAGTACGTTAATTTTGATATTAAGGGGAAGTTCTGCGATGACGTGTACCGTATTAATGGGGCAAGGGCATTAAATAACTTGTCATTGTCCGGTCAAACAATTAACAGAGATGTACTCAGAAGTTGCGAACATTTGGCTGATATTGAACATTTGTTATGTTATGACAGCGCTGTACCTGCCGTATTGCTGGGACAGGACCAGTGGCCGCTGATTGTAAGCTCCGAGATTCGTCGAGGGAAGCCGTCGCAGCCAGTAGCTTCACGCACGGTCCTCGGATGGGTTGCTCATGGTACGAGTCACAGTACAGCACAGCCAGTTCACTACAGCAGCCATCATGTTAGTACCAAACTTTGTTCTTGTGATGTAGAACTAGAGGCTCTCATCAAAAGTCAATACGCTATAGACGCAATTGGTGTAACTAAAAAGGAATTACGAAGTACTGCCGATGAGAGAGCTCTTACAATTTTAAAGAAAACTATAAACAAATTGCCTGAAGGGCGGTTTGAGGTCGGGTTGTTATGGCGAGAAGATGATTTTAAGTTTCCACCTAGCTACGGTTTGGCGATGTCGCGGTTGCGCTCTACAGAGCGAAAGATGGATAAAGACCCAGCTTACGCAGCGCGGTACACGGCGCAGATTAACGACATGTTAGCCAAGGGATATGCGGTGAAGTGTGTCGATTCGACAATAGAATCTGACAGCGGTCGTCGATGGTATTTGCCGCACTTCGGCGTCATAAACCCTAATAAGCCCAATAAGTTACGTATCGTTCACGACGCGGCGGCACAGGTACAAGGTGTTAGCCTTAATTCCGCTCTACTTATCGGCCCGGACCTTATTCAACCTCTGTTGGGCATCCTGCTTAGATTTAGAGAAGGAAAATATGCATTGACCGCCGATATTAAAGAAATGTTTCCGCAGGTGAAGATCAAGCAGAGTGATCGCGAGGCTCAACGGTTTTTGTGGAGAGGTGAAGATAGAGAGCGCGCGCCTGATCAGTACGAGATGTCTTCTATGATCTTTGGTGCAGCCTCATCTCCGTGTTCGGCCATTTACGTCAAAAACTTTAACGCAGAACAGCATGCTGATCAGTATCCTGACGCCGCGCGGGTGATCATCGAAGATCACTATGTCGATGACTGCATAACCAGCCTAGATGATGAGCTCCTGGCTACCAAGTTGGCAGCAGACGTGACTACCGTTCATCAGTTAGCAGGATACGAAATCAGAGCGTGGGCGTCCAACAGCCTCTTAGCTCTCTCCGACGTGCCAGAAGATCGTCGCGATCCAACGATGGTGCAGTTGAATCATCATGGGAACGCGTCTCAGCGAATTTTAGGTTTACTTTGGAGCCCAACTAATGATACATTAAGTTTTACTCTTAATTTGAGTCGTCTCCCACCAGAGGTCAGCACTGGTAAAAAACCGCCCACCAAGCGACAGCTTCTTTCCATCGTCATGAGTATTTTCGACCCTATCGGTCTCTTGGGACCTATTGTCATACAAGGTCGTATGCTGTTTCAAGACGCTTGGCGTAGTCAGATCACCTGGGAGGAGAGACTGAAGCCGAAAGAAGAAGAAAAATGGGTTCATTGGCTTCCTCAATTATTTAACGTGGCTCATATTAACGTTCCCCGATGGTATCAAACAGACCTGGCTCCAGTACGACGAGAGCTACATGCATTCTGTGACGCAGGAGAAAATGCGTACGGAACTATTTGTTACTGGCGTTTTATTTATGAAGACGGTCATATTCGGGTAGCATTGGTAGCTAGCAAGTCTCGTGTAGCTCCATTAAAAGCAGTATCAATACCGAGGCTTGAATTACAGGCGGCATTACTCGGAAGTAGATTGGCTACATATGTCGCGCGAGAACAAAGAAGAAAAGCAGGACGGATTCGCGCACTGTTTTGTCTTGGCTTCGGAGCGATCACCGTAATTACAAACCGTATGTCGCTCATAGAGTAGCGGAAATATTGGATCTTACATCTGTTGAAAGATGGCGCTGGTTGCCATCAAATGAAAACGTAGCAGATTTATTAACGAAAGTAAATGCTGCTGAATGTTTTTCTAGCGACGGCGTTTGGTTTAATGGCCCTGAATTTATTCACAGGTCTGAGAACACATGGCGCAAAGAGCCGCCAACGCCAGAGGCAGGTGCGGTCGCTGACGAGTTGAGGGTAACAGTCACTCAGGTGCAGGACTCGTCGGTCTCGCTACCAGTCACACCCGATGTAAATCGTTTTAGCAGGTGGATGAAGTATGTACGATCAACTGCTATAGTAGTTAAGTTTTGTAGATTGTTGTTAGAAAGTAGAGATCATTCGCTCGGTATAGGACAAACGAGTACGAGAGTTCCCAACCAAAGGTACTCTCCGCCAGCGCAAATTCTATCCACTGAGGATTTGCGAGCCGCGGAAATTGTAATATGGCGTAGAGTACAAGCACAACACTTTTCTGCAGAGGTTGGGAATTTATTGAAAGCGGGCCCTATACCGAAAAATTCAAAATTAAAAAAGTTAAATCTTTTTATTGACGCGGACAACCTTCTACGACTAGGAGGACGAATTGATAATGTCGAGAATGTCGACACGGTTACGCGCCCTCTCGTTTTACCTGGCAAGGATCGCGCCGTTCGACTGGTAGTCCAATACTACCACGAGCGGTACGGTCATGCGAACAATGAAACTGTAGTCAATCATTGTCGGCAGGTTTACTGGATCATTGGACTGCGAAATGTCGTGCGCACTGTTGCGCGTGACTGTCTGCAATGCAAGATTCGCCGCGCAACTCCCGTTGTCCCGCCGGAGGGCGCTTTGCCCACCGAGCGCCTGGCTCATCACAGGCGCCCCTTCACACACGTCGGGCTGGACTACTTTGGCCCGGTGTTAGTCTGCGTTGGTCGTCGACGAGAGAAACGTTGGGTAGCACTGTTTACTTGCCTCACGACGCGTGCGGTGACACTTGACATGGTCAGCAGCCTATCGACAGATGCAGCTATCATGGCCCTCCGTCGATTCATAGCAAGAAGAGGTTGCCCTGCTACTATCTCCAGCGACAACGGCACTGCGTTCCGGGGAGCAGATGTGGAGTTAAAACGAACGCGCAACGAAGTGGATGCAGCTATGAGAGAGTTTGCTACAAATAATAATATCACTTGGAAGTTTATACCGCCAGCAGCGCCATCTATGGGCGGTTCGTGGGAACGTTTGATCCAGTCAGTGAAACGAACCCTTAAAATAACGTTAAAAGAAAGGGTCCCCCGTGTTGAGACGCTAGCAACTCTCTTAGCCGAAGCTGAACACATTATCAATGCGAGACCTCTAACGTATGTATCCAGTGAAGCTGATGACTTCGAAGCACTTACCCCTTTACACTTCATTCTGGGGTCGGCGCCCGGCATACAATCAACTTTTGGCGTCACAAATGATGATGATTTTATCCTCAGAAAGGAATGGCGAAAAGCCCAGAGGCTTGCTGACCATTTTTGGGCGCGTTGGGTCAAAGAATATTTGCCATCCCTTCGGCCTCCACACTACAGTGGCACTGGCACCGAATTTAAAGAAGGCGATCTGGTTCTTGTTGCTGATCCAGCCCTGCCACGGAACACTTGGCCCCTTGGGAGAATTACCCAGCTGTACCCAGGCAGAGACGGCGTCACGAGAGTAGTTGACGTGTTGACTCGTGGAATCACCTTAAAGAGACCCGTGACCAAGATAGCCCCTCTGCCCGTGCACCGCCGCGAAGGAGGTTCAAGTCCTGCTCCCGACCAGCACCTATTTATCCTCGACCAGCACTTATCGTGATTCATCACTGGAGGGGCAATGTGGAGGATAAACTCCTTTTGTAGCTGGCCTTTGTAAACCTCGTGACAGCAGCATCTCATTTTTTATAACAAAACTTCAGTTCGTTACGAACCACGACAGGAGGTGCTGCTGCCACGAGGTCATCCATTCTTTCATGTACTAGTTTCTTTATATTCATTTTATTCATTAAAAATCAGTTAATCATCATAATTTGTTTTTATTCAAAAGATACAGTCCACTAGTTCGCCACACCGGGTTTGACAGGTTTCCCTTTTTAGTTAATTAGTGTCGGGTTACATGCCGCAAAAATCGTAGCATTATGGCTTGCTCGAGATGTTTGTTACGGAGACTGGGGATACATCATTCGATATTTTCTAAAACCACCGATTTACTAGCCTTAAAGCCCATTTAGACACATGCAAGAATTGTATGCCATTTTAGTTAGGTACATTGCAAAGTTTGTGCGTTCCGGGTTCGAATCCTGTTAAGGGTGCGACCACACCGCCGATTAAAAAAAGGTGACGTTACGGAATCGCAACGAAATGTATGAAGAAACGGTGAGAAAACGTGACGCATACGACACGTCACTGCGTATACGCGGCGGTTTGGTCGCACCCTAAGGGCATATATTTGTGTGATGAGTGATGAGCACAAATATAATATAAAATAAATATTAAATGAATATCAGTCCCTCAATTTTTCCCACCCTCAAATTCAACAAAAGTATCAGACATCGGTTACTGCGTAGTACATTGCGTAGCGCTCTACGTTACGTGCTACGGCGTAGCGATCGCTGACATTCGTAGCACTAATTAATTTGCTCAACCGAGCACTTTATAATAAGCTAATCATTTACAGTTTTCACTGTCCGCATCTCACTGCAGCTTTATTTTAATATCTAGTTAAAACTTACAATTTTTTTTTTTTATAGGCTCGATCTTATTATGTTTACCAGCCAGCTCCAAATGAGGTCAAAATGAAAAAAAAAACCCTGCCCGGCTTTACAGCCTCTTCTCACCCCTTTAGGGAGCCTAAAACAGTTCCGGCGAGGGTGAATCGTAAAACCTCAACTTCCAAGTTCAGCAGTTTTTCCCCAAACGGCTCCTTGGAGACAGTTTTTCTTATAAATTCTCCTTTTTTTTTATTAAAAGTCACCTGGAATTTCTAGACTGTCGTAAAAAGCTGATAATACTACTTCGAAAAATAGTCTGCGCTAGCAAAAAATATTAAAATTGCTCTTGTTCAATCTTGGAGAATTATTATGGGATTGGACACTTGTGAAAATTCATCATCATCCACTTAGCCGGAAGAAGGTCGGTTCTAGTCATTGGGCCTTCCCGTAGGATCTCAACAACGACAATAATTGAATTCACGCTATTTGACTGCGCTAATAATAGTTCTCATAGCAACTTTAACAATTGTTTTGCCATCACACTTTCTACTGATGTTATTATATTAGAGTATTAATTATAATAATAATGATAATAATATCAGGGGGCGATTTTTGAAAGCATATCACTCGAAAGCGGAAAAATTGTGTATCGCTACCAAACTAAATGGCACCAATGAAATTTTCGACTAGTTGACTATTAATTAAAGCTGTATATTTTGTCTAATCTATTCGTATATCAAATTCAGCACAATTTGTCACCGCTTTCGAATGGCACTGCAAAGTCTAACTGATAGAGATCCCTCATAGGGATAACCCAGCTTTTGTGCGTATAGTATATCTTATCTTTTTCGTAAATTGTGTTTGTTCCTTTATTTTGTACGATACAACATTTACTTACTAACTACCACCTGCAGATTTCTCAACAATTCTAAAACACCTAGCTTGCATCTCTTACTAGCTAGCCTTTAAAAAAGGGACGGGGAGTTCAACAAATTATTGTCAAAGCTAGCTAGCTGTACAAAGGTGTCTATATGTAAGCAGAGCCAACTGTTGCCAACTGTTGCCACCGTTGTAGCGCCAGACAGCGCAGGTGGGAACGCATCGCCTGTGTACGCTCCGTATCGCAAGGGTCTCCTCGCAATATTGTTGCGACAATATTTTTATTGCAAATTCGATTTCGTGTTTAAAACGCGTACAATGTTGGGATGGAACGGCTTTAAGTGATTTGTATTGCAAATGGAAAGTATTTTTAACTAATAAAGCACGGGATAGTAAGGACAGTTATTGTAAAATTTTGTGACAATTTATTTATCTGGATGTTTAATGTGTTTATTTATTTAATAATCATAAATAAACCTTTTTTCTTTCTTTCTTATTAATCAACTTACTCGTACTGTCAAATTAAGATTGCAGGTACCAGGGAACAGATAAACATTATTTTACTAATAAATACATTACATACATACGTACAGTTCAGGCGTTAAACATATGTACGTTACCAAGACGTCAAAAACATCTATACACCTTTAGGGTGCGACCACACCGCCGCTTAAAAAACGGTGACGTTACGGAATCGCAACAAAATGTATGAAGAAACGGGAGAAAACGTGACGCATACGACACGTCAACGTCACTGCGTATACGCGGCGGTTTGGTCGCACCCTAATGCGATAAACAATAAGGCAGATGACACATAATAATATATCTGATATGATGGCTGTATTATATTTATTCCCTTGACTGTATATACATAAATCACGTTTTTATCCCTTACGGTTAAGACAGAGCCTAGGGTAACAAGACCTAAATGCCACGTTTAGCATAATTATTAAAAAAAATACGTTTAAACATCCTAGTCTAGAGCGCAAACAGTCTCTTTTTGTTGGCTGTACTTGCAATTATAATTTACCTCTCATATGTCTACACAATTTTAGTTAATCCGACCACTAGAAACATGGCTTAAAATTTTTTGAAAAGACCGCTTACATATTCACATACATGAAAACTTACGCACGAACATTGCATTCAATGAAAGCTTGTTAATAAACCCGCAAAGCGAAACGACCATCGACAAACCGTAAACACGATCGCATCATCCGCCCAATAAACACCGGCATTGACTGGAGCGATCCGCAGTCCCTTTTTAATAAACACACGGATTCCAAACAAGCATTGCAATTTCAAAATTTCATCGCAACCAATCGTCGGCCGGTGTTAGGGCGCGTAACACACAGCCCACTCCGTGCAAGTGCAGCAAGGGGGCACGCAGCCGCGGCCCGGGAGACGAGCTACGCCCGGGCGAGACCCAGGGTGTAAACAACCCCTTAAAATTATTAACCCCCCTCCAAACGTTCCCGTTCGAAAACGAACCTTCTGCTCATCGACGCGGAGTCAGCATCGGAACGCGTTATCTCCGCAGTGAGATATAACGATTTGTATGCTCGCGCTATGCACAGCGGAATACGGTTTGCTTTTCGAACGCTAATTCTGTTATTGCTAAGTATTCAGTAGATGTTGTACAAAGGTTGGGGGGCTTTTAGGGCCGGGGGATAGAGTTTGAATTTTCTTAGCAGGTTTTTCCGGGGTGGTGGGTGGTGGGGTGCCTCATTCATAATCACCAGGGCCGTCGAACGCCCAGGTGGCTTAGGTTTTAGATTTATCGTTTTGAGGTGAGACACACCACCGCACGATATAATTTGTATTGTTTTATATCGACGCGTCTGCTGGTACAACTTGTAATCGGGAATATTGGAAGCGTAATAAGGGTGCGACCACACCGCCGCTTAAAAAAAATTGGTTGCCTGTAAAGTCGGTATACGGGCGAAAGTTTTACGTGACAACGACTTTGAGTGGTAAAATAATTTTAATGTGAATATTCATTCGTATAGTAGGAAGAAGGACGTGTAAACTTGTATGCAGGCGCCTAAGCGAAATAGAAGCGCAAGACATGAACCGGTGTGTATGCCTATCTCTCTCACTCTCTCTCTCTCGCTCTTAGGCGGGCTAACTGTGCTCGAGTGGAAGGGACGCGTGCCTTTCACTTTTTATGTCTGTCTCTCTCGCTCTTAGGCGGGCTAACCATGCCCGCGTGCCTCTCACTCGCTCTCATTGTGAGCGCATAACGTGAGCGGAGCGTAACGCAGTTTCTTGAAGTGTCACCCGGCAAACCAATTTATAAGACGTTGTCACGTCAAAAACGGTGACGTTACGGAATCGCAACAAAATGTATGAAGAAACGGTGAGAAAACGTGACGCATACGACACGTCACTGCGTATATGTGTGTGTGTGTGCGTGTGTGTGCGTCTGCGTAAAGAGTTATTGTATTGTATTGTATTGTATTGTATACGCGGCGGTTTGGTCGCACCCTAATGTGGCTTTTGTATAATATGGAGTGGAACCTCATCACCATCAGATGATTCTGAGTCGAAATAGTTGAATGTGAATTAAAATAGCTTTATATAATCAGTGTTATTACAAAATTTAAATGATACATACTTCCGTTTATTTATATCGCAGTCAAAGTGAGATCGTATCGCAGCGATATAAGTTTATCCTATATTTTTATAACAGTAAAATGTTTAGTATTAACTATATACGTAACCATGTAATTCAAAGAATACTTACTTGATAATCCTAGATTTCATTAGACTCAGATATATATGTAAGTAATAATTAAATTTGAAACATCGGGCACTTACCTACCTATGTTTAGTTCAGGGGCCTTACCAATGAAGTCTTAATTCCGACTCAGTTCAGGTTTAGCTGTCATTTTTAGTATGGATCTTTTTTTTTTTTTTTATGTTAATAGGAAGACAAACGAGCAAGTGGGTCACCTGATGGTAAGCGATCACCTCTGCCCATAGACACCCGCAACCCCGGAGGGATTGCAGATGCGTTGCTAACCTAGAGGACTTAGATGAAATGCCTCTTGTGCCCGTAATTTCCCCGGCTGTCTTACTCTCCACACCGGAACACAGCAGTGCAAGCACTGCTGCTTTGCGGCAGGATTAGCGATTAAGATGGTGGTAGCGATCCTGACGGACCTTGCACAAGGCCCTACCACCCTGACATCTGACAGCGAAAGGACCTAAACTGAATCGCATTAAGACGTCATGGTAAGGCTCCTGTTCTCAGTTCACTATCATTTCGATATCAAAGTTCTCGAGAGAAAGAATCACGGATTGGGTCTAAACATGTCGGACATATGCCTCGACGCCAGTGACTTCTGTTTTCAATTATAATTAATCTTGCTTGTTATTCCCTCGCCGGTATGTCTACAACCTAACCAAATCCGAAGGTTCATCACCTCGTCGAGAATGCTTCAGACAAGAACATTTCCGGCTGTCCGGGAGCCGGGGACCGGATGCGGGAAGCCTCCTGCCACTCTGCAAGGCTCTAGGCAAAGGTCGTTCCACGGGAGTTGAGGTGAATGGATTTACAATAAGGAACATTTTGGAGTGTTTTGGTGTGACGATATCTCAGGAATGATATAGGCGATGCGGCTAGCAATCTATTACTAGTTTGATTACCCTTTTCGCCTAATACGCCCACAAACCCACAATCGTGCTAACGTGACCATTTATCATTATCATTATGACTATCATTATCATTATCGCTATCATTATCATTATCATTATCATGTTACTCTGGTGTGCGACTGTCTACCTTGAAAGGGATATAGACGTGATTTTGTGTGTGTGTTAAAGTTTATAATGCTTTGTCTATTTTAATAAATTCAAATATCTACACTTGGATGTAGATAGGGAATTTAAAAGTCTGACCGCCAACCTTCAATGATGGAGAGGCACATAAAGAAGAAGCCTACAGGGTCTTCCTGACTGTGTACTGGCATGTTAATTATTCAATTCCTCGACGGCTGAACTCTTTTTACACTATCGCCATAATTATTTCAAATCGTGACTTCTTCTACCGCTGTCTCACGGGAACTCTTTTATTTATCCCGGA
Source organism: Pandemis heparana (assembly GCA_963854515.1). NCBI lineage: Eukaryota > Metazoa > Arthropoda > Insecta > Lepidoptera > Tortricidae > Pandemis > Pandemis heparana. The sequence goes on along the minus strand of OY978019.1, from coordinate 1,623,508 downwards.
TAAAAAGTGACCTATATTTAAACCTCAATTTTCAAAATATTTCCTTGAAAAATTTTCAGTTTAAGTGTAGGTATGCAATTCGAAGGACCAATAGTATAATAGTGGAGCAGATGGTCGCAATAAGCCACCGTCGGATAATTTTGTTATTAGTTCCCTTAGAGTAACCACTTAGCTGAATGGTAAAAGAAAGAAAACATAATAGTTATAAAACCAATAATAAATGCAATTTTGAAAAATCCTAGAACAATAAAGGTAACAAATCCATTCCATTACGATCAAAACGAAAACTTTAGCCGTGCCACTGGCACCTGATTAAAAACACTTCAGAAAATAAAAAAAGGCAAACAAAATGGTACGTATCGCTACTTCAAAGGCTCTTGACAAAGATGCAATTTAGTGGGCGTCCCTAGTAACTGAACTGCACGCCTAAAAAAATATTTTCGGCTCCCCCTCGGAACTCGACGGAAAAAAACCATCACGCCCCGCAGCCGAATAAGGCTTTTGAAGAGTTCCGGCTGCTAATTTTTTTGTTTTTGAACAGGCATAAAAATGAGAAAACAGAATTACCCACGAGGGTAATGTTCATGTATGTTTTGAAGTTACTATTTAGTTATTTGTTGCACGGAAATTAGTCCGGTCAGAAGCTTGAAAAGTCTTCTGTTGTTATTCTAGAAAAATATCAATTTTTGGTAAATTGTGTTTTCTCTTAATGCCTTGACTACGTCTCCAAAAATGCCTGTTCCCAACGCCTACTCCTTTTCTTTCTTCCAGGTGTCCCTGGCCATTTTTTTCCATTTTAAAAGTAGAAGCAATGGTGCAATATGTCAAGGAAGTTATTTGACAGTAAACTTCCTGAACAACATAGCTAATTTTATCGATACGAGTACTATTGAACTACTATTTTCAATATTTTCAATTTCATGTGAAGAAATTTAAAATGTAGATCAACTTATTTGCTAAAATCTGAAACGTCGTTCTTAAAAGTCGTTCCCTAAAATATCGTCGTTCTTTGCCAAGTTTGTCTTTCGCTGTCACATTTTGTGACTACAAAATGTACTATCGTTTTAAATCACTCTGCCGTCTGGTTGCTGAGTTAACTACCCAAACTAACAATACCAAAACTTAATATCAGACAACAACTCACCTCCATTCTCAGATATCTCATGAACGTAGGTCAACTTACCTGTAACAACGACACATAATATTTATATACATGAAATATAGCTCGAAGATAAACCGCGCACCAAACTGGAAGCAGAAAAATGTTCACTATCACAAAAACTCACGCCTCAACACACATTGTTATCTCAGAAACTCCTAAATAAAAGAAGGGCACAACCCTATTTATGCGAGGGTTCTAGAAAAAGTACGAAACAAACTTGGCGAGTAAAAGTTACGAATCTAGTCGGATGGAAACAGAACCGGGACGTAAACGGCTATCCTAGGCGGATCTCATAAAAGACCCAGCCTTCCTCCGTACCAACAGAGCAGTTAAACATAGTTGTTCTTACCCGGAGCTAAGGTGCTTTTTAGTCCCGTCAAGGTGCAAAGTTAACATAGCGTCGTTACATTCGACCACCGCCATTTTTGTACCCGTAAAAATGTTAATAGCGCTTGCACAAAATAGATAGCTACAGAAGGTTTGATTCATGAAACGGATAGGTCATACATAATGTCAGTAGGTCTAACAGGATTAAACAATTTATATAGTTTATCTTTGGATCTGTATAAAATGAGCAATACGTTTTAAGCGACATAAAAATGACGGTCACTGATGACAAAACTTTGTCATGGTATAACACATCAATAATATTGGTTGTGGAATCCCTCTAATTCTGAGAAGAGGCCCATGCCCGGCAGTAGCACGTAAATATGTATGGGCTGGAGATAAAAATAACCTTCTTGTAATACGTTATTCTATGTGCCTAGCAGTATGTAGAATTTAAAGCGTAATTATATGAGACATCGCAGTTGCCGACTCCAGCAGAGCGAGATGAGCGATTGCGGAGTCTATTCAGCTTCAGTTTAACGAGCGACTTTTATATCCCACACATAAAGCACTTATTAAAATAAAATGCGAAGAAAAATGGTTTATGTCATAGGTTACGTTTAGCAAATTGGCGATATAAAAGTTTGTTTGGATACCGTAGAAAATTCATATGAAATGGGAGTGAAAAGTTACTATTACGCACTAAGCGACTTTTGGGCTTTTGCACAGGTTACTACTGTTCCCCGCACTGCTTATAGTGCTACTGTTAATCGTATTGTGTGTATGCATACAAGACCGATATTTTAATAGCTCATCCGATACAATGTCAAAAAGAGCCCTGCAGGCAGTTCCTTGAGTCAGGCGCTTACCGTGGTCAGGACTAACTACAATTATCGTTGTCGGAACTTGACAAAGTTTGTCAAATCATAAGAACACAATTTATTTTCTCATACATGCAGTGAAATATTTATGTTAAGTATGTTAAAAGAATGAAAGAAAGAAGACATTTATTCCTTTTTGCATGACACACAATTATAAGAGCATATACAAAATGTTCCTTATAATGCCTGCAAAGTATCACGTTTTGTGGTGCAGTTTGACGAGTGGTCGTTGGAAGTGGAACGTTGCGTGCCTAGGCCGGCAACTCATTACTTCCCGGCTTCTGTTATGTAGTATTTTAAGCCACACAGAATACCTCTAAAAAATTGTCTCTAAAAATCTATCTGCTACGTATTCCGAGTATCCCAGTCGTCAAGGCTCAAATAATAATAAAATCCTCAAATGAAACCCTACTTTTTGATTCCTTTCTACCAGGGCAGCAGAATCGCTAAGACATCGAGTGTATTGCCGCGATACAGAGCTAAGGTGGTAATAAATGCCAGCAATAGGTCAGTTGTCGCCTCGCCCGCCCGAGTCGGAACTGATATATGGCCCCTGGTTTATTCGAGGTCGGGTTATTGGCTAAGTTCGTGTTAATGGCTGATTAGTTGCATCAAGTTCCGTAGTTAAGTCAGCAGTTAATTAGGGAGAGGCACATACTTATTCATGACTTCTGGGTTTTCCGGCGGTAAGATGAATCGTTCTAGGTACAAAACAAAAGTCTTCGAATCGCGTTCGTTCAAGTTAGTTCTATTGTAATGCCTTTTAAAGTTTCGCTTAATATTTACGAAATCAAGGCGTACTATTTTTTATTAAGATAAAACTAGGTTATATTTTGGACTCTTCGATATAAAACTATCATGAGATTCAGACATTATATTTAAATAAGAAACAAGTGTTACTCACGTACTTATAGTCGAGATAATGCGGCATGCATGACAAACATTGTAAGTATAATACTTTGAGATTTATCCCGAGGAAATTCGTCAAAAAACGTTTCAGCGACATAGTGCCCGATCCCATTTTATTCTTTACAGAATTCTGCATGCATAAAACACATCTTTATCCCTTACGAGGTAAACAGAGCCTAGGGTAACAAGTAACCACGCTTAGCATAATTGTTGGCGTATAGGTGGAAAGGTGAATCAAAATAGTGATGGGTTGCTAGCCACGTCGCCTATAACATGATTTCTAAGATTTTCGTCCATTACCTCGATGGACTTTTACCATCTACATTGCATTGGCATTGACAGAACTCTGTCTTTACTTTTTATGTGGTCTGAGACGTTGGTATATTTTAGCAGTAACAGCCTTGAAACCCGGTAAACCTCACGTTTGCTACTATTTCAAGTAAAGCTTCATTTCTAAGGCGGAAAAGTTCACGTTCATTTTCAAGAAGGTTTCCTTCGTAATGCCCGTTGGCGAAAGATTTACGGGAATTCTATTAAAGGAATGCTTACTAAGGAAAGTAGCTTAAAGGTTCCTTTATGAAAGTCCAGTTAGTGGCAGGAGAAAAAGATGCAATGGTGCTCGAAAAGCAATTATAATCACAAGATTTACAAAAAACAGTTGCAAAAAAGGCATGATTAGTTAATTGTAGGTAGTGTCTGAACGAAACATGTTTTTTGCCGAAATCGAAACCGGAATTTCGGTTTTGATTATAGTTTTGGCCGAAACCGAAACCGAAACCGAACCTTTTATAAATGTGATTAAACATTGAATAAAATGTCAATACCGTTCTTTCTAGACACTTGAGTAATTAAACTTCTCGCTGGTCCAATATTACAAGGTACTACGTTTTACTTTTCACGGACTGAAATTTCAACACTATCATTGTGATACTGGGTCTGAATTAAACTACCCTAAAAAGGGAAAAATTGACATGAAAGTACAATATTGTTAGTTTCAACGCGGCCGAAAAGTTCGGCTGTTATTGACCGAAACCGAACCTTTGGCCGAATCCCGCCGAAACCGAAACCAAGACCGAAACCGAAACTTCGGTCGGACACTAGTTTGCGATTTGCGATTTTCTTAATAAGTTCATAATTCCATCTTAAATTTCGAAAAACGTAATGTAATTTGTGACTCTTCTTTCTATTATATAAAAAAAAAAACATTCTTAGAAATTTGACCGTCCAAAAACTAAACATTAGATTTCATTAGGTACCCTATAGTCGGGGTAAGAAAAGATTCGTCACATTTCGACTCTATCTGTTTAACATTAAGGTTCAAAAGTGTACTTTTTCATACCCCGACTATACAATACATACGCGTTTTTTTACGCACACACTCAGGATCACAGCTCCGTCCAGTTTCACATTATTAAACGTTTTTATGGCAGCGTCAAAATATTATTAGCTCGTAATATTACTAGAGTCAATATAGTCGTCGTGCTAGGAATACCTCCTAAGGTGAGCAGGGCTAGCATAATGGCCACATTCCCGGCCCCCGCGCAGCCGGGACGTGCCTAGCATGGCCATAGTGGCATTACCGGGGCCTATATTTGTGAGTCTTTAAAAAAAACGGCCAAGTGCGAAATTCTCTTTATCTTTGGGTATCTAACATTCGCATATTTCATACAAATAATATCTGTCCCAACTAGGTTCTCTAACCACTTGGCTAACCGGTCGTCATACAACAATTAATTTACAAAGACGGTAGATTTCTACAGTTATCCCAATCTAGTAAGTTAAAATAAATAGATCAGATCTGTTCTTTTCTCCAGTCCGTTACGGTTGCCTGGATAGAGATCGCTCTGTAGCGATAAGGCCGCCTATTTTTACCTGATTACTTCTGTATACCTTTTTTCTGTTTTGATTGTTATATGTGGTGTTCAATAAAGAGTTATTGTATTGTAAATATAAAGATTTCCTCGACCAGTAGTCACAAAGTAACGTGAAACGGAATGTAGACAAAATTGCGATACGAACCCAGCTTAACACTGATTTCAGCGAAAACATAAAAGGCACAACGCCGTAAACAACAAGTCCACTACAAACCCCCGCAAATAAACCCTCTACATTGCGCGAACAACTTTCTCAAACACCATTAACAAACCAAACAGAATTAATAATTTAAACAGTTCACTAATCGCACAGATGTTTCTATTAACAGACAATACCTGTTAAACCACGAACGAAAACGTAAAACAAACACAATTGCAAGTGTTCAAAACAAATGAACAATCACTTGGCCGCCCCTAAAAAACACGCGACGATCAAAACAAACATTAGTAATTAAAAACAACAAGTATTACAGAATAAAATTGGACATACATCAGTTTAATTGAATTCAGTTGTTCGCTTGCTTAATCCAGTTTCGGGGAAGGGCGTTGGACAAGCGAAAGAAATTCGGGTTCTGTAATCAATGTAATCATCGTACAAGATGTATTAAACCCTGTTGCGACCTCTTCACATGGCCATCAGATTTTGTATTTTTATACTGACACTGGATTCGAATGCTACGCCTATTGCCTACGTCGTAATTTAAAAACTATCTGTGTAGGTATCGAATTTCAGTAAAAAAAGTAAAAGCAAAAAAGTAAAAAAAAAGTCTTTATTTATATGCAAAAGGTTACGTACTAAAGTGTTTGTTCAGTAGCCTCCGCACTAGACTCAGGGCATCTCAGGGCCTGTGTCGCGGAGTCTAGAGACAGTTATAACAATAAGGAACAAATTTAATAATAACACTAAACAATACAAAAATTGTGTGTGTGTGTGTATGTGAGTGTTTGCGCATTTAATTACAGGCTGTAAAAATATTTACGGTTTCGTCATGATTCAAACTTTTTTAAGTGTTGATTCAAAAATTGGTTCCGCCTTTGACGCGGTTCACTTTGAGCAACGATCAACGTACCTAAGGAAACATTTGTCAAGTAACCCAAAAATTTCCTTAATTTTTTTAAGAAACCTTGTATACGGATTAGGAGAAAGTAGGATTTATATTGGACGGAACCCTCGCACAGGCTAAAGTGCGGCGAGAGGAGCCGTGTTTTGTCATCCCGCAATCAAACGCGGTAAGGGGCTCTGCTTTTGTTTTATCCCGGTTTTTTGGAGATTAGGCATTAAATTTAAATATTGAAATGTAAGGAGGGCGGGATGTGAAATCGTAAAAGGTGTACTTAGACAATGCCGCGGAACGATCGAGTTCTGAAAAAAAAACCTTGAATTTAAAAATGTAAAAGGGCGTTTTCAAACAAAGTTGTCGGATCACTCGATGTTTCAAAATTTCAAAATTTTACGTTGTCCCTACTCAGAATTGAGAGCTCTATTCATTTTAATATGTGAAAAAAAGTGTCCCGTTTTTTTTCGATTCACATACGCAACCACTCCCAATTAATTTCTATGGATGGTAGCGTAATGGAAATATTTTTATCTATACAAAATTTTGGGACATTTTTTTTCTCCTACTAGAATTAATAGAGCTCTCGATTCTGAGTAGGAACAACGTAAAATTTTTAAATTCTGAAACATCGAGTGATCCGACAACTTTGTTTGAAAACGCCCAAAAACACAGCGCGGCACGACAACACACAACAGTTACTACCAACTTACTAAATAACCGCTAGATGGCGCTGTCTCATGTACAAACATGCTAACGTTTGTTCGCCGCGGTACACTTAATTTAGTTTCAAGATTTGCTTAAACTATCTAACTGCTTAAATTAGTGAGTGACATAACTGATCCTGGAACTCCGGGTTGGTTAAGGACTTTACTACAAAAGAGAGCATCCTGTCCTGAGGGATCAGCATGTTCAAAATATCTAAATGATGCTTATAAATGGCGACATCTCTGTAAGACGTCGTTTAAAAATTTTGAGATAAAATTTCAATAGATGGAGCTTGTTTTTGTGGTCACTTGTTAAATTATAATAAAAAAATATCGGGCTAAATGAGTAATATTTACGAGTCTTTAGTCAAAGCATGTCGAATTATCACGGCATTTTTCAATTTTCAAACTTCGAATACGTTAGCACTGGCCAGTAATAAAATGTCAGCAGCACAGCAAAAACAGACAAAAACTTGAAGCCGAGTTTTTAATTTATTTCCATCTGAATAGAAAAATGTGACCTGAGAAAAAATACTCTTAAGTGTTCATTTTCTGTGGTAAATTGATTGTCAAATGTCATAAAAATGATGCGAATCATTCGAAACAATTAAAAATGAAGAAAATAATTCAGTAAAATTAAGTTTTATTGAAAATGGAATGAATACTTTTTTGTATTTCAATATTGTGTTCGTTTTTATGTTATGTCCCCGCCCGTTTTTTCTTCATTATCTTTAATACCTTTTCGCACAGTGGGATAAAGAAGATGTAGACATGAAGATGTATACCTACTATATACCTAATAAAATTGTTTTAATATAATTATGTACTAGTACATAATTTTTGTTTTTGGTTTATGGGACCTAATGGAAATTAAACAAAAATATAGAAACTGTGTATATTTAATGGTAAGCTGTCCATATTTAATGGCAACCATTGTCCGCCAACATTTGGAATTTGCCACATTTCAATTAACTGACGATTGCAAATTACGTGTTTACAATCAGAATGATTAATTTACTGATTCAACAAACATTTCATTCAAAATCTTCAATTAGTCGACATAATGGCAGAATCAATTTTGAATATTAATTTTTACAATTCATAATAATTACACTGCCAAACTGTTCACAAGTGACAATGTAACAGATCGGTTCGTTTTGAAGGAATACCTGCTTTAATTGAATAATATATCAATTTAGGCATCCACAACTACTCTATCAGATAGTACAGCTGTTGTTCGAAGCTGTTTCGGAGTCCCACATAAGAACTTTTTATTTTTTCGGGATACAAAAGTAAAAATTGTTTATCAGGAATAATCTGCTATTATTATACTTAAAACTTATGATAAACTGATTATTCAAAAGTTTTCCTAAAGGTTGTGTGCCTCTGAATTTACGACCTGTATTTTTTAGTGCCCATACTTCTAAAAAGTTCGTATACTTAATATTTTGTGTAACGATATTTTAGTAGGTATTCATAAAGGTATTATTTTGGTTTAACGCATTTTTTACTAGGTACCCAATTTTCGCACACTGCATTTTTTATTTACGATAACTACCTACTTTATTAACGAACTGAACTCTCTAGTAAGGATTACAGATAAATAAATAGGTGCGATCGAGTATGAAACACGATGTGCGATCTGTAATTTCTTTTAGTACGCCTATTAATTTTAATTGCACAGCCAACGAGCCTGTTCGCAGCCGGTAAATGATGAATTAATCAAATTTATTTCGATGAAATTTCAATATTAACACACGCTGTGATCATGCAAATTTTGTGCAACTAACTTTGTAAAAATAATGCCAGCCTATAAAAAAAAATTATAAACATACCAATTCATTTAGGAATAATTAGTTCCTGCATGAAAATAAATATTCTTAACACATTAAAGTTTTACAGGTATAAATAAGACAAAAAAAATATTTTCACTCATTTTAAAAACATAACGTTAAGTCCATACATTGTGCATGAACTCGCTACGCCGCGCCCAACCCACTAGTTGCGGACCACATGAAACGGGGGATGGAGCGGGAAGCGGATAGAAAGAAATAACGAAATTGCCAAGGCATGAATGCTTAATGCTGAGAGGGGCAGTACTAAGGGATTAATTTGCGGCGGTGAACACTGACACTGGAGTTGTGGAAAACAGTAGGCTAACGTGGGAACATGTCAGGTGACACATAAATAAACATATGATTTATGTACGACCCGGCCACCATTTCCCAAAGTATGAACATACGAGACTTTAAAACACTGCAAAAAATCTATAGAATTAGTTTGACAATTGGATTTTTAAACGGTTAAAAATAATTCTGTTATCAATAAATCTGAGCAGAATTAGTTTTGCAATTGCATTTTAAACGGTATAAAAATAATCCTGTTATCAAAAAATCCGAGCATAGCTAATAAAATCTTTTGACCTAAATATTGAAGACCAAATGCAGGAAATGCGATAGACCGCCGTATAATGCGTGCTTCTCTTTGAAGTTTGAAGTCTTTGAAGGGGACATTAGTTTATCAGTGGACATGCTTCCACTTATACAAAATATAAATCTTCAGCGACATAAATTACCAATGTCTGACTTATCAGAAACATTCAAGATAAACTCTTCTTCTTCTCCTACAGTGATTATTACGTTCCACACTCGTATCTTTCGATAACATCAAAATTAGTCGCATCATCCCCGACTTATAGTCATGAGTCTGTTCGATGCATAGTTTTTTTAAATGGGGCTTTATTAAATATTTGTTAACTTTTTTTAATTTTGGTATTCTAGTATAACCGTCCGGTTCACCGTCTGGCCGCCGGCGTGCACTGCGCCGTCCCTGGGGCGCCGGGGGCCGATTACGTGCCGTATTAGGGATTAATTACCTTGTCGCCAAATTGTTACGGTTGCCGGATTAACGGACGGTTTTGTCGAGCGCGCCTACCTACGGATAGTTAGTCGATGCGTTTGAATGAAATTGTGCTAAAGCTAATGATGTTGAAGGCCAAGTGGTCTGTAAATACGTTACAGAATGTACGATTTCTTGATTTGCTTCTGAAATGAAACATTAAAAAGTAAAACCAGCCAAGTGAAAATCGATTCGCGCGCAATGTAGGGTTCCGTAAAATATGCGGCAAACATTAATAAAGCAGCTGCGATCGACTATTACTCGATAACTTGCGGAGCTTATACAGATGTGGTAGATTTTCTTATAAATTCGTTATACGGGGTGAACTCGGGGTCGTCACAACAATTTTTTCTAGCTGAGTTTAATTATCTCGATCATAAATCTCGATGCATTGACATGTTACTTATTTTAATTGAATGACTATTCAACGGTAATGGACTACTCCTAAGGTAAATAATAAAATGATTTTGTTTCTCATCATGGAAATAGAACTGCACACGGCTAGCACGAGTGCGCGCGAGACAGACTACCTTGTTTTTCTTACTGTCTGTTCTAGAAAGAGTCTTGTAGTCTATCTCACGCGCGACCTATCTCTCACGCGCACTCGTGCTAGCCGTGCTGCTGTCGGAAATCAGTATCTCTCAAAACCGACAGGAAACATTTCAGGCAAACGAAACCGAGTGGTGGTGGGCATGCAATCATGCTTGTATCCCTGGGTAGACAGAACCTAAGGTAACAAAACCTAAAGGCCACGTTTACCATGATTGTCAGCGTATAATTGGAAAGGGGAATCAAAATAGTAGATTTGTTAGCCGCATCGTCTATACTCTATAAGAAAGAAAGAAAGAAGACATTTATTCTCTTTAAAAGACACAGAAATAGAGCATACACACAATTGTACAAAAATGAAACATAAAACACGGACATTAAAATATATCAGCAATGTATTAATGTGTGTGTGTCTTCGCAAAAGTGAAACGGTCGCTGGCTCAGCATTACGCTGAGGTGTTAGACACCTGCAGCACTGATTTTCAGCCAGAACGGTCTGTGACTCACGGAACCATATAACATGATTCCAACGATTTTCGCCGATTCCCTCGATGGGCTTTTACCATATGCGCGGGAAGAGAAGCAGCCGGTACATTATATAATAATAATCATTATTTACACAACACAAGACAAAATACAAGGTCATCCATAATAATGTTAGTATTTGAAAATAATAACAAATAACTATGACTATGTTAGTACTTAAGATAATTACAATTTAAAAAGACAAAAACCACTCACAAATCATGCGACCCTATGACTTTTTTAGTCATGTGCCACAACAAAGAACAGTCCAGCCGGTTTGCAATCATGTTCAGGATTCTATTATTGTTATCTACGTTTTGTTTTGTCCGGAAGACGTAGTGTTGGCAGGCCTCCCACTAGATGGACTGACGACATTGTAAAAGTTGCGGGAAACCGGTGGATGCAGGTGTCGTTCATTATGGTGTGCTAAGGGGGAGGCCTTTGTTCAGCAGTGGACGTCTTCAGGCTGATGATGATGATGATGATGTTCTTTGCTCCCAGACCAGCATGGGACGGCTGGGTCACTGTGCCATTCCCTTTCTGCTGGGCATTTCAGCTTACATTGACGCTGTAAACAGGCTGTGTTGATAACGAACGACGTTCAATTCTATCGGCCGGGAGGTTTTAGTGCAGACTTTAGTGCGCAGTAAAAAGAAAATTGGCCCGGCGGCTGCGTTTGGGCGACAACAAATTTTGCAGTTCGCGTTTCACAGTTTTTTGTCATCAAAATTGGGAAGTTGTTTCGGGGGTTTAAAATTATTTCGGACATTAATTACTTTTTTAATTTTGAAAGCAAATAATGATATAAATGCGACTGTATTAAAACAACTTCGTTTTACGAAACGATCAGAGAAATGAAACGTGAAACAGCTCTTGCCATTTTGATAGCGCAATTGGTGTTTTTCTTTGTTACACTATTAAACAACAACATTATATATGTTCTAACATACTAATATTATAAGAAACAGTGATTTTGGAAAAGATTTAGTCAACAAAAATGTCAAAATAGATCTGAAAACACTATTCTGCAGGCACCGAGCAAAGCACAAACATCCACGTACACATTTTCTAAGTCTAAACAGTCGAAGCAAAATAACTCACTGTGAATCTGACTAAAAACAAAACACGTACCATCAAAGTGCGCAATTATATATTTTGGAACATGAAACACCGACGTACACATAATACGCCCAATGGAGCTCCCTAACGCGAAACCTGATCGATTGTTATTGGCCCACCGGGCTCCACTTCAAAGGGGATTCTTCTCCGGCGGAGAATAAGTGATGAATCTTCACTGTGCGGTAATAAAAGGTAAATGTGGAGAATAGGCTCATAGCGCACGGAATTGAGTTGGAATCTGATTAAGGTTTTAGGCGTATGTTAACGTTTTATTGTGCGTAAAACATAAGGCGATTTGTGTTATGTCAATACTTATGTACTTATGAGTTTGTACATTAGTGTTTGTGCTGTTACAGACTTTAACTTTTAAAGGAAGGTGGGAAATGTCTTGGCTAAAAATATGAGAGAATGGACTGGTATAAAAACCGCAGAGCACTCTTTGCGCTGACTATGGATAAGTAAAAGTTTAAGAGTCTGTCTGCCAACCTTCACTGATGGAGAGTCACATAAAGAAGAAGACTTTAACAATGGATCTTACCTCTTATAATGTATGTGGCATGAGAAAGGATTGTACAAAGAGAGACATTACTTTAGCCTGGTAATGTACTGAAGATCGCATCTGGGAATCCAAGGTACGTGTTTTCGCAACTAAATTTGAATTACACAATTATTATGGTTATGACAAACTAAAAGTATGTATTTAATGTGTACAACTATCTAAAACAATTATTCCTTTAATTGTATGGCATTACTTTAAAAGTCATTTAAATCTAGAAGTTGTAAGAAACGATAAATCTACAGCAAACATTTTTTTAATCCTAGTAACCACTGGATTACTGAACCAATTTTGCTGAAATTCTAAATAAGTACAGATATTTAGAGACGCTAATTGAAGTAACACTGGAAGCGACTGCTTTATGACCTGGATTTCCTTACTATTGTATCAATTGTTTTAACTCTTTGTAAGTCTCTTTCATGATAATATATTATTATTTACATTATTTCAACAATCTCCTTTTAGTTTTCATATGAAAAGTTGTACACTTAAAAATGTAAAGTCAGTAGCAGAAATCGATGAACCTTGGCAATAGAGCCGTATGCAGATCATTTGAAGCCATGCGACTGTTTATCAAATTTCAATAACTATACTGAAAATTCTGTGCTGCAAATCAAAAGGTGGAGACCCTCTTTACATTGAAAAATCCCTTCCAAAACTCATTTCACTAACTCTCATCAGAAATAACGTCGCATTTTTTACGCACCTGCCAACAATGGAACCACCTTTCTGACGACTGCCATTACAAACTAGCACAGCCGCCGCCCAACTCGCATTAGCACCTATCAAAGTTATTTTAAGAGTCATTTTGGTTTAAAACGTTAATTTGGGGGCGTAAAAGTAAACTGGTATTTCTTGATGTATTGATGGGGGCGACATCATCCGGATCGATCGGGAATTACGAAGGTGCCTTTTAGCCCCTTCCGAAGGGCCCGATACCGGGGCCAAACTTTTCCTTAATAAGATACTTAAAAGTTGCGATACTGAAGGATTGTTATAATCGTATTGCCAGGGTTCCGTAGTTGGGGGTGCTGTAGTTGGCCGCTGGAGGATTGGTTCATTCGGGACGCGACTGTGTGTGGATTGATGTGAACAATCTCGTTCTGTCTGTTGGAATTATTTGGCGCATTTGTTTTAAAGCATCAAGTTAGGCAAGCTCTAAATTTTGTGCATGCATTTTTGAAAATACAACTCAAGACCGTTTGTTATCAGTTTTCTTTTGCTTTTCCGCTCGCAGCATAACTTTAAAAACCTCCTTGATATTCCGCTACCACAAGTACAAAATAGCTAAATCGCATATCCGTATATGCGATACATATTTTATGTTTGCATGCAAAATCTGCCCTCATAAATCAGCTTAACATCACACAGACCCAACTATCACCAATACCACATTAAAAAACAACATTTAAAATATGACATGCATTGACATAAATTAGTCATGAAAATAAATCGATTCAAGTTCTTCCGTGAGCATTGTGGATTGTGAACCCCAATTCGGATTAAGCTTTAAAGGGGACTATAGTCCCACAGGACAAGAACGTGACGTATAATCACAGAAATAGCTTCTACATCTTAGAAAAAATCCGTAAATCTAATAAATAATTTACGAAAAAAGAGTTTTTATTTTGACGTTATTTTTAAACGGAAAAAGAATCGATATTTTTTTTAAGCTGTCGAGTATTATATTCTTAGCTATCTGCCATCTAAATAACCCTTTTCCAGTTCCAAGCATAATGTTTGAGACGTCAGTGACAAATTTAAAATGAAAATTGTAAATGTAGGTAGTTTATGAATATTCAGTTCTCGTTACAACGTTCCACTGTATTCACGTAGGGGCTATAAGTAGGAGTCAACGAGTTCAACTATCTCTACTCAGTCCTTTCAGACCGCAGCGTGCATACGTTAATAACCTGTTGAACCGTGTTTTTAAAAGTGGATCGTGCTTTACCTTGCTGGATACTAACAAGGGAAGATGTTGAAAGGTGTCAATTTAAGCGAAGAACACATCAAGTGTTTCATGCTGTTTACTGCAAGCGAAATAATAAAAAACATCGTATTTTAGAACAGGGAATAAGATTGCGATAATGATTTTAAGTGCTTTTTGGTTCATTGTTTTGAATTAGCTACCTACTACATATTACGTTTCTTGGTACACCAAAATGTCAAAGACTCTGCTATTACAACGTCTTTGATAAGAAACTTTGGTAATGTGTGAAATCATAAATCTACTGAAAGATAAAAATTGGTTGCCTGTAAAGTCGGTAAACGGGCGAAAGTTTTACGTGACAACGACTTTGAGTGGTAAAATAATTTTAATGTGAATATTCATTCGTATAGTAGGAAGAAGGACGTGTAAACTTGTATGCAGGCGCCTAAGCGAAATAGAAGCGCAAGACATGAACCGGTGTGTATGCCTATCTCTCTCACTCTCTCTCTCTCGCTCTGTCTCTCTCGCTCTTAGGCGGGCTAACTGTGCTCGAGTGGAAGGGACGCGTGCCTTTCACTTTTTATGTCTGTCTCTCTCGCTCTTAGGCGGGCTAACCATGCCCGCGTGCCTCTCACTCGCTCTCATTGTGAGCGCATAACGTGAGCGGAGCGTAACGCAGTTTCTTGAAGTGTCACCCGGCAAACCAATTTATAAGACGTTGTCACGTCAAAATTCGCTGCGCAAAACGAAACGGGGCGGTGAAAGCGATTCATTCTAATCTAAGATATCCAATACACTTGACTAGGGAGTCTGCAGAATTGGACCCTTTTAAAATCTTCACTTTCCACGGATTTCGCTTAAAAAAAGGCATTTCAACTTTCAAATCGTGCTAAATTACATTCATTCTTGGTCGGAGGTGGCCGTGTCTGAGAAATGATAAGGGTTGGGAAACGTACCTACCTACCTGTTTTTTCTTGTACCCGTCGCATGCAATATAAGTATTTTGCCGCTTTATTTAGAATTATCCAGTGTTTTGGTTTTTTTTATCGAAATTATGTTTTTCTGGCCATTGCGTTTCTGGCTTTTTGGCTAAATGGCATTTTACGTTCTTGACAAAATGCGTATGCTGACGAGTAAGTGCTTCAATTAATAACATTGAGTCTATGCAAATTTTATTCGAGATACCAACTTACAAAACTGGTACAACTGTCTAGTTTGCGCATCTCTAGTAGATACCAATAAAAGGTAATGTGCGTAATACTAGTCTTAAAATTAATGCAGAAAGAGAATCGATGACAGAAGACACTGCTGGTGATTTCGTTTAATACATGAAAGATTAGTTCAATAATCGTTCTAAGTAATTTTGTTGTTAGAAAAATCTTTTGTTTTATTCAAAGGTCAAATGAAACTTAAAAACGGGATCAAAGAAAAATTTCTGTATCGAAGTTTGTATTAAATCCTTAATAAACAGTCGATTGAAAAAAAAATGTTCTTCTTTAGAACATCTTTGCTACCAAAAATTACTGGCAAATGAATGATTAGGTACTAATGGACTACAACTGAAGCAAGAAGCCGATACAAATACCATCAGAAGTAAAGAAAAACAGAAACCCTAATAAAATAGGTATCGCTTAACAAATAAACATAGCGGATTGAACAACGAAACAAACCATCCACCGTTTTTATAACCACACCATTAAAAGACTTATAGTCTTGTATGTTCACTGTAGAAGATAAAAGGGGGCAGCTACCTGCATTAATTGATTGATGTTGGAGGGTCACATTTAGAATTCTGTTTTAAGAGAGCGTTCACCATTAAAATGTTTATTATGTAATGTATTGGAAAATTGTGTGTATTTATCATTTAAAACTTCAACTTTTGATTTTTCATTCAGATTATTTTTATCAACTGTGCCATAAATTTTCGTGACGTATCATGACTTAGATATTTCGTGAAGGCAAAGCCTTTTTATTTATGTCTTCCATTATCGTTCTTGTATCTAATCTTGGATACGACGGTTTCAAGGAACTATCAATATCACAAAATGTAACAGAGCCTTGGCAAATATTGACATATCAATTTGTGAGTTAGCAGAAAGTCTATCAATCAAGCGCAAAATGCCACGTCAATAACCTCCTCCATTCAGCAGTAAATGGGCAAAGAAAATTTAAGTTTTAGCATTGCTGACCAAAATCTAGTTCAGGTTGTGTTAACTCATAATTTGCTTTCAAGATTGATTCATTATGCCAATATTACCAAATAATTACAACACAACCAACAGCTACATGATAAAAATTTAACGGCTTTATAGCGAGGGAAATTGGTAGAACAGTTGTTTTCATCTAACTCAACCCTGTTATACACTAAAGGAGCGTCCTTACTGAGAGCATTCTTATCCGAGTATTTGCAAACGAGCAATCAATGTAAATTCTGTAACGCTCGGCTCAACGTTCACACTACACGAATATTCGACGCCGAATGCTGATTACACGCGAATGCTCTCACTGAGAACGTTCCTTAACCGTAACATTTTGCAACATCAGACGCACGCCGCAATAAATACGTTACCTCTCCCAGGTGCAAGCCAACAATCCTGAATTGAATAAGCTTTGTCTCTGGGAGGGGGAAAGTCTAGATATTCCCAGAGAACAGATCAATCTTGGCACAGCCCTGGACGGTAAACACTGAAGCCATTTCGGCTGATTGATTGAGTAGACCCCGACGCTAGGGTTGTCTCGCATGGTTTCATTTTAGCATATTAAACGTGACTTTTGTTTCTTTTGGATAGCGCGTATTGTTTTTACTCTGAGGAAAATAAAGCACGTGTGTTATCCTATATTGTTAGGAGTTATTTTCTTCCTTCTAGCACATTTTCACTTAAGGTAGGGTCAGTACCTACTCCTATTCAATTAGCGCCGGAATAATCTGTCCGGGGTTATCGCGCTAAGTATAAGAGTTCATTTGCGTTAAACATTTATTTAAGTGTGAAACATACGTAATCACTCGAATGTCGTGTGACAAAAACGGGATCAAAATAGGGCAATAAAATCGAACGTATCTTATTCCTCGGCTAATCCCCTCCCCAAACCTCGGCCCGGCTTCGCATACCAAATACCCTATTAAAAACGTTCGCACCCGTTTTTGCAAATCAGTAAAACCCCACTACAAAAGGGGGGTTACCGTGGGCTCGATCGCAGTAGACTTGTTGGAAGCAGTAGGAAAATTAAACGGAGGATGCAGAAGTTAAATTGAATCGAGGCACTAAAAGTACGGAGCAGGGATTGTAAAGAAAAGTACCTATCCACCTATATAAAATACAGATGGTGCTTGCTATACGTAAATAATGGGACATTTAAGTAAATATGATTGAGAAAGATCTGAAACCTGTGTTTTTGGCAAATTAGGATTATTTTTTTTGGTTTCGATAATAGTGGATTCCATCAATCATTTTACAGCAAACTGAGACTTGTTGCTGATAAGGTCCTTTTTCTTTCCGAAAGACGTCTTTTCGCCAAAATACGGCACGAGGAATCAGGCAGCGAGAACTCTCACGAAAACAGATTGACTCCCTCTGAGTTTAAAAATTAGCAAAAAGATTTCACCTCAATCACATCATTGTTTTACGATTCGGAATACTGTATCCATAAAGCAGCAAATACAAATGGCGAGGGCGAAGCTCATCAAACATCCTCCAAGATGAAGTGATCTTGACCCTAAACCAACAATTTAATGAAACTCTCATTTTTTTAACAAGTTTCACTGTAATCTGCTTACTGCGCAGCCAGTGAAGAGGAAAAACCTCGCTTATAAAGGTTTACTATTACAGTGGGGGCTGGTAATAATGGAATTTCAATCAGTTAGGTTCGAGACCGGGGAGGGCCGCTAAAATGACGCCGCGATTGACGTTTAATTGAATAAATTACCTTTGTTAAGCAAGTATGAAACTACTCTAGATATTTTAGATAAAGTTGGAATGAGGGGAGCTGAAAGCTTGGGACAGTAAAGTGCTGCACGTGTGTTACTTACTGATTAGGTACTTACTGATATTATCGGTACCAATTCAGATTTGAGATAGCTTTATGTCCAAGAACATTGAATAGGACTAAAGACTCAAATGTCAGATTTGAAACTTTGTCAAGTTGTGTTATGTCTAGTAAGGTGAGCAAACAAGTTTCTAGTGAAAAACTAAATTTGTAGCGCTTATTCGAAGTAAGAAATATTGCTGCGGTTTCCAGTAATACTGTTATAACGTTTGACGGAAACATAACCAGTGTATGTTCAATACGACGTCTTGCCTCAATTTCTTCGTCAAAAATTACTAGAAGACGTCGCTCAAGCGATGTGAATTTACAAAAAACATTTGAACAATAATCATTTTAGATCAATATCTGAATGTCAAAGTGAGTACAAGAAAGCCGTACGATGTAGCTAAGCAAAAGAAATAACCACCAATAGGAAAGCTACTCTGAGTGAACCTATGAAAGTGAAGTATGTACTTACCCCCTTATTCATAAACGCTCTCTAGGCATCTGCTAACTTAACAATCGTTTGTCCTTATCTGTCACATTAACATTTACCTTTCACAGATAAGGACAAACGATTGCTAAGTTAGCAGAAGTCTACAGAGCATTTATGAATAAGGGGGTATATCTTTATTGATGAATGAATTGGAAGTACGGCCCAATGCAGAAATAACCAGCTAAATTCATACAGGGCTGGCCGACAAAAAAATCATAAAAAAACGCATCATCTTTAAACGTGGTAACTTTTTAACGCTAACGTTGTAAAACAAAACACTGGCGATGAAATTAGGAAGCTTTTAAATTTATATCCATATTTAAAGAAGGAATCCTCGGCATTCGAGGGCTGGGGAATAATTTTAGGCGCCAAAAGTTTAGTATTAAGGATAGCGAGGAGACGACGGAGCCGGTCGAATATTCCATTACGAATTGCGATAAGAAGGCTGCTGCGTGTCCATTGGTTAACGTCAATTGGCCAAACTTCTAATCACTTACTACACTTAGTACAGTCGATTCTCTTATATATAAGTATCCACTTTTCCATAGCTACTGCTTAGACAAGTGGATACTTACATGCTGCTGACTGCACGGTAGCTTGATTTATTCAAACCAAACAGAAACGCTCTGAGTGAAGGTCTTAGTGTGAATGTTTCCTCACGATCCACATCAAGACACCTGACTACGTATAATTCCTACGAGCGAAGGGGTCAACTTGCAGCTGTCTCTTGAGCGTAGCGACTAATTCATGGACGAGATTCGTTTAAAGAATCACAAAATATCTCTTTCACGTTGTGAATTTACATCGCATCGGATCGACGCTTTGCATTGGTACAATTTATTAAAGCTTTGTTATAATTTTTTTGCTTTTTAATCCGCATCGGGGTAGAACGGGCACGTGCACCAAATTATTCTTCTTCGTGGAAATTAGGTGAATTCGGTGCTAAGGTGATTAATGCGGTGACGATCGCGGACTTGGCGAACTTTATTGGAATCCCCGACGTTTGCAAACGTTTCATTTTGTTTTGAAACGCTTTTAAGAACTTGGCGTTTATTTTGCTAAAGCCGATGTTACTGGGTAATAGAATATTCAATTTATTTGGTTCCGCGCCTGAAAAGTGTTGACGATACCCTATTATTAAATTTACTCCGTCTGTCTGTTTATTTGTCCTACTTCAAGGAGGCTGATTTATTGAATAGGCCGTAAGTAACGTTAAGTTTTTCTTTTAAAGCATGATGTGAATTAAAAAAGGACTCTTTTCTATCTCTCCACGACTAGCACGATAGTACGCGTGATAGACTACCCGTCTCTTTCTGGAACAAACAGTAAGAAAAAGACACAGCTGGTGCGTGTATTCCTATATCCCATTCAAAAGAGGTTAACTCTTTTTAACCGCGATTGAGCTTCTTGCGATATTTAAAAAATATAACATTTTACGGAGAAGAAACTGAGATAAAGCCGATAAAGCAAAGCCAAAATGTTTAAGTCATGATTGAAATTTAATTAAAAAGTTCCGAGGACTGAAACATCTCGCTCCCCCGGCATTTGGGGGTTCTTTGGGGATCATCTAGCGGTTATCGAGAACCAAACTTCGGTGGAAACAGTTCAGATGTGAAAATAAGCTGGTAAGATTGTTGTGTTTTGTCTTGTTGTACAGTGATATGGACCAGCAAGCTTATTACGTAACTCGCTCGCGATCACCATTGTCTTCATTTTGACAGTTCAGGTATGGGCTGACAATTGGCATCAGAATCAGCTAGCTGTCACCTTCATATAAGAACTGTCAAAATGAACACGATGGCGAATGCGAGCAAGTTACGTAATAAGCCTGCTGATTGAATCAGGCGATAGTTTAAAAAATTAAAAACTCCCATGCAGAAACTGCTTAACCGATTTTCACGAAACATAGCTAAGAACCACCAGAAGGAATCTGGCTTTCGTATGAAAAAAAGCCGCATCCGCTTGATAGCTATGATGCCACAGACACACACACACACACACACACACACACACAAACACACACACACACACAGAGAGAGAGACATCAACTTCAAACTTATCACACCCCTCGAGTTGAAAACAGCACAATGTGGTGACACTACAAGCAACACGTGTCCACGAGAATGTTGCCAAATGGCAATGTCGCGGTCTGTTAATACCGTAGGGGCTGCAGACGCCGCCCATCCTAGTAATAATACATACATACATAAATCACGTCTTTATCCCTCACGGGGTAGACAGAGCCAAAGGTAACAAGACCTAAAAGGTCACGCTCAGCGTGATTGTCGGCGTACAGTAGAAAGGAGAATCAAAATAGTGATGAGTTGCTAGCTGTATTACCTGTAGCATGATTCCTAAGATTTTCACGTATTCCCTCGATAGGCTTTACCATCTAGGCGGGAAGACAAGCAACTGGTACATTTTGTTTTTTCTTTGCTCCCAGACCAACATGGAAGTTTCTCCAATCCTCGATATGATAAATATGAATGCTTGTCTGTTCTCTCGTTATGAGAGGAGACCTATGCCCAGCATATTAAGTCTTATCTGGAGATGATGATGTATGCCTGTATGTTTGTTACTATATCACAGTAAAACGGGTGGACGTATTTGGTAAAAAAAAAACTATGGATCGGAATTTGCATGTGCAAAATCACGAAATTTCACCGGTGATATATATATAATATTATGTATGTATGGTTTGCATTTTATGGGCGGCGATATTCACCTTAACATCAGGTCTACAAGTCCATTAAATAGAACATTGGACCAATTTTTATTTTGTCATTTAGCTAACAGAATCTCCCTGTTTCTGTTTTTGTTCTGTTTGTCTTTAATATATTGTTACAGTTATCTGAGGGTTGGAGACCTGGTGACCTGACATACTGGGTTGCCTAGTTCGGGCACCAGTCTCCACCGCACAAGTTTGAAACCTACTTATAGTGATGTTTATTAAATGTACTGTATAAACTGTATACTTGGTGGTGGAGTTAATAAATACTTTTTTATTTTATTTTTACTAATTTTGTCTACATTAACCGCCTTATTCATAAACGCTCTATAGGCTTCTGCTAACTTGACAATCGTTTGTCCTTATCTGTGAAAGGTAAATGTCAATGTGACAGATAAGGACAAACGATTACTAAGTTAGCAGAGGCCTATAGGGCGTTTATGAATAAGAGGGTAAGTATTTAAAAAGAACCAACTAGCAAACGGGTCAAAGTCTCGGGGAAGACCTAATAAGCCCAGCAGTGGACTTCTCCCGGCTGATATGATTATGATGATGATGAACGAGTCAAGTTAAGGTGGTCTTTAGAGACAACGATAAAGCCGCAGACGAGATTTATTAAGATATATCCTGTAGGTTGGCAACGCATCTGCAATCCCTCCGGGGTTGCGGGTGTCTATGGGCAGTGGTGATCGCTTACCATCAGGTGACCCACTTGCTCGTTTGCCTTCCTATTCACATAAATAATAATAATAATAACAACACAGCAGGGTTAACAGAGTCCATTGTACTAGACACCGACTTTCGCTTTCAATGCATTGATTAGGTACCAACGATTTGTCCTAATTGATAATGTTCCAGATTTGGCTGCCAAGTTCCATCAATGAGTGTTGGCTGGAGTCCAGCAGAGGTACCTTTGCAGATTTGAGTAGAAAGAGATGAAGAATGAATCACTACTACGGGTAGGTGTAATTTTTACATCAGAGCTAAGAACAAAATTCAAATATGCAATTTCTAAACGACACTGAAAATTAGAACACATGAACACATAGAAAAATCCGAAAAGTAAAGCTATGGCCGGGAATCGAACCCGGGTCCTCGTCACTCCGTGACGCGTGCTATACCCCTACACCACCCATAGCAGGTGAGTAAGCCTCCGAATTTTTCTATCTGTTACCAACTGTCACGTGACCTTGTTACTATGCGAATATTTGTCGGTAAGCGTCCTCTGTTTGAATGATGCGTCTGTACGACACAATTACAAACTCCCGTGGAATATGTACTGCTTACCAGGGACGAGAGAAGGCGCTGTTTTTCAAATGATAGGAAATATCAAATGAATCAAGAAATTTTACTTCTTGATTTTAATGTTTACTTTTCAAATAAAATATGCACACGGGAAAAATATAAGTTATTTTTGCTCGTCAGTGTTTTTGGAGATGTCCACTTTGACATCCGAAATGTCTATAGACAGCACCCAAAAATAACTAAAGAAACATTCTAAAACTTCACATGATTACATTTTCATGGAAAGAAACACCCACGCAGCACGTTGGCATTATATATTATTTCTAAGAAAGTCAGTGTCCCTTGAGAACTAAGCACTGGAAGTATTAAGTTATTGGAGCCGTGCCAAGAGCTAGGGAACATTTATTGTGTCCAGGGACTACATTTAGTTCTACTTCAGAAGTCTCTAGATGTCTATTAATGTAATCAACACTTGCTTTTATCAATTTCTAATCGAAACACAAGAACTCACCAGCGGCAATGTTCACAATGTCATCTATGTACAGAAAGAGAATATTGTATGTATGTATGTATGTATGTAAAACTCTTTATTGTACATAAAACACATGAAAAAGATGAATACAGGAAAACACGAATGCACAAAGGCGAACTTATCCCTAAAGGGATCTCTTCCAGTTAACCTTTGAATGATTGACAGGACATAGGTATTAAGCAAGAGTAGACACACAGAAAAAGTAAAAAAACTGATCAAAACCTAAAATAATCCTAAACGTATTTAAATTTATTGTTAAGTGGAAAACGTAAAAACGGCTGGACCTATTCAGTGTTTTTAATTTAAGTAGCAGGAAACAGTAAGCCTCTCTACGTAAATGAAAAAGAAAACTGGAGAACGACTGGTTATTTTTTCATTATTATTTATATTTGCTAAAGTCCAAAATTAGCTTTTATCGACAGGACAACTAATCATTATACAGGCTGTATCAGATAGCCCCTAACAATAATCAACTGGGGTATATAACAATAGCTACAGAAGCTAAAAAAAATATTAAAAAAAAATTGAGTTTAATTTTTTTTATATTTTCTATAGGAATGGTAGCATTAACTGTAATCAATCGAAACCTATCGAAAACATAAAAAAATTTTTACTCAATTTTTTTAAAATATTTTTTTTAGATTCTATAGCTATGGTTATATACCCCAGTTGATTATTGTTAGGGGCTATCTGATACACCCTGTATAGCTTGGCGAGGTTCTAGAGTTGATGATACAATTGACAACATTTCATATTTCTGAGCCGATAATTTTAATGGTTCTCTGTATTTTGTTTGAAAAGATGAACATGCTGCGTCAGTTTAATTTTTTCGCTAGGGCTTGTATTTAATTTATAATTAATTTATTAATTTGTGCTTATTCTAAAAGGGCGTAACTCTGATACTATCACAGAATACACACTTATCCCTTTGTATTTTCTCTATAGAAAAAAAAACTGACGTTAATTTCAAATTGTCAATGTCAGGCCCTATTCTCCAATATTCGATTTTCGAGTTCGCTTCGTGCTGTTCCGCTCATACTAATAGTCATTATCTTGAGAGTGAGAGAGAAGGTGTGCAACGAACTTCGAAAATAGAATTTCAGAGTTGCCCCCCTTGTACTTTGAAGTTGTCAAAAATACAAAATTATGATCGCTTATTTTTTCTCGTGAAAAAAACAAAGGCGTTTCACCTATCCTGTGGTAGTTTTGGTAAAATTAGGACATATTTTTAAATATTTTTTATTTCTTATAATAAGCGATATTAAAATTATATAAACATATTGCAGTGATCAGGAGGCAAAATGCTTTCGAACCATACATACATTTTCAGGTGTTATAAAAATGAAATGTTGTCAATTTTATGTTGAAAAGATCCGTTACCACTTACCTTACCACTAGAAAAACCCTTACCACAACACTTTCTTCATCGAAAACCGCTTTAAATCTAAACTTTCGAAGCCTAAAATCCACTCAGTATCCCCATATCACTTAAAATTAATCCAAGCTGAATTCCAATAAGTATCAACCCTTGTAGATCGTAACCGCGGCATCACGTATGCACCGAAGGGGCGGGACATTGGGGGGGAGGGGGTAATGAGACCTGAAGGTTGCTTGGGGTAAAAGGTATCCACTAAGTTCTAAGTAAGTAAGTTCTTCTGTATAGCTTTTTTTCTGTTTTGGTTGTTATATGTGGTCACTGTGTCTGACGTTCGTGTCGTCATCGCAATTTTTAGTTTTTTTAGTTTTAGGTTTAGTTTTAGGCAAAAGGGTCACACTGAAAATCAGCGCTGCGGCCTGCCGCAGCAACATGCTTATAACATATTTTTTGAATTGTTCTTTTTTGTTTTTTAATTTTATTTTTTATGTGTCGTTTTATGTCAATAAATGTTTTCTTTCTTTCTTTCTTTCTATTCAATAAAAGAGTTATTGTATTGTAAGTTCACGCACCGAGTAGACTCAGCATCAGTAAAATTGTTCGAGGCAAGTGAAATACGGTCGCAGAGCACTAAGGGCCTGTCTCAACCCTTCTTAACCGTCAGTTATGTATGATGACGTCTCTGTCTGTTTCATAGTAATGAATATAGACGGAATCATAGATAACTGACAACTTAAACAAGTTTTTGCTGCCGGTACTCAATTATTCTCGTTCTCGAGTGGCGACCGCGAACCGCAAGACGCAGTTGGCAGGCCTCTCACTAGGTGGACTGACGACATCGTGAAAGTTGCGGGAAACCGGTGGATGCACGTGGCGAGCTGTCGTTCATTATGGTGTGCTAAGGGGGAGGCCTTTGTTCAACAGTGGACGTCTTCAGGCTGATTATGATGATGATGATGACTCAATTATTGCATAACCATAGGCGTCATATACATGTATTAACTCCTTCGGACTATTGGAAGTAGTTACAAGTGCAACTACGAGTAAAAAGGTGTGTTAGAAATAAATTATCTTCACGGGTGATATTCACAATTTTATATAATGTATGAACTGAGACTGTAAACTCTGTATTTGAAGTGGAACATAACATTTCAGACATTACATTCGGGCTGTCACATAACTTGATCCGATACGCCTCATACATCGATACACATTTCATTTATTTGAAGGCATCACCATAGCACAAATTCAAAGAAAGTGCACTTCGAAATAAACTGCAGCTATTGTATTTGGGTAGTCCATAGCGTTTCAACCGCTGTCAGTATTTTCTCCCTAATATAGAAGAAAGCATTTTATAAAGTGATGCCGTGTGCTGGCGGTACAATACAGATTTATAAAAATTTGATGCTTACTGTTGTTCATTTATTCAACATAGGTATGCCATAGGGTACTAATAGCAATTGAGAGTTTTATTAACCTAGATGTCAAATCAAAGCCACATTTGAAAAATTAAAGAAGGCGCGCAGTTTTAATGAAAATCAGAGAACAGAAACCCTAAAATCGAAAAAATACTGTCTTTCTTTCTCTTTATTTCAATATAGACTCTCCGACATACAAAAATGACTGCAACACAAAAACCTCCAACATAAAAAAACCAGCGTTTCTCCGCAGACTGAACAATCTTCAGTACCTTGAATGCGGCGTCACCTATTAATAAATGCAGGAGGCTGGCATCGCGAAACTTTTCGTTTCTATTTGAGACCGAGTACACGTTTTATCGCCATATATTATTCAGTACCCTGCGATGCCTAGAGCGGGCGGAGACGGTTAAATTCGCGTAAACAAAAAAATGTTACGTGTTTATTTTTAAACGAACAATGTTCGATTGAATACATGAATGTTGTAACTGTATATTCACATAAGTAAGTTGTTCGCGTTTTTATTTCATCTGTCACGATTAATGAAATGAAATGAATTTTATTCCAGGATTATGAATGTGGGTATACCAGCAATGAATGCATGCATTAAAATTAAATTCATTTACAAATAAAATTAAGTCGCTGAGAAAATCAAAAATATATTAACTACGGGTAGAGGGAACACGGTGAACGGAATTTTACATCACATCGGTACTAATCTTAATTATCCTATATCTATATCATCCTTTTATATATCTTATACTGAATGTGAGTAAATAAATGTCTCTCTCTCTCTCTCTCTCTCTCTATCTCTCCCTCAAATAAAACAAATAATGACAAACATTACTCAAACAGTAGGACAACCTTAAAACCGGGATAATTAAACTCAGTATTATAATCCTTCCCATCGCACGAAGACCCAACTACATAATCCTGTTACCTAGTTCATCATTAGACCATTTCTCACACCAATCGATTATGTAATATTTCCTAACAAAGCTTCAAATAATCCGACACGGTTGGCTCCGGGCCAGCGTATCGTGTCGCGACCGCAGGTACCTAAGTTATGAGTTTATTATATCATCCATCCGTATGTGGTGGTGACGGTGGAAAACAATTGCAGTGATATATAGATGATTGTGTGGTTTGGTTTTAATGCCAAGTGACTTAGGCTTGCTTGAGATATAGCATTCTTGACAAAGGAGTTCGATTATTTTAGAATTGACAACAATTCATATTTCTGAGCCTATAATTTTAATGGTTCTCTGTATTTTGTTTGAAAAGATGAACATGCTGACAGTTTAATTTTTTCGCTAGGGCTTGTATTTAATTTATAATTAATTTATTAATTTGTGCTTATTCTAAAAGGGCGTAACTCCGGTACTATCACAAAATATACACTTATCCCTTTGTCTTTTCTCTATAAAAAAAAACTGACGTTAATTTCATATTGTCAATATCAGGCCCTATTCTCCAATATTCGATTTTCGAGGTTCGCTTCGTGCTGTTCCACTCATACTAATAGTCATTATCTTGAGATTGAGAGAGAAGGTATGCAACGAACTTCGAAAATAGAATTTCAGAGTTGCCCCCCTTGTACTTTGAAGTTGTCAAAAATACAAAATTATGATCGCTTATTTTTTCTCTTGAAAAAAGGCAAAGGCGTTTCACCTATCCTGTGGTAGTGGTAAAATTAGGACATAATTTTTAATTATTTTTTATTTTTTATAATAAGCGATATTAAAATTATATACTTAAAACATATTGCAGTGACCAGGAGGCAAAATGCTTTCGAACCATATATACATTTTCAGGTGTTATAAAAATGAAATGTTGTCAATTTATGTCTGGTTTTAGAATAGACAGGACCTGTTTTCCCGTGGACTTGAAAAACAATTTGAAAAATAAGCTTTAGATTTTGTTTTTTAAGGAGTAGGAGGAGGAGGAGACAAAGTTAGAAAAAGGTATGGGTATGTTTTAAGAGAGAGTTTGTATATTTAATAAATACGTACCTAGTTTCTGTACGTGTTATTTATTTAGGTTGTGAGTGTGCGACTTAGTCCTTGGGGTTTTGAACGTCGCTCGAAGCATTAGAGAAAGCAAGATATTTACAACTGCTCGAACATAGGGCATGAGACTTATATACTTGTTAGTAGCTTACCTAAATAATGGTTCAATAAAATAGAAGGTGTTGAAACACTGAAGTACTAGTCCAGAATATGTCAGCCGGTGGTTAAGTTGGTGTGACTGGAATACACCTATAAAGATTTTTTAATTTAAAAAAGATTCAAAATTTAGTTCCGTCTGTGACGCGGTTCATATTGCATGGAAAAACTCGGAAAAAAAATTACGGGGCTATTATATGAAACTAACGCAACAAACTGCTGAAATATTTTGGAACAATTCTGAGAGACTTTGTATTATAATTAAAGTGCTGTTATCTTTTATTAACAAAAATAACTTTCAAAATTTTCAAATTTTCGAGTTATTAACAATAAAACTCCGCCCATTCACAAATTTTAAACAAAAAAACTCTTCCGTTCCCCTTTACTTGAAAGCTAAATTAATTCCAATAAATTACTTCATCCTCCTTCTAAGAGCGGAATCCTTCGTTTAATTACAAGAAAATCAGGTGGAGGGGAAAATTAGGCCCCCCACCTGGGCCCTGCGATAGCACCTCGATATTTTTATGAGCCTGATGAAGATTTACGTGCCCGTTAATGGAGGTGGTGCGTAAATGTCGCAGGAATTCTGAGTCGGTGTGTTTTTATGTTTCATTTTACATAGGTTTGCCATTAGAGTTTAGCATTTCATGTCTGTTTGTAGGGAGGCTCTTTGAAAGAAACTTTTCCAAAATTCAAAAGTATCGTTGATTTTACATTAAAGTAATTTGGATATTTTGTGTCCATGATTTAGATTAGATTTAGATTTATTTATTCATCAACAAAAATAACATTATATAAAAAAAGTATGTCACAAATAAAAGCAGTTCTATAGTTGGATCCACCACCATGGACCGCAAGAACATAACAAATGCGTTCATAACAAGGCAACCTAAAGAACCTAGATGGTATATCTCTTGTGACTTGTGAATTTCACTGGCTCTCTTTCGTTCCACGCCAAAACATGTATTGTAGGTACTAAATATTAAAGTAGCGATCCGGAGAGACCTCGCGCAGTTTATTGAAGCATTGATGTCTTTCAACGTCTTGCTAACAAGTGCTCTTATAGTAACAGCGCATAGGCGTTAAATTTTCCGAACTAAACGTCCTCCGATAATTACAAAATGGTAAAATATTTTTCATTTTTTTTAATATATTAAAGCCGACAAACGAGCATTCCGTCCACTCGATCATCGATGGTGATCGATCACCGCCGCTCATAGACACCTATATAGGACTGCTGGTGCGTTACCGGCCTTGCAGCAATAGTGGTACACTCGCCTTTTAAAGGCCCCTAATTATATCAATCAATCATCTAATAAGTTATTGAAGGCATCCTCACAGTGTGGTCTGACTGCAGCGTAACAATTTGCTATAAACCACATTCCTTTTTATCAGGTAAAACCACATTGTTCAAGAACCTTACAAACCTTTCAACAGCGGAGTCGTGTTCGCATCTAGAGCTAGCTGTGTAAAAGCTGTCTAAGGTACATTATACAGCTCTATTATCCGAGGCCTAGGTAACACAAGGGATCCAGTTAATGCAATTATCCTGCGGCGAGAGTAAACAGGCAGGCGTTTGACGCTATATCTTACAATTACGCCGGCCTCCTCCTGGCTAGGACCGCAAATAGGTAGACAAAAAGATCCTTTTTATTACAAGCTTTTGTTCAAGTTAGGTACAATGTTTGTTAGTTACTCGTTAGTTACGTTGTTTACATCAAACGTTGTTGTCCTAGTAGTCCTATTTGCCTTGGATTTTAGGACATACAATATAGGCCCTACACCTTAGATCTTTGCTCTAGCTATTTTGATAAGACAGGACTAGATTCAATATCAGTTTATTTAAGAATGTTTTTTTTTCATACATTATGCAATTCTATAGTATCGGACGTGCAATTGATTGCTGCTATTTATGTTTATGTATCACCGACCGATAGGTATTTACTCTTACGAGTATATATTATGACAGTTCCTACATCATATAAAAAGAACGCTGATTATGATTATAGATTTGCAAGTGGCAATAGTCTTTAATGTCTTCGCAATGCAAAATGACATTGAACTTTACAGTCATAAAAGAATTTCTTAGTCGACTAGGTATACTATACAAGATTTATGCTTTTTCTGCATTTTTAGTCCCCATTTTTTCAATATTTGCGGTCACGGACTGAACTAGGCCCAGGCAGGATTGCAAAGGATTTTGTCTGTAATAGAATTTGCGGATTTGTAGAATCGTCGGCGGCGAATAAAAGGCCTCCAACGTAATTGCTGCTGCAGCCTGCAAATTAATCTATTGCCTTACTTCAAGTTGAATATCCGGTATGGACTTTTGTTTTTACTGTTAAAGCATAAAACTTTATGACAATATTCAATGAAAACCTGTAATTTTGTAGTTAAATTTTAAAAAAAAGGTTACAAGTGACTTTTATAGGATGGCTATTGTGTCTGCCTGTTGTTCCAACTCTTACAGCCAATTCGCTCCTAACCGATAGAACCGATTACGTTGGAATTTCGAAAAGTGATGATTTTGTTGACTTGAAAATAATTAAGAATTACAACTTTCGATTTAATTATGATCAAAATAATCCCACCT
Organism: Pandemis heparana; assembly: GCA_963854515.1. Taxonomy (NCBI): domain Eukaryota; kingdom Metazoa; phylum Arthropoda; class Insecta; order Lepidoptera; family Tortricidae; genus Pandemis; species Pandemis heparana. The sequence continues at coordinate 1,592,441 of OY978019.1, read as the reverse complement.
GAAAAGTGGTAAAAAAACATTTCCACCACGTTTTTTAACAAAATTTATTCACAAAAGCATTAATCAAAAACGTTTTCCTCGCGTCGGGTTCTAAAACCCCCGGAAGCGAACGCGCCCAGTCATTAGCGTACCTCTACCGGGCATTTAGAGCTTGCACTAAACCCATTCGGCTTTATTAGTTGTGCCTATAAAAGGGGCATGTTTACTACTCGAGGGGGCAACACGGAATCGTTTTTAATATTGACGATGGAGGTATAGAGGAGAGGCGGTAGCGATTTAAATCTTAATTAAAAAAGAAAACATACATAAGTGTAATAGGAACTTACATACTTCTTCTTAGAGCCCTGCTTCACCGAGACGCTATGACGACGTCGCCATCTACGTATCCTATACAAATCAGACGCCGTCAAAGCGTCCCCAAGTTAGTGACACCCGACCCGATACATTTCTAGATAATAATTATATTATGAATTGCTTGGCTGTGGTTATGAATTGGTTGCCTTAGTGTCCCAGTGAGGCAAGGCCCATGTAGTGCCTCTACACTCTTTGATTAGTGAAGGTTAGCAGTCAGATCAGCATATTTTCATTTTGTCCTTGGCAAGGCAAGGCAAGATTTCCATCTATGGCAGAAATAATATATGTAGGTACTAGAACACTTAAAAAACCTAATGCAACTCTATTCGTATTCGTATGGCCGAAAACGCGTATCAATATCAAATGTTAATGAGAGAGTACTTTGTTCTATCTGATATGTATTATAACCAGACACTGTATCTTCTATAGATATGTACCTAATTGACTGTCAAAACTAACTCTAATTCGTACACCAAATCGAAACTCTAGGGCAGGTTAAATATTGAAGGGAGTTTTCAGATGTATAGTTTGTGTTTTTATTACAACCATGAACTAAATTACTATATCACTGACAAACTTGTGATTACGAAATGGATGTCTGTCTAGTGTTCGCCAACGTGTTACGTAATTAAACATTTAAAACAAACCCAAAAAGTAAAATAGAGGACTGCAAACAATTTTATTGTTCCGCCTCGCCTCGACTTTTAAATCTCACCTCTCTTTTCACTTGCACCAAAACCTTCAAAGCGCACTCGGACTACCTCAAAAAAACCACCAAACAATTATTTTTCAACTTTGTTGCACCACAATAAGGCCCATCGCAAACGCACGCGCAACTCGGCGCAGGCACGAACGTGTCATATCCGCCCGGCTCTTGTGGCTGTATGTTTTTTTAATAAGACATTGATTTTCTATGCTAATGCTGTCAAAATGTGGGAGAATGACAGTTGAGGGGGGGAGATTAGCTGGGGTCGTAATTTCTTCAGTCTCATAAATAATTAAAAGCATGCGCGTTTGTTTTTAAATGAAGGTAATGCGGTGTATTTTTGTGAGATTATGTAAAACAAAAAGGCATGGCGAGCCTTAAGTGGCATAAATATTATGTAATTTAATCATGCAGCAAAATTATTATCAAAAATTATTATGATAACTACAAAGTGAACGAAATGTTACGAACATACCAAAAATATAAAAAAAAACATGGTTTAATTTGTGCAATGATAAAATTTGCAATCCTCTGGGTCTACAGTTGAGTTCTTAAATGTCTATACAGGCGACCGTTCAAAAATATCTATATCTATAGCAAAACGACGTAACCGGCATTGGTTAATACCGCTAGTTACGTCGTTTTGCTTACGTGGTGTTGTGTAGATATTTACGCAGTATTTACCAGTGCTAGTTACGCGATATTATTATACGCAGTGTTAGTATCCCGACGATATCACACATTTAGTATAATGTGGTGGTGGTGGTTGGTGAAATCGACTCTAAAGCGTAAGAAATTATCGAATAAGTAAAAAAACATTACCTTTTCTCATCCAATGAAGAGCAATTGGAAGCGAGACGACAAAGACTTGTCGCATTATGCTATTAAGGGCGACCTCGTTAAGATTTACTTGATGTCTACCAAGTCTGTCTAACACTGGTACTTATAATTTCATTTTTTTTTAATGTGAATAGGAAGACAAACGAGCAAGTGGGTCACCTGATGGTAAGCGATCACCACTGCCCAGACACCCGCAACCCCGGAGGGATTGCAGATGCGTTGCCAACCTAGAGGGCTAAGATGAAATGCCTCTTGTGCCCGTAATTTCCCCGGCTGTCTTACTCTCTACACCGGAACACAGCAGTGCAAGCACTGCTGCTTAGCAGCAGGATTAGCGAGTAAGATGGTGGTATTGATCCGGACGGACCTTGCACAAGGCCCTACCACCCGCACACACACCCGCTCCACATAGTAAGTAGGATTAAAAAAAAAGCGCTTGGCTTAGGCCCGCGCAAAAACTAACCTCCCGACTTGGGAGAGACATAAAAATGTATAAATATAAACAATAATAATAATAATAATAATCTATCGGTACTAATATCCTTCTACGCTAGTCTGGGAGCAAAGAAAAAAAAAAAGAATTTGCGATCTTGCTGGAGCTAAATTTATGTTTCGTGTTACTCTGGCAAATGCAAATGTTAAAGGGAAAAAGACAAACAATTTAATAATAAGCTAACATAAGTTCAACATAGCTTTTGTGAATAATCAGGACACAGTCTTTTTTGTGTTTTCAAACAGCGTATAATTTAATGCGTGACACTAGAACGATTTATTTAGTTTGTTGAGGCAATCCGTAAACGTTTGGTGTACGGAACAAAACAAGCAATCCAACCTGTGGTTTGTGACAATGTAGCTTCAGTAGTGAATCACGCGCCGCTCAACTGATTTGTTCTGGAATATAAATAGTACTGACTAATGAGTAATGTGTCGTCCGTTATAAAAAATCAAACAAAGAACGTTCCTCGTATGTTATTTGTGGGAAAGTTCTATCAGAAAATACTACATGAAGTCCTTTAACCTCCCTATTAGGTAAAAAACAAGTGCCCACCGCCTCAAATAGGTACATTTCTTTTGTGATATGCCACTTTAAAGCACCTGGCTTAGTTAAGTTGCTTAGCTGGTAGTTTCAAAAAAAGACACGTAAAAGAGCCCTTAGCGGCCTATTTGCAGAATAAACTTTTTTTTAAGGGCCCAACTTGATTATCTGGCTTATTCATTTTACCGTTTTTCAAAACATTGGCTAAAAATAAACCCCCGTATAAATTTAAAAATGTAAAAATCGATTATTACTTGTTGCGGATTTCTATGGGCGATGATGATTACTTACTGTTTGCTTGTTTTCCTTTAAAATTTAATAAAAACAGGCCAATGTTTCTGTATATTGTACACTCCAATGCAGGTAGGTAAGCACTCAATGGTATTTTAAAGCCAAATCCAAAACAACCATAAATGGAAACAATTCATTAGGCAAAGTGGGTCGCCATTTCATCGCGTGCATTGTACCGATGCATTATTCATTAAATCACGGTCCAAAATAGTCGACGACAGCGAGCCGTTTATATTTAATGTAAATCAAATTTAATAAAGAATGCAGTGGATACGATGAACAGCCTGTATACCACTTAAAACACCAAAACAATTTCCACCTACAACGCACCAAGGAGCCAACTTACACTGATGCATATTAAATATAGCGATTCATTCTGATTAAGGAACTGTTAGTATAAATGGTAAAGTATTTTTTGGTGGTCCGTTAATTCCTAAGTTATTTTCAAGATATGCTAACGTTCATTGGCAAATAAAAACAATGATTTACTATTAGTTCGACTGTTTTTTTCCATCTACCATTGTTTTCGCTGCAGTGGGATGAAAAATTGTGCGTTTCGCTCGGCAGCAAAGTTGTTTAGTGTCTCGGTGCCTTGAAACCCAGGCGACACTCAGAATTCTTCTTTTGAATCCTTCGCTTGCTCGGCTTTCAATGCAGGCGCGCGCCAAATAAAAACTTTGCAGCCTTGGATAGCAAAATAACCATTTCACCGCTCCTGTTTTAAAGTGACAATTGTGACGCGATTTTCAGGTAATGTGATTGGTCGAATCTGCATTATTTCCGTTCCGTTTCTATGGACGTGTATATCACGTCAAACGATATCGGCACAAAACCGCTATCAACGCACTCGATCCAATGCAATGCACGAACAGTCGAATACATCCAATCAATTTAATGGACACTTCGGGCTCTTGGTTCCACGTGGACGGCAAATAAATATGCTGCAACCGGTATCAGTGCAAATTTGCTTTATGTTTCAGGACATAATTAATTGCAAATGAAAAACTTCTAAGTAGACCTATTCAAAGCTAAGAGTTTCAAATTAACTGCACTTCGTAAAATGTAAGACAAAGAAATAATATTACACTCGAAAAACATAATACCCTTCTGGCGCAGTCGGGTTGATAAATAAGACATAACTTACGAAACGCATGACGCTATAGATTTAATTTACGGAATTGTATTACTTAGGTATACAAGGTTTCTCAGTTTTTTTTCGGAATATTTTAGTTGGCAGTTGTATTAGATTGATTTAATAACCCTACTAAGATTTTCTTTCAAATGTTTGATTTCTAAATTTAGTCCCACCATTGACGCGGTTCATTTTGAACATAGATCAATCTATGGAAACATTTATCAACTATGATTCACAAATCCTGAAAAACATTTACAGAGTTATTTAGTCAAAGTAACCCAACAATCCGCTGAAATATACCGGAACAATTAAGAGACCCGTTTACCTAACCTAGCCTGTCGTGCCTATAGCCACGCATTATGTTACCTAACCTAGCCTGTCGTGCCTATAGCCACGCATTATGTTACCTAACCTAGCCTGTCGTGCCTATAGCCACCCATTATGTTACATCTAAGTTTGAAAATGAAGATGATTAATAAAATAAATAGAGTAACTGTGTAAAAGCGCTCTCCTGTAAAGACATGATGAAACATTCACTATTACTACATCAACAAAAAATTATTGGTCCACGCATTTACTAGACTGTCACTGACAGCCAATCATAATAACGGATTCGCGTTTCATTCATTTCAAACAGCCGTCCCGTGGCTTTATCGATAAGAAAAAACCTACACAAAGAACTAACGTACACAAAAAGTATCACACATAAAACAGGCACGCATCATGTGTGTACAATATATCAAAAGCATATCATTAATGCGTCAATTTCTACACGCGAGACCTCGCGGGCAGGACGTATCTATGTCAAACACAAATCAAGTCCACCCACAGAGCTATTCGATCCACCATGAAACCAAGCAGCCATGTTGGCAACGCAATAATAAGCATAGAGAAACATCGTGAAAGATGCCATACATTGCTGGGCCGTGGAGGATAGAGGTTACAAGCGATCGGTAAGAAACCGCTATGTAACGCAAACTGACAATTTCTTGCATGAGTAAACTGTACAGACGACCCGTTAAATATTGTTTTGACGCTCCCGCATTATGTAATATTTTATTAACTTTCGATGTGGCGAAGCTATGTTGCAATTAATGTTTTGAATCAACTTTGAATGGTAAGATATTGTGCTTTAATGAAGATATAAATCTCTATGAGGTTGTAATCTTTGACCTTTCCTAATCCACATTTGACTGCTAATAATAAATTATGTTGTTGATCAATTTCATTGTTACTCTAAAAGTACCTAACTATAAACGCAAACGAATAGATTGAATAATATAACGAAAGTATGCTCCGAAAAATAAAATCAGGACAATACTTATTTATATAGTTAAATTATCTTGTTTGATGCTTGTACCTTTAAAAAACGTACATCCAGAAACCTTTTTGAAAATAGCAACTTGCTCTTGCTCCGAGTTGCCGTAGGGTAAAAGTGCTCAGTGCACCCTTAAATAAAATTCACCCTCGCCTTTTAGAGCAACATACCGGAATGTCGCAAGTCTACAACTACATAAAAAAAAGACTCACCGCTTGTATAAAGAAGTCCTCGTGGAGCACGCTGACGATTCCAAAGTTTGTGAACTTGAAGATCCTATCCATGATCCACATGAGGTTCGCCAGCACGCCGGGGCGAGGGTTCCAGGCTGCCATGAGGATAGGCACGTCGGCTGTGCTCTGGTGGTTGGAGAGGACCAGGGTTCTGTCGGTGCCGCATGCCGCTGGCTCGTCGCCGCTCTCGAGAACTGAAACAAAAGGAAAAGATATGTTATAGCCGTGATCTTCATCTTCTGTCTGAGCAAAGGACACAGAATTCTGCACGCGTTTTAGTTGAAGCGATGCTGCGATTGCTGCGTGACGGGATTCTTAAGCTAAAATGTATTTAGCGAAATTATAATACATTAGGTATTCTAGAAAGCGGGAATTAAAGTAAACAAATTTAATTATTTAGTCGCTTATTTAGCCACAACAAATATTATATTAATCTTGGCTCTCTCTATAGAAAAATATACCTATCCATGTAAGAAACTTCCTCGATATTAAATATTTTCTGTAAAAAAAACTCATAAAACGTAGGCGTTCCAAAATAATCTTAACATAAAATGTTATTTTCACTCGAGCCCGTGATACACTTAATGAAAAAAATTTAAATGAAGTGGATCCCTTATTAATCTTCCCGAGTACTTAAATTTATAAGCAAAGTGAAATATCGCGGACGTTTCACTCCGGGAACCTATGCATTTTTTTTTGCTCAAAATAAATAATTGCGGGGCATTAAGATTCAAATTACAGTCTATCTGCTTAAGCACCCCCGTCTCCCTGAATAAATAATCTTCACTTCTATCAGTTTCAGGGGCGGCGCCTCTATAAAAATTATTAACATTTCATGAATTCGCGATTGTGTGCCCGGCGAACGTTTTCAAAGAGAACAGTTCGGGGCTCTTTTTTAACAAGGTTACCGATGGAAAAATACGATTTTTTGACGCATATTTTCAATCTCTTTGCAAAGAATGATTTCAGGTAGCTATTAACTTAACGGTCTTTTGAAAACAATACCAATCAGACGCAATAAAGATTGAAAACTAAGAACGCCATTTTTTATTAAGAACCCGTACTGAAACGGCATAAGGTGCGTATTCACTAGAGACAGCCTCGGGTCGAGCGGCTGCCTCGCTCTGAGGCTGCGCAAGTGGAGACGCCACCTAGTTGAGGCAGAGTTGAGGCAGCATCTTCACTTGCGCGGCCTCGGTTCGAGGCAGCCGCTCGACCTGAGGCTGCTTCTAGTGGATAAGCACGTTTAGACGAGCGTTGACATAGTATTAAAGCCATTTTTTTCACAGTTAGTGAGAAATAAACAGAGACGGCTAAAATCTATTTGATGCAATTATGTCAGGAAGTAATTGCACTCAGAAACCTCTACAAACATTACATAAATGTTTTAACTGGCAACAGAAAGCTCAATTCACTCAAAGAGAGCATCGCAAACGTTTGAACGCAAAACCTTTGGGGTTTTATTTGCGAAATATTTGCAATGCACTAAGTTAAAAATAAAATGTTCCCGTTGACTTTGCCGATGCAACAACTAATTTAATATAAACATTCCTTTAACTTTGTGAGTTTGTGTGTCCATTAAGTTTGTGAAGAAGATTGAAGGTTGATGGGTGTTATAAGTTTCAAGTTGATCTCTCTCTCTCTCTCTCTCTATGTGTGTGTGTTTGTGTGTGTATCTGTCTGTGGCATCGTAGCTCTTAAGCGGATGGACCGATTTCAATGCGGTTTTTTTCATTAGAAAGCCAGTTTCAACATGAAACTACCGCGAAACTCAAACATAATTACATAAAACGAATAACTCACGTATAAAAGCCGAAAAGAATGCTCCGACATGTGTTATGTTTATGCTTATGTCGGAGCATTGTTTTCGGTTTTTATACGTGAGTTATCCGTTTTATGTAATTAAGAAAGCCAGTTACCAAAAAAATTAAGGTACCAAAAAATTACTAAGCAGAGCTCGGTCGTCCAGGTACCATTTTATTGTGCAACCAAGATTTGACCAAACATGATAATGAAATTTGTATATTACAGCACTTTGTTTACGTTTTGCGTAATTTTAAGTAACAATAAATAAGAACTGAATAAATACTATCACTATCACTATCACAAATCGGTCAACAACAATTTCCATAATATATGTTAATTTAACAAAATGTATGAGCTAGTAATTAGCAAACAATTACATATTGTTATTTGTGCTATCCTTCTATATTTAGCTATTGGCTATCGAAGCAAATATCATGAATTATTCATAAGTAAATACATCAGATTTTAATTGGACAATAATTTAATAATTCAACTGTTCGCAATATTCATCAGATGTCGAATTACACGTCAAACTAATAAAAAACAATAATGTACAAATGGTAAAAGCCCTATCGAGGGAATGGGTGAAAATCTCAAGAATCATGTTATAGCCGATGCGGCTAGCAACCCGTCACTATTTTGATTCCCCTTTCCACTTATACGCCTACAGTCATGCTAAACGTGGCCAAAATCAAAATCTAACTCAAAAGTTTATTTCGCAAATAGGCCGCGAAGGGCTCTTTTAAATACATGTCTTTTTTGAAACTATCAGCGCATTGGAAAGACCATCAGCGCCAAGAAGAATGCGCCGCAAGAAACTTTAGTCTTCAGGTCTTGTTACCTCAGGCGGGCGAATGTTCAGCGTTTTTTCGGAGTTTTTTTTTCGTCATTATCGTCTCAGCATATACCATTAAAAGAGATGATGCTGAGACTTAACTTTTTATAACAACGAAACGCAGTATCGATGCTGCTTTTAGCTTATCCAAAAATGTTGCGGCTTGTTCTTCTGTTAGGATAATAATTGTGGGACGACAATGACGCATGAACCGCGCGGTCGAAACGCTTGAATATTGGCCCAGGCCCTGTCTACCAGTGGCGTAGCGTCCATAGAACTCGATTCCCAGTGGCTTGCCTATTTTAAGGCACTTGGGCAATTTATTGTGCAGAATTAGAGGAAAAGGCTAGTTAAGTTCCCTTCGGCTTGCATTCTGATATACTTGACGCCACGCCACTGCTGTCTACCCAATGATATTATAAACCCTAGATGCACCGCCACGTATAAAATCACTGCCAAAACTTGTCCCAAAAGTACATTCCAAAAATATTAGTCGCAAATGCCAAATGATATTTTAACCACATTTTAAAATAATCGAAATACGACTGTATAACACAAACATTACAGTTTTATTTCAAACTAGCGACCCGCCCCGGCTTCGCACGGTATATTATGCATGTATTATACATATAATCCTTCCTCTTGATTCACTCTATCTATTAAAGAAAACCGCATCAAAATCCGTTGAGTAGTTTAAAGATTTAAGCATACATAGGGACATACGGACATAGGGACAGAGAAAGCGACTTTGTTTTATACTGTGTACTGATGCACGTGTCCGAAATATACATTATTAAAATTTAAACTGACAGCACGTCGTAAATCATATTGACAGCTCCATAGGACCAGAGAGTGCTTAATGACAGATTCTAAGCACTCTCTGCTCGGGACGAGTTTTGAGCGCTCGTAGTGAATCTAGGGTTTCTAATATCATTGTGTCTACCCCGTGGAGGACATAGACGTGATTTGTGTATGTGTGTATACAATTAGACACAGTGTGTATGTTTCAAATACCCGACTGCAACGTAATTATTCACAACGCAAAGTTTAGTTTGACGAGTACGTCACGTCAGTGCATCCGAACTCAGCCGCGAGGGCGGGTAATTACCCGAGGGCGGAACCGGATACGAGAGCTGGCTGCAGGCTGACTTGGATAAATACACGGATTCCAAGCGTTCGCAGGATGTAATTATTGCAGAATGTTCAGGGTTCCGCACCGCAAAATGAAAGAAGAACGCTTAAAGGATCACTTTTTTGACTCAAGAGTCAAGACCCCTTCTTTTCGGGAATACGTAGAGGTACAAAGTTAATACCAAACGCTTAGGTCTGCGGTGCTTTAAAGCTGCGAAACTGCATCAAAAGATAGTCATTAGAAATGGTGTTTGTTTACAAAAAATGGCGAGCTCCCAAAAATCTTTTTGCTAACTTTACTTGAATTGTCATCCACTGTTATATTCGTAGGTACACCAATTTTTAAGTCAAAAAGTAAATTCATTTACAGTAAATAGTTTAAAACTGTCACAGATATCAACGCCGCGCATCCTGCACTCATTTCAATGGACTATTTCCCAATTAAAATTTATCACAGTATTTAATTACAACCAAACCATATTATACTCTAGTTTCCTTCGGCTAATCTCGAAGCAAAAACGATCCAAATTGAAGGACTTAAAGTATGAAACAAAATTCATCCCTTACTAATGTCGGAGTTAAATTTAAATGAGAAAGGATAACGGTAATTAAGGATCTCAAAGAGCGTTTGCTCAACTAATTGAAGGTTATATTTCTCTACTGAATTTAAGAAAAGCTTCTGTTGCAGCCTGATTCCCATCGACTAATTGCAGGGAAACGAATTTTAAGTCGAGAGGTTGAGACGCCCGGAATTTTTAATCTTGCTATAGAATTTGTAAAGGAATCTGTTTTCTATTGGAGTGGTGCTGCGAGTTAAAAAGGGGTTTATGAAATTTGTAGGAAAATTTGAAAGTAGAGAGGTTTCGGGTCGCTCTGTCTTATTATTACCTAGTAAGAAAGAAGAGAACCTATTTATTTTTCATATTTATTTTTACTAACTATGAGGCCTGATGCACTTACATTGACTAAGGGATACAATTATTTTTCTCACTAGCACCAAAATAGAGAGTGTACGAAGATCACAAACCAGACAAGAACAACCACCAGCACGAGAGCTCTGTCGCGCGCGAGTTAGACTACCCATCTTCTTCTTACTGTTCGTTGTGAAAAGAGACGGGTAGTCTGTCTAGCGCGCGACACAGCTTTCACATGCTGTCGTGCTAGCTGTGTAGGCGACGGAAGAAGTATCGTTTTAAACGTTTTTATCGTAAAAATTGCCAGATGTTAACGTTATTAAGTAACGAGCAAAAATAAAGGGTCAACAAAATCGTACGAAAAGCAACCTGTTATTTTTGCTCGTCAGTATAGTTCAGGTGCTTCTTGAGACTACAGACGTCATGATGGCCGGACAATGGTTGTTTTCGTTTTAATTTGTAAACATGAAAACAATTAGCGCCCACAGCTAAAAGCAAACGTGGCGTGGGTGTCTTAAATTCCGTGAATTCAACAGACTCAAGTATTGACGGGGTGCGTAGTTATTTAATCACGTAAATAAAAAGTATTTTTGTAAATACCTCGACGTTTCGGACGCGACTTTGCATCCATGGTCTCGAGAGGACCATAATAATGTGTAAAAATCGCGAACCTTTTAATCGATACATTGCGCAGTTATTTGTAAGTGAGGTTTTAAAGTGAGGTGTTTGGTGTAATTTGAGATGAGTTTCCGTGGGATTATTTATGTGTCTACTGAACTTCTATGATTGTCAGGGAGCAAAGAAAAAACATAGAATGTACCAGTTGCTTCTCTTCCCGCGCACATGAAAGCTCATCGAGGGAAGGAGTGAAAACCTTAGGAATCATGTTATAGGCGATGCGGCTAGCAACCCATTACTATTTTGATTCCTCTTTCCACCTATACGGCCACTGCTGCTAAACGTAGCCTTTAGGTACTGTTACCTTAGGCTCTACCTCGTGTAGACGTGATTGGTGTGTAGGTATGTATGTATCCACTGAACCAGTATCATAACTAAATGGCTGGTAGCTAGACAAGACAGCCCGAATCACTGGAACTAGAGACTTTAAACACTAAGTGTGTTTAAGTAAAGTTTAAGTTAAGTTTAGTTAGTTTAAGTTAAGTTTTTATCTTAAGTATTATTATACAATTATGTTATGTGTGTATGTTATGTATGTATTATTTTATTTATTTAGCTATGTATTATATTTATGTAAGTATTGTTTTATTATCCCTGCGTTTCTCCTATCTATGTGTTTCCGCCACCTACTTAAACTGTCTCCAACTTATTTCTCTGTCTTAAAGGTTAACTGGTAGAGATCGCTATTAAGCGATAAGACCGCCTATTGTATAGTTTGTTCTTTGTTTCTGTATTGTTTTGTACTGATTTGTGGTGTTCAATAAAGAGTATTTGTATTGTATTGTCTTGTTAAGTATCGTACACTCCGTGAACTCTTAAAATGTCATTCGTGTTTGTCTTGTTGTTTCACTCTCTCTTATGGGTTTGACACAAGATACTTGAATGGGCCGAGGGAGACAGCAAGATATACCCGAATGGCTTTCTAAGAGCTCTCTGGCTATAAGCGAACTAGCCTTTTTTATCGTTGCTCAAGGGGAAAGCAGCGATAATCACGGCAGTTACTTAAGTTCGAATTAACGAGGTTATGCTGAACAAAAAGGGGATTAGTTACTAAAGTAATTTGTTCGAATTGGATTGACGTGTTTCAAGCCTTTTAGAGGGTCTTAATCATGAACGCCTCGTGCCGGTGGCAGCCTGCCAAGCACATTCGCCTGAGTTTGATAGTCAGTTTTTTGTTTAGAAACATGTCCCATGGTGGTTTTAGTACGAACAAAATATTATCGCTTAAAAATTATTCAGTAATGAAAATTAAATTCTATCTTGAGTACCTAATCAATATTCATAGGTACGGTCGCCCAAAAGTGGTCTACCACTTTTCATCCAACTTCCTATCAAATGAAAATGTCGCTAAAGTCGAACTTTCAATGTTGACAGCCTGTCTTATCGACATTATATATTGTGACGTACAAAGGAATTTTAACCTTAGGGGGGTTGACCACATATTTGGCTGATGGTACAGTCACCAGCATAAATATATGACGGTGAACAGGGCTGCAAAAATAAATGATCATCTATTAGGCTCAATAGCATATGACGACACTACCGCGGTAAAAATAAGTGATGCTCTATAGGCGGAAGAAACATCGTCGCACCCTTATCAGCATAAATATCAATTTGCAGTGAAAGCATATCATCGGATGATAGGTGGGCCGCATAAATATCAATTTGCTGTGAAAGCATAATCATCGGATGATACGTGGGCCGCATTTATATCTGACGCGTAAAAATCAACTCTATGTTGTTGATTTGCAAAAACGAACCATCCCTGGCTAACATAGAGACGTAAATTGTATGAAATGATTTGACAATTCACGAGAACAGTGCAGACTTGTCATTGCATACGTCTGTCTCACATTGTTCCAATCGCGAATATGTCAATAATATAATTTTAAAATCTTTATGATGTGTGAATAATTAGTGGCCAGTATCATTTTAGGTTAACTAAAAAGTTTTTATATTACGAACAATATTATAAACTTCCATACATAGTGTTATAAAAAATGTGGTATATTAACGTTATCAGCACCTTACAAAAAATGGCCTAATTATTTTATGCGGAGTTAGAATTTAGTTTATTAATTCGGACATGCTTTAATCAAAAATCATTCTGGCGTTCAGGACAAAATAAAAACAACTATCAACTTCGTCTTATCAACTTAGCAAGCAAACAAGCTAAATTTATACCAATAGCTGTTGCCCGTGGCTTTGCCCCTATTCCAGATTTTTCTTTTTTTTTCCATTTTTGTTTTAAGAATTCTCCCAATAAATAACAAACTCATAAAAAAAGAGAACGAGAAATCGGTGATGCCGTGAAATGAACAAATATTTCTATTTGGCATTCACTATTTTATTGAATTCGCCGCCGTTACTTTTCGAAGGTCCATTTCAATGAACAAAAACCATTTTCTTTGCTACTCCGCTACTGCACGAGTAAGACAGCCAAAACCTGTGCGAAATATACGTTTTGACATGAAACCCCAAAAGACGTATATTTCGCACAAGCTTGGCTTACTTGCACGTGTAGTAACGGAGTAGCAAGGAAAATGTATTTTGTTCACTGACATTTGCTGTGTAGGATCCAAGATGCTGGACATAATTTGACATAATTGACACGAAAATATTTTTTTGGATCCAATATGGCGAATGACATTTTAACGCAAAATGTAAATATGAGCGTAACTGCGCGTTAATAAGGCCTACGATGTTTTATCTCAGCAATTTGTATAAAATAAATAATCATACATAAATAGTGTTTCTGATATTTTTCATTTAAAAGTAACGTAAAACGCCATTTAGCCGTCAATGATGACGATGATGATGATAATTAAAAAGTAATTGTAGAAAAAGTGCTGTTTGAAATGTTGTAAAATTGGCTCATGATCGCTACCCAACCAACTCGCACATTGTCATAAAGATTCACTTAGAATAGCAGTTGCATAGAATACTATTAATGTTCACACCCCTTCGATCGATTCCTATATAGGTAATTTTGTAATTTAGGAATTTGAATCCGTCAAATATGTGATAGAATATAATGTGAGACAGACGTATGCAATGACAAGTCTGCACTGTTCTCGTGAATTGTCAAATCATTTCATACAATTTACGTCTCTATGTTAGCCAGGGATGGTTCGTTTTTGCAAATCAACAACATAGAGTTGATTTTTACGCGTCAGATATAAATGCGGCCCGCGTATCATCCGATGATTATGCTTTCACAGCAAATTGATATTTATGCGGCCCACCTATCATCCGATGATATGCTTTCACTGCAAATTGATATTTTTGCTGATAAGGGTGCGACGATGTTTTTTCCGCCTATAGAGCATCACTTATTTTTACCGCGGTAGTGTCGTCATAAGCTATTGAGCCCAAAAGATAATCATTTATTTTTGCAGCCCTGTTCACCGTCATATATTTATGCTGGTGACTGTACTGCACACATTTAAAATTTCTAAACGACTGAAAATTAGAACACATGGAAAAATTCAAAAAGTACCTAAAGCTATGGCCGGGAATCGAACCCGGATCCTCATCATTCCGTGATGCATGCTATATCGCTACACCACCCATAGGATATAAGTACACACATGTTAGCAATTATAAAATAAACATGTTTTCATTAATTCCAATTAAATTGCACTCGTATAAAAAATACGGCCAATCGTACAGGTTCTTTGAAGATGCCTCTTTTTTTTTTTACCCACTACGGAACGGAGACGGTATATGCGTTTAGGGTGATAGGTTGTGTGTGTGTTTGTCCGCAAACGCATGTTCCCATTTATCTTGAGAACAGTTGGACCGATTTAGATGCGGTTTTCTGTATTAGGTTCTAAGTTATTTAGCGGTGGTTCTTAGATAGGTGTTATGGTATTTGTCCGTTAGGGGGCGCTGCAATATTCGTATTTGTAAAACACGAATGTTCCCATTTTTTAAGATATACGTTTGCCTGGAATTTTAAAGATACCACAAAACAATATTACAATGAAATAACATTAATTTCTAGATCTATTCGCAATAGGTAGGCAAAGTATCGGAATTAGATCTTAATACATTTCGACATGAGTTAGGTTTCTGCTTAACTCACCTTTTAGGCCTAGCCACAAATCAAACCGTGTCAGATAAAATCTATTACTTATTCCTAGAAGAGGTTTCAGCCTCAAAATAGGTGTCGAAGAAATTCCTTGGTGCAATAAAAATGGATTTATAAATCGGCTATTTGTAACATATATCCAACACTCGCTGAACTGCTAACATGCCTAAAACCTTGCGGGAGTCCGACTCGCACTTAGCCGACTTTATTTAAATAGACATCATCAATGAACATAAAATATTTAGGTACCTTGCTACTCCGCTACTCAAGCGGAGCGGAGCGGAGTTGAGTTGAGTAGCGGAGTAGTCATTGAAATGGAACTCCGCAAAGTAACGTAATTCAATAAAATAGACATCATCATCTAGGCCTATAAAGGCCGAATCTATGACCGATGATTTAAGAATTGTATCAGCGGCACTTTCTTTGGTGACTGAACTACACTGACTAGCAAAAATAACGGGACACTCTTCTTGCAAATTTGTACGAAAAGCGACCAGTTATTTTTGCTCGTGTGTATAAACAGGTGCGGCATCTCCAACCACACAACGATATACGTTTGTGCAAATAACAAACTTTACCGAAAACCTGCAACCAAATTGCGGCAATCCTGCAGCTTCTGGCTCTGGCGAGCATGCAGCATGCAACATGCATTAGCCCGATTGGCTGCAACGTGCTGTCACGTTTTATAGAGTACTAGTTAGCTGTTGCCCAGGACTTCATCCGCAAAGGATCAGTCTACCCCGTAAAACATAAAGACGTGATTTATGAATAAGTAATACTGAACTCCATCTGTAACCACCAAACTCTAAAACACATTATTACAGCGTGCTATATGGAATGAAGTAAATTGAAATATGTTTCTGAAGATGATTCGTCTACGCATTGTTCAAATTACCGTATCACGACAATGTTATAAAATTCAAAGACAGGCTTTCGAATAGGTAACAAGAATATGAGTTCCGCATGCAGGCGTGGTGCAAATCAAAAGATATTTGTTTTTTAACTCGGAAAACAATCCATACTCATAATATAATCGCGGAAGTGTGTGTGTCTGGTACCGATTTAGTTAAAAAGATTGGTTTATAGGATAGTTTTATAGCATAGTTCCCGCGAGATAGCAATAAGCAAATTTTGCACACACGGAGTCGTGGGCAACAGTATGTATGTATGTAAACTCTTTATTGTGCAAAATAAACAAGACAAAAACAATAACAACACACACACAACAACAACAGCAACAACAACAGTTACAAGTTAGATAATTTTACGAAGCTAATTTTGGCCAACTTCTAATTCATTTAGTATTTTAATATCAAGCTGCCAACGTAATAGGTTTGAGACTTGTTTGTGTATGGTTTGTTTCTGTTACATTTAAAAATATAGTCATGTCAAGATGGTGCTGATTTTTATTCGTAGTTATTAATTCTAATATTTAGCATAAATCACGTCCTTATCCCTTACGGGGTAAACAGAGCCTATGGTAACAAAACCAAAGCCCACAAAGGCCACGTTTATGATTGTGGGCTTATAGGTGGAGAGGGAAATCAAAATAGCTATACCTATTTAAGCGACTGTTAAACATAATGCCAATGCCATACAGTAAAATAAATAAAGAAAAGTAGTTACTCTTCTCGCTTGCACCACGCCAGGTGAGTCATATAGAGTGAATGAGACATTAGCAACGCGACCTGACGCCACGTTAAATAATGCATGCTCCCTCGCACCGCGCGCGAGCGAGCGAGACGCGAATTTCGTAAGTGGTTTTAAATCAGATCTATTATTCAGAATTGGGTCGCGGCTTGTACATCGATGTCGGGCGCGTGTACCTAATGTTCAGAGATCGGCGTTAAGAAGTGTTATTCGGATCTGCGTTTGGTTCCAATTTTATTAACGCAGTTTTTTTTATTGTATCTAGATTAAAGAGTATCAACGAGCTGTTGGTAGGCCTCCAACAAGATGGAGCGACGACCTGATCAGGATCGCGGGATCGCGGTGGATGCGGAAGGCACAGGACCGGTCCGCGTGGAGAGCTTTGGCGGAGGCCTATGTCCAGCAGTTGAAAGAGTGTCAATTCCAAATACACCTGATTAAAAAACAGAAATTTAGAGTTAACATAAATTCGAAGTATTTTCATGGTATTTTCAATGAAAGAGTAGCTCGGTACTTGAACGATTCCAGCAAATACATGGTATCGTCTATTTGTCTCCAACCTACACATGTATCATCGCATTTTCTCTGCCAACAGCAAATATATTCAAAATCTATGGGTTTTAGAGTGATTTGATTTCAACTGTATCAAACCCACCCAATCCTATCTGGCAGATAGGCTTGGACGTTCGGCACAGCCTCCATTTTGTACCAGATACCGATATATCTCGGGGGAGTGATACTGTTATCTTATCGGCAACCTTTGGCTTCTTTACAGACATATAGTATATTTTAGATGCAACGTCTTAGTGGCAACCTTGTATTAAGTCGTAGTATTACAGACAGTATTACAGTCGTACAATTTTTTAATTTTAATTACCTACGTGATGCGTGGGGGGGGGGGGGTTAAATTTAATGTTATATTTTAAAATAAACTATTTCGGATAAAATACGGGTCATGGGAAAGGCCTTGTATAGCCGAATGCTATAAATAATGGACATTTTAATAAATGCGTATATGTATAAACTGTTTATACATACATTCAGGAGTTACTTTGTGTAAGCCATGTTAAATTCAATGGGCTTTGCTACTCCGCGGTATAGTGAAGTCATGCACAATAGCCACCCTCGCGTTTAATATTTAAAACTGCAAGCATACTACAGGAATAATAATAAAAAATAAAAAAAACCCCCACGCACTAATCGAATATAACCATAAATTAAAAATAATTCAAGTTTTTGCCAAAAATGCCTCACATCACTTTGGGAAAGAGCTGATATTCTTCAAACTGCTGGACCGATTTTTACCAAACATGGTTAATTAAAAACCACCGCACCGCAAGGACACTGACTTTCGAATGAAAAAACCGCATCGAAATAAAAAAAAAAAAGAATATTAAATTATTTGATTTGGTTATTTCGGTCTGAGTTTATTCCATAAATTAATTTGTCTTCACGATCTTTGTCGTGGGGTATCCTTCATTATTATCGTTAGCATACAAACGTACACATCCGCTTGCAATACCCGTATTTTTGCACACATTGTACTGTACACCACAGGCACCCAGGGGACCGATATTTCCAACCAGCCGGAGACCTTCTTTCCCTCTTCCCAGCTCAATATATATCGTCCTGCTGGCCTTCTCTGATGTTACAAATTCTAAATTCGTTTCGTGCCATCCCTTTTACACCAATAGCTACAAACACAAGAGTAAATAGGAGGGTGATACGAACTACGATTTTCGATGTCGGAATAACCCCGGCGCTGTTTGTGGTAACCAAATAAAGCAGTCTTTCAATAAAAGTTCAACTGAAGCAGATAGCAAAAGGTAAGGTTTTGATACATATTTATGTACAGAAACGGGTTTTATTTCCTTTGACGTTTCGGACGATTCAGATGCGCCATTACAATAAGTTTGTGTATGTGATCTGAAGTTAGTCCAAAAGTAGAATAGAATGTAGCAGTTGCTTATCTTCCCGCGCAGATGGTAAAAACCCATCGAGGGGATGGGCGAAAATCTTGGGAATCATTTTCATGTTATAGGCGATGCAACTAGCAACCTGTCACTATCTAGACAGAGCCTTAGGCAATACCTAAAGACTACGGTTAGCATAATTGTGGGCATATACATGGGTGGAAGCCGTGGTAGCCTAGTGGTTTGACCTGTGGCCTCTCAAGCAGAGGGTCGTGGGTTCGAATCCCGGGCTCGCACCTCTGAATTTTTCGGAATTTATGTACGATATCTCATTTGAAATTTACCATGAGCTTTTCGGTGAAGGAAAACATCATGAGGAAACCTGCACACAACTGCGAAGCAATTCAATGGTGTGTGTGAAGTTCCCAATCCGCACTGGGCCCGCGTGGGAACTATAGCCTCAGCCCTCTCATTCTGAGAGGAGGCCTGTGCCCAGCAGTGGGACGTGTAAGGCTGGTGATGATGATGATGACATGGGTGGAAAGGGGAATCATAGTAGTGATGAGTTGCTAGCCGCATCGCCTATATCATGATTCCTAAGATTTTCGCGCTACTCCCTCGATGGACTTTTACCATCTGCGTGGGCAGAGAAGCAACTGGTACATGGTGTTATTTCTTATCTCCCAGTCTAGTATAGAAGTAAAGTTTATATTATAGCTCAGGACAAACCCTTGTACAAGGTCCTAACATCCACAAGAAGAAGGAACGAAACAAATCTAAATTCCCAAGCAAAATATGTTTCTACGCCCATTAATCTAATACACAAAAACGCGTGAGTTTTTTCAGTAATTCATTCTCGGAACTTGACAAGTCTTACCCATGTTATTTCTTTATTTGTTAGGGTTTTCACAACTTCGAACAACACGACCTACACTAGTATTCACAAGTTTGGCTCACATTTAATCACATCACTACATTCTATATACATACATACGCGCATAATTCACACCTTTATCCCTAACGGGGTGGACAGAGCGTAAGGTTACAAGACCTAATGGCCACGTTTTGAGCATGATTGTGGGCGTATAAGTGAAAGAGGAATCAAAATAGTGATGGGTTGCCAGCCGCATGTAGCTACTATAATATGATTCCTATGATTTTTGTCATTAAATTTTTAATTTTTGAATTGCGGGTGGTAGGGCCTTGTGCAAGGTCCGTCCGGATCGCTACCACCATCTTACTCGCTAATCCTGCCGCTAAGCAGCAGTGCTTGCACTGCTGTGTTCCGGTGTGGAGAGTAAGACAGCCGGGGAAATTACGGGCACAAGAGGCATTTTCATCTAAGTCCTCTAGGTTGTCAACGCATCTGCAATCCCTCCGGGGTTGCGGGTGTCTATGGGCAGTGGTGATCGCTTACCATCAGGTGACCCGCTTGCTCGTTTTCCTTCATATTCACATAAAAAAAAAAAACTTTGAGAATTGACTACGAACTTAACTCTTATAGGGATAAGTCCACAGTCATACCATATTAAAAATGACAGCTAAAACTTGAACTGAGTCGAAATTGAATCGTACTAAGACGTCATGGTAAGCCCCCTTGACTTTGTAATCTATTCATACAAAACATTGAACTATAGTTAAACAAATAAAAAAAATACTTCCCTTAAAATCCAATTTATATATGAACGATTTATAATAACAGTCTTCCCTAACGTACAAGTCTTAAGCCGGCTGCAGACGATGCGAGTAGTTGAATTTAGTGGACTGTTTAGTACTCGACCGCTCAGTAAGTCGTGTTAATCGTGTAGAGCTTCTGTCCAGACGTAGTTCAGTACCGTAACTAGTCGTAAGCTACTTAGCTTTACGTCGAAACTGTATGAGCGAATCGCAAGATGGTTACTGCAACTTTGGACCTGCACTGCTGCTTATTTATTAACTAACTAAAAATGTACCTAATAGAATAGTTAGGTATATCAAAAGCTTTTATACGTGAGTTATCCGTTTGTGTAATTATGTTTGAGTCTCACGGAGCTCTCTACAACAGTAACTAAAAAAAATTTCATTGCTGAAAGGTCATAAAGACTATAATTTAAGAGTACCTTCCACAATTTTTTCTAGACTTAGAAGTTTAACAGAATTTTGTTGCAAGTATTCATACATTGTGCTACTTACTTTAATTCGAATTCAATGCAGTATTCGGCATCCTACCTCACTTTATTTATGTCGATAACTATCTTCCGAATTAAACTTACTACTTAGCCCCATGAATAACTAAACGTCTTAACATGCTGGTAACATAACATATCGTTACTCGCCCAAACGCTAACTTAGGTAGTTGTCGGCCCCTAGTTCAATTCTCCTCTCATCTACTCAAAGGTAAACTGGTAAATATCCTTTTCCATTGTACGTGTACCTTATTTTTGGTCTATGTTTTTGTATATTCGTCCAAGACAGTGCTTTAACATTTTTTATGACAGTTCCTACATCGAAAACTAACAATAAGACTGAATGTCACATTGACTTGCGAATGAAAATAGTATTCGATGTTTTAAGTCGTACCTACCAATGACATTGAACCTTGGGTGGTTTACAATGAATAAATACTTATTTACTAACCTACTTACTTACGGACTTTCTTGGTCGACAACACAATAAAGCATTTACTTGCTTACTAGCATGGTGTGAGCCCCGTATAACCAAATACGCCTTAATGACAATCGATGCTTTTAGTATTGTTAGCGGAAGGGCCGGAAAGGGCTCACTTACGAAATGTTAGGTTCGCGTGTGGACGAAAATGTCATGTTTGTTAGACGGTACCTTTTCTAAGTGGAATCTATTATTGATCTTCTGAAAATAACCAACAGGTAGATATTAACAGACATTGTCTACGTTAGCCCTAGATAATATTACGAATGCAGACTACGCAATAAGTTCGAGAGTAAACTTGGTATGATATTTTGCAAACGAAAACATTATATATGTAATTATTAAAGTAAGGTATCATTCATGTCGGTAATATTCAAAAATTTCCCGAAAATAGTAATTTCTGGCAGGCAGAACCTTTAGCAAAAACTTCATCATGATCTTTTCATAATAAACTAACGTATAAATTACAAAAGAAAAAAATTTAGGGCCTGTCTCACCACTCTTTATAAAGTTCCGGTGATCTTAAGTGTCAGTTATCCATGATTCCCTCTCTATTTCTCACTACGAAACAGACAGAGCTACTACCGACAGTTAAGATTACCGGAACTTTGCACAGAGTGGTAAACAGGCCCTGAATTTCTTACTGATGTTTCTGCCGAATTAAAAACCGTTTTTATATGATAGGAAGAAAACGAAGCTTGTGGGTCACCTGATGGAAAGAAATCACCGCCGTCTATTGGACACCCATAAGAGGAAGAAGAAAAGAGTAGATAGACAAAAAGAGTTTTCAATGATTCACGGTTAAGTTCATTCGAAATATTATAAACGGGATGTGAACCGCGATTACCTTTATCTGTGAGTGCAGTGTGTTTGAATCGAGTTTCGAGTGAGAACGGTTCCAGTGGTAACGAGAGTGCACGCAGTCGACGCGCAAAAATGAGGGTAGACAGAGCTCGGTCTACCCAACAATAACATCCACCCGCAATTTCTTCTGTCTACCCGTGATCATGATGCATGCAACTGCGTCGAAATATCGGGTGCTCAATAAAGGTAATCGCGGTTCACATCCCTTTTATAATATTTCAAATAGATAGACAAATACGTTGTAGTAGTGTAGTATGCATAGGTTGTTCCGTAGCCGGTCAACACAACTTCTATAAAGGTCCTGATTGATTTATATTCGGGATAGCCGAGACCCGGTCATATTCAATTATTTATAAGTGTCTCGAATTGACCGGCCGGGCGTAGTTACCCTATGTCAAGCGCTATTACTCATAGGGCCTGTTTCACAACTCTATGTTAAGTACCAGTTATATTAAGTGTCAGTTATCTGTCTGTTTGTTTCGTAGTAAGAAATAAATATAAATAAATATCTTGGGACAAATTACACCAATTGACCCAGTCCCAAACTAAGCAGAGCTTGTGCTATGGGTACCAGGCAACGGATAAACATACTTATATAATGTAGCTAAATACCAGTGGCGTGGCGTCCATAGAACTCGATTCCCACCGGGTTGCCTATTTTAAGGCAGTTGTGCAATTTATTGTGCAGAATTAGGGGAAAAGGCTAGTTAAGTTCCCTTCGGCTTGCCTTCTGATATACTTGACGCCACGCCACTGCTAAATACATAGGGTAGACCGGGGGCAATAGTACCACGGGTCAATAGTAACATCGTCGATATTTCTAACCCTATAACATTCTAAGCATAACTGTGTGCGTGCGTACGTGCGTTGAGTGTGTTCCGACCTGCTCACCAGTCGGCGGCGCAGTACCGTGCAGAACGAACATGATAGACAACTATTTTTGTTTTCGCACAACCAAAGTTAATAATTCCGTTGATTGTTTTGGCTTATAGTTTCCCCAATATAGCTGTTAGTCTAATATTTTTACTCAATTATGATGCTACGGTTATCAATGCTTGAATCTAGTAATGGTTTGGTTATCAGGTAATAAGAACGGCTGAGATATCTGAATGTAAGTAATTTGAAATGCTTTGAGGGCAATAGTACCAGCACAGTCGGGGTCAAATGTAACGTTACATTTGACCCCGTGGTACAAATGACCCTAAATAATATTTTTATATTATCAAATTTAACTGACGTTTTAAGGTGAATCTAATGTTTAATTTGTTACTTCCATTTTCTACATTTTTATCGTATATTATGAGCCGCTTTTGAAGTTGCTATAGTATTGTGATTTTACACTGTAAAGTATTGTTAAATTCGAGGAATGGGGTTCATTGTACCAGGGGTCAATTGTAACTGTATGCAATTTTGCGATACTAGTTTTGTATTGAATTTTATTGGTTTACGTAGTTTTACAGGCCAGAAAATTATGCCTAGAAAATTTAGAAGCCGTGTTATTTCATAAAAACGATTAATTTAATTGTAGAAATTGAGATAACTTGAATACAAATTTCTTAGACTTGAGTAATTATATTTTTATTGAAAATGTAGATCCTCATTGCTGATACTGGTACAACTGATCAGACTGATTAAGTTCAAGAAATAAATATTGAAATTGTTAAGATTTTGTTATAAATGTATGTTTTATTCACTTCGGAAATTGTGGTACAAATGACCCGTAGTAGGGGTCAATAGTAGCAGTGGGAATCACTGAACAAAAACTCAATTATACGCTAAACTGTTATGTTGTAGTAAAAAATAATACCAAAAACGTATAAACAATGAACCTGGCATGTCATACGTTGATGTAGTTTTTCTTAGAAATGTTCAGATTCTGTGCTATGCGCCGTTATTTGCAAAGTGTTACTATTGCCCCCGGTCTACCCTACTTATATCATACAACATCCATGACTCGAGCACAAACATTCGTATTCATTATACAAATGTCTGCCTCTACCGGGATTCGAACCCGGGACCTCTAGCTTCATAGTCAGGGGCACTAACCACTGGGCTATCCGATTGGCAAGAGAAATGAAGAGGTCATCATAAATGTATACCTATAAAAACGTAACGCGACTGACTGACTGACAGACAATGCCGCACAGCCTCTAGGTATTTTTAAGCGACTTAAAAAAAAGGAAGTTCTGAATTCGGTTGCACTTTTTTTCATTTCCCAACTATTACCATGCTGGTCTGGGTGCAAAGAAAAACATAGAATGTAGTACCTAGCTTGTTCTCTACCTGCGCAGATGTTAAAAAGCTCATTGGGGGAAAATCTTAGTAATCATCGCTACATAGTATAAAACAAAGTCGCTTTCTCTGTCCCTATGTCCCTATGTATGCTTAAATCTTTAAAGCTACGCAACGGATTTTGATGCGGTTTTTTTTTAAATAGATAGTGAAAGTGAGTAAAAAGCCGTGGTAGCCTAGTGGTTTGACCTGTGGCCTCTCAAGCAGAGGGTCGCGGGTTCGAATCCCGGGCTCGCACCTCTAATTTTTTCGGAATTCATGTGCGATATCTCATTTGAAATTTACCATGAGCTTTTCGGTGAAGGAAAACATCGTCAGGAAACCTGCACACAACTGCGAAGCAATTCAATGGTGTGTATGAAGTTCCCAATCCGCACTGGGCCCGCGTGGGAACTATAGCCCAAGCCCTCTCATTCTGAGAGGAGGCCTGTGCCCAGCAGTGGGACGTATATAGGGTGGCGAGAGAGAGTGAATCAAGAGGAAGGTTTATATGTATAATACATGCATAATATACCGTGCGAAGCCGGGGCGGGTCGCTAATAATGTTATACGTGATGCGGCTGGCATCCCGTCACTATTTTGATTCCCCTTTTCACCTGCCTACAATCATGCTAAGCGTGGCCATTAGCTCTTCTTGTCTAAGCTCTGTCTAACCCTAAGGGATATAGACGTAATTTATGTATGTATGTAGGTATACTGTTGTTGCCGGTGGTATCTTGTGCGAATCTAACTAAAGTCGTCACAATTTAAAAGGCCCGTTTTGACAGTGCACGCCCATGAAGTTCTCTATTTTTTACCGATCGAAATGTTCTGAAGGTAATTGTATTTTTCATTGATGGGTATCGCTCACTCAGCTAAGTGCTGTGCATAAAGATTTTTTCATACTGTCCACAGACTATTAATAATCGGTTAAGGAAAAAATAAATCGATCTAGATATTTTTTTTAAGGCCAACTCGCACTTGGCCTTTATTTGGATTTTATTTAGACCAATTAATT
The DNA here is from genome assembly GCA_963854515.1 of Pandemis heparana. NCBI lineage: Eukaryota > Metazoa > Arthropoda > Insecta > Lepidoptera > Tortricidae > Pandemis > Pandemis heparana. The sequence goes on along the minus strand of OY978019.1, from coordinate 1,566,709 downwards.
ACTACTGCATTTCACCAGCTGTGTAGTGATATTTACTGAAAATTATGACCTTGCAGCTCAAAGCCGTAAACAATGGCAACACTGATTTCAATAGAATGGCTCCTCTTCATCATCTGAAGAAAATGATTGACTGAAGATTCTCTTTCTAATCAGAACTTTAATCCAATGCCATTTTACAGTACATATTTAAATCGATCAAATACTCATGCAAACTTGAATCGATTTATCGTGAGTATCGAGTACCGAGTCGTACGGTGACATCACTAGTTACGTCGGGAAGACAAATGTCAAAACGGGCCTTTTATTTTGCGACAACTCTAATATTATAAATGCGAAAGTATGGATGGCTGGATAGACGGATGGATGGATGGGTGGATGTTTGTTTGTAACTCAATCACGCCAGAACTGCCCAACGGATCTGGATGAAATTCGGCACATAGATAGAGAAAAGTCTGGAATAGCACATAGGCTACTTTTTATCCCGGAAAATTGCGTAGTTCCCGCGGGATAGCGATAAACGAATTCTTTGCAGACGAAGTCGCTGGCAACAGCTAGTAATACATAAAATCTTTGCGTCGAAGTGTGAAACTACACTTAAATCCGTCCAGACGTTTCAGCGTGAAACATTTAAGTAAAAACAAAACAGAAATAAACGCCCACAAACTTTCGCATTGACAACAATATTACTATAAGTTAGGTGTTCCAATCCAATACTGATTTTTCCGAAGCTAATAATAACAAGAGCAGAAAATATCCGAGTAAAATCTTAGCGCAACAATTACAATACCCTGAATAATGGATACCCGATGCAGCACAGGGGCCTTACTATGATGTCGTAATGCGATTCAATCATTCAATCCCGATGCAGTTTAGGTTCTCTCGCAGTCAGATCAATACTAAAAAGTCGGTTTACGGACGACAGTTTTACGTGATAACGATAAATGTATCACAAGCCGACGCTTGGGCCGATCGTGCCTCTCTATCGCTTGTTCCGCGCTCTCGCTTGCACACTGACGTCACGCGGAACGTAACGCAATGAGTCATGCTTTTTCTTGAATGCAGTCGGCGTTCAGCAATTTATAAGACACTAGCTGTTGCCAGCGACTTCGTCTGCAAAGAATTAGTTTATCGCTATCCCGCGGGAACTACGCAATTTTCCGGGATAAAAAGTAGCCTATGTGCTATTCCAGACTTTTCTCTATCTATGTGCCGAATTTCATCCAGATCCGTTGGGCCGTTCTGGCGTGATTAAGTAACAAACAAACATCCATCCATCCATACTTTCGCATTTATTAGTTAGATTATGACGTCAAAAAAAATGACAGCAAACAGAACTGAGTCGGAATTGAATCCGCATTAAGACGTCATGGTAAGGCCCCAGCTATGCTAAAAAAAAACTCCAAGCAAATACATCCTAACTAAACACATTACCGAGCAAGTCCGAACTCGGCTCATACAGCTCGGCATTTGTACAATAATATCGGTACAGGGGAGGGAAAGGGGGGAGAGGGACCTGATTTAGTTTACTCAGGCCGGGACATTATCGATTGAGTCCACAGCTGAGGTTTTTATCATCTCTCTGGATGTATTATTAGAAATCTTTTGAGCGAGGTGTCAAGAACCCGGCGTTTTATCGTGGTCCTACTGATTTGTCCTATTAGTAGGACCACGAGGTAGAACTATTTCTGTCTGACCTACTGTGTGCCTGTAGCGGTTGCCAATTATTTAGACCACCTGTATATTTCTCAGGAGCCTTGAAAATGGCCATCCTGTAGAAATGTATAGGTTAGGTTAGGTTAGTTTTATAACAATACTGAACAACATACAAACATACACCCTGAACAATATACAGGAGGTGGGTTTTGCATACAAATATAAAGTAGGACAGACAGAAATAGGTTTCCTTCGCGGTCCACTAATAAGACATACCAGTAGAACCACAACAAAACGGGTTGTCAAGATCGCAACAGTCAACTACATTGAGCATTTTATTGTAATCTTAGACCTTGCCCCGAGCGCGTATGCGTAGTTCAACTGGTAGTAAAGTATTGCACTCGTGTGTGCACATGAAAAAGCGTATAGTTCCGTGGTCGTCAAATTGCGGCCCGCGGGCCGCATGCGGCCCGTGGCCGGTTTTTGTGCGGCCCGTGGCAAGTAAATTGTTACAAATAACGAAATAAGCTGAATAGCCTGAATACATGTGTATAAGTGTGCAAAGGCTCTTGGAGCGCTTTCACATACTCTGCGGCCCGGCCCTGCAACTCATACTGTCATATGTGGCCCTTGGCCAGTAAAGTGTGACGACCGCTAGTATAGTTGTTGTAGCCGGCCTCATCGTGTCGTCAAATGGTTTTTTATTTAGTCTCAGTTTTTAATATAAACCAAAACATGGTAACGTCTAATTACTTGCAATCCGAAAGCCTGACTGCCTTAAATAAGTACTTTTCAATCTAACTAATATTATAAATGCGAAAGTATGGATGGATGGATGGATGGATGTTTGTTTGTTACTCAATCACGCCAGAACAGCCCAACGGATCTGGTTGAAATTTGGCACATAGATAGAGAAAAGTCTGGAATAGCACATAGGCTACTTTTTATCCCGGAAAATTGCGTAGTTCTCGCGGGATAGCGAAAACAAATTCTTTGCAGACGAAGTCGCTGGCAAAAGCTAGTTCATTACATGACAGAAAAACTGACGAATAGCTTCTGTGTCAGGACGACCGGAGGTCGATATTAAATTTGAAACTAAATTTAGAGCCATAGACAATGTGGATGTTTCAAGTCAGCCAGTAGAACACTAATTTATATTAAGAACTGACTCAATTCGAAATATTGATGGTCCAAAAATAAACCTTGCACATGATGTAAATAATAAACCTTATTTTGGTAAAGTAATTCCTGGGTCAACTATACTAACCCCTAATGCCATGAAATTCGCAGATTATGTAAATGGCATTGATTATAGATTATACACGTCGATGATTACGTTAACGTGATGAGCGCCGGATCTATTAATTGCAGAATTACTATAGTATATCTAAGTATCTACTGGTTCTGGATAAAGCTAAGATAAAACCATAATAACCATTCTCTGTACACAGTACCGATTCACTTAGGTACTTTTTTAAAAAATACTCGAAGACCAGCCAGGCACTGGCCGTAACTCAACACTAATTACAATTATATTGAAATAAAACACTAATAGTTTGACCTCCTGCGGCCCCATATTGCGGCCCTTAAAACAGTGGAATTAGCATATTAGTAAACTTAAATATTAAACTTTAACTATAGCCATAAAAGCTTAAGTCATGTCTCGTGGCCAATTACAGTAAAATTTATAGTGTTTTAAGTTTTTTCTTCAATTTGCATTTTTATTTGTGTCATTATTTACCTTTTGTTTGTTCTGTGTTTTTCCGAACTCTCGTGTGAAGTGTTATGCTGTGTAGTTAAGAGGCTGACAAAACCTAATTTTGTTGAAATTGATGTTATTTAAGCACTTTTTTAAGAAAAACTACACACAAAAAAAAATATAATGTTAATTTTCATCATATTTCAAACACGCTAGACGGACTCGATACATAATTGAACAAAATCGGCTCGATAGAAAATAATTGCAAAGATTGGTCTTAAAATCATCATTAAACGGTTCTATGTCTTTATTTTTTCGACGTATGGGTCTGCAATTAAAAACATGAAGTCAACATATTCATACCTACACGGCTAACGAGTCAGATTTCACAAATAATCCATACTTTTTTTTATTTCTTCTTATTTGTGTCTTATTTGCAAGATTTTAGACGCGCGCCAAGCTGCCGGAATAGTTTCTTCTCTTTCACTCACAGGCACGCGAACCGTATGTGTGAAGAGTGGCGCTGCTCAAGGTCATTTGCTGTTGACAGCGACTTAATATCAATAAATAAATAACTGTAATAAAACGTGCCATAAACTCTTCCGTGTGCGCCTTCAGTTCAACAAAACGCCGCCTATTTATAACCCATTAGCTGCAAAACAATGACTGGGAACTAGGCCGGTGTCCGCGCCGGCGTCGATCCGCAATTAGCCAATTGCGGCGCAGGATACGTTCATCCGAACAGTCGGACCACCTACACGAGAATGTCCATTTAATGCTCATATGTTACACTCTGGTTTGATTTGACTCGACGTGGTGGGACATGGTCCTTTAGGTTAAAGACTTGTGCCGTATCCCACGTAAGAGCAAGCGGAGCTTAAAACCTTATCATTTGACTGTATCGAGGTGTTTTGCTAATAACAAAGATATTACCCCCCAGCCAACTCAATGGAATGACTTGAACGCTTGTATGGCATGTGGTGTCATCTATCGAAACAATAAAAAACCCAGTAAACGCGTCGTTAAACATTTTATTTTTAAAAATCAAATTACTGCCACGTCGTATTAACCCCTTCTGCTCCGTTATGAAGAGCAACCTTCAGCAAGAGAAACCTTCTCCGCTAAGCGCCTAGACCTGTAGTATTAATGGTATTGATTAAGACTTATCTATGAGTCTAGACAGTTATTGTACTGTAATTCAATCATACGGGCTTAATCTACGGATCAAGGAGTCATCGCATCAATTGACATCAAATGTCACACTATTATCATTATAGAGATGACGACGCAATGCACAGTGCAGTGTACAGTGCATCACAAATATCTGAACACAACCGGAACACAACAACGCACTGACACTGATAGCACCCGACGTGGATAAAACTGTCAACTTGGATGGAAGTTGGACGAAAAGCGATAGACCGCTTATTTGGCTCACCGTACGTGAAAGCAGCAGGATGATGAATTTTGCTTGAAGACATATTATGTATCACAAAAACGTAGCTGACTTGCGCGTGTGATCGTAGAATAACAATATGATAATTGGTATTAGTTCAAGATTCTGGCAGATTCAGTCAATTCCCTTTTACACACGATTCAGACCCGACTTACGTCATACAAGAACAGCCAAAGCAGCAAGATCTTCAATCTCTATTCATGAAATTGAATTTGGTGTTTGAACACGCTGCGTTATGAAATTACACCTAGAAGCCTATACGGACCTATAGGACTATAGACTATAGTCCAATATCGTGAATGAAGCACGTAGTCGGGCCAGTAAATAAATACGCTCGCTTATTTGCCGTGTCCACGTATTGTCGGACAGAGGGAAGTACCCTCACTTAATCTGATTAGTGAATACGGGCCTAGCGGTCACGACCCCTCTAACACGCGGTTTGGGGCATAGGAGGGAGCGAGAGCGGTGATAAATTTGAGGGTCGAAGGTCAATTAAGATGATATGGCTGTTCGAAGTAACGGAGATAACATTAAGTATTTGTATGGTAATAGTTAGAATATGTAAAGTCTGGTTGAAGCGAAGGATCTAGGTGATACTTTACTAGTTAGGTGAAGAGATAACCTATGCATAATTTTCAATGTGTTATTTGTGTGGTATTTTGTATGTAGATTTTACGTTAGTCAATTTCTTCGCCAACTGGGGGAACGCGGGTATACTTACCATAAGTAAACAGTATTATTACACTGCAATCATAATGGGATTGAAATATCTGTCATCCCTATAATGTCTTACAAAATGTGTAAATATGAAATGAAAATGGTAGATTTTTCATTCTAAATGAGCACCATGGATGCAGGCATGGGACAGTCCATTCCATGTTAGAAAACATTGTAACAGTGTGGAAGCGGGTTACAAATTCTTGAAGTGACGACCACAACCTTTCTGTTAGAATGAAATGAAAAAAATACCATACATTTGCACCTCATTCTACTAAGAACCACGTCACTTAGTTGGGCAAGGCAAATATTATTGGCTATCGTATTCTTCATCATACAATTATGCCTCCTGCTTCCAGATTTACATGTTTCGTAGCTATTCAAGGTTATTCACAAGGCAAATATAATATAATATACATTAATATCTTTGGGTTTCACGACAATTTTCTATTTCAATTTCATAGGGTGTACTTGAACTAAGATGATTGGTAAAATGCAATCTACTAGTCACATTATTACATTACAACTTCGCGCTCAACTTCAACGAAACCACACCTTTAATATTTCAACCATTAGAAGTATCCCGTCACCAAAAACAAAAACATAACTACTCCGCAAGCACTTGTAGCGTGGTGAGTGTGGTCGGGAGTAGTAAGGTTGGACTCAATTCATGGACCAATTCGTCGATTTGCGCAACACTCGGGATACAACGTTAGAGACGTTTCACGGCACTAGCCACTTACGCAAGTGCACTATGCATCTTGTAATAACAAACCATTGACGGTAAAAAAAGATAGAGGGAATCCGTAAGATCCTCACAACTCAACCGGTCAACCTTCCCGTTTCTTTTTAAACTTTTCTCCCCAAAGAGAAATAGTTTTCGTCGACCCCTCTGGCTGCCTACTCGGTCCCTTTTTCCAGAACCTTCGTGCTGTCGTGTAACTCGATTTGCCACTGATTAACGACTGTTCTCGTTTAGCTGGGGCCACTCGCACGACGCTAAGTCCATAACATGAGCTCGACGTATGGAATGCATGTAAGCAGTAAATACATCTGATAATAAAAAGTAACAGTCATGATTGTGATAAATATAGTTACATGCGCAAAGGAAACTTTTTGGAATAATTTCTGCTCAAAAAAATGTCCTTTCCACTAAAAACATACTTACACACACAAATGCAAGTTCCTGTGCAGATGTTCCGTTTGTTAGGTAATTTTAAACATAAGTATTCCTACGTCGAATGGTTTTCCTGTTCTTTAATTATCATCTAACCCCAATACATCTTTTATATGTGTATTAAACGTCCAAAATAAACATGAAATCAAAACTAGATCCTTTCCCACGCTGTCAATTCAACGAAATTAAATAGGTAAGTAAATATAACACATCCCATTCATACAGATTAATATAGTAGTAATAGAAACGTAAGATGAACAATTAAGTATCTACTGAAATACAAAATCGCATAAAAGCTCGTATTTAATAAAATACATCGCTTTCGGAGATTGTATACCTACTAACCGTCTAACCCTGAACTTAAATTTTCCTCGACGTACATAAAGCAAAAATAACATTTTGTGCCACAGAAACGTTCCCTGGCTTGCACGAATAACGATAAGACTCAAACTGTAATCTTAGTGTGCCTTTGTCTTTAGACTAAGGCTACACGAAGGACAAACTTGAAGGTCTGTCGAGTTTCTTTGTTTTAGAAGTCACTACAGTAACAACTCACTCTCAGGCGACAGCGGGCATACATCAAAACGGTCTGATACCGTCCACGGGCAGTCGGTGAAAGCACAATAACGACCTTCACCACCACAAGGGATTAAGGCCGAAACTGTAGCACTTCCTATTGTTGGACATACAATGCTGCGTAAGTTTTACGGTGAAACAAGTTGTCCATGTGGCAATGGTCAAACCGCTAAGCTATCACGGGTAACACTTTACTTACATTAAAATATGAGCGCAACTAATTCGAACGCTCACGCCTCGATGATTCTGAAGGACTGTCTTGTCAATTCGTCGATCTGACAACCAACCAAACCAACCAAGTCGTCAACCAAAATGTCTGAATGCTGACTTGTGGTGCTTGTAAGTTTCTGCGTTTACAGAAACTTATTTTTCCAACACATATCTTACTCGTATCATTCATTATCTCTCCATGCTTTTGCACTATTTCAACTTATGATCAAACACATACATTACATTATAATATTATGATCAAAACATCATCGGTCAAGATATGACTCAAAATTTTCACGTGACCTTTAAATCTTGTAACCCTGTCCACTGACGTGATTAACTTTTACAAAAAAAAAATTGAAAACAATCAGAGAAACAAAATACAAATTTTGATTTAGTAAGTAATTATCCTGAAATTAATTCAAACTGAATATGATGATGATGAGCAGCAATGTACGTCAACGGGTAAGCGCGTCGTCAGATTCGTGTTAGTGATGGATGGTGTCGTAGGCGATGCATGCATTCAACAAATAGTGGAGCGGTCGGGGAATTGTTGACAAATGCAGGTCTCGCCGCGCTACTAAGATGAATGGAGTCAGACGACTGGACGGTGACAGGTCCGTTCCTATCCGACACCGTCCGAACGACTAGAGGTAGCACCAGATGGTGTGACTATAGGGCAATCGTATTGCAAATTTGTTAAGGTTACTTAAATTGACAACATTTCATTTTTATAACACCTGAAAATGTATATATGGTTCGAAAGCATTTTGCCTCTTGATCACTGCAATATGTTTATATAATTTTAATATTGCTTATTATAGAAAATAAAAATTAATTAAAAACATGTCTTAATTTTACCAATTCTACCACAGGATAGGTGAAATGCCTTTGCCTTTTTCACGAGAAAAAGTAAGCGACCATAATTTTGTATTTGACAACTTCAAAGTACAAGGGGGGCAACTCTGTAATTCTATTTTTGAAGTTCGTTGCATACCTTCTCTCTCACTCTCAAGTTAATGACTATATTAGTATGAGCGGAACAGCACGAAGCGAACCTCGAAAATCGAATATCGGAGAATAAGGCCTGACATTGTCAATTTGAAATTGACGTCAGTTTTTTTCTATACAGAAAAGACAAAAGGATAAGTGTCTATTCTGTGATAGTATCGGAGTTACGCCCTTTTAGAATAAGCAAAAATTAATAAATTAATTATAAATTAAATACAAACCCTAGCGAAAAAATTAAACTGCCAGCATGTTCAACTTTTCAAACAAAATACAGAGAACCATTAAAATTATAGGCTCAGAAATATGAAATGTTGTCAATTATTATGTTCTTAGCCTTACTTTAACAGAGTGTAAACGCCATTAAATTGGTGTTGAATAGCGCTCAGCTTCTCAGCATCAAATTAACTATTGATCAAAGAAGCTGTCGCATTCTCGTGGATTGATCTACACTTCAACAGCCTCTAAAGCAGATGATCAAGGATCAGAATCTTAGATTTTGTACTTTTCTGAGTTTTTCCGAATTGTGAAAAAAGTACACGAAGTCATCAGTTCCTATTAGGCGTTCAGTGTACAGAGCACCATGTTATACACATGGAAACACATGGAAATCTTAAAAATGGAAACTGTCAATAGGTTAACCTTTGTTTTCAATTAACATCAAAATTGACTAACACACTTCTGATCTGACTAATAGTAAGAACCTCTAATTCATCAAGATGAAAAATAACATGCACTACAAACAAATGCATAAGGTTCTTGATAGTGCCATAAGCCGGAGAAAGTAACACTTATGCGTAGGCGACGTTGCCCAACGCGACCTTCCCAACAATGGACCTACGACTTGTTAATGACTACGCCCACGCACTATCCGTATCTCATCTGTGATCGGGATGACGAAAAATGTGGGCTCGATGATTTGAAAGGAATGTTAATGATGCGTTGGTCACTTTTCTTGTGCTGTCATGTGTAATAAGTTATCTAACTGTTAGTATTAATTGTCGTATAAGAATATAGTGAGTTAAACGGATCAATCACGTAAAGAAGTCGTCTGTTCGACATACTAAGTATAATGTGAAGTCATTAAAACCTCATTAATTAATTAATTAGTATAGATCACCACAGAAGCGTGCAAACAATCAGGTATAACTTAGGACATTTAGGGCACAGGCCTCCTTTAAGAATTAGAGGGCTTGGGCAAGACGTCCCATTAATGCCGAAAAACTCAATGGTGCAATACCAAGTTCTAACCCACGACCTTCTACTTCAGAAGCCATAATTCAAACCACTAGGCTACGGCTTTTCCGAGCTATACTTTACAGATCTACTTATGTATGTCACAATAGCAACGTTGGTTTCCTAAATTTACGATGTCAAATATGTAACTCAAATAAATTGTATGTATGAGCCAACTAGCCGAGTGGATAAAGTTTCATCCAAACCACCTCAACAAGGGTGGATCCAGAACTTCACCAGGCATTACCTGTAAGGCAGCGCTGGCGGCTGTCACATATAAATTTGTCACGACGATTACCCAAAAATGCGGGAAAGATCGTAACTTATGTGAAACTTAAGCCCCGTCGTAAATAACGACGCTCGCGAATTCAGCACGCCTGACCCACGTCAAGTCTTATAACAATCGGCTTAGGGGTCAAAATCGTTTGTATTCGTTTACAAATTGGAGTGGACGTAGTTTCCGGCTGTAATGCGATAGGAATTAATTACGCATACAAAATGGGACGGTTCGAAGGGAGATTAGGCGGTTGAAGATCGTTCATTTTACAGAATGGCCGCTTAACCTTCGGTTTTTTAACGAGTTTGATAACATAATTTCGGTGTTATGAAAGCGCGGGAGTTTTTACGGAGATAAGGAATTGCGAAACGTGGGGATACGGGCCAATGAAAAATAACAGACAAAAGAAGCGCTCTCTGGGAATATTTAAGGCATATCCTTGAGTATAGAACACCATAATAATAACCACCAAAATATTATAATAGTTACTAGGTTACACTTAGAATTAATCATTTCCTGGTTACTGAGGGTCATGACTCCGTTTCATCCCACTTTCCATGCCACTTCACACCACTGCCATTTTCCATGTGTTACGATCAGCTGCCAGGTGGAGGGCGGTGATAGGCTGGTTGATCTGCTCCGAGATCTGGTCAGACCAACGGTCCAACGCCTTGGGCTTCGGCCTTTAGATCTCCTACCCTCAAATTTCCCTGCTATCATCAGGCGTTCCACGTTTCTATGAGCGTGTTAAAAATAGCGCATGACACGTTGCATGCAGGTGGTGGAACACCTTAATAGGCTAATGGAAAAAAAAGTATCACAAAAATTATAATATTACTCTATTTGCGGGTAAAATTAATGGATTCAATAACACGCGTGTGCGTTTTCTGTTTTATACTCTAGTTATTCCACTAGCCTCTCTATTCGCTACGTCAGTGGAAGTAGTCAGGGGAAGGGATGACATGTCACGTCCGTGTCACGTGACCCCGCAGCTGTCAGAAGCAAAACAGTCGTATGCGAAGAAAGCTGACAATTGTGTGGAATAAATTAGAATGTAATTAGTTAAACATGATAACTACAAGCAGAAGACGAAGCAAAAAACGTTTATTTTGCAAATAGGCCGCCAAGGGCTCTTTTACATGTTTTCACACTGTCTAAGGGCAAACGAGCAAGTGGGTCACCTGATGGTAAGCGAGCACCACTAGAGAATTGCAGATGCGTTGCCAGCCTAGAGGGCAATGATAGAATACCTCTTGTGCCAGTAATTTCGCCGGCTATCTTACTCTCCACGCCGGAACACTGCAGTGCAAGCACTGCTGCTAGGCGGCAGAATTAGCGAGTAACTCTTTTATTCATAAACGCTCTATAGGCTCCTGCTAACTTAGCAATCGTTTGTCCTTATCTGTGAAATGTAAATGTCAAAGTGACAGATAAGGACAAACGATTACTAAGTCAGCAGAAGCCTATAGAGCGTTTATGAATAGAAGAAGAAGAAGAAGAAGAAAAAAGTTTATTCATGACAATTCAATCAACACATTAAAAAAAAAACACAAAATAAAATAACATAAAAACTAAACTAATAACACATAAAATAGGGGGGTAAGTCTGTGGTAGCGATCCGGACAGATCTTGCACGAGATCCTACCACCCGCAAATATAATACCTTTCTTACATTCTTAAGCAACACTGCCACCTCCTTCCAAACCTTGCGAAATCCAGATCTCTAGCCCGTTAAGGCGCTGTCAACAGCAAATGACCTGGAGCAGCGCTACTCTTCACACATACGGTTCGCGTGCCTATTAGTGAACGAGAAGAAACTATTCCGGCAGCTTCGTGCACGTCTAAAATCTTGCAAATTAGACCAAATAATAAGAAATAAAAAAAAGTATGGATTATTTGTGAAATATGAGTCGTTAGCCGTTTAGGTATGAATATGTTGACTTCATGTTCTTAATTGCAGACCCATACGTCGAAAAATAAAGACATAGAACCGTTTAATGATGATTGTAAGACCAACCTTTGCAATTATTTTCTATCGAGCCGATTTTGTTCAATTATGTATCGAGTCCGTCCAGCGTGTTTGAAATATGATGAAAATTAATATTATTATTTTTTGTATTTTTTTTTGTGTGCAGTTTTTCTTAAAAAAGTGTTTAAATAACATCAATTTCAACAAAATTTGGTGTTGTCAGCCTCTTAAGTTCGTGCGGTATTCAGGCCTTTAAACCTAAAGGTCTAAGGTGAGACCTAACCTTCGGGGCATCCAGGTCACGCGGCTATTGTACGGGCACCTACACCTAACCAGGTAATTGTGAAAATGATATACGTTTACTGTACCATCGGCAAAGGAAATGGATTCCGCTTTGGAATTGGCTATTGGATTCAGAGTCGATTTGTTTTGGGCTCAGGATATCCTGTAAGAGCTAGGTTGCGTTGTGAATGTTGTGATACAGAAAAACCGGCGGAGTGCGAGTCTGATTCGCGCACCGAGGGTTGCGCAAATTAGGCAAGTGAATGTGAAATCCAGTGTTAACAGAGCTCTACCTCCTACGCAAAATGTAGGCAGTGTGAGATCATTTTATATTGGCTGCTTACAACAGACGGGCATAAAAATATTCTGTGAAAATTTGAACTGTCTAGTAATAAATTCCGAGAAAATCAGAGGTGCGAGCCGGAGATTCGATCTCACGACTCAGCTTGAGAGGCCACAGGTCAAACCACTAGGCTACTTTTTTAATATCAGTATGGATTTGATTTTATACTGCTGATCGTACTAGTGATCCGCAGATATTAAACTTGTGTAAGCGATAAATCATGCCGCCAATATCGGAACTGTCGCTGTACGGTGGCATTCCTTTAGGGCTCCACGGTTGAAGGTAATGGAAACTAGGAAATGTAAAGAAAATTGATGATTTTTTTATCCCTAATAATATCATAAATGCGAAAGTAACTGTCTGTCTGTTACGTTTTCACGCCTAAACCGCTGGACCGATTTAGCTGTAATTTGGCATACAAATAGTTTCAGACCACGATTAGCATAATTGTAGGCGCATAGGTGGAAGTGGAAAGGGGAATCAAAATAGTAATGGGTTGCTAGCCCCATCGCCTATAACTTGATTCCTAAGATTTTCGCCCATTTCCACGATGGGCTTTTACCATCTGCGCAGGATGAGAAACAGTACGGGTACATTCTATGTTTTTTTCTTTGCTCCCAGAGCAGCGTAGAAGCTAGTAATAGTCAGTATTATGTACCTACTGGCTATACAAACTTATCGATGTTTATATGGACGACGGCGACAATAGTATAGCCTAATTATGTCAGCCAGCCATGTAAACAATGCCGTTCCTACACAGGAATGTTGCCGGATGCCAAGGGTTTGTGTACACTAATTAGTCCTAATTATCGGTTAATTCAGGCAGCGATCTAATAACGATGTAATGAAGGTATTCAAGCCGTGCACGACAGAAGCGCCATTTCGCAAAAGCAACTTTAGGGGCGTTTGTCAAATAGTGAATGACAATTAGTGTGTATACACACACACACACACACACACACACACACACACACACACACACACACACACACACACACACACACATACACATAAATCACGTCTTTGTCTCTTATGGGTAGACAGAGCTTAAGGTGAGACCTAAAGGACACGTTTAGTATGATTGTGGGCGTAAAGGTGAAAAAGGGGAATCCAAATAGTGATGGGCTGCTAGCCGCATCGCCAATAACACGAATAAAATTCTTGCCCGTTCCCTCGATGAGCTATTGCCATCTGCTTCGTATAAAAATGGAACCAGTAACCGACTATGATATGGTATGATACTGAATAGCAACCCGTTAGGGTCCCCTTCAACACAAATTCGTATGAAAAGTGACTCGTTATTCTTGCCACTCAGTTTATTTTCGACCAACATCTACAGGGTGTATCAGACACCCCCTAACAATAATCCACTGGGGTATAATAACCATAGCTATAGACGCTTTAAAAAATATTTTGAAAAAAAAATGGAGTAATTTTTTTTTTATATTTTCTATAGGAATGATTACAGTTAATACCACCATTCCTATAGAAAATATAAAAAAAAATTACTCCAATTTATTTTACATATTTTGTTTAGCTTCTATAGCTATGGTTATATACCCCAGTGGATTATTGTTAGGGTCTGATACACCCTGTATGGAGGTTGGAGGTTACGTAAAACCAAGCCAAAGTGGATTACCGAATTAACTGCCCTAAAAACATAAAACGTGTATTTAACGAGTAAGAGCTTGCCTATATTAGTTTAGGGGCCAAGGGTTAGCTTAATCCTCTTTGTTAAGCACAAACTTAGCAATTACTTAGTGCTCACAATTAGTTATAATTGCTTTTAATTCAACAACCAATTTCGATTCCAAATAATCGGAGTCAAATCGATGCTTTCAATTAGTTCCCGGTACAATGGAGTATTATTTGACTTGAAGCAATTAAGTTAACGCGATGGTACAGTATTTCATATAGAAACTAAGGCGATAAGCACAGGTATGAGAGCCTGTTTACTTAAATTGATTTCATCGAGGACTCTATATGCAGAATTTCAGTAAGATACTTCACACAAATAGTCGCAGTTGTATTTGAAAGAAATAGTACCCCCCCTTTGTAATAGGCAAGGATTTTGCACGACATCTGTACATGAACTAACGTTTACGCGGAATAGAGTCATTTCTTATTTATTTTGGTAAATAGTAAACTACATCCCTCCTTTACCCGATTCAAGCATCAGACACATTGTGCAAGCTTGCATTTTTTTTAGAGAATTTTTACCTGTTTTATTTTTTATGGTTTTTTAAATGACTGATTATACTTTTGGTACCACAGTAAACCAGTGCCTATTTATTGTTCCCAAATACACTTACGAGTGATTGAGGCAGCAAGATACACCCTGGGCATCAAGAGCTCACAGACTGTGTGTATAGACTTAAAAACTTTCACTTAACCTTGAATCTTTGGACACTTTCAGGCCCTCGAGTGTCCAGTCTGCCGTTTCTGGGCCCAGTAAAGCGTCACTTGGAAGTTGGGCCCACTAATTATAAGCGAGTCGAGGTATGAATAATTTATGGGTTGACCCGAATGAGCTTGACGACTAGTAACTTCAAATTTGGAAGTTTTCCAAGGAAACGATATTAGCTTAAAATATGGCCGGTGTTAAGCTTTTACGTCTCGCTGAATTTTTGCAGTTTTAAGCTGAACCATAGACTCACCATAACGAATAGTGTGTAAGGAAACGTGCTGGTGTGAAAGAAGATACAGTGACTAGGATAGAAAGAAGTATGCTTAGTGGGTTTGGTCACGTAGAGAGTATGGATGAAAGTAGACTAACTAAACAGATCTATATGGGGAGTGGGAATGGTTGCGTTGGGAGGGGAAAGTCTAGACGGACGTTCCGGGACCAAATAGGTGACGTTTTGAAAAAGGGCAGGTCAGGCGTACCCGGAACCGACGAACATGACTGTGTGAAGAGATTGATGAATGTGAATGAAGCGAAAGAGGTATGTCAGAATCGTAGCAAGTGGAACAAAGTAGTCTCTGGCTACCCCTATGGAAAAGACGCGTGACTGTATGTATGTATCTATGTATAGACTCACCATTCACCAATATGGAACACCCTGGGCTCCTTGCATAGCATGACCTTCTTCTCTCATCCCTGTCTGAGCGAGATGAATGATGCTGAGCATAAAACCGAATGAGAATAAGAAACAGATAGCACGCAGTGTTAGATGTTATATACGTCATAGTTAAAACAGATATTTGGTCTATGACTGGCTGAGTGTAACCACCGTAATGCATACATTTTGTATTTTAGGTAAAGGAGGACTATGCCGAGCAAAAATAATGGATCATTATTCCATACGTAACATTTAAATGGATAATATTTTTTCTCGTCATTATTTATTTATTTATTTATTAGATTGTAAGGTCATGTACATTTATATTAAAAGGTGTTAAACATAAATTAGTCGGTCCATGACGCCCTGCAAGGGCACACAATAACAATTTATCACTAAAATCTAGGAATACAAAATTTAAATGACAATAATTGCTTAATATGTTAATTTAAATCATGCAATTGTATCGTATTCATTAAATTAAATTTAAATTAGCTAATATTTATGTCAAGGAGTTTTATAAAAAAGATAAAGACAATTAAATAAAAAGTGTAAAATGAAATAGGTAAAATCCGCATGTCAACCATTACATTAATAAATTAATAATAATAATAATATATAATAAATAAAATGTCAAGATTTAAATACAAAAATTTCAGTCTTAATTGAATTTACTCATAATATCTTGCAGTCTCATCGTTTAAAATCTCGTTGACCGTATAATAGCATTTCTCAATTAAAAATGTCCTTAACCTATTCTTATATATAGTTATTCGTGATTCGTTTCTGATGGATTCTGGGATGTTATATTAGTATATTACCTAGTAGAGGCAATAACAGCGTACACACCCATAACAGAGTCCGCTCAATAATTCAAAACACCAAAAATAGCCAATCAAAACAAATGGGTCACGAGAACCGAACTGAAAATATTACCGTTAAACAACGTACTGATTACACATTAAACATGCAAATGACAAATAAAGAGGCAAGTTGACTAACCTGGCTGTTGAATAATTAAACCCGGTCCGATTTGATTCGTCCATCGATCTGGTGACCTATTATCAAGGGTGTCACGCTTCCGGAATAGGTAAGCGACACTGAGCCTTGAAAGTAAGTTGGACCAAGTTACCTTAATTTTACGTAACTGTCCTCAAAACCCTGTCACTAGATTAATTTTTAAGTATCCAAACACACACGCCGACACACACCGTTTTTTACGAATTATTACTTATTACTTATGACTTTGACGTTGACGTGTGTTAACAGATAAGGTTTTAGAGAAAAGTGTTGCCAGTAAAATAAATTTAATATCTATCAGTATTTAAAACTGTTTCGTTAAGTGTTGCCGTTAAAGAAACAACATCGATTAGAGTCTGGCAAACGAAAGCGCGACCTGAGAAAACGCGGCAAATTCAAAAAAATTACATGTGGTATTACTGTTTTTCATTTCGCAGATTCCTTGAATATCTTCAAGATTATCTGTAAACATAAGCAACGGTATCATCATCATCACAAATTAAATTTAAGTACTATTGTAAATCTATTTTATTTTGAAAAAATGACTTTCTGCCAAGTTTCTTGCGGCGCATTCTTCTTGGCAATGATGGTCTTTCCGAATGCGCTGGTAGATTCAAAAAAAGACATGTAAAAGAGCCCTCGGCGGCCTATTTGCAAAATAAACTTTTGACTTTGACTTTGACTTTGACTATGGTCAATATATCAAATAATCAGCCAACAAGGATTAAAATCACATAATCATAGGTACTAACCTAAAAAATGCGACATCGCATTCGCATCTAAACATTGTTGTTTCTCTTGGAAAACACCTTCTTTCTCATTTTGTTTTTGCTTCAACTTACTGATCATGGTATGTAGCAGCTTTCGCACATAACTTTTTATTGTTTTACCCATATATTACTGCAATTATAGATGAAAAATAATTGAGTTCACAAAATCAAAACAACTGTAACCAAAGGCTTTGACTTGCCTTTGACAGAGTAATAATGTTGCCATATTAAAACTTTAAAAAAAAACCAGGTCACGCTTTCGTTTGCCAGACTCTATATGCGAATAGACGAAGTAGAAAATAATAAATAATCCTCTTCCACTAAAATAAGGGTTAAACAATAACTTTAATCACAATGAATGATAATGTCAAAAGTGTGGCATTTGACTTTAGGACAAACGATGTTAGGGATCGCAAACGAGACCAAAAAAAATCACTTGTTTATGGCAGAAGGTGACAGCCGTAACAGATTTGTTGCACTTGCAAATTCATTAAAAATAAAATGGTAATTCGCGGAACGGCTGAAAACTGAAAATTAACGCTCACCGTAAATAATAGTGCCGACGAACTCGCGAGGTTTTCGCTGTAATTGAGTCAGCACAAAACATTGAGGAGGCTGTGCGCAGTGCCAGTGCAGCAATTAACTACTGACCCAGTTTCGGTGAGCCCATAAAAACGGCGTAAAAAATATTTACATACTTCAAAACAAAAAAAAACGCCTCAAAACTTTCTTCGATGGTACACTCAGTCACCAATATTTGTTCACCAAATACACCCCAAAGTGACAAAAAACGTATGTAAGTACCTACTTGTTATAGTGGCTTCAAGGTTGATGTTTACATATTTGTGCAACTTTGCGCGAATCCATCTTTTTGACCTTGACTGTACCATTGCACATACAGTATCCCTAACGGGGTAGACAGAGCCTAAGGTAACAAGACCTAAAGACCACGTTTAGCATGATTGTGGGCATATAGGTGGAAAGGAGAATCAAAATAGTGACGGGTTGCCAACCATTAGTACCATTGCACATGACTAGATTTTTTTAAAACCTGTACCAAATTTCCAGTCAATCCGAACACCGGAAGTGAGTCCAAATTAATTTACAAGATACGGACAACACAATCTAACTAATATTATAAATGCGAAAGTATGGATGGACGGATGGATGGATGAATGTATGGATGTTTGTTTGTTACTCAATCACGCCAGAACGGCCCAACGGATCTGGATGAAATTCGGCACATAGATAGAGAAAAGTCTGGAATAGCACATAGGCTACTTTTTATCCCGGAAAATTGCGTAGTTTCCGCGGGATAGCGATAAACGAATTCTTTGCAGACGAAGTCGCTGGCAACAGCTAGTAGTTATAATAGGATTACAAATACAAAAATTGGATATTAAACAAAGACTTGTTGTTGGACCACGCACATCCAAGGGTGGCTTAAATGGAACCCATATATTTTCGACCTGTCGTCTATTTTCTGCCTGTCCGTGTCCATATTTGAATTTGTACCTACTCGCAAACTGGGGCAAATATTAATAAAAATTGTAAGTCCTTCGTAAACCGCTACATAATAATCAGTATGCCAGTTGTTCAAACAGTCGTCACGAGCAATTACCTAATACGAACAACACATGTGTGAATTAATGTCAATATTTTAACCGTGCCAGTATTAAACATTCATAGTTTTTGAAATAATTACGTACCTTACTGAGACCTTGCTTTTAATTTCACACACTGTGTGGTGGTTTTACACACAGCCTTTAGTTATTATTCTTTATAAAAAAAGGCTCTGTCCATTGGACAATTTTGCCAGTGTCACTGTAAAAGACAGTTTTAAAACATAATATATCTGCTCTTAGCCAACAGTCAATGATATCCCTCAAACTCTGGAAATCATTAACCGATGCCTAGGGTGCACCGGACTAAGCATCTCACGTTTAGTTAGTGTGACAGCGTAACAAAGGACCTACTTTAAGTTTTGAAGCGTACTTTAAAATAGTACAAATTTGTTGTTGGGTCAGGTCACGAAGCGTTTTAACCGCCTTGGAGGCGACGCATTTAATTATAGTCACCATTGACTGATTGACTGGTACTTAATTAATTTCCAGAGGCGTCTCTAGCCCTTGTGGCGCCCGTGTGCAGCCAGTACCCTGGCGCCATAACACGGGCGCAGGGTCTTTGAGAGCGACGCATCTTTGGAGGTGTCGCATTAGAGGGCGCTCGGCGCCCCCTTAGACCGCGCCGCACACCCTGCACCATAGGTAAAGACGCCTCTGTTAATTCCGAATGCTCGCAGCGCTAAAACTTTGTTTCGGCGCTGATCTTAATCGCCTTTGACAGCTATACATCTGGACCTTAGTCAACAGTGACGCCAACTGGTGAGCAAAAAAACGATAGTCCCCATTACTTCTTATCCATGGACATATTTGCCAATTTTAGTTAAATGAAGATTGAAAAGGCGGTCGAAACGCTTCGCGGTCTGACCCTGTCGCTAACTCCTGTTTTCCGACCATTATAAAGTGGGCAAACAGACGCAAGATTAAAGCGGTACCTATCCAGCATTCTTGCTTACTTAGTGGCCCGTATTCCGCTCGAGAGCGCTGAACTGTTTGAAGGAAATTTAACTGATTGTTTGCTCCATATCATAGCCAATGTGCATTTATACCGATCATATTTATACGAAAAACATCCAACTGATCCAATTTGTTGATTAAAACGTGCGGATTATACGCTTATCAATTTTTCTGTTTCAATTACATACCTACTCGATTAAAATACAAATACAAATAATTTATTTGTCGACCACAATTACATAAACGGATAACTCACGTATAAAAGTCGAGTAATGGTAATGTTTCGGAGTAATTCAGGGCAGGGCGCTGGCGCGCAGTGTTCGTTTCGCTGCCGCCGGGGCGAGCGCTCCATGAGGAAGGACTACGAATTAGTCCGAAACAGTCGAGCATCGACAATCGTTGGAGCAAACGTATATCCTAGAGTGGAGACCACGTTTGGGAAAGCGTAGTGTGGGACGCCCTGCGACGCGTTGGACGGATGACCTTAGAAGCACAGCTGGCAGTGGCTGGATGAGGGAAGCCAAGGATCGCGAAAGTTGGCGCAATATGAAGGAGGCCTACGTCCAGCAGTGGACGGACAATGGCTGTAGATAGATAGATAGATGTCGAGCATTACTCGGCTTTTATACGTGAGTTATCCGTTTTTGTAATTATGATTGAATCTCATTAATTTCATGTTGAAAGTTGTCAACCATAGGTTGAAGAGATGGTACAGTAATTATAGACTTGTATCACTATGCTGCACTATGCTGTTTCTTTGCGAGATAGAATCAGAAATGATGATATCCGCAGTAGAACTAAGGTGACCGACATAGCCCAAAGAATTGCGAAACTGAAGTGGCAGTGGGCGGGGCACATTGCTCGCAGGACCGATGGCCGATGGGGTCAGAAGGTTCTCGAATGGCGTCCGCGGACCGGGAGACGAGCTGTTGGTAGGCCTCCAACAAGATGGAGCGACGACCTGATCAGGATCGCGGGATCGCGATGGATGCGGAAGGCACAGGACCGGTCCGAGTGGAGAGCCTTGGGGGAGGCCTATGTCCAGCAGTGGACGTCTTTCGGCTGATATGATGATCACTATGCTGCGCCCAAGGGCATACAATCTTGCAGGCAGGTACATTCACATCATTTACTAAACGAATATACGTTTGGTGGTGCTCGCTTACCACCAGCTGACCCATTTGCTCGTCCGCCTTCCTTGTCGCACAAAACCGAATGTTTTGAAATCCACCATCCTATATTGACGTACCAGTATCACGATAATAATGACCGTCTAATCCATGCCATTGAATTGCCTAGTACGCAGTTTTCCTCACGACAGCCCAGCTAGCACGACAGCGCACAAGAGTCGCGTCGTGCGCGAGATAGCTTACCCGTCCCTTTCTAGAACGAACAGTAAGAAAAAGACGGGCAATCTATCTCGCGCGCGACGCGACTCTTGTGCGCTGTCGTGCTAGACGTGCACGTAATTATTATTTTATAATTCACCTTCAACAAAGGGCACATTACATTATATCGATCAATAGGCTAACACAACAGCACTTACATAATCCTGCGCTCATAATCGATGAAGGCATAATGATGCGAGCAATCAGAAAACAAAAGAACGCGAGGCGATGCCCACGCACTTTCTCTCCACTTGCCTATGCGCATGATATTGTGCGCATAGTGAGACTTCCATTTTCATGACACGTTTTATGTAAGCTTTGTATGAAGGCGCATTAGGTCGTTATTTAGAAGAGGATGGAGTGTTATTTGTGTTGGTTTGAGTGGGGTGTAGGATGAACATATTCGGTGAGAAGGTACTCAATAGATAGGTATCTAAGTACGTAATTGTTTTGTACGGCGAAAGGAAAACAATTCTTTTTAGCTGCTAAAAGGCTCTTCGTTTGAATGAGAAAACATCTTATGTTTTTTTTAGAATAAAAACAGGCAGACAAAAAAATATTTTAAAGTAGAAATGGACAAGGTCAACTAGTCACAAAAATTGGTATTACATATTTGTTTCAAAGATCACTTCTAACGCGTCAAAAGTTAAAAAATAAAAAACTCAAAACGGTAACAAATCTTCAATCTGTAAAAACGTAATATACATCTGCACAGGCTTGGTTATCTTGCACGTAAGTAGCGGAGTAGCAAGGTAAATATTTTTTATTCATTGAAATAAGTAACGCCTGATTCAATAAAATCTTCAATCAACATGTAAACTTCCTCAATCGCTCCAATAAACCCTTTGGAACCCCTTTAGCGCTCAATGAATAGAAACCCGATAAAATCTCACACTTACGCATCCCAAATTCCTTCCGCAAACAAATAATTCCTCAAATTCACAAATAACACCCCTTTACCACCCCTTTATCTTCTTCATAACAAGGTTCCTTGCATCAAAACACAAGTGATAACTACCTTCACAATACAGGCATTATGTAGCCTATGTACGTCAGCTCAGCGGCGCCCGAGACCATTAAGACGTTACATTAAGCCCTATCGTGCCAAACTGAATGTTCCCCATTTCCCTTACGTCAAGTAACAATCTAAGCACGGCCCCCTGAATAAATCAGGCCCTGCACCTCTGATCCCTTAAATAAGTACGCTCTCGTGTGTGAAATATCGAGTGCGTCTGACTTTCGAGATATGTGCGTCAGTCTGGTGGGGCAGTGGGAGAAAAATTAAACATATCTGAGGCTAGATCTCCCTGTTCGCGTCTGTTTCCTGATAGCTGTAATTGTCTTCAATTCAGAAGTTAGGGTTACGGACTTTTACAATGTAAGAATCATTTCATCTAATAAATGTAATCTTTTAACATACGTAATTTTCTACTGAAAAATTAAAGCCATTAGAATGAATTAACAAAAACAAAAATATTTCTACCAGACATTCTTAACTTTTTCAGATGTAGTATGACCCGTTAAAACGATCAGCCCGACTACAAAAACAACACCACAAAGCAGACCACTTCCTATTGACTTAAAATCTCAAAGTAAAAACCAATTTGTACCGAAAACCTGCACAACATTCTAATTTGACACATGCCATGTAATCTACTTTTAAATCACAAATCGTCAGGCCCCGCTGGCTTCACGCGCGCGCCAGCATTGGAATTCACAACGCGCGCCGCGGCAAGTGACACGTACGACGCGCATCCTTCAGGGCCCGCCGCTCTGACGCACACCTCGCGTTATACAGCGTGTATCTAAGAAATTAACTTGTGCGATGAACAATTTCGGAGCATAAATTGGCGGAGACGCCCGTCTTCAATACGGGGGTATTAAGGTGCTAAGGGGATACCTTTTTCATGCTAACAGGGTGTTTGTCTTAGGATTGTACTAATGCGCTTAGGTCGAAAATGTACTGAGAGACGCAAAATAAACGTGTCTAATTGAAGCAACATTAACAAGTTCATGAATTATAAATGCAAATATTTTATGCAAATGGTTTTTAACTTTTTGACAGTTAAACAATGTCAAGTCGTAAGTAAATAGAGACGTAATTGTATTTATTTGAATACATTGTTTTAAAACTAAATATTTAGCTGTGTCATTTAAAACAATATTTCTCATTTGTATATTTAACGTTAATTTAATGTTGTTTAATGTTTTAAGTACCTAGTTTTATTGTTTAACGTTTTTGTTCAGATGTTTGGTAACTATTTCATTTCGGAAATCAAGTTTCTTTAGTAAAATATCGCAAAAAGCAAACAAAACAGGTGTAGCTACCGTAAAACGCATACCCGTATATTCCTAGAAAGAAGAATAAAAATTAAATGAGGGAGACACTTTCTTCGCACCTGTCACATTTTTGATGCAAAACTCTTGAACACCCAATATTTTGCATGCCAATGTATTTGGTTAGACATGTCACTGTACCTGCAATTAACTAGAAGACCATTTCTTACCATGTTTAAAGCATAATAAATTATTTCATTTCATTTCACCGAAACAAATTTGTATGATTAATTTAATTTCCAAATGGAAATGAAAATTCATCCGCTTCTACTCTTTAGTGACAAAAAATTCAATCATCGAACTGGATATGACAAAAAAGTGAAAGTAAAGTCAATTCTAACGTGCTGCCATCGCAAATTTCAGCATGTCAACCGAATGTCATGTTAAGATTTGCATTCAACTAACTCAACCTGAAACTCTCGATCAACTCAATATTCGTAACGATATTTACGATATTTACCATGCAATTCCCGGTTTTAGAATAGGACGGATATGTCTTCCCGTGGTCGTAAAGGCGACTAAGGCGCTAATCACAAAGAGATTCAAATCAAGCGCAGCCAGGGGGGCAACTCCGAAATTCGATTTTCGAAGTTCGTATCACACCGTCCCTCTCACTCTCAAATTAATAACTATTAGTGAGAGTGGAACGGCACGAAACGAACTTCGAAAATTGGATTTCGGAGTATAAGGCCTGCACGAGAGCGCGCGAGAGCTACGTCGCTCCCGAGATAGCCTACACGTCTTTTTCTTACTGTTCGTTCTAGAAAGAGACGGGTAGTCTATCTCGCGCGTGACACAGCTCTCACGCTCACGCGCTCTCGTGCTAGCTGTGCTGGGGAGTTGTACCGAGATTGAAAATTCTAAGTTCATAATCATACTGGCACCGTCCTTCTTACTCCTCTATTAATAACTATTACGAACGAACTTTTAACTTGCCCGCTGTAGGTACCCGTATTAACAAAGAAAAATGGCTAATGCGATTGGGATCCAATCCCTCTTTTTTTCAAGTTATTTAAATACTAGCTGTTGCCAGCGACTTCGTCTGCAAAGAATTTGTTTATCGCTATCCCGCGGGAACTACGCAACTCCAGACTTTTCTCTATCTATGTGCCGAATTTCACCCAGATCCGTTGGGCCGTTCTGGCGTGATTGAGTAACAAACGAACATCCATCCATCCATCCATCCATCCATACTTTCGCATTTATAATATTAGTTAGATTAAAAACGACGATATACCAGTAGACACATAACATAACAAACCAAATATAAATATGTAAATTATAAAATAAATGTCAAAGTCATTAAACTCGTAAAACCGGCCAAAGTTGAATTCAACCACCGTTAATATCCCTACGTCGTCATTTCCTTGTTGATGGGAGTCGTAAAAATAACAATGCATTGCCTTATATGGGTCAAAATGTATATTCATTTTATAACGGGTTATGTCATATTTTATTGAACTTAAACTGCGTTTATTGCGGATGAATTATTTTGTTACCTCTACGTTTCTAGCTAAGTAGTTCGCTGGAGTTACGAAGGCCACATTATTGAATGTTTTTGATATGTATTATCATATCATACATGTAACAAGAAACAGACTGACAGAATCTTAAGCTGTCGTTCTGCGACTAGGCCTGTGCCCAGCAGTGGGACATATACACATACATATAAATCAACCCCCTTATTCATAAACGCTCTATAGGCTTCTGCTAACTTAACAATCGTTTGTCCTTATCTGTCACTTTGACATTTACCTTTCACAGATAAGGACAAACGAATGCTAATTTAGCAGAGGCCTATAGAGCGTTTATGAATAAGGGGGCAAGTCTTTAGCCCTCACAGGTTAGACAGAGCCTAAATGAAAGCCATGGTAGCCTAGTGGTTTCACCTGTGGCCTCTCAAGCAGAGGGTCGTGGGTTCGAATACCGCACCTCTGAGTTTTTCGGAATTTATGTGCGATATCTCATTTGAAAATTTACCACGAGCTTTTCGGTGAAGGAAAACATCGTGAGGAAACCTGCACACAACTGCGGAGCAATTCAATGGTGTGTGTGAAGTTCCCAATCCGCACTGGGCCCGCGTGGGAACTAGGTATAGCCCATGCCCTCTCATTCTGAGAGGAGGCCTGTGCCCAGCAGTGGGACGTATATAGGCTGGAGAGAGAGAGAAATGAAACAACAGTGCTACGTTTAGCAAGATTGTGAACGTTTAGGTGGAAAGAGGAATCAAAATAGACTTGGGTAGCTATTAGCCGCATAACCTGAAATATGAGTCCTAAGAAAAAAAAACACTCAAAAGCACATTTCCTCGATGGGCTTTTACTATATGCGCGGGAAGAGAAGCAACCGGTACATCCTTTGTTTTTTCTCTGCTCCCAGACCAGAATAACAGAACGCAGGCTGAATATATTAGGAAGATGTAGAATAAGATGAAGCTTGCTCGTCAGTAAGTATTGCCTAAGTCTTGAGAAGCGTCTCATGCGACATCACACGACGAAGTATCAAATAGTTTGCTATTCTCTGCTAGTTAGTTCACGCGAGGCGCGCAAAGTTTCGACTTGCGGAGTTAGCGTATGCCATGCAATTGCAACACCTGTTCTGTTCAAAACTGTATCAGCAGTATCAGCACGGCTAGCACGAGTGCGCGCGAGATAGACTGCAGATCCGTCTTTTTCTTACTATTCGTTCTAGGAAGAGACGTGTAGTCTGTCGCTCGCACGCGTTTGTGCTAGCCGTGCAGGGAAAATTATGCCTTCTCCCTCGTTTCCTTAATGCTGAGGTTCACGACCAACGATCAGCTTCTAGTTGTTGCGATCATTATGAGGAGTGGCCTCCATGGTGCAGCCTAACAACCACCGCCTTCTGTATTGTGTCAGACTATTTACAGAAAACTACGAAAAAGGTCTACATTTTAAGAAATACGGTATTGTTTTGTACAAAACATGCATATTAATATTGTAATTGCGAAATTGTGTCCGTCTGTTTTCTACCTCTTCGTGCTTAAAACGCTGCACCGGAATACGAAATTTTGGTAGACCACCCGTAAGGTGGACGAACGATCTGGTACAGATCGCTGGAAGCCATTGCCTGCGGGTATCATATAAACGATCGTCGTGGAGAACCTTGGGGTAGTTCTATGTCCAGCAGAACGTCTCCCGGCTGATATGATAATAATGATAACTCCTACCTAACAGTTTAGGCGAAAACAAAATGAATCATAGTTTAAACTGATGACATGGCGAATAATTCCAACGAATAATGGCTTTATGATGACTCGAGCGTTGAAATCGTATTAATCTCCGCACGCATCACTATAGTCGTTTATGGCAAAAAACTTTTCAATGCCAAGTGCTTTTTTTGTCACATTATAGTACCTAATAGCGATAACTTCTTACCAAATCATTTGATTTAAGTAAGTAGGTGAGTAATTAAATTTGTGAGTTACCCGGTATCCCCGATAACTTGGTATCGGTACTTGATTTTCTTTATTAAACAGACACAGTCGACTTTATAATTACAAAATTTACAACGGAGTCAATTAAGGAGTGTACAATTTCCAATGAAATTATCGGTATTAAAAAAAACACAAATAAGTTTTGTTAAAAAATCTATTTTCAATAAAAGCTAATTTTGCTGACTGTACTTGCATTGTTATGCGTCCTACATTATGTGTACCAAATTTCAAGTCAATTGTACCAACCGTTGAAGAGTTCCCTCCTACTATGATTCTACTACCAAATTATTGCAGGGTCATCCGACTTACACAAGATAAGTATGCAAATTTCAGCTCAATCGGTTGAAGGTCTGTTTCAATATTGAGTAGCAAGTTTACTCCTGGACAAAGGTAGGTACAAAATATAAATAAAAAAACCTAACAGCTTACAAATACTTTTTTCATCTCACTTGCTCGAAAGGGCTGTCTTTCTCCTTAAAAATTTGCGTGGAAAAGTGCTTTTTTCCCCTCTTGGGTGGAAAAGGTTTTTGAAATTCGAACGCCGCGCTGACCACCATTCCGCCACGACCACCACGACCACCACCACCTCACCACCTACTCATATACTCAAGTAATTAGAAATTTGAAATTCTTCCATCCACCATTTTTCTCGCTGTAGTGAGGTGAAAAATTGTGTGTTTCGCTCCGCAGCAAAGGTTGCTTAGTATCTCGTGCCTTGAAACCCTCGCGACGCTCAGGATTCTTCTTTATATCATAGAATCCTAGAATATCATAGAATGCTTCGCTTGCTCGGGTTTCAATACAGGCACTCGCACCAAACAAAAACTTTGCAGCCTTGCATAGCAAATAACTATTGATTTTGACAAAGCTTTGTCGGTTGAAGTAGGTTACATATTAACAATTAAGAAAGTATATTATAATTTATAGACAAACTTACCCTTACTTCATAACTCGACTCTTCGAAACGCCTCAAGAATCTCAGAGAGCTCTGATTAGTGAGCTCTCCAATAAATTATATTTCGCCCAAAACAAGACCGTGGGAGGTAAATAAGTAATTAAATGTTCAAAAGTAATTCCAAGCTCATGGGAGAATCGCGATTACTCCAAGCCTCATTTCTTGTGCGAAATTTCATTTCCATTCTTGAACCGTCCTGGGACTGTGCGATTAAATAGGTCCATTTAGTTCTACTTTCTTATTGTTAACAAGATTTATGTTCCATTATTTTTAAATAAGAATAAAGTGAGGCAAAACAATAACGTAACTAGATACACCACGTTATTTAGCGTTGATGAAAGTTATAAAAACAATTGAAGAACGCAAAATGCAAATGGCGCTGGGAGATCATGGTGTCGTAATGAGTGCTATGCTTACCGAAAATTACTAAGTTTGGTTTAAAAAAAATGTTTTGAATGAAGCTTGTTTTAATAACTGAACTTGCATTCATCCAACATACTTAAGTTTCAAGTCAATCCGACCACAAGGAGTGAGTCCAATTGGCCCTGCAAATTTTGAAGCAGTGACTTATTTTATTTTCTTAGCAGAACAATATTTTAACTATGATCTTCTTTACATAGTATAAAATGAAGTCACTCTACACCAGTTTGTAAATTACGCATGTGGAGTTAGATCTTTTAAACTACGGAACGGATTTCATTACAGTTTTCATCTATAGACAAAGTGACTCTAAAAGAAGGTTTAAACGTATATTTTGATGACGCGTGCGGGTCGCTAGTTCAATATATAATAAAAAATTATATCTTATTTCAAGTTTCGGGTTCATTCTCTCTCCAGCCTATATACGTCCTACTGCTGGGCACAGGCCTCCTCTCAGAATGAGAGGGCTTGGGCTATAGTTCCCACGCGGGCCCAGTGCGGATTGGGAACTTCACACACACCATTGAATTGCTTTGCTTTGCTTCGCTTTCGGGTTCATTAACCCCGTGAAATTAATACCCCTTAGTAGGTACCTACCGTATGTAGGTATAACTCTTTATTGTATAAAAACACATTAATTTTACAGGTAATAAGATAAACAGATTTACAAAGGCGAACTTATCCCTTAAAGGGATCTATAAACTGAAGAGAAAATAACTCTTGTACAGGCATCATTGTAACAGGGGGACCCTATTTTACAGCTGGTACAGTTAGCTAGAAGAAAAGTAGCCCCCACCTTTAGGGTTCCAGCGTCGCTTTGCAACAGAGTTTATTTTAATTTCAATTAGATCTGGGCTTTAGTTTCAAGCAAACAAGGTCCTAACTTACATGGAAACAAAGCGTACATAGGACTATTTCCAAACCGCACACCGGTTTTATATACACTTCCTTCGACAGTAAACCAACCTTGAAGTTAAAGAATGGAGAAAAATCTGAGATCGTACGTTTCAAAGTGAATAATCAGGTCTACCAACTTCACCGATACATTACTAGTGTTGCGACGGTGGAGGGATGTCGATGAATTTTATTTTTTATCGACTGTTTTTTTTAGCTCTGACTTACGCTTTGCTTATGTAAAGGTTAGGCAGTTAAAATTCACGAATTCATAATTTATGGTGCTCATGATCATTTTACGTTTACGTAGTATAAAAAACATCCGTGCAAAACAGACAATATTATTTTGCAATCGAATTTTCGGGATTTTAACACGTGTGAATCTTTATTCTCTTTTTAGGGATAAGTTCGCCTTTGTACTATTTTCTGTGTACTTCTGTATTTTTAAATTTTTGTTTTTTTTTTTTTTTTTTATGTGAATAGGAAGGCAAACGAGCAAGTGGGTCACCTGATGGTAAGCGATCCCCACTACCCATAGACACCCGCAACCCCGGAGGGATTGCAGATGCATTGCCAACCTAGAGGACTTAGATGAAATGCCTCTTGTGCCCGTAATTTCCCCGGCTGTCTTACTCTCCACACCAGAACACAGCAGCGCAAGCACTGCTGCTTAGCGGCAGGATTAGCGAGTAAGATGGTGGTAGCGATCCGGACGGACCTTGCACAAGGCCCTACCACCCGCATGTGCAATAAAGAGTTTACATACATACATACTTATTCCGTAAATATAATAATATTAAGATAAAACGTAATATGTTTTTCAAATCATCCTCATCATCATGAGCCTGAAGACATCCACCGTGGAACAAAGGCCTCCCCCTTAGCACACCATAATGAACGACGACTCGCCACCTGCATCCACCGGTTTCCCGCAACTGTCACGATGTCGTCAGTCCACCTAGTGGGAGGCCTGCCAACAGTGCCAACACTGCGTCTTCCGGTTCGTGGTCGTCAATCGAGAACTTTTCTCTACCAACGGTTGTCTGTTGTACGAGCGATGTGGGTTTTTCAAATAAACAAATACGACTTTTTACTTACTATAGTGAGATTATTGCTACTACAACTGTAGTATTTAGGTTTAGTTTTAATCACACCTTTTTCATACATCAGTTAAGTGTACGCGTATGCGTAAGTATGAAGAGATTGATGAATGTGGATGAAGCGAAAGAGGTATGACAGGATCGTAGCAAGTGGAACAAAGTAGTCTCTGCCTACCCCTGTGGGAAAGAGGCGTGACTGTATGTATGTATGTATGTAGTTAAGCATAAAATTTTATTTGCGACAACGCTAGTTACCTAACGTAACGTTAAAATTAGATTTTAATACGACAATCTTAAAATAACACACACACAATGTCCCCACTTTATCACTTTGAAACTTGACTGCACATTTTTTCTGCTTTCTTTGTTGCTCGTATAGGTACATGTGCGCTCTCGGCAAAATTTAAATACGGAACGTTGCATATTTAAGTAAAAACGTGTCACAAAAAAATTGCATCTGCACCTCTCTATTCAAATTTGCATCGTAAAGACACACGAGACCGAACTTTGCGCAGTCGGATAACAATGTAAAACTAAAAGGACTAGACACAAGTTCTCGCAGCCGGTCTCTGGGCACTGGCATCTAGACTGCAACGCGTGCGTTTGCGTTACCTGCACATGGGAACGTATAGGTGGTTTCCGCAGTAACTTAGGCATTGCATTTTAGAAGTTACGGACTTAGCGCGTTTGGGAAATGAAAATAATGGTCTTCGGTAAAGCGCGTGGTTTGGTGTAGTCGTACAGAAACTTTTTGAAATGTTTATCGTCATTTATTTTAAAGTCGCTGGTATTGGTACAATAAAGTCGAATAATGCAACGTAGGTACTAAAGTACAACACTAATCCTTGAATTGGATTGGTTGATAAAGTTAGTAAAAAAATCTAATAAGTTTTATGATAACTTTTGATGACTTTATTTGTGATTGATGATTTAATTTCTACACCGACTCGTTTTGAAACGAAACCAGTACCAAGTCAGCGAGATGATGGTAGGTAAATATTTAGTAAGTATACTTACTTGGATGGTATAACTTAATACTTACTCTCTTATAAGTTTAATGATGAATTGTGAAACCCGGGTTAATCCTGACAGCTTCATACATTTTGAAATTATTGAATTAACCCCGAGTTAGAAGTTAAGTCGGAGTTAAGTAAATATCCCGCGCTAACTAGCTTTATTGTATTGTCATCGTGTGTAAATGGTTTTAATTCATCAAATTACATCATTGTAGGTACTCGTAGAATTCTTAAATATGATGGATAGTTGTAGTTTACATTAAATTAAATCAACGTAAAGTTCTAGTGAGCAAAAAAATATAAGAAGTAACTTTTGATTCAGTAGATTAAATAATATACCTACCATTATTCCTAAAGATTGAATTGTAGAAGCATTGACCTTCAGGCATAGCATAGCAGACTCTTTGTTTAAGTAGGTAAATATTTATGTAAATATAAATAAATTAGTGATAAGTTTAAGTAAGTTTTATGTCTTTGTCGACTTTCAGACGACTTTTTGGCACAGCTCCACAATACTTGTTGTTACATTTGCAACAAAATTAATAAAAGTTTTGAATGTCTATTTCGACAAGCAAGTTGGGACCTGTTCGATTTATGTGAATAAGAGGCATAATAACGTCTCTCAAAAGGCAAGCGAAGTACGAAAATGAACAATAGCAGACGGTTCCGTGAACAGAATAGTTTTTTAAATTTACAAATTCATTCTTAAGACCAAAAACAACGTGAAGACAGAATTTCTGCCATTAACTAAGTAAAGACAGATAAAATTACTCATTGACTCGCACATGATTGCGCCACTTAACTTGTTTTTTGGCGTACTTGCGTTGCTTTTGTGTACAGTCAAGAGCATAAATATATGTACGTTACCAAGACGTCAAAAACATCTATACACCTTTACGGCACAAACAATAAGGTTGGTTTCGGTGACACGTATATTTGACATTATGGCTGTATCGATATTTGTGCCCTCAACTTTATGTGCAACTGTGCACACGGCGAAGCGTAGTTTTACTGGCTTCACTTACAACTTGACATTTCAACTGTGACTATTGCCAACAAAATCTTTAAACTCAATTTTGATCCACTTCCGATTAATTAAGAGTACTACTCAAGTGGCATCCACTAACTTACACACACACACACACACACACACACACACACACACAAATCACGTCTATACCCCTTACGGAGTAGCACTAACTTAACAATACTTACTTAACACTTACTTAAATTAATACTAACTTAACTATTAAGCAAAATAAAGATCTCAAGGAACCCAAAAGGCCGGAGCATCAAAAAAATACCCCAGAACAAAGAAAAGAAGGTATTCGTAAAATGACCAGGCAGACATAACATCACAAAAGATCCCGGGGGACACAAAGGAGGCAAAAAATAGGGGTTACTTTTTACTTTACGATCCGGGTTAAGACGCGGGCCAAGTATGGGGAGAAATATGTTAATTAGCTGGAATTATGTGTCAAGGTGACAGGTTCTTTGGTCTTATTGTGACCGTGAATAGTTTGACAAGTTTTAGTTAAGTAGCGCCAGTTAGTAAGTGTCGCAAAAAAACAGTTTTTTTCGAGAATAGATCTGTGTTGTTTTTTTAGAGATCCATGAAATTTAAGGTGGAAACACATTGTCAACACGCAACGCGACCCGATGCAACGCGACGCGTGTTGAGTCGAATCAAATTGTATTATTTTCTATGACCAGAACCACACTATGAACATCCGACGCGACGCCATGCGCATACATTCGTTGCATCGGGTCGCGTCGCGTGTTAATAATGTGTTTCCACCTTTAATCTGGAGGAATTTGTCTAACGTGAGGGAGCTCGCAATTGCATCGCTGTCTCTTTCTACTCTTATCCCACACCGTTTGATGGACAGAAACGGTGAAAGCCATTGTTTCCGATTGCGTTAGACAATATGACCTCTGATTTGGTGCTCATTTAGTATTGTGGTGGCGATTTATCGTACGCAGCACTGTTACTCTCTAGTAAAACAATAGATCATCTAAATGTCTGCTACGTACTTAGGTGAGATAAAACCGTGAAGATTTCTGCGGACAACAAAGTACCTTGTGCGAAACACACTAGTTTGATTCCACATGTGTGCGTGCAACAGTACAGACCTATGCACAAGGCGGGGCCTCACTCTGTCTTTCTTAGAACTCAGCTTTCACTTTTTTGGTCTTAAACTACCTACGCTTTGCTTTAAGTTTACCCTCCATCAGCTTCAAAAAGAAACCGTTTTCTCCGTACCTCGAGCGATATTAAAATTGTATACCCAAAGTACCCGCGAACCCCTAACAGAGAATATTCGCAAAGATATCATTATGATGAACGCATATAAAAGAAGGGTTGCAGTTAACAAAGGCAATAAAACGCGGTATGTAAAATCTTACGAATGGAGACCGCAAGATTGCATAATTTACAGCCCCACGCTGTTGGTACAGCACGACACGACATTGTCGTAAGTTATAAGCGACAGCGGTTGTAGTTGTTCAAATTATAGACGGACCGCTTAAGCGAGTCCTCGCCCGCGCGGCACAGGGGCGCGGGGTGGGACGACAAAGGGGACCGAGAGAGGTGCGGGCGGGTAGTGCGCCTGCCGCCCGCATCTCTCTCAGTCCCCTTTGTCCTACCCCGCGACTCACTCGGGACTCATTTAAGCGGTCGGTCTTAAGCGAAAGTATGCATGTTTAACTCTTTAACGTACATAAAATAAAACACATGAAAACAGTGAATACAAGACAAAACAAATGCTTAAAGACGAATTTATCCCCAAAAAGTTGACCTCACATTCTGAGAGGAGACTTGTGCCCAGCAGTGGAACGAATATAGGCTGAAGATGACTTGCAAAGTCTTGAATGATTGTGTCGATATCGATATTGACGGCAGAAAACTGTAACATAATGACATGCTACAAAATTTAAGTGATATGTCTACTATATATCGCTTAGTTGTTGTGTTTACATTTCGCCGAGAGCCTAATCGTGATCATATTTTGTAAAAACAGCATTCAATAGTAACACGATGTGGAAGAAGCAGATATAAGTCATTATAACTTTCTTCCAATTTAAATCGCAGTAAATCATGGTAAGGCCCCTGCGCATAGATAGATAGATATATAAAAACTTTATTTTCTGAACTCCTTTGACTTGAGCCACGCGGGCCGATCGCCGACACAATCTCGATGATATAACAAAAGAACTGCCGTTATTTCCCACGGGGTGTACATTCCTATCTGTTTTCGGACACTCCGCTTTATGTCCACCCGTTTCACCAACTTGTTCTGCTTTGACGTTTTCATTTTTAAACTTTCGCATTTTATTGAGATTATTTTTACGTTTTCATGCAAGATTTTATTTAACCGGTAAGAAATGTGTTTTTGAGGTCAAATTTTACAAGTTAAATTTGGGGTAAATTTAGTTTTGGATAGGCTTGACATTTGGAATACATACGTATGGTGAATGACACACATACATACACAAATCACGTCTTTATCATTAGTACGGGGTAGACAGTGCCAAGAGCCACGTTTAGCATGATCGTGGATCGTGGGGGTAAAAGTAGAGAAGGGAAGCAAAATAGTGATGGGTAGTTAGACACATCGTCTGTAACATGTTCTTAAGACGCAAATACTGAAAAGTCGTCAACAAAAAGCGCAAACTTTTCACTTCTACATAATTATATTTCACGGCGTAAAAGTGGCATAACGAAACGGCACTCCCCTGTCATTATAGTGAAAAACTTTCTAACCCAAAGGCCCAAAACTACAGAATCCACTTTCCCCTTATCTCTGTTAAATTGCTTAGATAAAGTAGTCGCTACAAGAAGACAATAGTATACGTGACTTAATATAATAGCCGATTAAGTTGACACAGTAAGTACTAGCTGGCTTGTGAGCTATTAAGGTCACCCGGCATTGTCTAGGGATCATCAGGGCTGAATTATACGTGTGGTAGATTGCCCTCGTGATGGCAGAGTGAAATATAACATTTGATAGTTCCGCGGGCAAATGTGAACCCTTGCAAACAACATTCTATTCAACCTGTCATGATATTTGAATAGGGC
Source organism: Pandemis heparana (assembly GCA_963854515.1). Lineage (NCBI taxonomy): Eukaryota > Metazoa > Arthropoda > Insecta > Lepidoptera > Tortricidae > Pandemis > Pandemis heparana. The sequence continues at coordinate 1,531,033 of OY978019.1, read as the reverse complement.
AGGCGTTCTTAGACTTATAGCTCCACGTACCCTATTACAGTTTTATTTAGTTTATTTTTATGAATAGTTCATTGTACTTAAAGATGTAGACTCTATAGTGACATTCGCTACACTGAAAAATATATTTAACCAAACTACTTCGTCTATTTAATCAATAACCATAATTTGGTAAGGAGTTATTGAAGTTAATTTGATTTAACAAACAGGTTTACCTATAAAGAACAAAACATAACCAAAGATTTTGGTAAGATATTGCCTTAGTTATGTAGTCACTTTTTTTAAGTTACCTACTGGCTGACGAAAGTTCGGTTTTATTTAGCAAATATTTTTTTTCAGTGTATCTGTAATTTTAAACTTTGTCGGTCCCTCGTTTAATGCTCCTCTCATCTTCTCAAAGGTTAACTGGTAGAGGTCCCTTATAGGGATAAGTGTCTGTTTCTTTATATTTGTACAATAAAGCATTTACTTACTTAAGACCATGGGGAATAGGGCAAGTTAAATATGGTATTTGATTTACTAATGACAAATACAGTACTAGAGCTAGATCATTAGAGATCTATGTAATTTCCGTCAATTTTATGCGGATACGTTGTTTATTATCCGCGTGGTTTATCGCATGCCTATCATGTTTATGTAAGTTCATGATAAAGGGTACTATAGGTATTAAAGGTTTATAAAAGTTTTCAGGCTTACCTTATATCAGCAGTAGGTACCTATGGTCTTGAGATCGCAAAGTCTGAAAACTGTATCAAGGCTTCTGAAAAAAGCGTAGACTTACCTGAAACAGACAAAGAAAAGCATTAAATCGATCATTCAATATTTTTTTACTAAATACAATTCACATTTGTTTCGTTCAGTAAAGAGAGCATTCCATCAAAATCATTAATGTAAAATATTTCCAATACGAGACGATAATGACTCGCACTGTCAAAAAGTATCAGACTTCACGTAGAGCTAAGCTTTATAACCTTCTAACTCTTTACACCTTTCGTCCTAGCTCTATGGGCCCTAGGCCATAGGTCAACCTACCTACCAGTGCTTCTAGTTTCTTAATGTATCTGACAGTTGCCGTGTTCAGAATAAACATGAATGAAAAATAATGTTGCTAAATCGAGAGCAACTGCAACAGCTGCTGCATCGAGCATCACTCTGTCCATACTACTCGCTCTCATCCCCAAAAATGTACTTTTTAATTCATGTTTATTCTAAACACGGCAATTGAAACTAGAAGCACTGTATCTATACTATTTATGGCTATCACGGCTATCTTCAATCTTAAAGAATAACAAGGCTCATTAACCATTAATTAAATTACACAAGATTCATGCCCTAAGAAATAAAACAGAAATCTCTACTTTCCCAACCTTTAAATCTGTGCTAGTAAAATATAATTAGTTCAGCAACACACACGAAATAAACCTTTATACTGTTCATATATGATTCATTCCAGCTTAAAGGGGAATATAACCCTTTAAAACAGTATGACAAATGAGCTTCCTTGATATTAAAAAATAGGCCCTATTGCTTTAAGTTAAAGGACCGCCCTTTGAAGCAACCTTAGTTCGACGGGAGTAGATTTTTATTACACGTAATAAACTAGTACCAGCGTGTATTCTTCACTAATTAATTGATGTTCTTAGTAATTAGAAATGATTTTTGTTAGCAAATGATTGAAGGGATCACGGTTTTATGATGACGATAGAAGCAGTGCTTGATGTGACTCAAAAAGATTGTGTATTTATAAGTTTTGCTTAGAATTCGTGTTGCTTGTAGATTTTGACGTAGATTTTGAAGTGGTTTTTTCACGTTATAATTTGTGCTATAGGTTTTAATATGGCACACAAATTACAATGTCAAAATATCCACTTAACTTTAGCGTGACATTTTTTACCCGGAACACAGTATTTTAAGAACTGCTGCATAACAGCTCAGCAGGCTGAGTGGCAGGCATTTAAACAGTCAGTTTATAAAGTTTAACCCATATAAAAAAAAACCCACGACGAAAAAAGGAAGTAATTGCACAGTTATTGATAAACACAGAATAATGGCTACTAATAGTCCCCTGATAATAGCATAAACTTTATCTAAAATGCGCTGATATATAACACCAATGCAATGCAAAAAACCACGTCATCGCAATTGGTTTAAAAGCTTTTAAGAAAAATTTGAACAGACAACCACACAAAACACAACCCTTACGGTAATCGGTTGATTTGAATGAATGACTTTCTGCCAAGTTTCTTCTGGCGCATTCTTCTTGGCAATGATATTCTTTCCGAATGCGCTGGTAGTTTTAAAAAATACATGTAAAAGAGCCCTTGGCGGCCTATTTGCAAAATAAACTTTTGAATTTTGATTTTGGTTCTACAAGCATTTTTTTTTATACGAAAAAAAAGGCAAACGAGCAAGCGGGTCACCTGATGCTAAGCGAGCAACACTACCCATGGACACCCACAACACTAGAGGATTGCAAATGCATTGCCTAAAGGGCTAGGATGGAATACCTCTTCTACCAGTAATTTCACCGGTTATCTTACTCTCCCCGTAGGAATACAGGACCGTAAGCACTACTTGGCGGCACGATTAGCGAGTAAGACGGCGCTAGCGATCCGGATGGACCTTGCACAAGGTCCTACCAGCCGTTTATAGTTCAATGTGCATAGATTTGGCACTCGATAAACGTGACACAAAGTTATCGACATAGCCCATCGCATTAACACGCTGAAGTGGCAATGGGTCGGTCATCTAACCCGAAGAACCGATTTATAACCGTTGGGGTAGACGAGTTCTTGAGTGGAGACCACGGATCGGCAAACGTAGCGTAGGACGTCCTGACTCGGTGGAGCGGGGATCTTCGCAAGGCGGCTGGAAAGAGCTGGATGAGAGTGGCCGAGGATCGTGCTCAGTGGCGTGCCATGGGAGAGGCCTATGTCCAGCAGTGGACGAACATAGGCTGATGATGATGATGAAACGTGACACTTAAAAATCTTAGCTATCACTAAGCCAACGTTCTGATAAATAAAACATCACTTTAAAGCCCAGTACATAAATCATAAATCGGGCAATAACAAAGCGTGTCCAACAAGCCGAGCACTGCGCCGCGTGCTGCCGACGCTGCCTGGATGAGTTAGAACTCGATATTGTACTTTAATAACTTTAACAACGGTACAAACACGTGTATAGGAGACGTTTTGAAAAAAGGGCAGGTCAGAAACACCCAGAACCGACAAGGATGTATGAAGAGATTGATAAATGTGGATGAAGCGAAAGAGGAATGTCAAAATCGTAGCAAGTGGAACAAAGTACCTAGTCTCTATCTACCCCTATGGGAAAGAGGTGTGACTGTATGTATGTATGTATAAACATGTGTGAATTTTCGCGATGTTCACACATCTATCTAATTTGTCAGCCCACATCCACCCACTCCTGGGTAAAGGCCTCTTCATTTGCACGGCATACTGTTTAGAGTTATTTAACTTTAAATTTACGTCATTTTAATAGTTTCAAGGTTTACATCATCGTAACTGTCGTTAAAAAATACAAAAAGGTATCCTTAGACAGGTAGAAAGGTGTACGAGGCATCTTAAAAACCCTTTTGTAAGTTTGCAATTCAAAAGTCATAAAGACACCGTAGGTTCCTCTAAGTTTCCTTGCCTTTTGTCTAGAATTATTTCTTAGTAGATTATTGTGTTTGGTATCACATTGAGTTGTACGCTAAAAAACTCAAATCCAGATTGTTTCTTTAAACATCTTCATTTCCAATTGCAAATCGTCTTATTTCTCCAAACTTCCAGCAATCGATTCAATTATAATCATTTCTCAAGAAACCGCTGCCGCTACATTTTCAACCCTTCGCCTTTCCAATTCGCAAAATGTTATTGCAACCAATACAAACCCGCACAAAATGCAATATCACTTCACAGCCTCGTACCCAAGTTTTTCAACTGTCCACAACACTTGCGCCGTCTCGATTTATCCAAGAAACAATAGCGTGGAAAATTGCTCCTCAAACAGTTCCGCTTGCTGCGAACGCTCCAAATAAATGTACAGAAAATGTATCCACTTGCATTAGTTGCAATACTGGTTGACCGTCGCGGAGGGATTTGCTACGTGAAGCTTAAATGCAAGGAGCGGAAACTGGAGGAATAAATGGAGGTTGCAATAAAAATAAAACGAACACTTATTAAACACCAGAAATTAAATCCTTTCTGGAGGGTTACCATGACGTCTTAATGCGATTCTAACCGTGGCCTTTGTCTTGTTACCCTAGGCTCTGTCTACCCCGCAAGGCGTGATTTATGTACTTATGTATGTAAAGAGAACAGCGAGATTAGAAAAATCTTATTTCGAGGTAGAAGCAGTCTTATCAATCATAATAAATATTCCATTTTGTTCAGTACGACGTTTCGAGATCTTCGCATGTCTTATAGTTATGCGCCTAGACTTGTTTCTAGGTAGTTTCTAAAGTAGATCGTAAAGTTTGACGTAAAAAAGCCGTAAAAATATGATTAGTTCATTACAAAGGCTTCATAAATGTAGAGGACTCGGATGACCGAGCGCTCGGCTCGGTATTTTTTTATTTTTGTACGTTTCAAAAAATGAAACCTAGTTAGATCGATTTATTGTCCCCGAACCGAAACCCTCTACACGACAAATATCATGAAAATCGTTGGAGCCGTTCCCGAGAAACGTTTAAAGGTATTAGATTTATTATATGTACAACAAAACAACTGAAACTAAATAACTACATTGATTAAATGATGCAATATTTTCTGCCGGCGGACATTGTCCGCGATTTGACGCTTTGGGCTTACAACCACTAAATTTTATATTACTTTTTTCACTAATACCCCTAATTTTCAAATTTTCATTGACTCATAATGCCTAAAAACACCTAAAATGTCAAATTGTTACAAGGGTCATTTTGACTTTTCATGAATTTTTTAGGTATTATGAGCCCATGGTAATTTGAAAATTAGGGGTATTAGTGAATAAGGTATTATGAAATTTAGTGGTTGTACCTAAGCCCAAAGCGATTTGACAGTGATCTGAACCCGGGAACTTTAGCTTCATAGTCGGGGTCGACCATTAGACCAACCGTCTGATGTGACGACAGCCAAACTCGATTACCCTGCTCGAGAGTCGCCATCGCTGCATTTGAACTCTATATTACGTCATTGACCAGTGACACAGGGTAATGTTATACCGTACATGGACATATACTGGCACAGTTTAAACTTTTATATTTGTTGCAGGATCGACGTGATTGTACGGTCGGCGCCGCACCGACTGGCGCCCCGGATCGTTCCTCTTTAATGCAAGTGACCGGGACACGCAGTGACACTTATTGCTGCAAACAGATATGCGTCGAAATGGGAGCGGATCAGAATACATAAACTTTAAAACGTATAATGGGTTAAAATACATAATGGTTCAAAATATACACATAATGCTATTTCCTGTAAAACTATTAGCTAAATGAACTTTTTTGATATCGTAATCTATAGATTGGCTTAGGTTAGGTTAGGTTTGTTTTATAACAATCCTGTTAATTTCTCACTTTCTGAGAAAATCGCATTATATATTTTGAACCATTATGTATTTTACATTATACATTATAAACTTTATGTATTTTAATACGTCGTCGAAATAGGTATTGAAAGCATCAGTGTTTGAAAGATAGATTTGAATAAAGACTAAGAAATTATAGAACTTTAATTTTGTATTAGCTTCTCTTCTCGCACAGATCACAAAAGCCTGTCGGGCCTTTGTCTTGCTACCCTAGGCCATGTCTACCCCCTAAGGGATAAAGACTTGATTAATATGCAAGTCCAGTACCAGCCAAAAATACGTCACCTTTGTGTGCACATATTTAAAGTAATCAAAAAAATATGCGCACACAAAAATACACAAAATATGATAAATTTTTGGCCGGTACTACTATGTATTTTTCTTGTCTTTGGTCTGAGGATAAAACAAGAGGCAAATAGAGTGAACTATGTAAGTCGTCCGATCTATTACATTGAGCCCGTATGACTGATAATAACTCTATCAATTGTGCTATCTGACGAGGTCATAACGGGCGGAAACGCGATATCTAACAATAAGAGTTTTTAATGATTCACGGTTAAGTTCATTCGAAATATTATAAACGGGATGTGAACCGCGATTACCATTATTGAGCTCCCGATATTTCGACGCAGTTGCATGCGTCATGATCACGGGTAAACTGAAGAAATTGCGGGTGGATGTTGTGTTGGTTTGTGTGACGTGTGGTGGATGTTGCGGGAGCTCAATAAAGGTAATCGCGGTTCACATCCCGTTTATAATATTTCGAGCGATATCTACTAGTGTAGATATTTAGATAAAGCTAGAATCGCACTTTAATGCGAGTAGGAGTAGCACCCCAGTACTATTTTGATTCCCATTTCCACTTCCACCTTTGCGCCCAAAATCATGCTAAGCGTGGCCTTTGGGTCTTGTTACCCTAGGCTCTGTCTACCCCGTAAGGGACAAAGACGTTATGTATGTATGTAATACGTTGACGATCATACCACGGGCGAGGTTAGCTTTAAGAATCACATCCCAGCGTTAGAGAGCTGAACATACGCTCCGAAGCGTTTGCACGTTAACTTAAATGCCAATCCCATACAATTCCATACAATTCTGTGTACTTCTGTATTTTTAAATTTTTATGTGCAATAAAGAGTTTACATACATACATATTGTATAATTCCATTCCGTTCTCTAAGTGCGACTTGCACCCACAGTCACGTATCATGATAATAATTATGAAACGCTTAGTTGATGTTGTTAGGATCAAATAGTTAGCATAATTAATTTTCATTTAAATATTGAACAAGATCTTAATTGGCTCAGTTACATAGCAAAAGTAAGAGCAATCAAAATTACCTTATTTGATGTGTCTAAGTTCTTATCAGGCTCGTATGGAATCAAGATGCTTGATTATGACTATCAAGATATTGATACGGCCAACCAATTTTTTTTTACAGTGCAGTTACTTTAACGATAACCGGCGGTTTAGACGTAGTACATCTCCAAAAAAGAATGTTTGGTATTAATTTCAACTTTATACTTCTACGCACTAGCTTCTGCCCGCGACTTCGTCCGCGTAGAATTAGCAATTGATATTGTATATCGCTATCCCGCGGGAATTATAAAATTTTCCGGGATAAAAAGTAGCCTATGTTTTAATCTAGAGTTCCAGCTATCTGCGTTCTAAATTTTATCCAAATCCGTCCAGTCGTTTTAGCGTGAAGAAGGAACAAACATACACACTCACTCACATCGTCACATCGTCACTCACAAACTTTCGCATTTATAATATTAGTAGGATTACTGAGAATTGGCGGACCGACGGGCGGACAACGGAGTGGATCTTATAAAAGTTTCCCTTTGAAGGTACGGAAACCTAAAATGCCAGTTTGTTACTTAGCAATACTAAAAGCAAACTAATTAAATAAACATACCTAACAACTTAATAATAAATTTAGCCATTCTGTTTGAAAAGCCTGTCTTAATTACGCCAAGCTAACTAAATTACAAAACAACTATTTCAGTGAAGCGTCCACTAAAGTAATTGGTGTCCAAATATTTTAATCACCCAACTAAATTATAAAAGACTCGTCTGACACAACTGACCTTCAAACATATGTATAACTCTGAAACTGACATTTAGATTCAGCTGAAATTAAATATTTCGAGTAAAATACTCAGATTTATGATGACCGTGGTAGCCTTAGGGTTCGAGTCCCAGGCTCGCACCTCTTGAGTTTTTCGGAATTTATATGAGAAACCACATTTGAAATTTACCGTGAGCTTTTAGGTGAAGGAAAACATAGTGAGGATATCTGCACATATCTGCGAAGCAATTCAATTTGTACTTATCTTGTTAAGTTCCCAATCCGCTCTGGGCCCACGTGGGGACTAGAGCCCAAGCCCTCTCGTGCTAAGAAGATAGGCCTGTGCCTAGCAGTGAGACGTATATAGGCTGGTGATGAGGACTAAGATTTGAGAGGAACCTGTCTACCCGTCATGCTTTTCCATACTGGTCTGGTGCCGGCGCAGTCATTAGCAGCGTGACGTAGTCTTTTGTATTCGATTCTAGTTTTAACTAATAAGAAATATGTTCGTACGGTTTGTTTGTTTGTGATTATTTTTATTTAGTTTTACTTTAAGTGTTTGTGAGTGTCTGTGTTGTCGAATTGTAGAATAGTAATAAAACAAGTGTATATATATAATTTATTTTATTTTACGATTTTTATTAAGTACCTTAGTTTATAAGCACAACTGTTACAGAGCAAAGAAAAAACAGAATGTACCCTTCCGGGTCATGGCTGTTCATTATGACTGAATCTTTAAGCTGCTTCTTTTCCCGCGCATATGGTAAAAGCCCATCGAAGGCATGGGCGAACATCCTTAAGAGGCTGACAACACCTAATTTTGTTGAAATTGATGTTATTTTTAAGAAAAACTACACACAAAAAAATACAAAAAAAATATAATGTTAATTTTCATCATATTTCAAACACGCTAGACGGACTCGATACATAATTGAACAAAATCGGCTCGATAGAAAATAATTGTAAAGATTGGTCTTAAAATCATCATTAAACGGTTCTGTCTTTATTTTTTCGACGTATGGGTCTGCAATTAAAAACATAAAGTCAACATATTCATACCTAAACGGCTGACGAGTCCTATTTCACGAATAATCCATACTTTTGTTTATTTCTTATGATTTGTGTCTTATTTGCAAGATTTTAGACGCGCGCCAAGCTGCCGGAATAGTTTATTCTCTTTCACTAACAGGCACGCGAACCGTATGTGTGAAGAGTGGCGCTGCACCAGGTCATTTGCTGTTGACAGCGCCTTAAGAATCATGTTATAGGCGATGCTAGACTATTTCTATTCCCCTTTTCGTCATCATCATCAGCCTGAAGACGTCCACTGTTAAACAAAGGCCTCCCCCTTAGCACACCATACTGAACGACAAGTCGCCACCTGCATCCACCGGTTTCCCGCAACTTTTACGATGCTGCGATCCCCTTTTCGTATACGCCCATAATTATGCTAAACGTGGCCTTTAGGTCTTGTTATCTTAGGCTCTGTTTACCCCGTAAGGGATAAAGACGTGATTTATGTATGTATGTAAACACCTATATACCAACGAACTGTAGGAATAGGATAAATTGCTATGATTTCCCGGCAAATTGCCTCGCTCCCCGTTTCAGTTTCGATATTCCACCGAACGCTCTGATTATTTGCGAGTGTAATAGATTCATTTCTATTCGTATTGTTTGCCAAGCACGGTGGCAAGTCGCTTAGCCTAGCTAATGTTTCTTGTGATTTATACTAGCTATCATAGTGCGAAACAGTCTCCATTTCCAGAGTAAATATATACTGTTAGTTACTGGGGTTGGGTAAGATCGGGCGCGAACGCACGACAGAACGTGACGTTTGTAAATCGGAAATCGCAAATATGATGAAGATGATTGTTAATGCAGTAAAATTGTATCAGTTTGTGCACGAACTGTATCGTGAAATTATATAATGTTCTGAGATACACTATCCTAAGTCTTACCCCAGCACTGAAGGTATTTCTTAACTAAATTCTAGCGGTTTAAGCGTGGAGTGGTGAGAGACAGACTTTCGCATTTGTAATATTGATCTACACTTCGTTTTTGACACATTAATAAAGAAGGTAACAATCTTAAGCAAGGTAAAAATTAAGACTCATAAAGATTAAGTAACTGAGTTTTTTTGGAATTTACCATGAGCTTTTCGGTGAAGGAAAGCATCGTGAGGAAACCTGCACACACCTGCGAAGTAATTTAATGGTGTGTGTGAAGTTCCCAATCTGCACTGAGCCCGCGTGGGAACTATAGCCCAAGCCCTCTCATTCTGAGAGGAGGCATGTGCCCAGCAGTGGGACGTGTATAGACTGAGGATAATGATGATGAAGGTAAAAATTAAAACTTATGAAAATTAAACATCGTGAGTCGTTTTGTTACGGTTTTGAATGTTTCAGTCACCTAGGTATCGATTTTTAAAAAGGTTTTTGCAATAAAAGACAAGTCAAGATTGTTTACCGTCTTTCTTACATGAAAAAACGGGGTATATCTATACTTAATTTAATTTAGGATGAGAAACCACAACAACATTATATTGCGGCTCGTGAACTGTAATCTCTTTACGATTTGTACTAGAGTAACAATTGACGCCACGCAAATAAAGTGGCATTAAAACAATTTTATGTTGCGGCTGCCAAACTATTGCACTGTACTGTTTGCTAGGTAAGAAATAGTTGACCAGCCGCATAATTATGTTATTGTGGTTTCTCATTCTAAATTAAATGAAGTATAGTGTGTCGCTAACTCGGAATTAGAAATTGGCATGGATTAGACGGTCAATATAATGGTGTGACCTATACATATCGCGATCCATATCGCAGCCAATACAATTGTTTTGAAACCCACGATCACATAATAGTCGTCATCATCGTCATCTCCACCCTATATACACTGCTGGGCACAGGCCTCCTCTCAGAAGTGAGGGCTTCGGCTATAGTTCCCACGAGGGTGCGGATTGGGAACTTCACACACACCATTGAATTGCTTCGCAAATGTGTGCAGGTTTCCACGTACCAGTATCACGATAATATTGTCCGTCATCAATGCTATTGGTGGGTACGTATTAAAATCCATAAAGTTTAAAATGTATAATGGGTTAAAATACATAATGGTTCAAAATATATAACGCGATTCTCTCAGAAAATTGCAAATTAACAGAATTGCTATTGCTATCTAGGTTGGCAACGCATCTGCAATCCCTCCGGGGTTGCGGGTGTCTATGGGCAGTGGTGATCGCTTACCATCAGGTGACCCACTTGCTCGTTTGCCTTCCTATTCGCATAAAAAAAAAAAAAAAAAAAAAAAAAAACAACCTAACCTAAACCAATCTATAGATCACGCTATAAAAAAATAATCATATACCTAATAGTTTCACAGAAAATTGCATTATATATTTTGAACCATTATACACTTTAACCCATTATACTTTTTAAACTTTATAAATTCTGATCCGCTCCCGCTATGGGTCAAGCAGTGGCATAAGAAAGAATAAATAGGGTCTCGCGCACGTGTGTAATCAGGCGCAATCGCAATCCCGCGGCCGCCCTACAGAATGGCATTGCGACGTGGATTCGTCGCAGCGCGTGACTTATCGCCGCAATCACGCCATCGCCATCATTATTTGTCAGTCGCGAAGGTCTAGGGTACCAGTACAGACCAACAGCTAGAGCGGTGGTCTAATAACCGCGAACACAACACGAATAATCTTTATTAAGTCGCAACTGTGCTACTTACTCAAAAGATACATAAACGCACACATATGAATCACGTCTTTAGCCTTTGGGTACGGGGTCGACAGTTCCTAAGGTGACAAGACCTAAAGGCCACGTTTTGCATGATTGTCGGCGTATAAATGAAAAGAGGAATCAGAATAGTGATGGGTTGGAAGCCGTATCGCCTATAATATGATTCCTATGCCCATTACCTCGATGGGCTTTTACCGTCTGCTTGGAAAGAAAACGAAAATGCCGCAGATACAATACTTGAGTCATCTATCATAGATATAAAGGCGCTTAGAGGAGTTAAGGATAATGATGGTAAGCCCACAAGAGTAAGAAAGAAGATGCTAGAAAGAAAGAACATACGTATGCGGAATGAAAGTACGAGATGTAGCAAATGTGACAACTGACATGTATGAGGAAAAGCTAAAATAGGCTCCGATCATGTTGGAGATACTTAGAAACTAAAAAAAAAGGCCTAGAGGATGGTAATCATGAAGGTCCCAATCCGAACTGGGCCCACGTGGGAAGTACCCAAGCCATTTGAGGCCTGTGCCCAGCAGTGGAACGTGCTGTCTGGAGATGGAAGAAATATTCAGAACCTAAGCACAGCAGTTTATTAGCCAAATGAAACCGCTGTATAGGTAACTGCACTGTGGGCAGGGTGTTTTCTTCCATAGTAAAACCGCATAGGTCATGGTTGGCGTCGTTATAAGTAATGGCCTTTATTGCTATGGTCGTAAGAAATGTCATTAGGACGCGTGCGTTTGTCCGTCTGTCATTAGGACTTCATTTACTTCAGGACTATTAAAAGTCACTTATATTACATATAACAACAATGTATTTTAACAGATATTAAAATGGTTTTGTACTTGTACGAGATTATCATCTCCAACAAGTATACGTCCCACTGTTGGGCACAGACCTGCTCTCAGAAATGAGAGGGTTTAGAATTTAGAAACGAGATTAAGTAGAAATAAATATCCAAAAGTAACGATGAATTATTAACAAACAAACGACGTATACATCAGCTTAGAGAATCTTTAGAGTCTATAAGACATGTAACTAAATTACTATAGGTGCCACCAGATCTATACAGCCTCCAATACTCGGGCTATAGTTCCCACGCGGGCCCAGTGCAGATTAGTAACTTCACATAGGTACCAAATAAATACCTTCTTGAACTTTGCAACTCTCTTCCTAAAAGACATGACACCGATTGCAAATTCAATAGAAAACAAAACAATTGAAACGCATCACAGCTTAAACCAATCTTTAAGAACCTATTACGTCCAAAAGGTCTTAAACGCTGCCAATAATTTATGAATCTCTGACTTTTTTACATTGACAGAGAACATTAGGTCCTAGAAGCCTAGAGCCTTCACAACCTCCGCGCATGTCTTATCATCATCTTTGGTACGTGACCGAGGAAAAGCGACCCTCTTTTTAGGGTTCCATACTCGAACAGTGTCAATAAGACCCTAGTTACTAAAGTTCCGCTGTCTGAATGAAGGTACGATAGCTGTCTATCCCATGGGAAATTCAAAAATACATTCGGTTTTTATAGTATGATCGACAGTTTAACGCTAACGCGGCCGAGACATTTCGTAAACGAAAACTTACACTAGGCATGCTGGGGCCTTACTATGACGCCCTAATGCGACTCACTTGTTTCGGGTTTTAGCTGTCATTTTTAATATTGATCTGACAGCGAGCGAACCTAAACTGAATCGGAATTGAATCGCATTAAGACGTCATGGTAAGGCCCCCTAGTAGGTACGGGCCTGTCCCACTCCTCTCTGTAAAGTTCCCAATATCTTAAGTGTCAGTTACCTATGATTCCCTCTCTATTCCTTAATATGAAACAGACAGAGACGACATCATAGATAACCGACACTGATGCGGCAAAACAGGCCGTTAGTCCACATGATATTTGCGGTTAATAAGATTTAGCTGTAATATTGATAATTACTTTGGACGTTAATCTTCTCTATTAAGGTTAAGCCAGTTCCGGTTAGCTCTAAGTAATACGTAAACAGTGACACAGTTAGTATGACTAATACTTAACTAATTAAGCAGGATTTGAGTTTATTTGTTATTCGTTATGAATGAGTTTAACTAGGCCCTTTATGCTGTGAATCACCGAGTATGTTCGAACTGTTTACATCAATCGAAATATTATAAACGGGATGTGAACCGCGATTACCTTTATTGAGCTCCCGATATTTCGATACAGTTGCATGTATCATGATCACGGGTAACCGTGAATCATTAAAAACTCTTATTGTTTACATCAATGTAAAAATGTGTATTACGAAAACCACTAAATACTGTCGAGAGGTAACCTCTAACCTAGTAATACATAGTAGTGTTGAGGTCCCCAATCCGCACTGCACAGCTAGAACCAGAACGCGCGAGAACTGTGCGAGCGAGATGGACTACAGGCGCATATCTTTCTAGAATGAACAGTAAGAAAGAGACGGGTTTCTGGGCAGGCCATATATACTGCAGACGAGACCACAGGTGGGGTAGACGGGTGCTGTAGTGGAGGCCCAGAGTGGGACACCGAAACACCATTGGATGGTCTTGTCAAAGTGGCAGGGAAGAATTGGATGCGAAAGGCGGCAAGATCGAAACGAGTGGCGTGCATTGGAAGAGACCTACACTCAGCATTGGGTGGATTATGGTTGAAGATGAAGAAGGGATGAGAGGAGAGAGATCCCTCATGATACCTCTTATCTTATTTTCTCTTCCCAGACTTATACCCGGGAATGGGACGTAGATGGACCATAGGATATTGAACTACGTGAACTCTATGCTAAGTCTGGACTTAAATTTTCCCGTCAGCAAATCCAACAAAGTTCTCAATCAAATTAACTTACAAAATGCGAGAGCCGACTCGATCGAGCAACGTCTGTTTGTTTGCGATCGAAATCAAATTACGTATTAATTGCTCAAAGCGGAGCGATATTAGTTTCTAATCGAGTTTATATTAATATTGATATTAATTATAATTTGGAGCTGATTAATTCTCAGTTGTCACTTGGCTATGAGCGCCTAATATATTATGATACAACCTTAGGAGATGATGAAACTGCCAAGAGAAGAACTAGAAGAAATAGACACTTAAATAGAAGACTTACTAACTAGATTAACTAAACAGACTTATATGTGATTAAATATGCTTTGGAAGAAGATGCCTAGACAGACGAGCTTGACTTGCAATTTTTCGAATCGTAGCATTCGTAGCAAGTGGAACAAAGTAGGTACTATCTGCCTAACCATATGGGAAAAAGGCATGGTATTGCATGTATGGCAGATTTTGTAACAATTGTCGTCATGCTCCTTATTTGAAGTCTTTTATTGTTATGAATAAATGTTTGTTCTTTCTTTTCATGGATTCTGTCTGGTAATATTTTGTCCGCGTTGGTTTATGTTCTGTGCTTTACTAAAAGACAAACAACGACTAACTTACCAACATACGCCTTATCCATTTTTTATATTAAGAAAAAACTATAAGCCCCATCTACACTTACAGTACCCGCAGTTGCATCGTTTTTTATCGATTAATAAAACACACGCCCACGTCTTTACGGCATTGGCTTAGAGTCATTTTTGGCATGACACATAGTAATTTCAACAGAGGTTGCATCGGTAAATTGATACTGGCAACATTTGGCCGCTCCGGATGCGCGCGTGCAACAAATTAAAAACAATATGGCGTTAAAAACGATGTGGGAGTTTTTTCGTTCCATTTTATTAAGTGAATTGCTTTTAAAACATTTGTAACAGCGCTCATAAAATGTCGAACTTGCATCTCTATTTGTTTTTACTGTTTTTATATCAGACCAAATAAAAAGTCAAGGCAACCGCGAAGTGAGGTCGGTTTAAACTACGCCTTAGAGTGAGCTTACTGCACGCACACAAGCGCAACCAAACTGCCGAGTAAACTGGTTGAGACACGCACGTTTTTTTTATATATATATATGAATAGGAAGGCAAACGAGCAAGTGGGTGATGGTAAGCGATCACAACTGCCCATAGACCCCGAAGTGATTGCACATGCGTTGCTAACCTAGAGGGCTAAGATGAAATGCCTCTTGTGCCTGTAATTTCCCCGGCTGTCTTACTCTCCACACCGGAACACAGCATGCAAGCATTGCTGCTTAGCGGCAGGATTAGCGAGTAAGATGGTGGTAGCGATCCGGAAGGACCTTGCACAAGGTCCGACCACCCGCAAAATGTGCCGCAAGGTGTAGTTTAAATCGTTCCCAGAACTCTGTCTTGGCAGTTTATTAAGTTTGGATTTTTGTCGTATCCTTTGCAAAAACTTAATAATAAAATAAACGCTTCTTTTCAGGAACACCACTTATATAGGAGCTTTAAGTAAGTAAGTAAGTAAAACATTGTAAAAATCACATGAATTTACTAGATTCTCAAATCAAAATTGTAAACACATTTAAAATACGGTGATCCGTATTTTAGCAACTGTTACATCATTTTCTAAATCATTAGCGACCTCCATCTTCACGCTCTTGACCTGTTTTCCGGATTACAATCAAAAAAGTCTTATCTCCACTTCGATAACCATTCCAATTTGGATCAAATCGGTATGCAACAGAGAATAAATTCCCTCTGCAATCGGTCGGACATAAGCTCTTTAGAGAGTCAAAGTCACCCTGGAAACTGTCCTCAATGGAACAAAGTCAGGGTTGCTCCATAATTCTTCCTCAAACTCATACATTATAACAAATTGCGTACTGAATCGGCAAATATGGGCGTCCTACCCTTTTCCGACAAAAAACCAATTCTCCCTCGACACCGCCATTAGTTCCTACAAATAGGTATTGGACGTTTCTAGGGTCCCTGAAAAGCGCTCTGGTTCGAGTCTCTTTCAGCGTAAGTGGGAATTTTTCAGTTTAAGTACGCGTGTCTATGCTGCTAATGTGTTCTTTGAATGGGCGGGAACAGCTAAAGAAGATTAGGTTTTCTCTCACCAGCCGTTTGGGTGATTACCAACTAGGTGACTAGGATTGAACGATTTATAATGGGACTGTAACTCTGTTATCGTTTGTTGTCAACAAGGAAGGCAAACGCGCAAGTGGGTTACCTGATGGTAAGTGAGTATCACCGTCCATGGATAAAATATCCAGTGGATTACAAATGCCTATGACACTCGCAAATAATATGGCTTTCTATTGGTAAAAGAATTTTCAAAATCGATTCAGTAGGTAGATCCTGAAATTACCACAAACTCACAAACTGTACTATTTTATATTGGTATAGATATTTGTATAGATTCAAGACCAAAGAGAATCAGCCAGTTTCCATTCTATTAACCAGTCTCATCATCTCGTGTATTCCATTTTGGTACCTAAATTACACCCACTCCTCCCCCAAACGGCATAGGGCTAATGAGTTCTCACGTCACGATAATAAAGCGACTCAATTAAACTTTTTAAACGAACCGCCAATCCCGAGTTCGCATGAGGGATTTTTGGTGATCTCCCGCTAGATGATAACGACGATTGGATTTGTTAGGGCGCGAAGCTTCTTCATTAACACATTGTCTCTTATTTAAGCACAGGGTCTCTTATTATTCCGGAATATTTCAGGAGGTGATTCATCATCATCATCATCAGCCTGAAGACGTCTACTGTTGAACAAAAGCCTCTCTCTAGCACACCATAGTGAACTACAACTCGCCACCTGCATCCACCGGTTTCCCGCAACTTTAACGACGTTGTCGGTCCACCTAAGTGGGAGGCCAGCCAACACTGCGTTCGTGGTCGCCACTCGAGAACTTTTCTCCCCCAACGGTGGCTCGGTTGAACAGAAGTGATTGAGTTGACTAAATAGCCTTGCAAATGTTTTCTGGATTATTTAATCATATTTGACAAATGAAAAATCTCAGCTCCAAAAACTGGTTTCAAAAGCAGTGGTAGTAGAATTATTGAACTTTTAAATGAGCAACCCAGTGATCTTAAAGGGACAAGTCCGCCTTTGTGCGTGTATCTCAGTGTTTGTCAATTGTATTTGTCTTGTTTATTTTGCACAATAAAGAGTTTACATACATACATTTGAGCATGTTTCAAAAAACTTCTTAATTCTTCTCAACGAGGGCCGTCCATACACGCCATTCTTTACCCGTCATTATCCACCCATATAAATACCGAGTAAACTTTAAAACAAAACACCACACCTGTTTATCTCGCAAAGGTCAACATACCTCACGGATCCGCGCTGACCTATAAACTGGTCGATCGCATTGCGAACGGTAACGGTAACATACCGATCGACCAGTTTAAATTGACCTCAGTAATGTAGGGATAAAATTTAATAGCGCGTTACGTGCCTGCATCTATTATGAACGTGAAGTGAAGCTATAACTCAAGTGTTTAATAATGTAGACACTGCTTTAAGAAATCAGAGTCAGTGGATTGTAATAACTTCGATTACCAATGTAGATGAATAAATTGTTATGAAACATGGATAATATACACAATAGACATTTAAGATGAAGCAGCCAGAGAAAGTAAATTAATCGTTTAAGACACGTGAACAAAAAAATCTAAAATTTCAAGTTACTAAATTTCATTTGCAAATTCAGAAAAATATTACGGTTCATTAAAGAGATACAATCGATCCTGCATCTAAAGCAATCGTCTTCGATTGAAAACAAAACATTATTGAAGATCATGTCAATTTCCAAAATGATGTTAGTATCAAACCTGTAAACGATTCAAAACGACCTATACGAAATCAAGAAATGGATTTATTGTTTTCCAAATACGTCTCTGGAACTGGAGTGCAAATGCCAACAGCAACATTACGGAATAGACAATAACGGGTGAGTCAGACGTTTTCACACTTGCCTAACGGCTATAAAGGTTCTCCGTGCAATAACTTACGCTACTAAACAAGCTAGAGCCCAAACTAAAGATCTAAAGTTGTTTTTCTACAATACTTGTCTTATTCTCGATACCAATAGGTACTTAACTTATTTGTAAACAAACTAATTTCATCTAAATTCCCGCACAATCACCAATTGCACGCAATTAGCATCACATCCTCTAATATTGAAGGATTAAACTTAATATCTCACAGGTTATAACAATTATACTATGATTATTATAATTCAATTTTATACGAACTTGGGGTGCTTGTTCGATTATAAAAGGGTTAAAATGGATTGGAATGAAAACTGTAGTTGGATTATGATGATAATACATATATCAATAATGTTTAAGAAGAAAATGACAAAATCAAAATCAGAGAACCGCCGCTTATTTATCAAGACAAAAATAAGTATAGAAAATATAGGCATAATATTGTTTTAAATAAATATCGTAATGCGCAAATTTAATAAGTTAATATATACTACAATCAACTAAAGCGAAGCAATTCAATGGTGTGTGTGAAGTTCCCAATCCGCGTAGGAACTATAGCTCAAGCCCTCTCATTCTGAGAGGAGGCCTGTGCCCAGCAGTGAGACATATATAGGCCGGAAATTATGATGATGATACCAATCGACACGCACATTCATTACTAAGCCACTCGGGACTTAATCATGAATTATAATAATGGCAACACACACGTGGCATGACCGGAGTGCTAGTTATGTAGTTATAGTTATGTTTGAGAACCGCGGAAGCCTAAAACATTATACCGCTTATTCATTTTACCACACAAAAAGATGAAAAAGAAGTCTCCACTAACAGACGCTAATTTGAATTCAACAATGAAAAGGTAGATAGGCAAGTGACTTTCCGCATTTCACCAAACCACAAAGGAATCGGAGCCACTTGTCTCAATAAATCACGCTCACCAAAACGGCAGAGGAAGAAAGAAATAAGATCGAGCATAACGGACCGACAATGCAGGGCCGAATCCCCTGCGGCGATGCACAATACGCTGCCCATAATAATACGACTTCACGCCAAACAGCGACAACTGGGAATTTGAATCATCGAGCGAAACGTTGCGATCCAATTGGAAATGGAAACTCAAATGGAGTTACTACAGTTTAGTCTCGAGATAGTAAGGTTCGCCGTGGCCAAGTCGTCACCCCCGGGGTACGAATACGAACCCACGAGCAGATAACAACACGAAGCGAGTAACTTCAACCGCAAGCTCAAGGCGTAGGGTCTGATTCTGTTTAGGAGAACCATCGACAATCATCTCTCTCAACTCAACAGCCAAAACAAATCCTAAACAGAACCTTCGGACGTGCAGTATCCATAGTCACGAGCGACATAAATAAAGCTAAAATCTCCACGGATACCACATCTCAATTCGAACTCTTTAACCACCTGATAAGAATTGAATTTGAACAGTGGTAATTCGAGATCGTGAGATGCGCGGGAGCGTAGAAAGTTCTACTCGATCGAGTTCATCTCGCGCATTAGAGAGGGACGGGAGATTTCGGAGAAGGGCCGACCGACCTTTGTTTGGGTTTAAACGGGGAACACCGGATGAATGGAGTTTACTTGCAGGGCACGATTCCTGATCGCATGATACCGAGCGAGACAAATATTCGATAACGTGTAGATTTTAGATGTGGTATTGTGAATTACAACCGCCACATCCGATTTATATAGTTGTACCCTATAGTATAGCAATATATTATACCAACATTAAATAGTAAAGAAGCAAAGACAACATTTTAATTTTGGACTTGTTGACGTAGAGCTGTATTTTTTCCTACTTCACACGTATTTCAATTACACATAATTTTTCAGCACTTTTGAATAATTTCCGAAGTGACACCATTTATAAAAAAGTGGTAAGTAGGATTTTTTTATGTGCGACAAGGAAGGCAAATGAGCAAGTGGGTCTGATGTAAGTGAGCACCACCACCATGGACACTCACAACACAAGGATTGCAGGTGCGCTGCCAGCCCAGACGGTTAAGATAGAATACCTCATGCGCCAATAATTTTATCAGCTATCTTTCTCTCCACACCGAAACACAGAAGCGCAAGAATTGGTGCTTGACGGCAGGATTAGTCCGTAAGACGATCGACGAGGTAGCGATCTGGACAGACCTGCGTAAACGTGGTCTTACGACACGCAATCCATCTTATAGTAAACGAGGAACCTGCGATCTTGTAACGTATCTACACTGTATCTCATCTAACACGAACGCCGGCATTATTTCGAGCAATCTACCGTTAATGCAGATAAAAAATGTAACAGGCCGTTGTAAGAGCGGACACAACAATCCGGCGTTCAGTCATCAGGTATCGATTACAAATCTGTCCCGGACAATAATACGGAAATGGGACAAGCGTTTGTCAATAAACAGCTGAGCGACAGACTGGCAATACAGCAGTGCCTACGGTATTGTAGGCACTGCTTACGTCCAAGAGTCGCGGTGATTCAGCAAGCCCATATCGGAGTAGGCTTAAGTATAAAAAAATCATAACTATAGAAAATCACTAGAAAATACTAATTCAGAGGAAAACAATGTTTACGTTTCACCATTTATTTTAGAGTGACAGATAGAACGATAAAAAAATACAAGTTCAAAATAGATGTCATTGCACCGCTCTGAAGAGGTTTCTAACACATAACTATAATAGTAACTTTCATAATATTCATGAATGAAACTTGTTTCTTACTAATATTATAAATGCGACAGTTTGTGAGTGAGTATTTGAGGATGTGACGATGTGAGTGTGTGTGTGTGTGTACGAGTATATATTTGTTCTTTCTTTACGCTAAAACGATTGCAACTTAGAATGATGTGCAAGGGTCAAACGAGTAAAGCAAAAACAGTACGGAAAACAATAACAACACCAACGGACGGAACGAATGTTCATCTATCAAATAAAGGTGTTAAAAGCAGAGCTTAAAATAAATGAACAATGCCAATTTGCAGTAGGAATAATCAAATCCTATAGTCAATGGAAAGTGTACCTACCTACATGAAATAGCTGCAGTAACTGATACTTAAGTACTCCATTACACGAGTCGGGAGTTGGTACCTTTGATTCGTCATTACGTGGTGATAATGAGGAGTTAGAGGCATGGCTGCGCGCGCGCTGTCATTACGTACCGTTATCAGCTCCAAACATTACGGTGTGGCAACTACTGGATTCCGTTTGAGCTCCTGTTTCTGTGAGACTCAATTCGTAAACTGATAAACCAATTTATAAACATAACTGAGAACATTCTCGATCAATTTAATTCATCCATATTTACTCTCGCAATGTCGTCGGTCCACCTCCTCGCGGCGAATCTTGATCCCTATGACACTTCTAGTGACAGTTCATTTTATATAACCTTGTAATGAGGTTCGGTCACGCTGAATCGTTTAGAGGCGAAACTTAAAGTCTAGCACGTCATAATATAATAGAAATATAAGATAAATTATTAAGTATTTGTCATATTTGAAGGAAATAATTGCACCTAAACTTACATGTCATGTTGACGTACTGCAAAAGTTACTTCGTTAGGCTGGTATCGACTAAGGAGTGGATTATATCGATAAGCATGACTAGGAATATCGGTAAACAGATGACGTTGACTGAACAGAATGGAAGGAAATTTGTTGTTCATATGTAATATTTAATGTCCTGGGGCTTGGCAAAAATATAACAAACGCTTTGTGTTATATTATGATTAACTTTACTAAATGTTATAAGGCATGATTGAACGCAAGTCATTATTTATCTTTGCCAGAAAATGGAAAAATCGAAACTGGTGCATCACTATTAGAAATGTCAGCGGAATTGTCATAGGGATCAACATTCGCCGCAAGGAGTACAGCAGGACGCCTCCCAACGCTGCATCTTCCAGTTCGTAGCGACAATACCACAAACAAAGACATAGTAAGCTTGTAAAGTCGTCACAATTTAAAAACCCCGTTTTGGCAGTTCACGTTCTATTTTTTACCGATCGAAATGTTCTGAAGGTAAATGCATTTTTCATTGATGGGTATCGCTCACTCAGCTAAGTGCTGTGCATAACGATTTTTTCATATTGTCCACAGACTATTAATAATCGGTTAAGGAAAAAATAAATCGATCTAGATATTTTTTTAAGGCAAACTCGCACTTGGCCGGTTTTATTTATTTTATTTAGACCAAATAATTACTGAATTTCGCCAGCTTTTCAATAGAATGGCTCGGGTTTATCATGTGAAGAAAAATATTCACTTTCTAATCAGAACTTTAATCCAATGCCACTTTACAATACATATTTAAATCGATCAAATACTCATGCAAACTTGAATCGATTTATCGTGAGTATCGAGTACCGAGTCGTACGGTGACATCACTAGTTACGTCGGGAAGACAAATGTCAAAACGGGCCTTTTATTTTGCGACGACTCTAACATCCCATATTTTGTCGTCGGGGGTTGAAAAAAATACGTGTCAATAACCCTTCATACAAAACTTGTACAATTCAACTTATTCACACGACAACACTCGCTTGGACAACACGAAACCGAACCCGGCCACAATAGGTGACGATTTACTTTCGCTTCCTAACAATGCAGCCGGATACAACAGATGAATTTACGACTTGAATTTATAATTCATAATGCCATGAGTCAATGCTAACAATGACTGAGTAAATCAGGATGCATTAGATTTATAAACGTTTTATTAATGCAGTGGAAACTGTCTTGATAGTTGTTGACGGTTGCATATCTATATAATTACTTATCGAAGTAATTCAGTTAGAAAGTTAGAAAATTCTTATTACCTACCTACCTACCCATAATTATCGTTCTTCATAAAGTGTTTTATTTCCCAAACTTTAATTGTAGTGAAACTAAACTAACCTAACCTACTACCGGTTGAGATTTTCAAAAATCCTGATTAAAGCACGAGTCTATTTATGTTATGATATGAAAAACGAAATTAAGGTGAAATAAAGGCGCTTCAATATAATAATAATGTTAGTATGTACTTTGTTCTTTATTTCTGTAATGTTATTATACTGATGTGGTGTTCAATAAGGAATATTTATATTGTATTGTATTCTACAATATACAATGACGACGGAGATTGAACACTACATAATCACTATCACTACATAGTATAAAACAAAGTCGCTTTCTCTGTACCTATGTCCTTATGTCCCTATGTCCCTATGTATGCTTAAATCTTGAAAAATACGCAACGGATTTTGATGCGGTTTTTTTTAATAGATAGAGTGAATCGAGAGGAAGGTTTATATGTATAATACATGCATAATATACCGTGCGACGCCGGGGCGGGTCGCTAGTAAGTTATAATATAGAAAAGGAAATATAATAATTTCAAGGTGTGCATGTACGTAAAGTAACTAAGTACAGCTTAATTTTTCAGCTGTCACAAAATGTTCACATTTCACATTCCTATCTATACATGTATACTAACACATTTCACCTTAACCCTGACCAGTGTTTATTTTAAAACGGTCAGCAAGTAAGGCAGAAAAACACGTGCCAGCTAAAGTACGGTCGGTAAACAAACACGGTGAGTCACTCCGCGATAGTCGAGATATACAACATAGTGGTATGTGGCAACCATTCATTGTGATACTCGTAGTCTATGACGCATTATGATACGAGCTTTGCCAAGTGTCCCCTATATTTTTTTAGTATTACGTAAACGTACTGTATACGTGTTAAGTATGCAAACAGTGGTGTTGCAAAAGAGTGATATATAATACTTAGACACCGGGAGAGACCAATCTTGGGAGTGTAGATTCGTTTAATGTCGAGCAATGAATCTAATGCCTTCCATGCTAGTCTGAGTAAAGAAAAACATAGAATGTACCAGTTGCTTCTCTTCCCGCGCAGATGATAAAAGCCCATCGAAGCCCATGGGCGAAAATCTTAGGAATCATGTTAAAGACGATGCAGCTAGCAACCCATCACTACTCAATTTTAATACCCATCAATACTCCACGCCGGAACACAGCAGGGCAAGCACTGTTGCTTGGTGACAGGATTAGTGAGCGACGAGCGGCAAGTCACTTGCTTGACGTAGAGTTATCTCTAAAATAACCGTTACACTTTGGTACGGTTTACTGTTCCATACAATTTGAAACTACTTAACTGTGAGTTAGTATTTCACTGTGAGTTGTATAGTTAACTCTTTGTTAATTAAGTCCGCTTTAGTAACACGAACATAAATAGCTACGTAAGAATCAATAAACTATCGATTTTAGAGGATAATGTTTGTGAGATGACCACATTATAGCAAATAAACTTATTAAGCCGCGATAATAGAATTTCTATGAACCGTAATAACACGTCAAAATTCTCTCTAGATCATACGTCATCTGTCTCATTCACACTTACGTTCCGTTTCATGCATTTTTATTCGACAAAATGAAGGCACAATTTATCTAACCCAACGTAAGATAAAATGAGAGCAACAAAGCACACATTCTACTCATTTCACATTAAACATTTGAATAGAACACACAAGCAATACTCGAAGCACGAGTGAGACAAGCGTTAGTTGAAAACCAATTATGCATACAAAGAGCTGCCGACTGAGCTCGCTACGAAACAGAGCCCTAAGCCAAGGATTCAGCCCACAGCTCAGACCGTGGAAACTAAAGACATGCGGCTGGCTGCCAGGCACACCGAACCAAACTTACAATTAATTAATTAATAGAAAGAAAAAAAGAGAAAGAGAAACATTTATTTACACACATTCGATACAAGTAGATATAAAATAGGGAGAAATACAATATACCTACTAAGGAATATAGTACCGATATGGTGTAAAATGGACCCCACTCAGCATAATGTTGCGGCAAGCCACAACGCTGTTTTTCAGTGAGACCCAGATAAAATTATAAAACTGAACACAAAAAACACATACACTGTGGCGACATGAACGCCAATAGCATACCATCACGCCTTATCCATAGGGGTAGCCAGAGACTACTTTGTTCCACTTGTTATAATCCTGACATACCTCTTTCGCTTCATCCACATTCATCAACTTCTTCATACATACAGACCTACTCGTCGGTTTGGTTTTTGACTTTACCTTTAAATAACAATTTACTCTAATTGACCTAGTCCCAAAGTAATCATTGCTAAGCATACCTACTTATATTTAAGAAGTTATTAAGTGTTAAGCAAATATACTTATATACTATTCAACGAAGTTTAGCCTCGCGTCCATATGAACAAGAATATGACACTATCCCATTCATATACCTATAATCTACGTTGGTATCGTTCGCATAATTGAATGGCACGGCTACATTTGACACTCGAGTGAGCAATAAAACAACTACATCCACAGCTATCATTCCTTCATATTAATACAGCCAACCTGTCAGAACACGTTCGTCATATTACAACACGGTGTGACGCACACCCTTGTAACTACACGGACCTGTTTAGGGTTCCCACGTTGGATCGGGATTGACATCTTCCTACGGAACCCAGTCGGACCCTTAATGAGTTTCACAAGCTCGAATCCCAACAACGGTAATTGGAACATCAACAACAGATATTGCAAATGGTGGACCCTGTGACGGAGAGTCGGGACTTGGTGACATTTAATTTATGTTTAGTCTTTTACACGTTTGAAGCTTGGGTTGTTGGTCGGACTAGCGTAATTGAGTATATTGTCTATACTACTATACTAACTAGGTAAAGTTAGTGAGTTGTGGTTGTAGGGGGTAGCTTTGTATAAATTATAAATGAGTTGCTTTGAAAATAGATATTGTTTGTTATTTTCAAATAGGTACCTACCTATTTAGTCTAGTCTAGACTGAAGAAAACAATGTAGGTACAATGTAAACAAGCCTTTTAACGGATAGATGATAATTTATGTACGAACTCATCAAACACTTGGTAAATTAACACTATTTATCTATTTGATGTCATAAACCATACAGAACGAAGTATAACCAAATCTAAACATTTTATCAAAAGTTTGCTAAAATAGTTCTCAATTTCTTTCTATGATAAAGTACCTAGGTAGCCATTCTATTTAACACAATAAAAAAATCCAAATCATTCCACCCGTTGTCATGTTTTGCGTTGATCAATACATTTAGCGATTCAGTATTATTTATATACTTACTGTTAATTAACTGCAAAGGACTTTTCAACGCTTACCTTTTCTAAAAAACAAAATTTTTAGTCGTTCTTTATAAAATCCACGTTGGTGTTCATTCTGATCTTTAAAGTTTTGTACGGTAAAGTACCTACCTGTCAGCGACCAATCTCAATGCTATCCTAACCTACGTCCTTTTACAACTTAGTTGTTATAAACCCGCCAAAAAGATTTCCTAGTAAGATCTAAACGCTTGCAAGCATAAATATTTGCTAACCACATCTTTCATCCACTATCACAAACTTAAAAGGTAAAACAGCAACATCCGCATCTCAAGGATGATCCGATGATAGCAGAACACGTGATGATGATACCATTTTAAACTTTAAACTTATAATGATAAGTATAATAATAAATAAACCAATTCGGTTAACGGTTCTGTGAAATAAACATAAGATTTCATAGGAAATATAGAGAGCGTGACTTGAAACAGAATACATATACTCGTAGGTAATATATCATATTATGATTAACAAACGTATTTTTATCAAAAGCTAATAGCAAGAGCCACATTTTAACATTATCCTACTAATATCCTATCCTACTAATCCTAACTAAAATTTTAAATAAGTAAAAATATTATATTGTTTGTTACGCTGTCACACCAATAAAATTTGGTATAGAGGTAGTTTACGACCCTGGGAACAATATTTTTCTGTATTGTTTGGTTGGTATTCAATACAGATTATTATTGTTTACTATTTAGCTGTTCCCCGCGGCTTCGCCCCGTTCTTGTTTTTTTTTAATATGTTACCGTATAAACCTTCCCTGGACCACGACAAACATTTCAAATCCAAAATCAGCTAAATCGGCCCAACCGTTCTCGAGTTTTAGCGAAACAAACGAACAACAATTGATTTTATACAGGTATGTATATAGGTAGGTTTTATTTAGGTATGTGTAGACTACTAAAGTGTACTCATGCCACACTACTAAAATGTTTGTAGGAAACGCTTAAGAAGCGCACTTAAATAGATGCAACTGAACACAACGTTCTCAAACGTTCCTCCCCTGTTTATCTTCTATTGATAAACCATCTTATCCAAATAAAAACAACGCAAAACAAAATGTAAATTAGAAAATACCTTGTCTCGACAATCAATACTATCGACAAACAATTAACTCTTCCGACAAAGAAAGCCAACGACACGACCATTATTTCTCCAACAGAGACCGTTCCCACTATTTTTTGTAACAGCCATTAAATCACTTGTCTGTCTGTTACAACGCGTGGGGTCCGAATCACACGTGGGACAATGGTGCCCCTGCCAACCCTCGACCTTACACACCAGCATATCCAGACATCCCCTGCCCTCGCGAACCCTTTGAAAAACTATCATGGAAACGAAAATCAAATAATGAACAGAGACCAGCAGACGCTGGCCAAGCGCGAGTAACAGATGTTGAAGAAAATACGGGTAAGTCTTTTGAAGTAGTTTAGCTCTCTAATAATAGTTTGATACGTGATCTAGACGTCTGTAATAGTGAAAAAGAAAACTAATTGGTGAACAAGTCTTTTGAACTTTTCGGCTGGAAAAATATAAGTGGGAAACGCTTTTTATTTCGCTGACTGGATTCATTGTAGTTTCAGCAAAGTGCAAAAAATGCTTTTTACACAAAACTGAAAGCTATGTTACTAACTAGTAAAAAATCAAGACTATATCTCTTGTTCAAAAAAAAATCCAAGCCTGTTAACATACATACCGTCACGTCTCTTTCCCATAGGTGTAGGCAGAGACTACTTTGTTCTACTAGCTACGATCCTGACATGCCTCTTTCGCATCATCTACACACACATCAATCTATTTATACGTGCTCGTCGGTTTAGAGTACTCTTGACCTGACCTTTTACAAGGGAGGTTATGTTGTCTTCGTTTGGGAAAGCAATTGTCAATATTAAAGATTAAGATTAAAAGTGAACTATAACAATATGTATGTAGGTACGTTGTTCCAATATTATAATTTCTAGTTGAACTAAGAGATTGGGACGTTAAAGACCTCTTAAAACTTAATCAACGGTATTCGAAGGTATTGGACAGGAGGACTTCAATAGGATATTTTTTCAACGTCTGCATACAGTTCGTTTCAGATCAAAACATTTTCATTGCTATTCCGGTCACTTTTAGGTTCAATATTAGCTGCGTTGGCAGCGGTAACAGCCCCATTTCTGGAGCAAAACATTAGTAAACGTAGACAGTCTGAAGGTAATGAAATTTTATGAGAAAACCTATTTTGCGTGAAATATCTTCAGTTTCTCGCGACAGAGCGACGCCCGAGATTATAGCGTAAGTACCTACTTTACATATTTAAGGTTCTATTAAACCTTTATCATTAGCAAAAACAAAATTTTAATGAAGATTTACTACTGCTGGATTATAAAATTTGAGCCAGAAAATCATTTCACTCCGGTTTCTAAAAAAAAGGCCATTATACTTCTTTCCCTAGACATTCGTCCACTCTTTTTAAACACGATTCATTACAGCTTTAATTTAGATGGATTTGCGAAAGTCCCCATCTTACGGTTGCTCATTCAGAAAACATCCCATTAAGTAATTTTTTCCACCTAAATCTAATGCTTGGGGTGGCATCCCATATGGTCCTATGGGATCTGAAAAGATTTTGATTTCGACGCAACCGAAAATGGTTTTCTAAACTGTTGTTTGTACAGTTGATTTTCGCATGATGCCATCACCCTAGATAAGCAGCTGCCAACGAATGCACTATGCAATTGCAACCCCCTGAATGCAATATTGTATAATAATAATAAATTTGGAAAGACAAGGTAATATCGATTCGGATGGGGACGAGAGGGTTGTCGCAATTATCGAGGCCATTGTCACATGCTAGTTGCATTTCAAATGCAATTTCGACGTTTTATTAAGATTTGCAATATACCCCTGTCCGTGAGACGTGAATGCAGAAAAAGCTAACAAAGAATTAATAAAATCATGAAAAAAGTAGGTGCTAAAAAAAGTGTAAGGACTAGCGATTTAATCGTACAAACAAAACCAACGGGATTCCTTTCCTTACATATTCAATAGAACGTTAAAAGCACTACACAAAAATGGTAAAGAATTGTCCGCCTAGATAACAAAAGAGCCCAGTGGAATCTTCGGATTTTATTAACACTATAATATCGCCGTTTAGATTTAATATTCCACGCATGAAACTCCATTTAGCAAAGAGCTTTGCCTAGAAAGAATCTCACAAGAATCCGAGTCCTTCAGACGACAATGCTGGCACCATAATCTATTTGCTCTGCGCGGTCGTACTCCCACAGTACCATGAGCCGCTCACAAAAGAGTGTTTACTTAAAACCCCTTTCACACCTCTATTGTAGCATGCACAATTCAAAAGAGACCCCTGCGGAAGTCTGCGAGGCCTTCTTAATCCGCTGCGGTCGGTAACGGGCTGGATTGCGCGAGAGATCAACCGCGGCTGGTCGAGTTGTACATTGAATAGCCGTAATGTGAGTCCTTTCATCTTTAAAAATGTTATAAGATTTTTTTCTTGCGCTCGGTGATAGCTCGGGCTGGGAGTGACCTGGGGTCGCTTTGGGTAAGCCGGGATTGAGGCTCGGCATTTTGGGACTTAAGCCCGATTGTCACTTGGTTGGAAAATTATCATTCTCGCCCAAAAGGATTTTGCTGAGAAACATTTTGCATTGGATTTTATGGGATTTATATCGGAATATGTTCTGTAACATCAGCAACACAGCAACATCGCCGATCTAACTACACTCAAACAAAGTATATACATTTATGAGCTCGTAAAACGCTTGTTCCGCCCTTTGAGACATAAGCACGCCAAAAACCAGTAAAAGCAAAGATTCCCAGTTTTTCAAGATCACGTGTCTCATGCCAGTCACGCCTCGGCCCCACAACAAGGACTGTGAACGCTAAAATTTAATAGAGCATAAAGGGTATAAGCATTACGTTAAGCTCGGCGTATTTACAAAACAAGGATCCTGGAGTGTTGTGGAAACAGCCACCTACTTCACAATGGCGGCCCTCCGCTCAATTGTTGCTAATGCCGTGTTCAGGGCGCTTATGTTACGCTGTACGTGAGTAATTTAAAACTTTTGCGAGGGGAGAGGTGAGAAAGGGAGCGGAGGGCCAGCAAGGAGTTCTGGGAGCCAGGAACAGCCGGGTTTGTCACTATATCAACACACATAACTGAAGCGCTTGCGTTACCGTTGACGAGGTTAAATCTCTTGCAAACGCACGTGCAAATTCTGTCTTTAAATGATATCGACATGATTATGAATTCACATCAATCTATAAAATCGTGTTTAAAGATTTCAATTAAAGATAAACAATCGTAGGTATTTTTAATATTAAAAAAGGCAAGACATTCGTGCGTTGTACGTCCAAAAGAGCATGTCCGTAGTGCCTGTGTATTTTCTAACAGGTCATCCAAATATAGCGTTCACATTTAACCAGCTCAACAATTTTCAATAACGGCGGGCTACGTTGAGGCGCGAACGTCGCTCGTAGTTACATTCTTACATTTGTAGGCAGTTTAATTTACAAGCTCAAAGTTGAGGGCGCTCTTTGTTAAATTTGGAATAAATTAGCACTTGTTTGTGGACTGAATTGATGATTATTTTCAGAATATTGGAATGGGTTTGTTGTTAATCAGGTTCATTGTACTTCATACATACATTTACATACAATTCTTTAAGTGTATGTGGGTCCGTTCTTTTTACTTATTTAAGTAGTTTCCAACGTATAGTGATAAGTTAGGAATTCCATTATTAAATATTAAAGTCTGAAATCGATCGTATTCAACGAACTAGCTCCATTCTTTTAAAGTACCTATCTTCCTATTAATGTTATTAATATAAAAGTAGGTAAGTAAGGTAAAATGCAAATATTTTATAATCTAAAAACAAAGCGAAACAAGTCTGTTATCAAGAACAGAAGGAAATTAACGAGACGCTTTAATTAAAAGCAAGTGTAAATGATAGCAACGGAGGTGCAATTTCACTAGATTCCCGCCTTGCAGGCATTTCTCTAAGGAAATGTGATTTCTGTTTCTTTCCTTTGTTCTTTTTACGCTTTATGTTTAACTTTAGGTTTAAATGAAAATTGCAGCTTCATTGGACTAAACACCCATCAGAAGAAGCAATTAAAATAACAAAACACTGTTACAAACTTCATTGCTTCTCAAAGTAACGCTTCCTTTGTTTCACTGCATACAAACTCTTCAATGGATAAACAAACTAGATAAGCAACTTTCATTTAACAACTTGGGATGACACAGACGAATAGTTAATAAGAGTAAAGAAGATAGAGGAATCTTGTCAACAATGAAAGATAGAGTTCGTGCTGTAACGTGAACATTGAATGGATATTGTTACAAATTTAACTGTACGGTTGGTAATGCAAATTCTATTCTAATTTCAAACTTATGCTCGAGTGTTTAGGGTGAGAATGTTGTCGAGGGACCGCAGACGCGTAGATTGATCATGCATACACATCGATGTGTCATTGACTCCGCCATTAGAATGTATAATATGAGACGTTTCGATTGCAGTAGTCGGAAAGAATTATGTAGTTAGTGCAGTTTATAAACGATCACCTGTGTTAGTAGAAGACAGACTACACCGTAGAAGGTAAACGCTATATACATGCGTAAGTTTTTAGTATAAGTACAGAAAATACGTTAATAACAGTGAAATAAAGCATAGCACATAAAATAATCTTCGATACAAAACACAACAAATGAAAGAGAATGAAAAGAGCTCTTAAAACTAAATCGAAACCGAAACTCAGTACCACTAACGCTCTATGTATTCTCATCGTCTGCTAATAAACTTTTCACAATGCATCATTTCAAAAACTCATCATTTGAAAACTCTTTAATATCTGATAACCCGTAAACTTTTTTAAAAATCGAAAACCTTTAGGCTTGGCTGATATTAGGTTAGATTAGGTTTGTTTTATGAATTTTCCAAAAATCCAATATTTTAGTAGAAAATAAAAGTTTGTCAAATGATGCATTTGTGAAAAGTTGTTTAGCAAATGATGGTAAACCATACTAGCTACACTCTTTAAACACGTAACTGTGCGAGATGCGAAATCTTTTAACGCAAATCCAAACCACAGTAATATCGATCCATAAACAAAAGACAGTTTGGTATTTTCCCAACGCGCCACAAGTTGCGGCCGACGGTACCCAGTTATTAATAGCTGACAAATACCCACGATTCGCAATCACATGGATTTATGATCTATCAGCAGAAAGATTTGCGGCCATCGCCGAGTTTACGGCTGGGAACCGAGGATTGAGACATATTGAGAGATTTCAGAGAAAATGAACGCTTCTGATGAAACAATAGCTGTAAGCGAGCGAATGGTCGAGGCGTATCTTTATACATTTTCGATATGACTACAACTGACTGTGACTTGATATAATACGAAAATATTTACCAACACAGGGTTTTTAACGTGACCTTGCATCGAAGTCGATTGAAATGGGGAACCATGTTAGACTAAGTATGACAAAGCATGGTAAGGGATATTTAAAATTACTTACGACTAGACAATTTTAGACAGGTGGTGTTGTAGAGTGGGAAAAAATATGCAGCTGCAATATTCTTGTTCTAACTTACAACCTTGACCTCAAAGATCTGGAACAGATTTCTGCAAGAGGTTGCTTTTGTCAACAGTCTACGTCTACGTCTACGACAATAACACTTCATCATCGACTTATATCTATCTACTTATATTGATGCTTTTGTCACGACAATGTCGTCACTTCACCATGATGTATACTGTAACAACTATCATTTGTCCCTATTAAACTAGAGCAGTATGAAAGAGACAAGTTATAAAAGATATCAATAGCAAGCACTCGTCGCAATAATACCAATAACCCAGTAAGTTCAAGCCCTAAGACGGCAAGCCATGTGCAAGCGATTATGTCAGCTATCCCAGCCACATTTGTATGCACTAAGCGTCCTTTTGGCATTCGCGTTGCAACATTTCATACTATAATGGATTTCAAATGTTCGTCACGATCGTGAGGGAACATTTTCAGAAATATGTCGGGGCTTGTTCAAGTGGCTAAGGTATGAATTATAATTACGTAGCGTCTGCGGATTTGTTTACTATAAAACAATAGAACAGAGAGACGCTAACTGTTATAATTGATAGACGCAAGAGCGAAAGACGTGAAGTAAGCATAGTTAGTATTAGCAAGCGTAAAAAAGATAACAAGTTTGAATAAACACTGAAGTTGAGAGCAGTCATATGTGTTGCACAAAATGAATGGCAAATGAAGGAGCACAAAACAAATATTACTGAGCTACCAAAATAGAAACACTAAAAACATGATACCAAAAAACACTGCAATAAAAAATACAATTGATCTGAACGACATTCGAATATAAAAGGAAGTATTAATAGCACAGAATCGATTCGATGGACAGATGCCTGGACATTTTACTGGTGTGAATTATTAGTAAGTTCACGGGTAGGCGACTGACACGATACACCGCATTTGTTTTAAATATTCACCCTTTTCGACATCACACCGCGGACAAGCGCCAATACGTATTGTACGACATCGTACACTGCTTGTATGAGATAACCCAAACAAAGCAATAGCACTATTCAAAACATAAGTCAAAAAGTCTGAGTTTCTAGAAAGATCTAGAATTGTCACTACCAATTTTTTTTTTTTTTTTTTTTATGATATAGGGGGAAAACGAGCAGACGGATCGCCTGATGGTAAACGATTACCGTCGCCCATGGACACCTGCAACACCAGAAGAGTCACAAGTGCGTTGCCGGCCTTTTAGGTAGGAGTAGGAATTTCTCGAATGCATGACTAATGAAACAAAACAATATCCATTAATGTGACACAAATGTGGTCAAAAACCATGACTGTTTGTTAATTGTAGGCCTAAAAACAATGCTGCCAATTCGAAGAAACTAAGAATTAATTAAAATGTATTTACAAAACAATACTGGACCAGACAAAGCTATGACTAATTGTACCGAGAAATATGTCTCAATCGCTCTTCCTTGTAAATGCAACTTTTAAACGGGAAATGACACTAATCATCGTCATTAATGTGTTGAAGTCTAGAAAGAGATAGAGCTAGCAAAAAACTAGCAAGTATCGATTCATGATATTTTATCAATTTGAGTCAACAAAGGCCTCTAAACCAACATTTAGAATTATATATCCATATTTATGTCAACGTAAGAACGGCATGCACTGTGCCATCACCGACCTATTAGACCAAGCTCATTGATATAGACGTGGCTTGCTGACACTGCCTAATGGAAATTCACGACATTTTATAGACAGCAAAACTAATTATGATCA
Organism: Pandemis heparana; assembly: GCA_963854515.1. Classification (NCBI taxonomy): domain Eukaryota; kingdom Metazoa; phylum Arthropoda; class Insecta; order Lepidoptera; family Tortricidae; genus Pandemis; species Pandemis heparana. The sequence goes on along the minus strand of OY978019.1, from coordinate 1,496,233 downwards.
ATAGATGTAGATTTACTGAAAAAGTATTAAAATTAAGGATCAGTGTGAACGTAAACAACGACAGCATGCATCACGACCGGAAAAGATATAGAGGATATACTATGAAATTACATTTGGAAAAACTTTAGTAAGTTTTAGCTTTCTCAGAATTCACAGAAGATCTATTAGCAAAGATAAATGGTGATGATTATGATACTAGTAATATATTTTAAAGATAAGACGAAGATTTATTTGTAAACTTAACCATGTCTCAACTTCATTCAAAAAAACAAAGGTATTGCACACGTATCAAACAATACCAATAAACTTAAGTACCGACACACCTTTGTACTCGTACCAGAAGGTATTTCTCTAGAAGAAGAGGCAAATGTTAGCATCGTGTTGAAGTAGGTCAACCCAGCTGCACATGAAATTACGTCACAAGATACACTGCCGCAGTATAGCAATGCTAATGAATAGTACTAGCGCATGGAAGCATTGACGAATCAGAGAGGTATTATCCTTGCTTAACATGTGAACCTAGTGACCTACTTTACTCAAGCGTTATTTGCACAAATCCACAAAGAAACATTTCTTTTACGAAAAGAAGTAGTTTTAGAGATTAACTAGCAGTTGCCTGCGACTTCGTCGGCGCAGAATTAAGATTTGTATCCCAGCTTGACTTTTTCCATCACTTCTTATTATCTTCTTATTATCGTTATATTTCAACCAATTTCCACAAAACCTTGACAAATTATATACATAAACCTCGCGAAAATGCAGACATACGCGGGGGAGGACTTTATTTAATAGTACGTCACTACGTACTATTAAATACCACTATAACAAGTTATCAAAGAACTACCTACCTAAAAGGAAACTATAGCTGTTGTGCGAAAACATTTCCTACAATTACTCCCGAATGATGCAGACGTGTATATGAGTCTGACTGAAGTAGCATGACTAATACAATACAAACACGAACATTCCTGAGATAATACGATGGAAAAGGATTTTGCACGACATCTGTATAATTAGGTAGTTTTCAATTTGAAAAGGGCTGTCTTTTCATTTTATTTTTCCAATGAAGACGATAGTCGTAGGTATCATCACTAAGAATATCGTGTATGGTCTCAACTAAATAAGCAAAGCATCTCTAAACTCAGTTTAGATAAGACCCTTCCATCCATCCATCCATAACAGCCCTTAGTTCATCCGTCTTCGGACATAGGCCTCCTCTCCACTTCTCCACGCCTGGCGATCGACAGCCATACGCATCCATCCTCCACCAGCCTGTCGGCAGATATCGTCCTTCCACCTCATTGGTGGTCTCCCTCTACTACGAGTGTTTTCACGAGGTCTCCACTCGAGTGTTCTCCTAGCCCAACGATCGTGGTTCATCCTGGCAATGTGCCCTGCCCATCTCTACTTATTCCTCTCGATCTCTTCCACCACGTCTCGAACTTTTGTGACTCGTCTGATCCACTCATTCCTTTTTCGATGCATGACAGTTATCCCGAGCATTGACCTCTCCATGATAAGACCCTTCATCCTTGTGAAATTAAGTGCATGCAAACGATGCAAACGTCACTAACAATAATTTAATACAAGAACATGGTCATAATAAGGTAAATCAGATCTGGCACATTGCACTACTGTCAGCAATGTATTTGATACAGAAACAAAGTCGCATTTCGTTTCTCAAAGAACAACATTGTCTTTAAGACTCGAGAGAGCTGAATTGGTAAAATTATTCAAATACGAGTACACTACCCTTAAACATGTACGTTTTGTGAGCTGGCTTCTGTTTAGACTTAATACACCAGCGATGTTTGTATGTTGCTTGTTATCCCCTGTTATTTGGATAACCCTAGCTTCACTCGTAATGTCATTGGAGTAGAATTTTTTAAAAGCTATTGTTGCGAACTCTTTACCTTTTTGATACTTTTTATGTATATTTTTAATTGTTTTTGCTTTTTGAATCTTACTTTGTCATGTTTTGTCAGTTTATTTTTGTCTAGTTGAAGAAGTAGTAAAGGATCAGTCGTGTTTGCTTGTGTTCTCATTTATCCATTACTTATTACATTTTCCTTAATATAGATACAGTCCACAGTTCGTACGCTTCAGCTATATCGGTGCTAGTTAAAAAACAAACTGTAGCTATGAATAACTAACAATATAGAATTGATACAAAAACCACGAGACACATAGATAAGCTCATGAATAGACAAAAGCTTTTGTTTTTGTCACCTTTTTTATTCTCCACAATAAATACGTAATAGGATAAATTAATCACAAAACGTGCCAGCTACAATAAAACTATATGAAACAAAATAAAGATTGATCACTAATGCATTTATACTAAGACAATTTGATTCGTGCTTACACTTCAAGTTATAAAAAAAGAAGATATAAACCAACGCGTAGACGCATGTGGCGCCTAACTTAATAATTACGTGTCACGCACACAATAAACGCTGCGCGCTCATTGGCTGATCAGCCATTAACACATTCACAGGTACGCTAAGCCACGTAAAATGTAGACGGCGGAGGACTAGTTCAAAGTTTCAAAATTAATTTGTATTGGGTTTCAAATGTGGATTCCTGGAGAATTGAATGGAAATTAAAACTTCACTTGCCCACATTGTGTTGTGTAGCAACAGAATGTTAAATTGTTTAGAATGTGTAATTTGAATGCGTGTTTCAATGTAAGCATCGTTTTCTCTTTTGAAGTGGTCAAAATTAACATCTACGAAAAATTATGCTCGATTAAAGTTATACTTAGAATAATGATGTCTGACTCTCCTTGCACGAAATTACCGTCAAATTGTCAGGTATGCCCAATGTATTGAATTGAAATACGTTTGTTCCATCATTCCGTGGCTGACTGTACAGAATCTAAACGACCTTGAAGGCGCAGCGTAACGCGCCTTACACCTCTGCCGTACCATAATGCGGCCAAATATTATGACAACTTTTGAAAGCTGTCCCAATAGGTTTTTGAGCTGTGAAATATGTCACGCACGAGTAGCGCACGATAAAGATTCGAGTGTAATATTCATATTTCAATATTGATGTATTTCAAGACACTAACGACGATGACATACAATTATCTTATGTAAGTATGTAAGTATGTAAACTTACAATACAATTTATTAATATTAACGATTAAATAACGTAATATGTCGTATCAATCACATAAAAGACTCAAAGCTACGTTATATACTTTCTTCTGTATTAAGTCACAGTAAGTCATAGTATAAAACAAAGTCGCTTACCGCTGTCTGTCCACTATGTATGCTTAGATCTTTAAAACTACGCCACGGATTTTCATGCGGTTATTCAATAGACAGTGTTTCAAGACGAAGGTTTATTATGTACAATTCTGCGCAGACGAAGTCGCGAGCAGAAGCTAGTTATTATTAAAACATACTAGATATCTGCAAGAAAAAAAAATAGAACCTTAATAGAAGATTCCATAATAGTTAAATTGTATTACGCTACCTACTTTAGAAATGACAATTTTAAATTATTTTTCGGTGAGTGCTACCTACTTATTTATATGTTTCAAGCCGGTGCCTCCTCCTTTTTGTGAAATCGGTTAAAAATCTTAGAAACACGATCCGCGCAAGAGCGGAGTCTATTCATAATTTTACTACCGATCCCATTTGAGATAGCAGGTACTGGAATTAGGAATGAGACTATAAATTCGTTTCGGGGCAGTGCCTTGAAAGCTATCAAGTGTATTTATTACTCGGATAATGTAATAGGTAGCGGAATACTTAGAGTCAACACGGCACCAATACATCGTGAAGATTAATGTTGGATATTCGATGCTTTATCAGATAGAAGAATGTTTAATGCTGTAGGTTAAGAGCGGGAGGCATTGGTGTGTGTCGGGGATTTCTTAGTCTGCCTTTACTAATGGACCAAGCCGTTCTGATGGGTAGTTCCGTACCCCTTCTTAACATACATGGCCATGGTTACGAAAAACATCGTATTTCGTATTTGCGTGAAGATTTTCGAGAGATTATCATCATCAGCCTGAAGACGTCCACTGTTAAGGCCTCCACTTTAGAACACCATGATGAACGATAACTCCCCACCTGCATCCACCGGTTACCCGCTGATGTCACAATGTCGTCGGTCCACTTGGTGGGAGGCCTGCCAACTACGTCTTCCGTCTCTGTCCAAAAAATTGCTTTGATAGTGAGCTAGACCATCGATATTACGTTTTGTGCTACTTTGGTTACAGAATTCAAAAAAGGAATGCATTGAAAACGATTGATGTACTCGTACCTACATACCTAACCTAAGATAAAACAGACAAAACAGTCCCGTTGACTATCAAAGTCACATATAATTTAGTTCAGTTGACTTGGCATACAAAATACAACGGCGATTGAATTCAGTCACCCGTCGTCTTGGACCAAAGCCAGGGGTTGAACTAGTGCTCTGTCAACGAGAGTAATCTGGCAATTCCTCAAGCAACAGCACTTAGGTTTCGCTTCCAAAGAAGAGGACATATTCAGAATCTGACCTATCACATCAATTGAAATCCACGTCTCGCCCCTCGCCCCGCCCGTCTTGATTCAACTAAATACATAATGCGATTGGTAGATTTGGTACGTCTCCGCTATGCTTCGCTCTATGAAAGCGCCCCCTTAAAGTTATAATAAATGTGAATCATGCTAGCCTTACGAGTATGTATATAATAAGTTCTCGGCTAAAACATACACCATTTCATTTCACTTCATATATTTTTAAAGAACTTTTTTGTTAATGACACTTTATTATTGCATTGTCTATCATCAATCTGCACGCACATACTTTTCAAGTCAATCGCACTATTCCACATGTGAACAGAGCAAAGGGAGTTTTGAGTAAAGCTATAGATTGTAGACGTTGTCCTATGCTATGATCGCAACGTCAAAAACTCTTCGTCAAAGGACAAAATTAAAAACAAAAAGCAGTAGTGCTTCAACTTTTTCGCTCATAGTTTTGCATGTGAAGCCTGTTCGCTAGCAAATGCTTTGAAAACTTTAATGAATGTCTGAAAACATACAAGGGTTTAGTAGACGCTACAAACCATTTAGTCGCTTGCACGAACTGGGTTTATTTTTTTTTATCGTTAAACCTGATTTAGAGATGACAGTTCCACACATTTTGATATTAATTAACCCTGGATTAGCACTTGACTCGGAGTTTTACAGCCATATGTTTTTTTGCATGTGATAAAAACGGACTTGGCTGCATGGACTTGGAATCCTTTGCCTATCCCAAATTGGGTGAATGAAAAAATGTATTTTTTTGCCCGTATCTGCCAAAATCAAACGTCTAAGTGACATATTAAGGCAAAATAATGTTAAGTTAAGAAGGTAGTGTACGCAATTGACAGGGCGCCGTCACTCAAACTCGAGTGATATGTCACCTTATTGCGGTAGGGTTCTACGTTGGTAGGTACGTGAATACATTTTCCTTTACTGTACTTACCTATGTATTCTAAAAAATGGTACTTCATTATTGATACAAGTACATTTAGGCAAGTTAGCATTATGTAATTCGTATATCTGTCATAATTATAGCAATTCCACACGCAAAGTTATTGGCTACCAGACCAGTAGCCAATTCTGGTCGTTAGAAATTCTACTACAGCATTCCTAAAGGTAATAATCGCTAGCGTGCGAATAAGCAAAATTAGACTTAATATCATTCACGTAAGCGTTTTCATTTGATTGTTTATCCAAGAGCCAATATCACGCCTTAGTTTAAACAAGAACGCATAACTCCGAAAGCACTTTTCAAATGGTATTGTACATTCATTTTAATATTTATTGTATCCGATTACGGATCGAACTTCAAGTCGAATGAACTATACTCACGAGCAAAAATAACGTGTCACTTTTCTTACAATTTTCTATGGGAAGTGACCAGTTATTTTTGCTCGTCACTGACATACGTCACTGACGTACTTTATATACTCATTAGAATATGATCTACGTGGAGGTACAATTTAGTTGTATTGCGTGTATATTAGTAGAGCATGTTATGTTAAAAAACCGGCCAAGTGTGAGTCGGGCGCACGAAGGGTTCCGTACCAGAAAAAACGGTAAAAAAAACACTTTTGTTGTATGGAAGCCCCCCTTAAATATTATTTTTATTCTATTTTTAGTATTTGTTATTATTACTATTGTGGCAATAAAAATACAACATCTGTGAAAATTTTAACCTCCTTGCTATTACGGTTCATGAGATACAGCAAAAAACGCCAACAACTACTCTGTTGTATGGGAGCCCCCTTAATTATTATTATTATTTTGATTTTAGTATTTTGTTGTTGTAGTCACAATAAAAATACTTAATCTGAGCAAATTTCAACCGTCTAGCTATTGCGGTTCTTGAGATCTAGCTCGGCGAGTGGTAGCCATGAAAAAGGGCTTAAATATGACGTTTTTTGTATGGGAGCCCCCCATAATTATTATAATTATTTTGTTTTTAGTATTTGTTGTTATAGCAGCAACAGAAATACACAATCTGTGAAAATTTCAACTGGCTAGCAGTTACGGTTCTTGAGATACAGCCTGATGACAGACGGATGGACGGACGGACAGCGAAGTCTTAGTAATAGGGTCCCGTTTTTACCCAAAGGGTAAAAACCCTTTGGGTAAGGAACCCTAAAAAGCCACAACAGTATTTTGGTGAGAGTACTCGTAATTTGAACATGGGTTTTGTTGCTTGGGCTATATCGTTAAAGTAAACCAATTTCCGCTCTATTTCGATTTCGACTCCCATTTTATACTACCTGGATACTTTTGACCTGTTTCACTACTCTCTATTAAGTTCCTGATGTTTCAAGTGTCAGATATCTATAGTGCCATCTCTGTCTATTTCGTAGTAATAAATAGAGACTGCACCACTATCTGATACTTAATATATAGACCTTAATAGAGGGTGGGGAAATAGGCCCTTATTCTCTTATTCTCAAGTGATTGGCTTATCACTTCGACATTCGCTTGTGCGACAGAGTTCGTGATTTTTTTATGAATAATCGAGGTATTTCTGACTCTCATAAAATTATTAGGTAGGTAACAAAATTAATAACAATCAAGACAAGTGTCATAGAGACATGACACTTTCTGTGAAAACGTTCCACAGTAGGTCACTATTCGGTCGGTTCGATAGTTTCAAACGAATCACGCGTCCGAATAGCAAAAAAACCAAAGCAAACGCAATACAAACGCAACCCTTTTACGTTTTATCTTGCATTCTCGCACAAAGCGATCCAGTGACCGTTTATATTGTTCCTTTATCTATATCCCAGCTCTATAGGCATATCAATAAGGTCGTGTTCAGCGTGCGACCGACCGGCAAACAGTAGCGCTGGTCGGAGGCAATACGGTTTAATGCCCCGGGGAAAAACGTCACTATTGATTTTTTAAAGTGAAGAGTATTAATATAAGCAAGGTAGCATTTTTATGATTAGCTTTTGAACTATTTGTTGAACGTACCGGGAGTGTTGGAAACTGGCTGAATTGAAGCCTTTTCTTTGTCGATTGCAGATTTTTAGTTCAAGTTTTAATATACCTACTTACGTACATCACGTCACGTTCGTATTTACTATGACAGAGAACGGTTGGAAGCGTGCTCATTTTTAGCCTAATATCATAGCGTTATAAAACAAATTTACTGTGAAAGTAAATCCTTTCAACACACATACATACATACCGTCACGCCTCTTTCCCACAGGGGTAGGCAGAAACTACTTTCTTCCACTTGCTACGATCCTAACATACTTACCTCTTTCGTTTAATCCACATTCATCAATCTCTTCATGTATTCTCGCCGGTTTCGGGTACTACTCCTGACCTGACCTTTTTCCAAAATGTTTCCTATTTGGTATCCTTTCAACCATTGTAAGGTTTACCTTAGGCTCTGTCTACTCCGTAAGGATAAAGACGTGATGTAGTATGTAAGTATGCTAGGAGTTGTGGAAGTTATAATAGACTCTCACTATTTCAAACCGTTAAAATAGGACTTCAAACTTGTTAGTTTCCTTTACTTCCACGTGTCAGTAAACCATGAATATTTTAAGCCAGACAGAAAGCCTATTTGAAGATATTTTGCTTCATAGTTATCCCCTGATTCACGCGAGTAAGCATCTCAAATTATACGTAACTGATGAAACAAAAAACGATTAGCGCATAAACATTTCTACGAGAGAAAAGTCAAAAGGGCAAGTTATTAATCATTGGATTCATTGTAAACATTATATTGGGGACAGCTGGTATTTCCAAACACTCTGGCCTCTATTCTATGCTTGAAAACATCCTCAATTGAGCAAAAAACATCATCTTAGTCACATCGTTTGGCCGTCAGTTATACTCGCTAATCTCACGATTTAAGAATTGAAAAAAAATAGTTAAACTGTTTGGTTCATTTCGGCGTTTTTCCTTAAGCGAATGTAAAAATGTAGGTAAATAGAGGTTAGTACAGGCCTTATACTCCGAAATCCGATTTTCGAAGTTCGTTTCGTGCCGTTCCGCTCTCACTAATAGTTATTAATATGAGAGTGAGAGGGACGGTGTGATACAAACTTCGAAAATCGGATTTCGGAGTTGCCCCCCAGGTTCCAATGACGTCTTAATGCGATTCAATTGTGACTCAGTTCAGGTTTTAACTGTAATTTTAATCATGCTAAGCGTGACCTTTACGTCTTGTTACCTTAGGGCCTAAGGCTTAGACTATGTCTACCCCGTAAGGTATAAAGACGTGATTTATGTACACATATTATGTTTTTAGAATGTTTGTCTGTCCCTTGATCCTAGTCTTGGAAAGTACCAACTAGTGCAACATTTCGGTTTATCAAAATGTGGAGAAGAAAAGTACCTACTCTAAAAAAAACTAATAATTTTAAATTCTCTGCTCTCCTGAAATTTGAATTCACGCAAAGGAAGTCGCGGACGCTACCTAGAGCGTAAATAAAATCATACTTCAAAATGGCATCAGTTAATTTATTAAGCAAATTGGTAGGTACAAGTGTAAAAGCAAGCGTATAAAGGAAATTAGGATTAAAGGAGGTTAGGAAATGTCAACTCCATATGAGTCGCGGTACTACAGGTAAAACATAATGTAGTAAAGCTTTGGTACACTTACTCATATCGTTTTGTGAAGGCATTTCATCGCAATTTTATCGACCCGAGAACCCGCCGTCTGGTTTCTTAATAACTGCATTCATGACCTCAACTCAAACGATTAGTGGCAATATAAAATGTTAGAAATTAGGTAAGTGGTTAATTAATTGTTTAGTTTCATTGTTCTCATTAGCCCGGTAAATACACTACAGTCATTTGTTTACCACTGTAAAAATTAGAATGGAGTTTGAAATATTTGGGTCACAGACATGCGATGCCTCTAAGTAGGTGAAAGAAACATTAGTTGTTTACATACCTACTGAATAAACTAATCAGTGACCGACCTACCTACTCTTTTTGTTTTAATTTTCCACTTAGTGTAAATGTCTTCTACGGAAATTGTTCAGTATAGTCTATCTAGATCAAGAAATAAAAATAGAAATAAATTCGAGTATACATATAACAAACGAGTATAGTATGAGTGTGGGCCTCGCAAAACCGGTCTTTATGGCGCTCTTTGGGGACGCTCTTATGTTCAGCAGTAGTGATGATGATGATGATGACGATTGTATACTATTCCTTACCCTATACACGGGTACAATAGATACCCACCGATTTTTGAATTCGGCTAAGAACATCATCCTACCAGAAGTTTTACCTTCAATAAAACGAATCAGATAAATTACTAAGGGTCACTGAACACGTTCTATCGCTCGGACAACAATTCTGAACAATCGGAACAACCTTGACACGCACCAATGGACTGATTGCACCAGAACCGACAAATTTTAATGAAGAACAATTAACAGATACCTAATAATTCACAGATCGACCAGAAAACGCCGACAAAGAGATTACGGCATCGGAAACTGCCTTATTGGAACCACCATTAAAAAGCCACCAAAATACCTCCACAATCCATACCCGTAACAATCACACTTTGAACTCTACACACGGATGTTTACGGCACAGTTTGTGTAGAGTTTCGACAGCGTGTTTTCAATTGTACGAAGCAATTTGTCCTGACATAGTAGCTGCAGGGAGGAGTTAACCTTTCGATAGAATATCGAAGATTCCCAATTAGGCTGAGTTTGTAAACACGACGGTAATTAATTGGTCGTCTAGATGCTTGAACAATGCGATATCGTCATTGTTTTCGATGCCGGTCTTGAGTTTTAATGAACGTATGAAGGGAACGCGATGCCAGTTAGTAATTTAAATTCGCCATTGCCTTCACCGTATACTCGGTCGCGTACCTACTCGTGTTGCTGTTCGAGTTGAAGTTTTCGAATGAGAATTTTAGAGGAAATTCGTTTTTCGGAGTTCGTTTCGTGCTGTTCAGCTCACACTAATGTTCATTAACTTGAGAGTGAAAGGGATGGTGTGCTACGGACTTAAAAAATTGAATTTCAGAGTAGAAGAAGAGGGGAACGAAGGCCTCGATCTACTGGCAGCGTTCTTTTGCTGTATTCGTAAATGTTTGGGAGCGATCTTTCTCGCCCGCCGCATTTTTGTTATTTTTGACAAATTTTATGAACACAGCATAAAGACGCCGCAGGCCGCTGTACTATATTCCAAATAAATCGGTTCAGAAAGCGGTCTGAGCTTGAAGAGGTAATAGACGGACAGACCCACTTTCGCATTCATAATATTAGTACGGATTATTATGCTTTTTAATCCATCAATATTGATATCGCTTGTCCGGCTCTAGTGTCATGATTCATGACATTGGGCCTGCCCCAGTTTCCCAGCGGAAAATCCAGTATTATTCCAAATTCCAATACAGTTATTATTCGATGCTATAAACCCTCAAGCTCCTAGCAATGCAACAACTAACCCGCCTTTTTCTTAGGTACTGATCGTTCAAGAGAGAGAGAGGGGTTTTCGCCCGCCCTTGTGCTAGCCTTGCTGCTATGGAGTCAATTATGCAACTCGGACCATATACGTTGACACCGTTGGGCCCAACAGCTCCGGACGCAGGGTCGCAGGCGCAGGTGTCAAACCTGTCCTGCTGCATTACTGTGAGATGAGGCTGATGAGGCGCTATGAAAAACTGACACGGTCGGTCGAGGTGGGATAGGACATTATTATAACACGTGTGTTACTATCGTAAAGGTTAAGTCATAAGTCATAAGTCATAAGTCATTTATTTGCAGAAAATAGTGTACAATAAGATGGCAAGCAGGAACAACAATGACACAACTATTCCACTACTTTTAATACGTTTAATAGTTTAATAGTATTTTACTACGTTTAATAGTATTTTATGCAACCGTTACATAATGAGGGCTTTACCGAGTTTCAAAATAAGATTACACGAGTATTTTAAGGTCTAATTATGTACAGTTGCATACATTACTTTATCTACACACATATCATAAATACTCTAATATGGGCTCAGAAGCATTAAGGAAATGACCAGCATCACGTCTTTAGCCCTTAGAGGGTAGACATAGCCTGAGGTAACAAGACCTAAAGGCCACGTTTAGCTTGACTGTGGGTGTAAAGGTGGAAAGGGGAATTAAAATAGTGGTAGAGCCGCATAATCATTGCCTATAACTATTACTTTTGATTATAGTATGTATCATAGTTCTGCTAAGCCTACTAATCCCTTAATCACTTGCTCGTTTGCCTTCCTATTCACATAAAAAAAAAAACCTGTCGCCAAGCACATTCACATTGTACTGCACACCGCTGGACACCCAGTCATCCAATTCTAGAACCTTCGCACGTGACCCACAGATGGCGCTAACTACACGAATAGCTCACCAAGGTCGCCAAGACTCGTTTAACATTGGACACCGTACATTTGTAATGTGATATTTCTTTGCGCTCTTTCTAGCACTGCTTTGAAGATAAGGTACACGATAGTGTTTTTATACGCCGGTTGAATGACAACGAATTGGTTTTTTTTTTTTGTTGAAGTACTTAGCCTTATTGGGTATTGATCGGTTATTTGGAATGTGTCCTGTAATAGGTAAGTAAGGAGATACCGTAACGTACCTATTAACATTACCTACTACCTACCTAAAGGGGCGGATTTAGGCGGTATTTTTGTGCCTACTCTAGACAGTATTACTTCAAGTTCATTTCTAACAGTTATTGTTGTTTTTTTCCGCCAGAATCGTACTCTGACAGAAATTGAAGCTAATCGGGTCAATACATAAGTAGGTAGGTAAGTATTTAAGTATGTCAACAAATTGTTTTTTTTTAGAAATACATACTAATCTGTCTCGTCAGTTTGTAAACGATAGTAATATCTTATCACATCTACGTAGTGATAAGTTCCGCACTTTTATTTCCAAGAATAAATGTCTTTTTCAAGATAAATGTTTTTGTCACCGAGGGAATGAGCGAAAATCTTAGGAATCGTGTTATAGCCGATGCGGCTAGCAACCCATCACTATTTTGATTCCCCTTTCCATCTATACGCCCACAATCATACTAAACGTGGCCTTTAGTTCTTGTTACCTTAGGCTCTATCTACACCGTATGGGATAAAGACGTGACTTAGTATGTATGTATAAAATATGATCGATGGCTCAAGGTTTCAAATAATAACCAAACATTTTTCTTCTAAAATTAAGATCGTATCGTCGGCCTTGCCATTTACAGATATTACGACGTTCAGTCACCGATGTAGAGATACTACTGCAAAATAGGTAAACACTTTTGACAATCAAGATTTTCTAAATACATGAGGTTTTTCTCATCTTTGTCATCTCGACCTTCAGCTGGCCATCACATGATTTTAGAATCTGACGCTGGAATGCCAGCATGTCATAGTACACTTTACTCAAAATTGGATCTAAGTAGGTGTATCATCATCATCATCATCAGCCTGAAGACGTCCACTGTTGAACAAAGGCCTCCCCCTTAGCACACCATACTGAACGACAAGTCGCCACCTGCATCCATGCACCGGTTAAGTAGGTATGCAGCTTATTTACCTAATCAAATAGAGAACCGCTGCCAGATTCGGAACTTAGTATTTACGCTATACCAACCGCACCGATACTGACTATACAATCCGTTAGAAAAGTATATTTATAGATCTATATCTCGCTTTAACCCCATCATTACGAGCTTAGCAAATTACGCGTGAACCTTTAGAAACGTTATCAAAAGTTTTAAAGAAACAGTTACTTTCTGAACCGGTTGTATTGAACCGATATAACAATGTGACTCTAATAATGCTTGTAATCGTTTGTACAGTTATTATTACTAAGTAATAGTTTTCTCAAAGCGTCGCAGAGTTTTTAGAAGATTTTATTTAACATGCAATGGAATAATGTAAAATGGATGACAAAGCGAGTTCAGTTAACTACCTACAAAAAGTAGACATAGTCAAAAAAACCTTGTATTAATAATATTTTTTACAAAAACTTATAGCAGCCGATCGTTACCTTTTAAACACCGTATCTGCACCATACACACTTCAAACTTGCTGAACTATGTTAAAACATTTGAAATGGATTAGGTTTAGGCCCTGCATGATAATGTATCACGATGAAAGTAGAGGCAAAAATACCATTCAAAAGTGACGAAAGTCGACTATTATTATTAATCTACTATTATTATAAATTTACAACTCAAGTTGTCAAGGTGTAGGTATTATATCAGTAATGTTCTTCTACGAGTTGGTACACAACTCGAATTCCCAGCACAACCAAAATCGGGCCCCGGGCTTCTCGCCAAGCCGACTAGTTATAACGTGATTTACGCCAATTTATTCTATAAAACTCTGACTGAACTTCGATAAACTTCAACCCACAGTATAACCAGCTTCTGACTAAAGAAAAATAACCAAATAGAGTGCTAATACGAGCTAAATTCTTCGACACGTTAGAGATTTATCATTAACTGCACACTAACATAACAAGCCAAAATTTCGCGATATTTATCTCCTCTATGGCAGAAAGTTGATTATCTATATTATTAACTTGTTTGTTTTTATTGAAATTAGGCGAATTTCATTGACTATGCCATGCAACAACTAAACATTAATAAATGTATCGATGATGATGTTATCCTGAATGACAAAGGCCTAGAAGTAGGGACTTCCACGCGTCGCGGGTCCTGTGCTCTGGTTTCAAGGTCTTGCCAGCTGCAACCGACTGAGATCTCTTTCTCGACCGTCTCCATGTGGTTAGAAGTTGTCCTAATACTACAAGAAGCCTGCCATTTTAGCACTTGCTTGGAGAGACTGATGGGTCTCCGCAACACGTGTGCGACCCAGCGTCACTTCCGCAAGAACCTTTCCTTTGCATTGGCTCTTCTTTCGTTAAGTCTCATAGTTTTGTATTATCATACTCGTAAAAGCAGCTTACTCAACTTTAGTGACCAGCTTGATCTTTGGGAGATTACACTGTGGCATTTTGAAGTGGAAACTATCTTTAGCGGCGTTAAGCGCTATTTTGGATGTGTAAAAAATTGTTAAACTCGCGTCAGGCGTAAGACAGGGAGAGTTTAGGTACCAGGATTTCAGGATCCTCTAAGAGCTTATTTTGAAATGCGAATGAAGCTAGAACCTAGTAGATTTTTGAGGTGTACGTTAATTTTGTGGCTTTAACATATGTGCTTTTGGCCTAGGGGTATAACAGTGCGTTCTCTCAAGTGACCGCAGTTCGAATCTCGTGTAGGTAGATAAAGTTTTTTTTTTCTTTTTGCGCGAGTGTGCGTGTGTTTTCACTTCTGCCGGCGCTCCCGGAGTGCTACCCGTCGCTTTTTTAATTTTTTCATATAAATTGAATGTAATTTCCAGTCTATTATTAATTTCCTCTATGCTTCAAACTAATTTCCTTCCACAAACGGAAACATAGACAGATTTATTTCGCACAACAGATTTTTCAGTTGCAACACGCCTGCCCCTTAGAAGTGATTGCCTATAACCACGCTCACAGATGTAAATCGTACGCAGTCACGCTCCAATTCTAACAGCCTTAAGTCCGTGACGACTGCTGACTCGCTGACCCAGATGGTACTAAGCCCCTACATGTGTCTGTAATCCATACTATCCATAATACACATGTGAAAGTAACTCTGTCCACCTGTCTGTTTCTTCAACGTTTCAGCGCAGCAAGGAAATGGGATATAGGCTTTGATAAACAGATTGTTTATCAAAGGATATAGGATACTTTTTGTCCGGAAAAATGCCCTATCCCCCGCAGGATAGCGATAAAAGACGCCGCGAAGCTCGGCTAGCGTGCTACGTGACTACCCGTCCCTTTCTAGAACAAAAAGTAAGAAAAAGACGGGCAACTTATCTCGCGCGCGACGCGACTCTTGTGCGCTGTCGTGCTAGACGTGCAGATGGAGTCGCGGGTTGTTATCCACTGCTGTTACTGAGTAGTTAACAAATTCCTACTTAATATTGCAAATGCGAAAGTAAATCTGTCTGTCTGTCTGTTAACTTTTCACGCTTAAACCGCTGGACCGATTTAGTTGAAATTTTGTACACAGCTAGTTTGAGTCACGGTGAAGGACATATGATAGTGTTTGTCCCGGAAAAATTTATAGCTACCGCGTATAGCGATGTCTGCGCAGACGATGTCGCAGGCAACAGCTGGTATTTGTATAAAGGAAATAAGACATGAGCGAAACAAATGAGATTTGATATTTTTATTTAACTGATTCAAGTTAACTGAGTCATTTCTAAGCCGACTTTAAAGCCTAGCATCACGGAACGACGGACGACCAACGGAAGACCAGCGCTGGCTGTAAGGCCAGCATTATGCTGAGGTCCATTTCGTGATGTATTATGTTCTCACGTTTTGACGTTTTTACTACATACTTTTTTTGTAATTTATGTTATATGACGAATAAATGTTTACTTTCTTTCTTTTCTTTCTCACAGAAAGGTGTTCTTATAAAAAGTTTGAAACATAATAAGAGAAGCAATAGAATTATTTAGTTGTCCATACAACAAACACTTACCATTCGCAAACCCTGTTTGCGTAATATTTAGTATGAATGAACTTGGCCGATTTTACAAATAATTTACCGCAAGATTACGTTTTAAAATCAATTCGTTCCTTATTGCATTATTTTACTTATTTTGTGTGTTAAACAAAACCGACACAAAGGCCAAGTATGCAGTAAAACGTGTCTGAATCACACAATTTGAATAATCAATATTCAACTAAATAAATAATTTGAAATGTCTCATTGAATGACATCACCTCGCCCGATATCGCCGGAAGACAGTTTGTTAGATTTATTACTTTGAATCTTCTATATTTGAATACTATGACAATTAATTTAGAGCCTAGAGGCACCAGCACCACAGGCAGTACCTTATTCACTACCTATATAAAACTGGATTCTCTATATTTTGCACAAAAAGAAACATGATAAAATGACTTTCTGACAAGATTATTTGCAGGGTAGGTATTCGTAGGGTATTGACAATTGTGGTCTCCGAAAACCCTTTGCACCGTACTTACAGAACATGTTTTTAATTTTTGATTGAAAATTCCTGACTCCATCAACGCGTGAAGAAAAATTTGATACAAACGACATTTCTGACTGAAAAACTAAATTGAAATATAAGATCATCAGAATGCGACTTATGCAAATATCTATGATTTTGTATGCAAATAGCTATTTGATAATAGATTTATTGCTGAAGCCATCTAACGGACGAAACCGGTACATTTATGCACAAATATTTAATCTTGGACTAACGGCTGTCGTTTTGTGATAAACATCTAAAATGGTTACTTAATTATAACCTCTTTGTGTTTTTACCGAAACGATTTGAATTTATAACTTCAACATTCTAAACATTTTTAGGTAGGTAACATAACTGTTATTTTGCTAAACAGTGCACACGTAAGAGTTATTAGTTAATAAGTACCTACTTTGAGAACATAAAAAGATAAAGAAAGAAAGAAAGAAAGAAAGAAGACATTTATTCATTTTGCAATGATGGGAAAGAATTGGACTACTTACATGAAAGTATACCTACCACCATAAGAAAATCAATATTGTTGTTTTGTCATTATTAATTTGCATTTAATTTGAAAGGGACGTTTTGAAAAAAAAAGAGAAATCAAGAGTAAACCGAGCGGTGAAGGGATTGATGAATGTGGATGAAGTGAAGGATAGTAGCAAGTGACACAAAGAAGTCAATGCTTACACCTATGGGAAAGAGGCGTGACGGTATGTATACCTACCTATGTAATATATGGTCTAAGGCATCGGGATGTTGTTCAATGTCAACGTACGACCAATGTCAGGATACCTGACCCCATGTAATGCCAGCCAGCGAACGGGTCAGGTTATGATTGTCTGTCTACCGCAGCGTTGACTGTATTCACGAAGTTAAGAAGTTAGTTTAAAGTATGACCCATGTCCGATCACAGACTAAAATGTCTAAATCCCGATTGAGCCTTCAATGTCATCCAAAACAAAAGCATAAATCTAATAAAATAAAGTATCATGCCTAAGGTCACTTTTTATCCCGGAATTAAGTCTTATTTTCTTCGTGATAGGGTCGACCTAATTTACTGGTGTTCCGATGCTTTTTATCGTCAGCCCGATGATCCGTGAGTCATCGGCCACGCTCATATTACACGGTTACATCATTCCGAAATGGAGTTATTAAATGTTTAGCCGTGCCACAGTACATTTCACGAGAATTAGTCGAGCTGTAGTGGAGTCAGAGGTTCAAAATATGCGAGTCATTTCGAGAACTGAGCAGCAGCTTCGACGGCTGTTAGAAAATGGGGAAATACTTGTGGAGTGCGGCTGTAGGATATTAGTAAGAACTACAACGAAATCAAATAGTCTGACGAGAGTTCAACTCATACTAATTATCACTGTCAGTAAAGATAAAGATGGGAACAATGGGATGGGAAGTTGTTGTGGGTAGTTGACTTACTTATTAATAATTTTCTCTTTTAGTCTGTACAGACGGTAGTTTAACCAAGTATTTAATACAAATTAACTCTGATAGGAAAGACATAAGTAAAACTTACCTATTTAACTGAAAGGGAAACAGTATCTTTTTATTAAACAAACTATTGCTTATATAAAAAAGCCAACAGAGTAAATCGTCTGTAATGTAAACATCATGTTTATGCAAACGTAATCTATGAACGTTATTTTGGGAGCAATAATAAAATAAGCTTGCTTTCATTTAATTAACCAGTTTTTCACCCATTCCCGTGGTCATTTTAAGTATTGAAACAAACAATAATAAGCCATGTATCACATTCAATAAAAGCCGCAGAAGTCTAGACTTGTAACACCTATACACATTAAAACAATGACAACCGCAAACCTGCATGGCACTGATAAAGGGGTCAATGGCCGGGTCGCGAGCAACACCGGACAGCGGTATCTAGCGCGATAACCTACTGAACCACACGTATCACTGCAGACCCTAAATTATACGATGAGTTATTGGCTATTTTTCCAGTATTTATGGGTCCATGAGGAAGCAAAAAGGCATTTATTTATGGGGCGCATGAACCAGTCTGACATTTTGCTAAGTGCTATGTTCGAGTTGCTGTGAAACATTGAAATACGATGGGGCAATAATAGAGGACAATATGGGAAAGTATAATACAATGTAGAGCATCTGCTGACGGAACTGTCCGTAAAAAGTGACCTTTTATATCTATAAAAGGTCACTTTTTTCGGACAGTTCCGTTTCATATCAAGTTATGCTTAAGCTTGACAGCGTATTTTGGTAAGTATAAACATTATAGCAACTATAGCGAAAATATTAAAGAATATAAACAACGAGAGACACATCAGACTGATTCTAAATAAATATTTTTACCACGAGATCAGTAATTGGTCTGTCTGAAGCATCGAAGCGAAGATATGCGTCACAAACAAAACTATAGAACACGTTTGATGTCATTTTAATCTTTTGTCTGTTCTACTACCCTGCCTTGTCCTACAAAGAAGGTCAAGGTCAAAGACTCCAAGCAAGTCCAATGTGGATTCGTCACTCCCTCCGTTACAACTAAATTGAACGTTTTGACTTGTGCGTTTACGCATCCAATAAACATAAACAATGTTCCTAGTCGAGTTTAAATACTTCATCATCATCATCATCAGCGTGAAGACGTCCACTGCTGAACAAAGGCAAATACTTATCTCTGTTTAAATAATTGGCACGGAACGTTTATTACAACGAACTTATTCGCAAGTTCCTTGCTAACATTCAATTACTGCGGTTTTTTTGTAAAAGATAGTGATTCAAGAAGAAGGTTTATTTACATATTATGTATAATTCTATGCAGACGAAGTCGCGGGCAAGAGCTAGTCTAACTAATATTATAAATGCGAAAGTATGGATGGATGGATGGATGGATGGATGTTTGTTTGTTACTCAATCACGCCGGAACGGTCCAACGGATCTGGATGACATTTGGCACATAGATAGAGAAAAGTCTGGAATAGCACATAGGCTACTTTTTATCCCGGAAAATTGCGTGGTTCCCGCGGGATAGCGATAAAGGAATTATTTGCAGACGAAGTGGCTGGCAACAGCTAGTAGGTCTATAAATCACGTCTTTATCCATTACGGGGTAGACAGAGCTTAAGGTAACAAGACCTAAAGGTCACGTTTAGCATGATTGTGGACGTATAGGTGAAAAGGGGAATAAAATAGTGATGGGTTGCTAGCCGCGTCGCCTACATGATTCCTAAGATTTTCGACCGTTCCCTCGATGGGCTTTCACCATCTGTGCGGGAAGAGAAGCAACTAGTACATTCTATGTTTTTTATTTACTCCCAGACCAGCATGGAAGAAATATTAATATTATTAGTTTAAAAATATAGTTTTCATTTTGTGTTAGTGACTTGTGTCAATAAATGTTTTTCTTTCTTTGTTTTTTATTTATATTCCTACGCGTCCAAATACAAAAAATACTGCTATCAAATTCCAGAACCGTCATCCCTAAACTCCCACACAGTTGGAACCCCCGGCCCAGGGTTAAACCAACAAGTCTAATGAGTTTTTTAGGCGTATTTGCCCATTCATATCACAAGACGCCCCTCTCGTAGTGAAGAATGCAGGCAAGGGCACAGGAAACAAGCGAACAGAAGACAAACACGGCTGCGGCATCAAGTGGACCTTTAACAGGCAACCATGCTTATTCTTCTTCTTCTTCGCCTTTCTCTACCAAGTTTATGGTGTCCTCCTTCAACCGCTTCCATTCCGATATATTTTGGGCAGTGAGAGTCCAGTCAACCATGCTTATTAAAGGCTGGAATTTGCTCTCATTTAGATTGAATTTGAATTTAGTTACAACACTGCAGAAGTAGGAAGGTGGGTAAAATGTGTTTTGTTCAATCACAGTTGCACAAAAATGTTACAATAACCGTTAGTGAGAAAGTCTAGCATTCCTCCAAGGCTATTAATTCCACCATTCCTACAGAAAATAAAATATAGAAAATAATTTGTTATCGTGGTTCTCGAGCGCCTTTTAATTCTCTTCAACCTTTATATACACTCACGAGCAAAATAAACGGGTCTCTTTTCATAGAACTTTGTATGAAAAGTGACCCGTAGGCTTATTGTTTAACTCGCTCGCAATCGCCATCGTGTTCATTTTGACAGTTCATGTATGCACTGACAATTGGCATCGGAACCAGCCAGCTGTCACATTCATACAAGAACTGTCAAAATGAACACGACGGCGATTGCGAGCGAGTTAGACAATAAGCCTACCGTTATTTTTGCTCGTCAGCATTTTATTACTACGAAACAGACAGAGACGTCTTCATAGATAACTGACATTTAAGGAGTGGTGAGGGTGAGACAGGCCCTAATAGTAGCGGAGTAGCACGGTAACATTTTATTCATTGAAATGGACCTCCGCAAGGTAACGTCTGATTCAATAAACTAAGAAGTCACAATGACCAGCAGTAATTAGTCATACTTACAGATTAACAATATCAATTAGGTACCATATTTACCATGCGACAGGTACACTACGTCATTCATGACTCACTACCCATACTGTAAGTCCCGCACTGCGTCAAAGGGCGCATACCGGCCTGCGCCCGCGCAGCGACATCCGTCGGCGCGAGGGGGGGAGGAACTTGTTCCGGCAGGCTGAGACTTGCATTCTTTTACTTGTCTCGTGTCAGCGCGCTTAAAGGCCTTTAGCTAGCGACCGACTTTAATGCTTTATAATACACTGCGCGTGATGTTGCGCGACAGCTGTATTGTGAGCGTTTCAGGCGCGCAATGAACAGTGAGCTTTCCCCGTCATCATAGTCGTGGCCAGACAGCTACGGATTGAGTGGTTGCTTATTGGATTACGGGTTTATGATGGTATTATGACTTGTGTGATGAGATTCTATTGGCTATACATTTGTTTGTCTTTATACAGAAAAAAAACTCTGTAATAAAACTAAATTAACCCTTTTTCATCGTGGGTAGGCATCGATATTTTGTCTCTTGTTTCTGCTATCCCATCGCCTACCTCTTCATTAGGTATATATCTACCTATAAATATTAGTTTAAATATGAGGGTTCGAAACCCTTCACAACAGATATTGCGGACGTCTGTAGGTAACAGTAACAATTTAAGTAGATACAAGGCCACTTGCAAGAACGCCCGTTTTTTCATAAAAAAATACCAAAGGTTTTTAAGATTTAACAGAACCGGTCTCGATTGCTCGAGATACGAAAGCCTTTCTCCCGTGATCGACATGGAAATGGCACACATACCAGACGCAAAAAACGGGGCTATTCAATACGTACGTTTAATGAACGTGTCGAATGCGTTTAATTTTTTCAAAGAACTTAATGGCCATTATCATTCTTGTTTTGGGGCCTGGGAATAACGACCATTGAAGAGATGAATAGGTACTTCACTAACATGTTTAAACCAATTATGGTAGGTATGCCAGAGAGGTACTGGACGGACGGGATACATTAATTGCGAAATACTGCAAACCTGTTGAAATATTCCGGAAAAAATCAGATACTTTGCACTTGTTAACTCCTCTGTGCACTTGGATCAATTGGATAGGTATTCAAACATCAATTGTCATGTAAGTGTTGTCGAGTAAAAATCATGTGTCAAATATTAAGTGACCCAAAACTGTCGCATCGTCCAACTCGTAGATAACGTATCGCAAAGGAAGTTGAACTCGCGTAGTACCTTATCACGTAGTCATAGAGGCTATATTTACTAAAAATAGCGTTTGTCGGATGTTCCAGATAAGATTAATACAAATCGTCGACTTGTTTATTTGACACAGTATGTTTCTGCCAATATTTATTTAGCGAAATTAATGTACTATTACAGACTACCAATAGATTTTAGTATCTGGTATGGATATAACTATATGCATGTGTGCGCGTATCGTATCTACCTACACCGACGAGATAATTAAACAGAAATGTTATTACAATTAAACTCGGTATATTAATTTCATGCGTGTTTAATATTAACTTCTTAATTAAATTAATTAAAGCGGTATATTTATTACTTTCGGCAATGAATTCGCGGAGCCAGATATTAATAAAATCGTGTTGACTTATTAATTTGATTTGCCGCAAGCTATTTGAGAATGCCTGAACCAATTAGATGGCAGTAGCTAAATTAGATTAATTAAATATGTGGATACGAACTTATTGTTTAGTGCGACCGAACGCATACGTTCTATCGAATAATTTGGTTCCTGACCCACCGTAGAAAGTTCTCACAGTGAACGTCACATGATTTTCCTAGTCAATTATAAAAGTAATGAATGAAGAACAGTTGCCGCTCTTATAACAATACGATCTGCAGTCATTATTACTTTTTATACAAACACTTATGCCGCTGATACACTCATCCGTGAAGTCATCGCTTCGTACGGAATATTGTGAGCCATGATACGAAGCAACGTAAGCAGTAAACTTTGATTTAATTAGAAGACGCTACCTACCTTCTCGCTTCTTCGGGAATCTGCCACGGAAAGTACGTTGCGAACTGATGAGGTTGGCATTGGCCTTGAGTTAGATATAGAAGTCATCTCAAAACAAAATGGCAGCGCTCTGTTGAAAGGGAATTCCTAATCTAAGCTGGCAAGAGCTGAATACTGCGGGCACTGCGGCGCAGGATCGTCCCAAGTGGAAAAATATTCTGAGAGAGCCCCTGATCATGAGGATGCAATGAAGATGACTTTCGACTTTAAATCGTTTCTCCTTGGTATATAAAGTAACTGACAAAATAGGCTCTCGCTCCCATATTTATTATTAACCATTAATGTGAGCAGAACAGCAATGAACGGACTTCGCATTTCGAGTTAAGAATAAGGCCAGTAACAGTAGGTCACAAATCTTGCAACGAGATTTTACACACCTCTAGCGTCTTCGTCTAGGTCGTCTTATAATTTGGTGTGGTAATTATTAAGTGGAGTGACACTGCAAAAATCCACAAAGAACTTAGGTAATGAGGATTTATTATGCGATTTATTTGATCTCTCCTGAGATGAGAATGAGACGAGCTCATTCTAGACTTGTAATGGTGAATTAGCCGTTAAATCTTAGGTTAATACAAAACTGAGGGTTATAGGTAAACGGAAAACGTAATGATTGGTATTCTTTTTGGCATTTTGGATCAGCTTGTAAAATTGATTGACCATCATATTTCATTATGTATTTTATTTAAATGTGTCGCAACGCATCCATATTTTTTTTTCATCTAAATTGGTTTGCGCTTCTAATAGTTAATAGTTAAAATGCAGACAGACAACCGGACAGACATCCTGTCAATGTAAGACGATTTCCGTGGCAAGTGCAATGTGTGTTTGCATGAAATATCCTGTTTATGTTTCACACAAAAAAGGTGTTTTAGATGATGTCCAACATTATGATCAAGCATATACGGTACCCACTTCCAAACCTTTCCATCAAACGTAATGGTCGAAGATTTTAGGAATCATGTTATAGGCGATTTTACTGGATTTTACTGGCGAAGGTTACTGGAGACTATAAGTACCAGAAGAGGGAAAATGATGGGACACCTGATGCGACGCGACGAATTCTTTTCAAGCCCGCTGGAGGGAAAAGTGGAAGGCCAAGATTAACGTATTTTGACCAGGTGAAGGAGAGAGCGGGTGCCGCGTCGTATCGGGAGGTCAAGACAAGAGGCTGGCTGAGCGGAAACCGAGCGGAGTGGCGATTACTCCACCGACAAGAGCCTGGCTCTTAAATACAAGAAGAAGTTCCATTTTCACAATTTTACAATATTCTTTGAGTAGTTTGCATGGAAGAGCAACAAACATCTATTTACAAGTTTTAATCATTTATCTGATTTCCAACTTTTATCTAATTTTATTATGCACATACCATTTCCACAGACCTCCCTAGGTGGTTCTGACAGAATACCAGCTTCTTCGCAGCTTTATGCTGAGTCAGCGCCTTTCTTTTTCCATGGCACATGGTATCTACTGTCCACTTTTTTAAGTTAGGTACATTGAATCTGTTATATTTATTTTCAAGTTCTCTGTGTTTGATATTGTACCTCTGCCCTGTTGTATCATAATGTGTGCTATGGAAGAAAATAAAGTGTTAATCTATCTATCTATCTATCTAAGTTATAGGTGATGCGGCTAGCAACCCATCACTATTTTGATTCCCCTTTCCATGTGTACGCTCACAATCATCGAAGCGTCGCTTTTGGGTTTCGTTACCCTAGGCTCTGTTTACGCCGTAAGGAATAAGGACGTGATTTATATATGTATGTAGGTATTGTGTCATTATCATATCAGCAGGAGCTCTTGCTGGACGAGCTTCCCCAAGGATGCACGATCAGTTTTGTGCTTTCCCATGACTAACTGACTGACTAATTGACTCAACCCTGATCCACCCTCAGAGTAGTAAAGCATAAACTGTAAAATTGTACAATAGTTTACCCAAAAACCTAAAGTCCACTAATAATGTAACCGCATTCAAACGTAAACTGAGAGACTTTTTGATAAAAATGTGCCATTATGATGTAAACGAGTTTATTGTTGAAAATTCTTCTTAGTTAGTTTATTGTTAATAATGCTAATGTATTAAAAATAAGTGTTATAATAATGGTAGTGTAGGTATATTGATGTCCGACACTATGTATTTTGTTATGGAATAAATGATAGGTACTGATACTGATACATCAACTCAACTCCCACCCCAAACCTTTGGATAAATATGTCAGAAATTTAATAAGCAATTAAGCGTTGAAGTGGCAATGGGCAGGCCACATCGCTCGTAGAACAGACAACCGTTGGGGGAAAAAAGTTCTCGCTCGAGTGGCGACCGCGATCCGGAAGACGTAGTGTTGGCTGGCCTCCCACTAGGTGGACTGACGACATCGTACAAGTTGCGGGAAACCGGTGGATGCAGGTGGCGACTTGTCGTTCATTATGGTATGCTAAGGGGGAGGCCTTTGTTCAGCAGTGGACGTCTTCAGGCTGATGATGATGATGATGATGATGAATAAGCAATTAGGACGAATTCCTGTAAATTCCCAAGAGTTCTTGCTTTGTCGGAAAATGGTTTAATGACACTGGTGATTACGCTGTCGTAAACTACCTATTTAGTACCTACTACGTAAAAACATTAATGTCTATGTGACTACGACAGAATTATTCAAACATAGTTTCTACATTTCCACCGCGGTTGAAGAAGTGAGTCAGAGTTAGCATATTTTTTTCATAAAACGACATTGTACCGCAAACATACTAGGTATATCGATTTATGAAATCATTGCGCTCGCGGTCTGGCTCATTTCCTCAACAAAACAACAGGATACTGATAGCGTTACATTACAAGCGCCTATAGAATTACCCCCTTATTCATAAACGCACTATAGGCCTCTATTAACTTAGTAATCGTTTGTCCTTATCTGTCACTTTGACATTTACCTTTCACAGATAAGGACAAACGATTACTAACTTAGCAGAGGCCTATAGAGCGTTTATGAATAAGGGGGTTACACACGATATTAAATCAAATTATTCCTAAGCTGAGGTCAACCAGGTTCAAACACACTGATTACTACAAATTACAAAGGAACCTCGTCAAAAGTATCAAAACAAAAACACTTCGTTCGTAAAACCGCGCGTCGTTAAGATAATTTTAATGATATCGTTACTTAATTTAATGATGTGATATCAATCACAGTGAAGTTGACATTTGAATTTAACTGTAGGTACCTATTTGAACAGTACCTAATGAGCGAAATAACTTATAGGTTATAGCGGCAGGCGCACTTCCCGCCCGCACCTCTCTCGGTCCCCTTTGTCGTCCTCCCCCGCGCTCCGCAGCCGCGCGGGGGAGGACTCAGTTAAGCGGTCGGTCTATAGCTGGAATAACTCGAAGTAAAATGACAGTTTCCACGGGAGTTTGTAATTGTGTCGTACAGACACATCATTCAAACAGATGACGCTTAGCGACAAATATTCGCGTAGTAACAAGGTCACGTGACAGTTGGTAACAGATAGAAAAATTCGAAGGCTTACTCACCTGCTATGGGTGGTGTAGGGGTATAGCACGCGTCACGGAATGACGAGGACCCGGGTTCGATTCCCGGCCATAGCTTTACTTTTCGGATTTTTCTATGTGTTCTAATTTTCAGTGTCGTTTAGAAATTTATCAATAACATACTGAATATTTCGAGCTTGAAAAGTTTTTGTTATGTGACAAGGTAAAGGAGCAAGTGGGACACCTGATGGTAAGAGCACCACCACCCATGGACCTGGCACACTGGATTGCAGACGCGTTGCCAGCTTATAAGGTTAAGATGGAATGTGCTGCAACTCGTTATACTATACACAGATAGGGCTAAGCCGGGTACTCATCCGCGAACTGGGGCCTTACCATGACGTCTTAATGCTCAATTCCGACTCAGTTCAGATTTTAGCTGTCATTTTTAGTATGGATCTGACAGCGAGCGAACTTAAACTGAATCTGAATCGAATCGCATTATGACGTCATGGTAAGCCCCCTGTAACCCTAAATACCCTAGCGTGGACGCGTCGTTCTGTTTGCAGCAGGCTCGCCAGCCACGTTTACACTAGTTTTTGACGTGACAACGTCTTATAAATTGGTTTGCCGGGTGACACTTCAAGAAACTGCGTTACGCTCCGCTCACGTTATGCGCTCACAATGAGAGCGAGTGAGAGGCACGCGTCCCTTCCACTCGGGCATGGTTAGCCCGCCTAAGAGCGAGAGAGACAGACATAAAAAGTGAAAGGCACGCGTCCCTTCCACTCGAGCACAGTTAGTGTTAAATATAATTCTTTGTATAAATAAATGTTTTAAATTGTTACTATTATTTCATCCTTCTTCCTACTATACGAATGAATATTCACATTAAAATTATTTTACCACTCAAAGTCGTTGTCACGTAAAACTTTCGCCCGTATACCGACTTTACAGGCAACCAATTTTTGGTTACTGTAACTTATAATAGTTAAGGTTACAGCTCGCAAATGGCCGGCTTTACACCCTTATTCATACACGGTCTATAGGCTTCTGCTAACTTAGGTAGCAATCGTTTGTCCTTATCTGTGAAAGGTAAATGTCAAAGTGACAGATAAGGACAAACGATTACTAAAGTCGTCGCAATTTAAATGGCCCGTTTTGACAGTTCACGCCCATGAAGTTTTCTATTTTTTACCAATCGAAATGTTCTGAAGGTAATTGCATTTTTCATTGATGGGTATCGCTCACTCAGCTAAGTGCTGTGCATAACGATTTTTTCATAGTGTCCATAGACTATTAATAATCGGTTGAGAAAAAAATAAATCGATCAAGAATTTTTTTTTAAGGCCGACTCGCACTAAACTTGGCCGGTTTTATTTATTATATTTAGACCAATTAATTACTGAATTTCACCAGCAGTGTAGTGATCTTTACTGAAAATTATGGCCTTGGAGCTCAAAGCCGTAACAATGGCAACACTGATTTCTATAGAATGGCTCGTCTTCGTCATAATTATGAAGAACATGATTGACGGAAGATTCATTTTTTCTCGTTTTTTTTTGTGATTGAGTGAATGTTATTGTAACAAAAATATTAATTGAAAGAAAATTGACCTTTCGTAACATTATATCATTTCAAAATACCAACAATATCAATTTTAAAAGTTAATTTTTCTAATCAGAACTTTAATCCAATGCACTTTACAATGCATATTCAAATCGATCAAACACTCATTCAAACTTGAATCGATTTATCGTGAGTATCGAGTACCGAGTCGTCTGGTTACTGCACTAGTTACGTTGGGAAGAGAAATGTCAAAACGGGCCTTTTATTTTGCGACGACTCTAAGTTAGCGGAAGGCTACAAAGCGTTTATGAATACGGGAGCAGGTCTTTCATCGTCATCATCAGCCTATGTTCGTCCACTGCTGGACATAGGCCTCTCCCATGGCACGCCACTGAGCCCATGGCTTGTCTTTCTTGTCGTTTTCTTAGTCAACTCTACTACGTGTCTAATATTGCGTAAGACGATGAATATGATATCATATCACTGCATCACGTCACAATGAAATCATTTCAATGCATCGAACTGTACAAGCTTACATCATAGTATTTTTATTTAAAACAAAGATTTTTTTTTGGAACAGTCAGCGTCATATAGTATGAAATTTCCAAGGTGACCAAAAAGTTCAACACACCATACTACGCGTTTCTGAGATATCTAGAGTTAACAGACAGACAGCGACATGACCATAAGTAGTTGCCTCTTGAGTTACGGAACTTAACCAATAGCCTTTTTACCCACTCTTCAATCCCAAACAATTAAAATGCTTAATTTGTAAACTAATTACTAAAAACCGACTCAATCAAGGTGTAACCAAGTGGCAGAGATAATTAAAGGACCCACTTCTCCACCATCTCAAGAGTGACCTCAGAATATTTTAACAGCCCAAAGAACCCTTGTTGTCAAGTGCAGACTTGCAAATCTGAGATCCGATAGCACAGGAAAGGGTGGGATGCCAATTCGTTTATTTAGCTAACGCCAGTAACATTTAGTAAGTAAGTTATTAAATCTCTTACCCTATTTTTGAATCTCAATCAGATGTAAGTAGTCCTAGCTGACACGATGATGATGTTGATGCTCTACGGGTCTCTTACTAATAAGTATTGTAAAGTTTGTGAGTAGGTGAACGACTGGACAGATCTGGCTGAAATTTGGCACGAGGGTAGACCGTAGCCTGGAATAACACAGGCTACTGTTTATCCCGGGAAATTGCGTAGTTCCCGCGGAATAGCGAAAAACGAATTTTTTGACGTGACAACGTCTTATAAATTGGTTTGCCGGGTGACACTTCAAGAAACTGCGTTACGCTCCGCTCACGTTATGCGCTCACAATGAGAGCGAGTGAGAGGCACGCGGGCATGGTTAGCCCGCCTAAGAGCGAGAGAGACAGACATAAAAAGTGAAAGGCACGCGTCCCTTCCACTCGAGCACAGTTAGCCCGCCTAAGAGCGAGAGAGACAGAGCGAGAGAGAGAGAGTGAGAGAGATAGGCATACACACCGGTTCATGTCTTGCGCTTCTATTTCGCTTAGGCGCCTGCATACAAGTTTACACGTCCTTCTTCCTACTATACGAATGAATATTCACATTAAAATTATTTTACCACTCAAAGTCGTTGTCACGTAAAACTTTCGCCCGTATACCGACTTTACAGGCAACCAATTTTTTTTTGCTGACGAATTCGCTTGCAACAGCTAATAAACAATTGTTATGCCCATAAGTCATTTCAAATTAACATACAACGGTAAGAGCAGTTTTGTAGACGTTTCACCATTCACGTAATGAAGTAATTGTAGCTCAACATTAACTAGTTTAATAACGGTTTGCTTAAGTCCTGTTAAGTATTTAGTTTATTAGATTCAAAGGAAACGTTACGCGGAAACATCCTCAATAGATAAAATAGGATATAATGACCGGACAACACAATTATCAGGCGTCAAACTAGGCAATTTAACATTTACTTTTATTAGTGCTACAAGAACAAGACCACAATTACATAACCTACCAGTTCTACAGGCCTACTCAGAAGTGAGAAATTCGAGGTTCATTTCGTGTCATTCCGTTCACACTAATAGTCATGAGTAAAGAGAATGAGAGAGACGCCATGATTTAGAAGTATGAAATATCTCAAGAAGTAAGGCTATTTGCCATATAGGTACTAGTTCAAATACATATCGTTACTGTGCCAAATGTTCTAATGAGATACTTAAGATCTTTGACAAAGACAACAGCGTCATAAAAACAATAGACTAAAACGCGTGCTGTCACTGAGACTAAAGAAATTCTTCGTTAACTCACAATACCTATCAAGGTCCCACTGGAACGTTACCTAATTAAAATACCTGAAGAGGCCAAAGAACCGTAAACGTAAACTCTTACGTTACCCAAAAACTAAACGCACACTCTTTCGTTAGCGTAATTGATCAATTATACAAAACTGGCCATTTCATGCGCATCGTGGTGCATCAATTGAGTAATTTTACACACGCAACAATTACTATAAGGGCTGTCAGAAGTTAGTAAAACGCGTGACGAATCTAATAGTTATAGAGAGCATTCACCCGAGATTCCTGAAGGTAGGTAGGTAGTTGACACTTGACACCCTTTTATGGAGCACTCTTGGAGGTTTACAACACGCAGCTGTATCTGAAGATACTTATTACAAGCTCACATTAAATTTGCTTTGATAATGTGTTAATGAAGGAAACAGCACGGTTTTTCGTAAAAAATAACTTTATTGTAAACTGATGTTTTTTTGGTGCAATCGAGGGCATAAATATCTATACAGCCTTATGTCAAACATATGTGTCACCGGCCTTATTGTTTATGGCATAAAGGTGTAAGTACCTAAGTACAGATGTTTTTGATGTCTTGGTAACGTACATATTATATTTATGCCCCTGACTATATACTTTAGTATTCTGAAATTTCAAACATTGACACGCTTATTAAGAAAAAACCAGAGATAATTCTAGCTGGAAATGGAAATCTATATTTAAATGGATAAGATGGCGTTCAGCGACAGTCTTTAATTCCCCTAGAAAGTTCTATGAAAAGTGACCCGATTTCTTTGCTCTCGAGTATACTTTGCAAGTTAAGGGTGCGACCACACCGCCGCTTAAAAAACGGTGACGTTACGGAATCGCAACAAAATGTATGAAGAAACGGTGAGAAAACGTGACGCATACGACACGTCACTGCGTATACGCGGCGGTTTGGTCGCACTCTAACGACTCCCTTATACCTAGTGACTTGGTCGGATTGATTCAAATCAATGCAAGTACAGTCAACAGAAGCATAAATATATAGGTACCTATTAAAACTTACAGCTTTAACCCACCCACCTTCGGCTCTGTGTAGGTGTACGTATCTTACGTTTATCGTGGTTATTGAAATGTAAATTATTACCTACATTAGCGGGTAGATAAAATATTACTATTTAGGTAAATTTTAATTATTTATGTTAGGATCCCAACAGCATTAGTGCTTTTGGACATACTCGTATCGCCGACCAAACTCCTTTACATCCATATAATTTGTACGGCTTAAAACTCCTTCAGACTAATTTCACATAGGCATAGGTATTTCCATCTTGTTAACAGCGCCATCTAGCGAGATCTTATTAAACCAACGAAGTTTAAAGTTGACTGTTTGTCATCGAACGGATAGTTGCATCTCATAGCATTATTTTACTGAACTGGCCATGCAGTTTTGCAGCCGGCTGTACAAGCAAAAGTGTACAACTGTTTTTTTTATTTTCTAATATGAGAACTGTACGCATAGAATAAGACATGGAATACCTAGTGCCATATGTCAGCTTTCTTAATTACAGACTACAAATTCATCTTCAACTAAATACTTGGTCCAATCGTTAAGTTCATTAGATTACCATAAACAAACAGCTAAATCCAGAGACCATCAATCATCGACGTCTGGATGGGGCTCCGAGTAAACATGTCTCAGTTCGGAATGTGGAAAAATACACATAGGGTTCAGTAAATAAATTGGTTTATTTTAAAAGGTACCGGCTTTCTACTTTTTACAAGCCGCGGGGGCCTTATCTTAGTGTGACTCAATTCCGATTCAGTTTAGGTTCGCTCGCTGATCCATACTAAAAATGACAGGTTGACAGCTAAAACCTGAACTGAGACATGGTAAGGCCCCATTATCTTTTAATTATAATGACATTATAGAGATATATGTATTTATTTAAAACAGCTGGAGATATCTCAACCAGAAATAGACGGAACCCAGAAAGGCTGGTTCATGTTTGTATTCCTAGGACCGCATTATATAGGAAACATTGCGCTGCTATGTGTCTAAATTTTTTTAACAAGCTACCAAAGTAGCTACATAAAGGAGCTACCCCTAAATATATTTAAAAATAGGTTAATGCAGATACTGATAGAAAAAAACTACTACTATAGTGTAAATGATTTCCTCTTGCAAGATAACTTTGTATAATGTAAGCAACCCAAAAATTTATAAATTTGCATGCTAGTATGATAAAATTGTACAAATAGCAGAATAAGCAACCTATTGTCTCTGTGCCACCCAATGACATTCATCTACTTATTCTTTGCAAATAAATATATTCTATTCTATTCTATTCTATTAACCTACGGGATAGTAGATGAACATAACTAGGGATAGAAAAAAAACTAATCATACAATAAGATTTATTAAATTTTAAACAAAAACAAAGAAAGTAAAGAACTTCAAATTAAGTTTCTCTGAATGGCACGAATAATTTAAAATGAAAGCAAAGATGGTTCGAGTTGCTTCAAGGAATACTGTTTACTTTGATGTCTTAAGTAACATCGTCATTCCTGATTATTTGATTAAAATCTACAGTAAGTAGCTAAATTTAAATGACAAATAACATACATTAGTGTTGGTAATTAAAAGCCGCTTTTTGCAACGTATGTCAAGAGAACTAGGCCACATAAAATTAGCATTTAAAATGATTTAGAACACAAACCTTTATAAAATAACGTTTCTGCTGCCTCTGATTTCAGCAAGCCAGGATATTATTAGAAAGGTATTTCTTTTATGTCCCAACTCCTTACCCATGCGACCCCTGTCATTACACACATGTCAAAGAACCCCGGATCCTAAAACATCGGTAGATTTCAATTCCCAAAACCTGTTCAGTCTCTCACACACTCTATATCGATGACGGCGCTTTTTTCACTGTCAAGTGGCTTGTAAGTTTTTTTGGTTAAACCGTTGGGATTAAAAAGCTTCGCCGCATACGTGCTTCAACTTCCCACGCAAATATTCTAAAACACCTCGCGTTGTAATTAAAAAAAGTCGATAATTCTTCAGAGTTATAAAACATAAAGTACGGTATAAATTGGGTTTAAACACGGCTGCTCCCGCAAAATTTACACTTAAAATTAAGCTCTTTTAACGTACCATAAAACCGGCGGTTGGACTCATTTATTTCGCCTGATAAAAGTATGATAAGCCGGGAACATTAATTACTTTAGCAGTATAAAAGTTAGAGCTGTGTCACGGTGGCCTTTGAAGGTACTTAGTTCTACATGCCGGTTTAATTTAGACTTCTTTCATTCCGGAATTCATGACGCAAAAGCGGAGACAGCAGAAATTGGTATCTCGTGTATCTCGCCTTAAGTGCCTACCCAATTAAGCTTGGTTGGAAATAACTTTTGGCAGATATTTTAAATTTTATAATTAGGTTGTGAGCACCTTCAAATTGTTATACTTTTTACAAGCTTCTGCTAAACCTTTTAAAAACCTCAAGTAGGTAAGTACTTAGGCTTAGGACTTAAATAATTTTAAAGTAAGCACAATAAATTCTGTTTAACCATAAAGTTTACAGAAACATTAATTATCGCCACTATTTATCTCGCATCCAACATTCAACGGTTTACTTTAAGTTCACATAAACCAAACAAAGGCAATTTATAAACATTCCGAGGGTTGGTTATTTATAAAGCGGTTATCGGCACAAGCGCAGAGACAGGGCAGATCAGACCATTTCTGTACTAATAAACACACACTACAGACACTAATTACGAAAAGATGGACAGACAGCAGACGTGCCATTAGACGGCTTAGAGAAGTGTATGCCTTTGCTTTTACCTTAAATGGTCATTTTTCATTCTTAGAAGTACTAAACATTCAAGACATTTAGTTTAGCGAGTCTCTGAAGCCGCATTGAGTTTTATATTTATTTTTGAAATTCTATTCAAACTTCCTGCTGCATTTTGTAATGATCTAACAAAAAGACTTTTTACAGGGAGCCAAGTACGTGGGGTTCGATACTCAAAGCATGTGGACGGGAATGTCGACGTCGATAATATTTCAAAAGAGGCACGCGGTGGCAGCTGAAAAATCTGATGCATGAAATAATGAACGATAAAAAACTATTCGTGTTTAAAGTTTAGTGGATGGCACACAATATTTGTATAGCGTACCTACCTACGTCACTGTGCAAGCATTTCTAGGTAAGTACTGGTAACTTTTCTGAGAATTCGATGACAATTGAAAAGCAAACAAAGTAAACTTGCAAAGCATGGACAGGAAGAAGGGCTAAAGGTACATAGTTACCTACTATGAGACA
This sequence comes from Pandemis heparana, assembly GCA_963854515.1. Lineage (NCBI taxonomy): Eukaryota > Metazoa > Arthropoda > Insecta > Lepidoptera > Tortricidae > Pandemis > Pandemis heparana. Next base: position 1,461,538 of record OY978019.1, on the reverse strand, counting down.
ATTTTGTTTAGTTTTTAACTAAATAGTATAGCTTAAGTAGTGCAATTGACAACATTTCATATTTCTGAGCCTATAATTTTAATGGTTCTCCGTATTTTCTTTGAAAAGATGAACATGCTGACAGTTTAATTTTTTCGCTAGGGTTTGTATTTAATTTATAATTAATTTATTAATTTGTGCTTATTCTAAAAGGGCGTAACTCCGATACTATCACAGAATACACACTTATCCCTTTGTCTTTTCTCTATAGAAAAAAAAACTGACGTTAATTTCAAATTGTCAATGTCAGGTCCTATTCTCCAATATTCGATTTTCGAGGTTCGCTTCGTGCTGTTCCGCTCATACTAATAGTCATTATCTTGAGAGTGATAGAGAAGGTATGCAACGAACATCGAAAATAGAATTTCAGAGTTGCCCCCCTTGTACTTTGAAGTTGTCAAAAATACAAAATTATGATCGCTTATTTTTTCACCTATCCTGTGGTAGTTTTGATAAAATTAGGACATATTTTTAATTAATTTTTATTTTCTATAATAAGCAATATTAAAATTATATAAACATATTACAGTGATCAGGAGGCAAAATGCTTTCGAACCACATATACATTTTCAGGTGTTATAAAAATGAAATGTTGTCAATTATGGATTATGACTTAGGTTTATATTTGAAATACCAATGATCGAGCATTGATCATCAACACAAACAACACTCGTGATCCGCAAAACAGCAAGACAACTTCCTTAATGATTCTTAATTAAGGTGTTTCAACTGCCATGGCCATAGGTAGGTACTCTCGCTTCTACTTCATCAAGTGCGTTCAATTCCGACACAAGGCCCTAGTACCATAACTACAAGGCCTCATTAGGCACTTCTTGGTATCTAGGCTTATTAGTTTAATATTTGCAACAGTCTTACCTTGAAAGGAAGCTGCAAGTAACTGGTCTCGTGAGTTAAGGAAAAAAGCAGATTCTACGATGTGTATTGGCATTGCATTCCATAGTAGGTTTTCCAAGTAATTATATGACTATCATAAGTTGCAATGACTAAGACTAAGCTATAGTTATCTTATTTAAAATAAGTATCAGATTAGCTAGAATCAAATAAAAACATTAATATCTTTGAGACTTCTAATTCTAGCTTCGAAAGCGTTAAGAATCTAAAAATGATTATGATGACATTGACTAGTCACTGGTATTACGTCATTCTTCAAACGTAACAGGTATTAAACTGACCTACTTCATTCATTTCGTCTCTAAATAAAGAACGCTTAAATTTTGGCAAAATAACGTAAATAAGCTTTACAGGCCGCCCTGGCACGGGCTAAAGTCATTTGTGTTTACACACCACAATATGATTCACACGTCGCCAATTATCCTTTATTTTTAGTCACGCAAGCGAACAAACAAACTGAATGATTTACTGTTATGCCACATCTTAAGCGCAAGGACTGAGGAATCCAAAACATGTGTGAAGCTGGCGAAATCTATTTTAAGCTCAAGTGGGTGCATTGAAAGACCAGTCTTAATACAAGAAAGAGGTCCGCTGGAAACAAAATAAACGGATACTTAACAACTGTGTTTTAGCGTAGGATACAGCATAAACAAAAGAAGTCACCTTGCAACTGTGATTCATACAAATGCAACAAAAATACTACACGACCTACCCACGCAGCAGATATCTATAACACTCGCATCTTGAATCGCTTTAGCATTATCTTCTAACTCATTCTACGTTGACGACGTTCTATAGTCAAAGTCAACTTTGGAAGTGTTTGCATGGGACATTAACTTCGAAAGAATGGGTCTAGTTTCTTTGTCCCAGGTGGGAGGCTGCGTTGAACGACTTTTATGAAATCGTTAGCCAGAATATGCACTTTCCACTCTCCTTGCAGAACAAGTCAATATGAAAACCGCAAACAATGCCCTAGTTGGTTAATAAAATTTTACGGTGCTCTACAGTAATAAATGGCAGTTACAATAGTGTCACAATACGAAACGTTGGACAATATAAACTTTGTGCCTCGCTGATAAAGTTTTAATAGCATTGTCGGCAAAATTATGAATTGTTACATAAATTAGCCACCGCTGTATTTGGTGAAAATGAAATTATGCGACGTTTTTGAGTGCCTATTTAATTAATTAAGCTGCTAGTTTCAATAAACAAGTGAATTAGTCAAGTATTTTTTTCTTTTCTAGATGACGGATTTAGAAATATTAGAACATCAGAATAAATATAAAAAAATATATATCGTAAATCGTAATAAATACAATTCTTTTAAAGCCACATGAAACGAGACTTGCTGTAAGAGCAAGAGCTGTAAAATAAAAACCTAACAATCTTCAATATCGATGCAATCAACTTAAAATCGTGTCACAAACGAAAGCATATACTCCCGACTCCATCACAGCTACACGGTAACAGAACGATGGTCACAAACAATGAGACACACACACAGAAACAGGAGCGTTACGATTGGTCCAAATGTCGAGCGAACCGCACACACAGACAATGTGGTTTGGTATCACGATTTCGCTCTAGTGGTTATGCGGTGGATATCTATTCACACATACGCTTTGTACTTATCTACTCATTATGGAACAGATTATATAAGCATACATACACATCCGTGGATTAATCAGGAAAGAAAAATGTTCCATACAAACATTCGTTTTTTCTGTCGTTACCTAATTGTATCTAATCAAGTAGGTAAGTACTTAACACGTGTAAAATAGGTTATTGTTAACTACTACCGTACATGAAGTCAGGAACTGATAACGCGATCTCAGTAATGGAGAAGTGGTTGAAATTTGAGATAGAAAGGACTTTGAAATATTTACATTATGATCCTATCGACGTTACACTAGTACTGTATGAAAATAATAATGCCATAATCCTTATCAACAATGCTGCCGGATACGCAAGACATTTCCTAGATAAAATTTCAAGGTCAAAGATGAAATAGCTAAAGCGTGTAATTACCTATTTGTGACGAAAACCGATGCGAGACTTTGATAGGTCAGAACAATTTTAAATTAATGGGATACATCACAAAACTATGCACACAAGAGATAAGATAAAAAAAACGATTACAGGAACGATGCCTCAGCAGGACATTACTCATTAAAAACAAATGCAAGCTGACGCATGGACTAAGCTAAAATTAGCTGTTCTTAAGTACCCGTTGAAGTCCATAAACTCATTTGACGACAAACCAGTTCTTTGTTACGAACGTATAAACAGTATACACGACTATACGAGACGCCGGCGGCTAGCGCTTGACCCTGTACCATAAGGCTGTCCAATAAACCTCTTATTACGACATCCATTGCAGACTTTGATCAAACAGAGGACGCTGCGGTTGTACTATTTGCCGTAGTCTGCACCAAATGATAAATATCGCTCGGTAAACGCGGTCCACAGTAAGAGCCCCAGAGCGTCCTTGCACAGAAATTGCTGTTTTAGACGACTGCGCGTTTACAACACGCGCGCTCCGTACATAAATGTTACTGAAGCGGAAACAACAAATCCCGATGGTATCTACATTGTAAATGCAATTGCTGGAGATAATACAGTACACCTAAACTATTCGAAGCGACACCTTCACAAACGATTCATACCTATATTTCCATACGTGTGTAAATTATTAATAATTCATGACCGTGAAGTAGGTACACACGAGACTACGGCCTTTACGTAATGCCAATGTGGGAACTTGTCCCCGATTCATAATAAGTTCCAGCGTTACCGTAACCTAACGCAAGAGGGTATGCAAATCTGATTATTTTGTCATTTAGACCCAACGGTGACCAAAACTCTCGCGTCTCACTTAAACTTCGTTCCTTTAGTTCCGATAAGCGTAGGTACTTCAATCATAACCTTAGGGTATTTTTGTGTGATTTGCTAATAGGAAAATGATTCACTAGTTTATTTAATACACAAATAAGTGTATCGACCGTTGATAAGTTTAACACCACTAACGTGATTCACGCAATTCACACACGCACAAGTTTTTCCGGCGGAACCTTATCTAAACGGAACGGAGGACTTTTATCCAGTTGGTACAAGCGTTTATCGATATAGCAGCCGGAATTAATGTAAAATGCTGGCAGTAGCAAGCAGCGCTCGGTGCAAAAAAGATAGTTCTCGCGGCAACATCTGGCGCTACGGCCTCAATAAAAGCTATTGTATATTTTATTAACGCTTGCACAAACAAACGGAGATAAGGGACAGATTTCTAGTGGGCACATTGGGCGGTTGCCGCGCCACAGGAAGACGTCAATTTGAAGCGACAATCGAAGGATGTGGCCGAAGAATTTATGCTCGTTGGATGATTATAAGAGCGCGCGGTGATCACGCATAATTATCATGTAGGTGGACACTCCTTGAATATACATTTGTATCAGTTAGCAATTCGTCTCGCAATGCTAATTTCTGACAGCGTGGCACATTTTGTTTTTAATTGGCCTTCTTTGAATTAATCAACTTTCTAAGCCCTTTAAGTTCAAAAATAGAACGATTAATGGATTTCGAATTACCACGCTAACGTTGGCTTTATCGTTTTAATTTCTATTGTTAGCTGTCAGCCAGTAATAGCTCTGATTAATTAGTACAAACGTTAACTTTACAAAAGATAAAAATACGCACTATCAATCATTTTAAAAGCGGGTCGGTATGAAGTTATTTACGAGAACGCTTGTAACGAGTGAGAATGCTAAATACTTTCACCGTGGGGAGCAGAAAGAAAAGGCCGATCGAGACCGCACGGAGTCTGTGGTGACGGCGACATGCAAATTCGCCACTCGAAATGCAACGTGACATGACGAGGGGGGGCGGCATTCCTAGCGCGGCGCGCTGGCGGTGGGAGGGGGCGGTCATCGACCGTCCTCCCGGCCGCGCATAAACTACGCAGCCGCATAAGGTCAATACGACTACGACGGTACGACCGCCATCGACGGCCGAACCGGGCCCAATGCTCTCGAGGCGAAACAGTTTCGCAACACCATTGTTCGTTTGAGCGATACGACCCGAAAATCAATTACGGACCCACACACGAATCTAATTTAATGGTGGATTGCGCAAGAGAGGATATTATCTGTAAATCAGATTGCCGGTAATACGTTTTGTCGCCAGACGTGTTTGAAACCGTCGGCGCTTAAGCCACTTTTACTGGTTGGCTTGGCTCGGTAATATACACGAGGATTGCGGATGAGGCAATCTGGACGAATTACATACGCTACTGCGAATGTGCGGACAATTTCGAGACTTACAGTTAGCAAATACATTTTTGGGTTAGTCTTAGTTGTCTATACACTTTCAACTCGCATTTGCATAAAATAACGCAGATTCTAATGTATCTTAGTGTTGCTCGGTGTTTAAATATTTGATACCTTATGTGACCGGCCAGCTGGTCACGAGAATGTCACCTGACGCCATGACTCATGTTAAAAATTCCAGCAACAACACTACAGTTTGATATCGTCAGTAGCACAGATAGCAACGTGTGTATTGGGGTGGCAGATAAGAAGACATGATAACTTGAATCGGTTAATTAAGAAAACTGTAAAATATTAACTATTGGGTACTAATTAAAATGCCGGCTTCGCTAGATTACATCTTCATGACCTTATGGTAGAGTAGATTGAATGGAATAATTATAAAATTGTACTTACCTTCCGCTCGTCGGTCTCTGTCGTTCTCTCGGCAGATATCCGATGCCTGGCTTATAATCAAATGGGTAATGGCTGCGCCAAATTGCTTTGCATACGTGCATAGCCGTGTCAGGTTGGAATGCGTGTAGACATTCCAACAATGATACTGAGGTAACACGAAACGCTTCAAACCAAACGCAAGGTCACTGTATTGGCAACCGTCCCAATGTTGCATTACCTACTACGTTTTGTTTTATAATATCCTATCAATCGTTCCAGTCATTCTGATGCTTTATAAACTATATAAAAGTCATAACCAGATAACGGTAATATAATGGTAATTTTAAACAAAGCGTCCGAGCGCTCGGCGCCATTTATTGTTAACTCTGTTTGACATCCGCTCGCTCGGCTTACAAAAATATTTACATTATCGTAGGCTGATCTCATTGCGAATTAATTAACTGCGAAAAACGATGCTCAGTTTACTGTAACGAAGGCAATTTCATAAATTTTATTTACTGTTGTCTAAATTTGATTTTGCTTAAGTTCCTTGACAAATGTGAATTGTTCGAACACATAAATTTAACTCTGCTAAGTTTGGAGTGGCACGCCAAGCTGATAACAAACTGAATTAAATTCCTCCCCGTGCAATGAACAATGCAGTTCTAAACGAACAATGGCAAAGTTTACATAAAAGTACGGCAACGCTGTTTATCTTAACTTGAACGCTATTTGAGCATTAGCAGGCAACGCGCGAGGCGGTACCGTACTGCGAAACGCTCAAAAAGCGTTTAAGATTACCTACAAGAAATAAGAACAAACTGAAACGAGTTCAGAGGTATCCAGTTTGCAGTACACATGTTTGACACGCTACAAATTATTTCTGGAAAAAGAAAAATGGTTGTAAATGAGACTTGCACTTTGATGAATCATGCTTTGAATGACTACAGAGCAGTTGTTTTATTAAGTTCGTGTGCTGATAAGTGATTCAGACAAGTGTTTGGATTTGGATTCCCATTAGTGTGCAACGTGTTGACTGACTAAAATCAAGAATATCGTCACCATCACCAAGCCGCGTTGTGCCGCTTCAAGGAAGTTTCTATTTACAAAGCATAATTTACGTATAGTCAAACTAAAAATGTAATCCGTCACATCTGGAAACATCCTCAGCGTAGAGCTATTATTTTTAGACGCGGGTTATGGTGACCGATTTCCGTTACGCTCGCGAGGCGTGCCAGCTCCGTAGGTGAAAATGACTTACTTTGATATCCAGCCGTCCAGGACCAGAGGGAGACCATCGCCAGCAGCCAGTGGTACATGAGCCCTTCGATCTTCCAATACAGGGGGGCGTACAAGGGTCGTATGAGGCGCAGCGCCATCATCCACACCACGTAAGCGGGGACGCAGTATAAGTTGTTCAGAACCGCGAATGCCGTGCGCGCCACGATCCGCACGTACCGGCGGCTGAAACAGCAGGGCGCGTCACCATGACCGTCTCGCCACGTCTCCACGCGCCACGCGCCACGCGCCCCTCCGGGCCCCACGCAACGCAACGACACAAAGCGATGACCATTCGTGAGAGGACAGTGACGTGCGACACAGCACAGAGTGAGACCGAGGGTTGAGCTTGCGAGAGGCCCGGGCGAGATGGTTCAGTGCGTTCTCCCTGCTGATAGCTGCCGAGGCGCGGGGGCTTTCGTCGGGCTGGGCCGGCCGGCTCAAGGACATGGCGCTGCGCCGAACAATCAAACAAGGCGTACATTTGACGATATTTATTAATGGAATCGTTCACCGGTTCACTGTCGGTTATTTCGTTAAGTAGACTGCAAGTACAAATTTAAAAATTGCCCGTCGGCGAGCGACCACCGCGCTCGCCGGCGAGCTTACATGCGATTTCGTTTGCGACACACATTTTACACCGATCGACGTAACATTAACTCGTACGACGCGAGCACACATAGACAGACATACACAATTTTATTTTACGATGCATACTGTGGCACGACCGCGGCCGGCCGAGATCGTCGTGTAAAAATTAATACAAAGTTCATTATATAAAATTAAAAAACGACATCGGACCGCTGAAATTATACAAAAATTACAATATTTAAGACTGTACACTATCTAATATATACAAAAGTTGCCAGCATAGATATGTGCGAGGGCTTTATATACAAGGGCGGTGGGGAGGTGCCGGGCGCTCACACGTTGTAGTCGTGAGCCATGAGCCCGTGCACCTGCTCTAGGCGGTAGGCGAGCCGCTGCTTCTGCGAGAACTCGTCCTCCTCAAGAGTTACCATTAGCTGCTCGTTGTACTTCACCGCATACGCGTAAAGCTCGTTCAGTGCGCAGTTCGTATTGAACTCCTTGGTGTGGAGGCGCGACTCCTCCGCTAACATCGCGTTCATGTCCTGATCGGATATCGCCGGCATCAGCTTTATATCCGCGTAATACCGCTCCACCCACTCTTTGTATACCGGAATGTCTTTCGCGTACAGAAGCTTAGAGGAAGGAGAGTCTTTGCCAAGGATGTGGTCGGACGTGGAGCACGAGTCCATGAACGTCTGCGCGATGACGGACAGGCACGAGTCCACCGTATTAGACTTGTGTACGTCGAACACGAAATTAGGATTTTTAATAAGATTCACCCAGAAACGTAACGGAAGCGAATTGCTTTTCCAAGTGTGTACTACTTCGGGATCGGAGATTGCGTGCTGCAGAGCCTGGTCGTCGAGGAAATCGAACATATACTTTATGGCCAACGGTAGCGCGGAGCCGCGGTGCGCCGTGCTGAAAATAGTCTCGAATAAATCATCGACGAACTTTTGCAGCGTTCCCTTAGTGGCGAGAAGACGCGTGAGATATATTTCTGAGACCATTTTGTTTCCGCGCTCGCCTTCCTTGTGTGCGTCACCGTCGTGGTGCCTAACTAAATGCCAATACTTGAAGCCGCCGCCGTGCTCGTACTTGAACGGGCTCGCGGGAGGGCTAGCCGAACCGTATTTACCCCGATTGAGTGTTTCGTAAGTGTGCGACTTATCGTTTTTCTCCATGTTAGAAAGATTATAAACCGAACTCTGTTTCGCGACTAAGCTGAGACACGCGCCGTCTGGTACGCGATAATGATTAAGGGTATTAAGTTTGCGCCATTCGCCCTCGCATTTAGTAGTGCTGTCTTCGTCGTACAGAATTAATCGACCGCAGGCGCCCGTGCGCCATTCCAAGTCTAGCTCGTCACGACTCGGCCTTTGTGAATACGGAGTGGCGCGGTAAATGGCATCTAAACACTTTTCTTTTACTTGGCTTATCGTATCACAGTCGAGAACTTTTACTTGCACGTTTTCCGTCGTAGCATCTAGGCCGCTCACGAAGATGGTTTGCTGGGATATAGAAGCACTTACCGCAATCGGTTTGAAATCTATCGACTGTCTAATAAGTTTTTCTTCGCTGAGCGAATATCGCGCCTCTGACGATATTGCATCTACCGGGCCTTTGTCTACTTGACCTTTCATTGACCTAAACAAAAGATAAAGCGGTTCGCCAGCGCATTCGCGAAGGAATTTATATAAGAGAAAAGTAAACCAAGCACTCAACATTTTCTCGGCAACGCTCTCAGTTCGCCTTAGCAGCAACTTAGGGTGGCTTTTACCCTCCATGCACTTCTCGATAAGCTCAGCCAGTAACGTTTTCAAGACATCAGTGCAATACTCCATTTTGCTTTGCAGAGTTACCATGATAAGGGAAGCTACATTGACACGATCGCGCATTGAAAAATATCTATTGCTTTCTAAAGTACGAATAAATAATAAAAGGAATGTTTTGTTCATAATAAGCTGTCCAAACATTCTGAGACCTTTATCTTTCCTAATAAGCTCTGGACGTTCCCATTGGAGGACGGCATGGTCATCAATGTTAGGGAACAGAATCTTCATGGCGTACGTGCGATAATCGAGGAAGGGAATCCCGCCCGTCACGTCTCCCGTCAAGTCTGTCATCTCAGTCTGCAGCTCCGCAAACGCCTCTTTGCATTCCGCAGCTACTCTTAACTCTAAAATATCCATTTGCTCCTGCATATTCTTCAGTACCCTAATATTTTCAGTTGATTTTCTCCTATACATAACTAAAAACACGACAAATACTAATATGAGTAAAACTATACTGGCGATTACGCCGAATAATACTGGCTTTCCAATAGCTGCTTGTAAGCCTGCCTGCGAGGAATACGACAATTTGCCAATCTTGTACGTGAGCGCACGCCCGACTTTGACAACCACCTCGGGTGTGTCAACGCCGTCAGGCAATTCATTCCGCGACGGAGGCCGACAAGTCAATTGGTGTCGCGCGAGTGACGTGACGTTACAGAGGCTGTCGCCTATATGAACTTCGACGTCTCTCTCTGTGCACGCTCTGTCTAAATTCTGACCGTTGATAGTCAAATATTCAGACTTATAATACTTTACATCTTCGTCAAATTTATCATAGAAAGGATCCGGATAGAGGAGAAAAGCGTCACCCGTTTTGCTGGTAAGATTTTGCACGCTTTGTACATCGTCCATGTTAAAACCGTATTCTAATTCCAAAGGTCTGTCCGGATCGAGGCTGAGGCCAGCGCTTTCGATGCCGGGAGATTCGCAAATGAGATGTGTCTGAAAGTCGACTCTATGGCAAGGGGCAATGTAGGGTCGGTTGTCGTGATATACGTATATCTGAGGGAACTGAATAGAATGGAAATTACGGCCCATTACTTTAATGTTTATGCCCCCGGATGGAATTCCTTTGGGTTGTTTGCGCTGCGACACCGGCGGTGGACCGGACTCTACAGAAACAACTACTGGGTCCTCTATATATTCAAACTTTTCGCGGTCCAGGGTACGCATGCCATTATCAAACCGCATACGTAATGTGCCCATTTTAAGCTGATAAGAATGACTCGTCCTACAAACCGCTTCTTCGTGAGATACAGACAGAATAGCGCAAGGTAAGTCGTCGATAAACGCTTGGATGTTACTTCCCGCATTTAAATATTCGCCTGTGATACGTAACTTAGTTCCGCCAGATTGCGGACCGTATTTTGGTTGGATAGAGTTGATTTTCGGATTGACAAATGCGTAATGATGTTTAGATTCACCGCGATAGTCGGCGACTCTGACTACAACGGGGCCATCCCTAGGTACCTCTTCACCCGGCCCGTCGACGGTACAAACAATACGCCTCGTTTTAACGTACAATTCTATAATTGGCTGGCATTTAATGCCTGCAATAGTTACGCCATTATAAATGTCGGATATATTACGGCCTAGATTAATGCCTTCGATAGTAATGTTAGTGCCGCCATCCCACGGGCCTAGCTGCGGTCTAAACGAATGAATCTCGGGATTAGGACATGTCTGTGTACTGTTTAACCAGACACTTGGCATGCCGCATTGTTCCTGAACTTCACATCTATCCGATCCCTGGCACCAACCACATCCAAATTTCTCGGGAAGCGCTAAACAAATTCCGCAATTATCCGCCATATCATTACAACGGTAAATGAGTATGTGAGTATTATCCGGATTATCTAACGGTTTAGAGCCTCCCCATATTACGGCGAACGATGCATTTATGTTGGGCGCTCGCGACGTGTACGTAAATTCAACGGCTTCGCAGTAAATTGTATCGGCAAGAAGTTGAGCGTTAACATGGGTTACGCGGCCCTCAATATTGAACTGACAAACGAACCGAGTCTGTACAATAAATTGTCCAATTATATGAACTTTAACTTTAATTGCCTTTTTAACGCCGGAAGGAACTAAGATTTCGTTGGAACCGTCGGAGGTGGAGTTTATAGTGGGACAAAAACCGGGCCCAGAGCGATAACTGGGTCCTATTCTGCTGACGCCGGTGACTAATATATCGTTTCGACAATTCTCGGCAGTGTCGTGAGTGCAGCGGTGTGCGTCGACGCACCAGTCGCATGGGAACGAGGAACTAACGCACTGAGTACACGAGCTGTACGTGTTGCAGTCGAAGAACGTGAAATTAGTTGCCACGAAATCGGGCCCTTGAGTCGTGCGCACCGACAGTTTCGCCGTGAAATGGTGTTGACCGGCCGGTATCGGTGGGAGCGTATCGGTGCGCGGAGTAGTACAATTAACGCCATAGGGCTTTCTAGTAGCATTCGTTATTAAAGTACGATCTAAAGCTGTAAATGCACACAGAAATTGTCCATTAAGTGTAGGCAAGTTTTCAATAACTAAGTCTAATGTCCTTGCAGTCGTTCGTTGCAATTGATTCGGTGTTACTTGAGTAATCGTGGTGCAACGCCCGCTGCGATACGAGATCCAGTATAGGGGATCTTTAGCTGCATCCTGACAGTCTGATCGGAGGCTACACTTGTTCTCGAGAGAACACCATCCACAATAAGGGTCTTTGGCTCCGAGACACGTTAAACATGATTTGTAAACGCTACACTCTTGAACTTTCACTTTAGACACTTTACGTTCAGTCATTACGTATAAATGCATCAATTGAGTATCAAAGAATAAGTCTTTATTCACTGGTGACTTTTCGTCGACGACGATGTCTCCATATTCAAATGCCGATGTGGCACTCTCGACGACAATCTTCTTCAGGTGTCCCTCGGCGGTGCCCGCAAACACGACCGTGTAGTCTCCCGTCGACGTTGCTGCCACGGCAGTCAACCGCTTCTCAAATATGGCCACCGGTACCGCCTCCACCGGCTGTTCTCCTCCCAAGGGAGTATTCACGTCCAAGCCGCAAAAATCTTCACTAATAGACTGCAATTTAGTTCCAATGCAAGCATGAGACGGCGATATGAAATCCAAACCGCGTGAACCGTTACCACTGAAACATGTCTTGATGTTTTGCATAAATTTGCGTCGAATTGCTTTTAGAGAATACACGCATAAAGCTGACAAGTTTGATGGCGTGTTCGTATTTATAGCTTCACTCTGGCTGAACGCGGCAAATAATACATCATCCTGCGCCGTTATCCCGAGCTCTCCGGCTAGCACCGATCCGGCTTTACCCACGAACGCCGCTTGCACGAGATTATATCCAAAATTGCCTCCGCCTTCGCCCGTACAAGACATCGGAATTTCTGTATACGAATAGTAATTTTCGTCATCATGGCATACTCGCACTAATTTACTGTAGTATGTGTCGGATCCCACGCCTCTCAACTGAGTGGTTATAAAATAGCTGAATCCTTCCGAACTGAAGCCGTAAACGTAGTTAATAGGATACCTCTCTCGAGATAGGGAATTAACGAACATTCTTGTGCCTGTGGTGACCGCCGTTCTGGCTATCATAAAGAGACGGTCATCCTCTAGAGATCGACTGCTTACGGTAGGAACTTCGGATCGATAGGGCGAGTTGCCCGTGAAAGTGACTCCCACGTACATAACTTGCGTCATTGGAGGGTTCGGAGGGCCCGGCGCTATGAATGCCACCGTCGACGCAGAGGCATTGTTCGCGACGACCGGCTCGCGGACCTCGCGCACGTCCTTCGAGATGTTATGGAGATTGCGCACAGAGCACAAGCCCTGGAGGACGGAGCCGCATGTGATCAGCCGGCTGGTGGCGTAGTCTATAACTAGAGCTTTGTTCGCATTGTCCGTGGGCTTCTTGACGAAGTTGGGCGGGCAGTCGAAAGTGCATTGCGCCGAGTCGTTCACCGGTCCGGTGAGGATCGACTGTGCGACTTCGAGATCCGGCGACAGCTGGTATATCTTGTTGACGGCGCCGACGTAGACACGTCCCGTGTTGCGGTCGACGACGAGGTGGTTGAAGAGAGAGGCCGGGGCCGATGAGGTGTCGGCGAAGCTGCGCACCACGTCCTGCGAGGCGCGCGCGGCGGCGCACGCGGCCCCGACGGCCAGCAGCACCCGCCACATGGCGCCCGCGCATGTGGCCGGCAGCCTACCGCGCGCCGCCGCCCGCCCGCCCGCCGCTCGATGCCCCCACGCATCTGCAAGCCGACACACCGACTCAGCGCGCTGGCCGCGTCGACGCCGCTCCGATCCCATCGCACCGCACCGCTCCACGCCCTGTTTACTCGACTACAGACGCATCTCACGTAGACACCTGACTGAAAGCCTCGCAACTACTACCACTAATTACTTCAAGTGAACGACAACCAGCCAGACGCCTTCATGAGATGCGGCGGGACTGTACAAATGTTACTCTGATACTCCGTGAGTAAGTTTGGCGGCCGGCGAAGCCCTTAACGTTTGTCAACGAAAGCCTAGTTCGAGTGTGTAACGAATGTCCGCACGAGTATACGCCATGGCTCGGAGAGGTCCAGTGCGATCGGAGCGTTCGCGAACTGAAGCGAAGACGCGCAGTGACCGCTTCCAACGATACGTTATCTTACCAACCTATTATTTGAACTTTACTTCGTCTGCATGCATTACGGTGTTGACTACATCATTAGTTAATGGAAGTAAATTATTCGTTATCGCAACGATACTTAGACCGGTCATGTATTAATCATCTTATTGTTTTCACATCATTAGTAAACCAGCTGCTCGGACAGCTGATAGCGAGCGCGTTTGATTGTCGTCGTAGCGAATACCTTGACGTGTTTCATAGAACACGTACTGTAATTATTCTTAGACGTTCAATCAATGGACCGGCCAAAAATAGGTTGGTAGTTGGAATGTCCGGCCACGGGCGGCTACGACGCGGTCAGTGCTCTGGTACAGGTCACGCCGACGAAAGCCTCAGCATTATCAGACAGGGGGAAGGAATAAAACAAAAGTGCGATATGGCATGCTCGTAACGAGGGAGTCAACGTGGCAACGATAAAAACATAAACATTGGATGAACTAAATACACCGATGGTACACCGATTACGAATACTCACAGGATCTCCATGACGGAATAATCGGGGCTTCAAATTGCAAACTGGTGGCTTAGTAGATCATAAGTTTGTGAAGGGCGCTATCATAGTTCGCCGACGACTGGCTGAGACCTGCAAACAAACAGCAAGTTAAAGCTGGGCCCGCTCGGACGCCGCTCGATCGATCCGCTGCCCGCCTCGCGGCCGATGCACGCCACGGGCGCAGCGGAGCAGGAGCGCCGCCTACCTAGCTTATAGCTACTAACGCAACGCACCACGACCGGTCGTAGTTTCGTTTGTTGACTTCGCTGCATTCCCCTGCCCACCCACTCGACCTAATCTAACCGCCTACGCACGCGGACCGATACAAAAACTACACAATAATCACTAGTACTGCTATTACGAAGTACCTCCGCGCTTTCGTTGTAACTGCGACTGCATTCGAGATACGGAGAACGGAGAAAAGTCAGCCATTATCGCGCACGCGAGTCGATATTCGGTAGCCATTCCAATATACACGCCACGCGTACGTTTCGCACTGAATTATAGCACTAAACTAAACTAAAACTTACCTTGTTATTGATAATCTCTCGATTATAGCAACAATCCTTTGGAATCCACGATTGGTACGGAACTGCAAACACTATTGCACCACTGAACACAATTCTTTCTGTATTATTTCACTGTTAATTATAATGCATACACTTAACACCACTATTGACGACTAAAACCACAACATTATACTTATAAAAATCCTAGTTCGAGGTGAGGAGCCCGTTTGCACAATGAGTCCACGACAAGAGCATCAGTCGTCGTTCACCGCCGTGGAATGAATTTGGTTTCCCTTTTCGAACGAGTCTAGGCGTGACTGAGCCGAGAAAACCCGAACACCGCCGAGTCGAAGACGTAGTTACTAAACGCGCCAATAGAGGCAGCACTGTAGTAAGATGCGTTCTCAAATAAGAATAGTCTATGAAAAACGAGCATTCAACACATTTTTTGCATATAACCATTGTAAAATTATTGTAAGCCACAAAAGCAATAATTTTTCAACTTAACAATAATAGCGGAGCATTTAAAATCTCCCTCTTTAATGAAGGAATCGCACAAACATTTTTCAAACTTTTTTTTGGCTGGCATCCCTAAAGAACGAATGGCAAAGTGTCATAGACAAAATGATTAAATGAATGAACAAATTATTTGTGTTTCTGTCCAAATTTCTGACTGAAAAATCGAATCTGTCATCTGTCAGCTGATTGCAAATGTCATATTTTGTATTATAAGTTAGGAATTTAGAGAAAATAGAGATTTTGCTTTATAAAACCATGGCTATGTCCATGTTCAAGGTGTCTTCTGTTCTAATTAATTCCTCCAAAAATTTACGATGCGTCGTCCGGCTTATGGATCAGCGACACTTCACCACAACGAAAGTCTTAGCGGTAAGTTGCATAATCGATGACAAGTGGTTGACGTTCCTTAAATAATCTTTTCAAAATTATTACTGGTATATTAAATGTACTGTTTCCCGAAATCGTGTTCAATGTTATCGCTTTAGTATTTTTTACTAAATAATATTTGAGGTTACCTTGCTTGAGTGAAATATCAATCATAACAACGACTTTTCTGTAATAGTTTGTCATTTACTTTTCGTCCTTATATTATGGACCATAATTGATGTTTACAACAGCAACATTTATCAATACTTGCTTGTCATTCTTAGTTTACAACAATCTTGAAAATCAGTGATGATATACATAAATTATTGCGTCTCATAACAACAGTTAAAATTTTGCATACTTAACTTTACAGCTTTACACATACATAGATACTTGTCATGCCAACTTTCAAATACATACAATTTATCTCTTTACTTGATACAGAAAAAGGTTGAACAATCATGACATCTTTGTATTGAAAAATACTTATAAATAAAATAAGTAACAACATTCACTTTCAGAAAAAAAAACTTGAATTTTAAACCATTGTTCTAATTAAGGAACTTACACACAACCCACACCCGTGAAGATGACCAATGTGTGTGTGAAGTTTCCAATCCTCACTAGGCCCGTGTTAGAACTACAGCCCAAGTTCTCTCACTCTAAAATGTTGCCCACAAATATATCCCTGTAGATTTAAATATGGCCTATGTTACTCAGGGATAATGCAGCATTCTAATGGTGAATGATTTTTTAAAATCGGTGCAGTAGCTTTCAAGTTTATTTGGTTTAATTTAGTGTAGCTGAATGGCTTGTTCCATTAAATCAATGCAAGAATGTTTGAATGATTTTAAACTCCTTAAATTTAGGTTAACTTAGCCTAGCTT
The DNA here is from genome assembly GCA_963854515.1 of Pandemis heparana. NCBI lineage: Eukaryota > Metazoa > Arthropoda > Insecta > Lepidoptera > Tortricidae > Pandemis > Pandemis heparana. The sequence continues at coordinate 1,444,722 of OY978019.1, read as the reverse complement.
TTATTTTTAACTGACTTCAAGGAAGGAGGTTCTCAATTTGGTTGTATTTTTTTTTATTGTATAAAAGCAAATGTGGTGTCTACAGTTAATAGTAAAACAAAAATTTATGAAATATAGCGGTAAACAAGCCAGTGGGTCACTTGACCTTGACAGGAACTGAGCAGCCAGCAGACACCCACAACACCAATGGATTGCATATACATTGCCAGCTTAGAGGGCTAAGATGGAATACCTCATGTTATCTTACTGTCCACTTAGGAACACAGCTGTGTAAGCCCTGCTACTTGGCGGCAGCATTAGAGAGTATTTATAATGGTGGTACTGATCCAGACGGGACTTGCGCAGTGTTGATTTTCAATTATTTGACTCAAAAATAATTAAAATAAATAAATATCTTGTGACAATTGACACCAATTGACCTATTCCCAAACCAAGAAAAGCTTGTAATATGGGTAATGGGCACTAGAAAACGGATAAACATACTTAGATAGATATTAATTTAATATCCAAGACTTGAGAACAAACATTCATATTTTTCATACAAATATCGGCTCTGACTGGGGATTGAACCCGGGACCTCAGGCTTTATAGTCAGGTTTTCCAACAGTCCAAAACTCGGGAAGGTCCCAACCCGGGATAATAGAAAGGGGGGGAACGTTTGGAGGTATCCAAACACCAAAGCTCAATAAAAAAAAACCACTACGCCATCCCGTCATCAACTTATTGGTGTTTGTTTGTTTTTTACCTTTAGGCGATGAAGATAATCATGCATTGTAATTGGAGTTAGTTCTCGTTACTAATGACCCATTATTAGACACAAAGGGTGATAAAGTGTAACATTCCAATCCATGGAAGCAATGCACTGTTACCAGCACAGGTCATCTGCAAATGTAAATTTAAAAAGTTCTGGTTTTTTTTTTAATTTTCATTATAATATTTTTTTCATAAGTTTTTAATTGTTACCTGCCATTTACTATGGAAAATTTTAAAAGAATAATAGCCTAATGGTAATATGATATACCTATATACTGTATGTAAATAAGGAATTATGCATTTTTTAGCACATTTTATAGCAAAATTTTATAACAAAATATTAACATACCTTAAAAGAGATGACTAAACGTGAAATTAAATAAAAGTAGTAGGTAATACTGGTCAAGAAATATTTATTCGCTAGGCAGGATAGCAACGCATCTGCAAATTCTACAATCCTGGCCTTATTTATACTCCGAAATTCGATTTTCGAAGTTCGTTTCGTGCCGTTCCGCTCTCACTAATACTTATTAATTTGAGAGTGAGAGGGACGGTGTGATACGAATTTCGAAAATCGAATTTCGGAGTATAAGTAAGGAGTAGCCCGCCTGTTGTGTTTGCGGGTGTTCATGAGCGTGGGGGATGTAATGTGAAAAAAAAGCTTTGAGATAGTATTGACAGACAAACTAACCTTAGGCTTTAGATTTAACTGAGCATTTTAAACAGCCTGCGATCACTTAGCAAATTAATTCTTATCTTTGTAATTAGAATTCCGCTTCATTGAATTCTGCATAATTTAAGATTATACATTTTATTCAGGTTAACACTGTAAGGATATATCTTCACAACCAAAACTAAAAAATACAGATGTATACAGATGTGTACAGATGTTTTTAAACAGTTCTCTTGTATAAGAACCAAAGCAAACAAAGCTTACATAGCAACGTTGTGTCATATCAGCAGCCTATAAATAAACATGTAACTGGCAGGGTTGCCAGATGTCAGCTAACTCAATTCGCCTAATTTTGACTACCGAGTAGCCTAAATCGCCTTATATGTTTTTTTTTTCAAGTAGCCTAATTCGCCTAACATTTTGAGCTAAGCAGCCTAGCCAGGTAAAGAAGAAACGTAAAAAAATACAAGGTAAAGCAATCAATCAAAAAGATTCTGTGAAAGCAAGAATGCAAAAAATTTCGTATCCAAAAAAAGTAACTTTTCTATATTTTGGCTGGTTTGTCGTCTTTAAAATTCATTCCGCAAGGGAATAAGCGAAGGTTTTGCAACATACAGCTATTTTATTTTATATGCATAATTACGTTTCGTTACAAGCATTTTTGGAATTATGAAGGAATGATTCTATAAATTTGTGTAATCCTGAAATAGCCTAAATCGCCCGTAAATGTTTTCCTAGGTAGCCTAAATGGCTACTGGTAGCCGATCGAATTTTTTGGTCGCCATTTGACCCCCTAAGGTAGCCTAAATGGCGATAAGTCGCCTAATCTGGCACCACTGGTAACTGGCGATGTAAATTAGAAGAGGGGGGGTCACCATATGTAAATTGATAACAACGTTATCGCATTGGTCTTAACATTTATATGCTCAATGCTCAGTCGCAGTCTGTCTTCAGTCAGCCACAAACGGTTGCAGACGTGGAAATTAAAAAAAAAACCAAGGCTAAGATACAGCGGGGCCCCGACCGGTTATTTGCCTTTCTCTTAACAGCACCGCAACTCGTTTTACTCCCATTTGATGTTCAAAATAACTATTCGCCACTAATGTACTTTTTACTCTTCAGTCTGCAACCGGCATTATAATTATAACAGGAAAGGCGCGATTATCTTAATTAAAAAAAAAGTGAATTGTCGTTGGCTGGAGCGCGTTCCGTATTTAAAAAGTTGCGATAAAAGAAAACAACTAGTTTGGCGCGAGCGCTGTCAGTTACCGGTTGTTGAAAATTTTCGTGTTTGTTCCCTGTAAAATTGTCTGGTCTTGCTGTAAATTTTCGAGTGGAATAATGGCTTGTACTATATGCTTGAATCCCGACGGCAAGCCGGTAAAAATGGTAAGTATTGCGTAATTGTTTTGTTGTATCCGCGATGTGTTTGCGGCAATTTACGTGTTTTTGTAATTGAATTACTCATCTTTGAAAACATACCTACGGTGGCTTGAATTGTAAAAATTATCGACGAGTTTTAGACAATTTGAAGGACTGGATTGATTGTTTACTTGCCATTATTTTTAAGTATGATATACAGGGTGTATCAGATAGCCCCTAACAATAATCAACTGGGGTATAATAACCATAGCTATAGAAGCTAAAAAAAATATTTAAAATAAAATTGGAGTAATTTTTTTTTTATATTTTCTATAGGAATGATTACAGTTAATACCTACTACCATTCGTATAGAAAATAATAAAAAAAAAATTACTCCAATTTTTTTTTAATTTTTTTTTTAGCTTCTGTAGTTATGGTCTGATACACCCTGTAGAACTTCCAACCATTTATTTTCTCGATGACAGATTTATTTGATAAGTTATTATTATAGTGTTGTAACCAAAACAAGTAGATACGATATCGATCCATTAAAAAAAATTACCTGTCATTATAATTATTTCATTTCATTGTTGATTACCAAAATATCTATACCTACTTATATTATAAAGAGGAAAGACTTGTATGTTTGTAATGCATAAACTAAAAACTAGGTACTGGAAAAACAAAAAATATATTATATTTATTATTTCACCATTACAATTTATTGAAACAGTTTTCGATAACACTACGCTACCTAACTAGAATCGCACTGTAAATTTTCGGAGTATTTTTTTTGCTGTAGATGTATCTTATTCGGATAAATATAAATAAATAAAAGGTGGTTCACAATTCATTATATGTTTAAGTAGGTAACTGTTCTCTGCTGATGTTGATGATGATTTTTTCATACTGAAAATATACTTACACCTATTAGACCTTATAGTTATAGACAAGGTTAATAATAAGTCATAAATCATAATTATTATGGTTAGTTACACATACAAACGTACATGCCTAGCAATTATTCGCCATATCAAGATATAGCGCCTAAGTCGTTGTAAAGTATACTTAGATTAGACATTTGAAAAAAAAAACATTGTTCTCGTTGAATTATCCCAAAAATACAGGAACAAATGACCTACTTACTACCTAGTCACGTATTATTCTGTCACAAAAATTATGAGCGAGAAATTTCAATCGAAACTAAAAAAAATCATAAAAAAATACAAGCTCTTTCTGACTGTACTTTTGGCGACTGCGCTTGGATTAAGTACCTTAACCTACCTACCTTTTACCTTTTACTTTGTACCTTTTAGTACCTTAGGTAGGTTGGGTTCGATTCCCGGCCATAGCTTTACTTTTCGGATTTTTCTATGTGTTCTAATTTTCAGTGTCGTTTAGAAATTACCTTAGGTACACTAAAGTAGTATATCATACATAATGTGTACCACATTTCAAGTCAATCCGACCACTATACTTTACTTTTTTTTTAAGTAATGAGGTGAAAAATCTTCATAATACTTACTGTATTTTTATCAAAAATCATTTTTTTTTAAATCGGTAACTAACTGGAAAATATAAAACCATAACATACCTAACTAGTCGCAATATTCCAGGGATTTTAAATTGTAACCAACTTGCTGTTATTTATTTTATAAAATTGTTTTACAATAAAAAGGTAAAACTATGTTAAGATTATTTATCTCATTTATTTTGCTGAATTAACTCGAGTAAGTATAGAAATCCAATTTGATTTGCAGGATTTCATTAGACAGACAGTCACTAGGGCACGACAGTAAATGTAAATACCTAAATAAAAACTTGTAAAAACGGAACGTTTTGTCCACAGCGCAAAGAAAAAGACACAATGGGCGAGTTGGACGTGCCGGACGACAAGCTATACGGCGCTCAGACCGTGCGCTCCGTCATGAACTTCCCCATCGGAGGAATCGAGGAACGCATGCCCGTAAGTAACACTATCTATACCAGGGGTGGCCAACTTGATTAGACCCAAGATCTCCTGTTTATTAACAAAACCCTGCGCGATATACCAATTACATGACTTCATGAAACCTTAAATGAAACACGTTGCGCAGTCTGGTCTACGTATTAATATTGTTTGCTTTGCCACGATCGACTGGACTAACAGTCGCGATCGACCTGTTGGCCACCCCTGATCTATACCTATAAAACAGTGCCTTGACTGACTGACTGATTGACAGACAAAGCACAGCCTAAACCACTTGACCTACGAACTTGAAAGTTGGCAGACGTAAATCTTAAGTATCCCAGAGGAGCACTAAGAAGGGACTTTTTGAAATTCCCACGGGATAGGGAATAAATGAGGCTTATATATTTCTCAGTAACTGTAATAACTAGACTTCAAATTCGGAGTGTAGATGATTGTAATTGTAACACTAACAAAACATGTTCTCCGGGAAATTCGAAATTCTTGCGGGACACAAATAAGTGCATTCAACTTCGGGGCCGATTTTTAAAAATGACATAGGTATTTCATTTGTATTAACTTGAGTTATTGTCTACGCGAACGAAGTCGCCGGCAAAAGCTAGTATGTATGTATGTAAACTCTTTATTGTGCAAAATAAACAAGACAAATACAATCGACAAACATTGAGATACACCTTCCCACCCACCTACTCGTACCTACCTACCTACCTACCTATTGGTAAGTACATATAGTATACCCAGTTAGTTCCCGAGGGATTGCGCGCGAGTTCTGCGCAGATGGAGTCGCGGACAACCGCTAGTTCCAGTCCAGATAACTTGGCATGCTATTGAATCAGTGGACCATCAGCTTCAACACTTTTTATCGGAGGGCTAATTATTGTCTAAGGCACTTGAGATCCCAATTGCTTTGTGCCGTGGTGTCCTGCAGGTTTATTACCTACGTAACTCGCTCGCGATCACCATCGTCTTCATTCTGACAGTTCATGTATGGGCTGACAATCGGCATCGGAGTCAGCTAGCTGTCACATTCATACAAGAACTGTCAAAATGAACACGATGGCGATTGCGAGCGAGTTACGTAATAAGCCTGCTGGCCTGGTGAGGCAGGGCTCTGAAAAAAGGAATAGCTACAATGGGAATTCCCTTGGTTACAGTGTTTATTAAATACCCTTGGATATGGTGTTTAACGATCGATCTAGACTCAGTGTTCTGGAAACTTGCAACCTTGGTAATGTGATTAAAAATTTATGTATGATTTGCCGAGGTCAACTATTTTCTTGACAAGACAATGCTTCACGAATCACGACTTTACCTAACTATCTAGATTTTATTACAAACGACACATTTCATTTTACCGCGGATACCTATATCGCAGACGTTATTCCGTGCCTACAATGGACGTCATAGGCGTATGAGAGAATCTAGTGTAATACCCACATTACCCACCCCAAGATTTTGAGTTGCCAGTTCAATTTTATTAATCATCATCAGCTTTCCGACCATTCAAAGTGGGTGAAATTCGACTAACAAGAACCCGAACATAAGTGTTGTGTAGACGCACTGTACATTAAAAAAAAGTTTAAAAAAATACGGATATTGAGATTAGTGAAGCCTATCTTATACTGGCACTCCACTTGGCGTTGCGTGTTCGCGTTGCGGTATTGGCATCTTCGTCGCGTACGCTAGAAACAATAAGGTGCATCCACTTCACTCGCGCAGATATTTGGATAAATAGGCGTCAAAGATCGTTATGCGGTACGGTCAGCCAAATAAGCAGTCTGTCACTGTTACTGTGACACTGTTGACAGCCAAGTCTTATCGACATTATATTTTGTGATAAGGGATTTTCCACAGGGCGGTAGACCACTTTTATTTCGCTGATGGTAGCAGTACCTACGACAAATTTGTTTTATTTGACATTCTGTTTACAAAAATAAAGAACTATAGCAGTGGCATTAACTATATCACCTTGTGATTGCGTCTAGCCATAGACCATGTCCCACTTTCTACTGCTTTATAATACGTTGTACTATTCAGTATACATGGCGAATTACATTGCGTGTATTGCAACATGTGATGGCTGAACTATGTGTCATGTGATCATGTGATATTGAGTCTCCACTTTGCTAGGTATTTTGTTTTAAAAACGCTATTTTTTTCTATTAGACAAACAAAATTTTCTTAAATCGTCCCACTTCCAATCATGACCAAAACAGATAATTATGAACTCATAATACGAATGCAAAAGATCATAATCATAACCAATATCAAAAGGCACCTTGCCTTATTTGACCACCTGTATTTAATTTTAATCTTCTCGTGATTCGGTCTTGGTGATTAAGAAGGTTTAAATTATGCATCCTTTGCCAAAATGGAAACTAAAGGTGCATCTTTGTCATCAGCAGTTGTTTCGAACTCAAATAGTATAGTGTTGTTGTAGGTTAGATGCTTCGAAGTGTCACGAATCACCGTACCTATGCAATTTGCACATGCACGATCAGCGATCAGACACACACACAGCTATAATTTCATTTAACTAAACTCTTATGATGATTTTTGCACTGTTTGTTTTATTTTAGAATTTACCGTATTTTTTTTTTAGATTAATTAATTCGTTTTCGGTCCTTGGGTTGTGGCAGAATATCAGTGTTTTGCTCCTACGAGCAATGTTGACCACTGAGCCATGGCCCTTTTGCACTGCTGCAACGCACACAACAAAATACTTAAGTTAAGTCTAATGTGTAATTTTTTATTTTCCTTTCTATTGTTTTTAAACTTGATTGTGTGTATTGTAGCATTCAAATAAACGATATATCTATCTATCTATCTATCAGCATCAAAAGGCGTTGATAAAAAGGAGCTTTACCTAAAACGGTGAGACTACATTACCGAGTCTTCAGTGTTTTTTTTGTCACAACAAACGTTTTAAAAAAGGAAACATTTTTTTTATTGCGTTTTATTTGTTAATTATTAGATAGATTAAAAAAAAACTACTGGGGAAGTATTTTCTGTTTGAACTAAATGTGAGTTGCACATTAATTTCACTATAACTTTAACCATAACAGACGGTTTTTACAGAAAACTATGAAATATTAGGTGTATATATAATCTATAACACTAATAGAGAATGCTAAAATACTCTTTTACGCAATTTTTACCTATAAAATATATGATACTCTTTTTTGTAAGTCCATACTCTTTATTTACCTCCTTTGAAATCAGATATGTATTATTATTATACTCCATTCTAATAAAAGTTGGCAATACCCCCACCTACTTCACCTCACCTCCCAACCAAACCTCATTTTTTCAAACTTAAAGTACCTAGCATAGCGTAGGAGCGCGGATAAACAAACAATTTAAAGGTCAATGGTAGGTCAGTTATATTCCCACATTTAATATAAACAACTGATGTAATAAAAAACAATTTGCAATCGCACTGACCATTCACCACAACCGATATTGTATTGGAATTAAACCACATATAAATCTCACGCGGTGCGATAAAATAAAATAGAATTGACCACATTTCATTTTTATAAAACCTCTGAAAATGTATACCGGGTGACAAATTGAACGTAATACAAAGTAAGCATTTCTGGCTAAGTTAACGATAGAGAACAAAATGCACTAATTGAGTTATTAAAATACGTCGTAATTAACATTGGCTAGTTTGCTAACAGAATAAAGAAATTAAAGTCTCGTAGTGTGGTCACCCATCATGACGTCACGCTTACCTGACGTACAGTGAAAGAAAATGAATCGCGTATCACTGTGGAACCTTTTCAGTGCAAATGTCATAGTGACTTACCATACACCTGCCAAAGAAATTATTGATAAATTGTATGAGAAAAGTTTCTTTGACCGTACCTATTCGTTTTGCTTTCTCATCACCATCAGATTATCAGTGTGATGTAATCATTCGAACATCAAAGCAATAAGGGCATTCGTACATACTCGTACACAAGGAATATATCTCTTAACAAAAGTTCAGACTCTTTGGTCTGCCTCTGCTTCTATAGCCATCCCGCGGGATCCAATGGTTGGTAATTTGGGCCCATCGTAGTGGGTGCATTCGGCAGACGTGACCAGCCCCGTTCCATTTAAGCTTTGTGGTCTCGGCACCCACATATAGAACGCGAGTTTTGGAGCTTAATATTTTGTTTTATTTATTTCCAGTATCCCGTGATTGTCGCCTTCGGTATCCTGAAGAAGGCTGCTGCTAAAGTTAACGTCGAGTTTGGACTCGACAAAAAACTCGGTAAGACCTACTTTATCATATCGTCGGGGATAGTAAATAATGCGTATCTACACAACACCCATAATGCAATATTGCGTATCTACACAACATCATCCATAATGCAATATTGCGTATCTACACAACACCAATAGTGCAATATTGCGTATCTACACAACACCCGTAGTGCAATACCGCGTATACCGCGCGGTATTGCATTGAACTATCCCCGATGATATCTTCATTGACTTTGTAACTTTCCTACAATTGGCACTTTAGTTTAGACTAGCTGTTGTTACAAGTTATTAAAGAAACTGAATGGCTTACTGTGGACCCGCATTTTTCTTACATTTTAAATATTTCTTGTTATTTTTCAGCGGACGCCATTGCCCAGGCTTGCGATGACGTCATATCCGGCAAGCTGTACCGCGAGGGGCATTTCCCGTTGGTCATCTGGCAGACCGGATCCGGTACTCAGTCCAACATGAACGCTAACGAGGTAAGACCATAAGAATAAATAAGAACATAGTAGAACTGAAACTCCCGCTCCGGCCGGACTCAAGGTCACGATATTAGAGTACTCGCTAAGCGGCTACTCAGTCAGGCTGTCGCGGCCGGCGTCGCCGCACGCGCGTTTGCCTGTTGGCGCGTTCCGTACCTTCATCTAAGAAACGCACCTAATGATTTATAAATCTCATATTTTGTAAAACTAGAATAAAATAATGATTTAAAATTAAATAAAAACTTATATTTTAGCGATATTATCTTTAGACGTAAGTAATATTTAACAGGTAAGCATCCCTAGTAAGACGCCTGGACGACAGAGGGGTGTAACGACGTGAAGGGGAAAGTGGGTATATAAATGGCGGCGTTTTGGAAGCAGTCAAAAGAGATTCCGTTCTACTTTGTTAATATTTATTCTTATGGTAAAGAAAGACTAGGTACCATTTTTGGTCTCAACTAAGTTGTCCAACCCGGAAAAAATGCTGCCATTATTTTGAATCACTCAATAATATTTTAATACAAAAATAGTTAGGTTATTTAGGTATCTTCATTTGTCCGAAGGGCAAAATAAAAATACCCAGAAAAAGAGAATCCTTAGGCTCTATCTGCCCCGTGAGGGATAAAGACGTGATTTATGTCTGTCTTTCAATAATTCAACCTTTACCAGGTGATCGCCAACCGCGCCATCCAGATCTTGGGGGGCAAGCTGGGCTCCAAGGACCCCGTCCACCCCAATGATCACGTGAACAAGTCTCAGAGCTCCAACGACACCTACCCGACGGCCATGCACATATCCGTGGCCATGGAGCTGCGGGACCGCCTTATGCCCGGGCTGGTCACTTTGAGGGACACCCTGGCTGCCAAGTCTAAGGAGTTTGACAAGATCATTAAGATAGGCAGGTGGGTTGTGTATTATACAAAGTCTATCAGAATTTCAACACGAAACTAACGTGATTTCTGCAGCCGTTCCGATCAAATTGTCCGCTTTCGGCTAATTGACAGCACTCGCGCATACTTGTGGGTCAAATGTAACTCATTTCGCTACACTTGATTTCACCTACCATGTTTTTGCAAAATTATCTAAATGTTTTTTTTTACCTCACTTACAATAATTGCTTTAGAAGATATTTGATTTAGTCACCGTGGTTTCATTTATGCGCCGTTTTTTTTTTAATACAACTGAATAGTCATATTTTGCCGAATAGTCGCCAACTACAAATAATGCCGAATAGTCGGTTTCCCCGACTAGTCAGCAAGTAGTCGGCCCATCTCTAGTTTATACGTATAACTAGCTGTTGCCAGCGACTTCGTCTGCAAAGAATTCGTTTATCGCTATCCCGCGGGAACTACGCAATTTTCCGGGATAAAAAGTAGCCTATGTGCTATTCCAGACTTTTCTTTATCTATATGCCGAATTTCATTCAGATCCGTTGGGCCGTTCTGGCGTGGTTGAGTAACAAACAAACATCCATCCATCCATCCATCCTTTCTCATTTATAATATTAGTTAGATTCTACGCAGAAGAAGTCGCGGGCAGAAGCTAGTTCCTAATAATTGTAAAAATGGCAGACTCCTGGCAAATTCTGTAAATTATTGTTGTCTCCCTCCCTCAGGACTCACCTAATGGACGCCGTGCCATTGACTCTTGGGCAAGAGTTCGGTGGTTATGCGCAACAACTCACGTACGGAGTCGAGCGTGTCTGCGCGACGCTACCGCGGCTGCACTTGCTGGCGCTAGGCGGCACCGCCGTGGGCACCGGGCTCAACACGAGGATCGGGTTCGCGGAGAAGTGTGCCGCTGAAATCGCTCAGCTCACTGGTAAGTGGACTGACAGACAACAGCAAGTTAACAGTAGGTACTATAATACTGAGTGTGGCGATGATTTCACAAAAATATAATTTTATTGCAAGCGATGTTGTCCATTCGCAAAATTTCCCAATTCTTTTTTTAACAATCTGTAAATTTCCTGAAAGGCTATTTTACTAAACGCAAAATTACCCATTCGTAAAATTTACCACTATTTTTTTTTATTGGCTGTGTTAAAGCTTCGACGGAGCCTCGCTATGCGAGGCTTCTAATTCCGGGCGTTTTGCCCTTCGGGCGTCTGAAGATAACTAACGAACCTAAACTATATTCTATTTATTTTAGCTAGATACTAAATTGACAATTGCAAATGTCAAATTGTGAAATAATGATATCAGGTTTTATTGTTTAGTGGTGTACTCGAAACTATCGACAATGGTCGTGGTCTGGATACAAGAGGTTTGATCATGTTATATTTAAAAAAAAAATACGATTGTATCATAATCAAGCAAATTTAAAGGTTTATTAGTTTATTACACTAGCTTATACATACAAAAATCTATACTAAATTTAATTTATCGTTAACTTTCGATAATGGTGGCACATCACTATTTTTGAATTGCAAAAAACAGGCAACACAGGTAATGTCATTTTAGTATCTAGCTAAAATAAATAGACTATATCTAGTATCTATCTAGTGCCTTAAACGGCTGCTTCGATTAATTTACCGAAAATTGAATTTGACTAGAAATGATATTGGGATTTTTTTCGAATGGGATTCGCTTATGGTATAAAAATCTTAAAGGAAAATAACTTGCTGAGAAAAAATAAAGTGTGAAATTTTGCGAATGGAATAATCGCTTCTAGTCAAATTCAATTTTCGGTAAATTATTCGAAATACCAAGTATATTGTATTACTTCCTTTTATATAATCTGCGTGTATCGAATGTGTGTAAATCTGTCTCTCTCCCCCACCCCTCTCTCTCTAGTGAATCTGAGACTTGACTCTGTAAAGCCCTAACAAAAATCTTTGCAGGTATCCCCTTCGAAACGGCCCCCAACAAGTTCGAAGCGCTGGCGTGTCACGACGCCATGGTGGAGGTCTCCGGAGCCCTGAACGTGATCGCGTGCTCCCTCATGAAGATAGCCAACGACATCCGGTTCCTCGCGTCCGGCCCGCGCTGCGGCCTCGGCGAGCTGATGCTGCCTGAGAACGAGCCTGGATCCTCCATTATGCCTGGTAAGCATCCAATTACTCTCCCTTAGATCATGATAAATGGCTCAGGAAACAGCAGAGTCGCCGACATCAGCAGAAGGATGGCGAAGCTCAAATGGCAATGGGCGGGACCAATGATGTCAAACAATTCGTTTACTGCGCAACACACTTTGACAGCTGAACGATATGTCGTCCTGTCACAGACTAAGGCACCAGTGGCGTGGCGTCCATAGAACTCGATTCCCACCGGCTTGCCTATTTTGCAGAATTAGAGGAAAAGGCTAGTTAAGTTCCCTTCGGCTTGCCTTCTGATATACTTGACGCCACGCCACTGTAAGGCACGGTGGTATTTTAGGACCACCGCATTTGCAAATGACTCTTAAGAGTTGGGCCTATCTTTACGAAGTAATATATATATATCTATGGGCGGGACACATAGCCAGAAAAACTAATTCGTGGTGCAGAGCTGTTCTGGATGCACCACCACATATAAAATCACTGCCAAAACTTGTCTTAAAAGTACATTCCAGAGATGGGCCAGTCGCAAATGCCAAATTATATTTCACCACATTTTAAAATATTCGAAATACGACTGTTTAACACAAACATTACAGTTTTATATCAAGTGTCCGGAATATACGACATTTTTACTTAAACTATTATTAATTATATTATTTATTTTTTAAACTGACTGCACGTCGTAAATCATATTGACAGCTCCATAGGGCCAGAGAGTGCTTAATGACAGATTCTAAGAACTCTGCTCGGGACGAGTTTTGAGCGCTCGTAGTGAATCTAGGGTTTATAATAATCATTGGAAGAGGCCATCAAATGGTTGTGTGTTGTCTCCAGGCAAGGTGAACCCGACGCAGTGCGAGGCGATGACGATGGTGGCCGCGCAGGTGATGGGCAACCACGTGGCGTGCACGATGGGCGGCGCCACCGGCCACTTCGAGCTGAACGTGTTCAAGCCCATGATGGTCGCCAACGTGCTGCGCTCCATCAGGCTGATAGGTCAGTAACACCACGGCACACACTTGCCACTTTAGGCTAGGTTCACACGCCGCAATTTTCCGCGTATACGAGATTTTATCGAATATCGTAGTGACAACAAAATTTGTATGGCAACTTTGAAAATCGTTCACTCGGCATCTATAAATAAATATTAGGGATTAATCTCTTGCCACCGGGTATGCGAGTCAAATTAAAAATAATTAAATCTTTGTTGCTAGGCAACTTAAAACCGAACCTTCAGATGGATTGACTTTTGATTGCTTGATTTTTTTCAGTATGTTGCACCAAATAATAATCATCAATCTGTCTGAACTGATTTTTCTTAATAGCAATTTATACGTTTGTTTTTTCATATAGCCCGCCCCGCATCATTCATAATTGTATTTTCAAATAAACTTGTTGGAAAGAGCTGACTATAAATAAATTAACATTTATTTTCTTATATTTTTAACGTAAAACGCGTAAACGTGTTTTTAAAGTAGCCTCTGCCTACCCCTGTGGGAAAGAGGCGTGACGGTATGTATGTGTGTATGTATTTTTAACGTATAAAATATTAATCAAATTATAGGGTATGCTCCCAATCAAACTACGTAGCTGTGATTTTGTTTGGATGCTTTAGCTGCTATGGATTAGGAGATACACGAGTTTGTTTTTTTTGAAAATTATTTTTTTGACATTTTCTCTGTGACAGTTCAAGATAGAGCGCTAGTAATAAAGCGACAAACAATGACATTTACCAATCCAACAGCCTGCTAAACCCTTGAAATCGACAGACAGACAGACAATGTGTTGATCCTATTAGTATTCCTTTATCATTTTGAGACACAGAACCCTAAAAAAACCGGAGAACGTGATGAATATCGTTCCAAATGTGGAAATTTATTCTAATGTGGTTTACAGGTGACTGCTGCCAGGCGTTCAACAAGCACTGCGCCGTGGGCATCCAGGCCAACAAGGAGAGGATCGACAAGATCATGCACGAGTCCCTCATGCTGGTCACCGCACTCAATCCTCATATCGGATACGATAAAGTGAGATGAAATTCCTTCCTTCTCACTCTCAAATTAATGTATATTGGAACGGCACGAAACTAGCTTTGCATATCGAAATGGAACCGCCGCACTTAAACCTAAATTAATCCAAATTAATCATCCTACATACGTACGTACGTTTTTAGATTTATTTTAGTTTTAGTTAAATTAGTTTATCTTGTTATTTATATTTAAGTTGTATTTTAGGAGTTTTGTTAAATAAATATATTATTAAAGTTGAAAAAAAATCATCCTACATTGGTTTTACCAGTGCCGGTTATGTAACCAGTTATCTGGGAAGAACATTTCTTCCTTCTTGATAATAAGGTGAAAACGGCGGTTAATACGGAAGAACAACGCGTTTTCATTTATTGAACATTATTTCAAATATATAATGTAAGTTTGGCATGCACAGTTTCAAAATATCGTGCAAAATATGGTCGGAATATCGATGTGAATTCTGACGCACTGATTCGATATTTCCATTTGAACGCCTTGTTTTTGGACGATCCATATATCCAATCGAACTTTGTTTTGTTTGTTTACTATCAAGTAAACAGATTTTTGCAGCGCATTCTTCTTGGCAGTAAAGCCGAATTTACATTATGCAACTAGTTTACATTATGCAGTAAAGCCGAATTTACATTATGCAACTAATTTACATTATGCAGTAAAGCCGAATTTACATTATGCAACTAGTTTCGTGCAACTAGCGTTACACTGCGGCGTTTGATTAATCACTTTTGAAGCGTTAGGTTATCGGCCGAGCAATGTAATGCTAGTTGCACGAAATTAGTTGCATAATGTAAATTCGGCTTAACAGTCTTTCCGAAAGCGTTGTACTAATATTCTTTTATTTTCAGGCTGCACAAATCGCCAAGACCGCGCACAAAGAAGGCGGCACTCTCAAGGGCACGGCCGTCAAGCTGGGTATCCTCACCGAACAGCAGTTCGACGAGTGGGTCAGGCCAGAACAGATGCTGGGGCCCAAGTAAACACCCAACGGGTCACTACTGAGATAATTTAAGAGAATCGTACGACGAATTGCAAAGACAGTGTGTCGAATAAATTTATGTTTAGTACTTTTGAGTTTAATGAAATTTTTAATTGGCGTATATGCAGTACTTAGAAATGAAGCTTAATTTTATTCTAGTTGTCACTAGAGCTCTCAGTATTGTTTAAAAAGGGTTAAGTGTTTTTGCATTTAAGTAACCCAGGAATATGATTATTTGTAACAAATCTTGTTAATAATTAGTCTATTGTTATACAAATGAAATTTTTGTTCCGTTTTAACATCGCTTTTAATTGACAGTTTTTGTAAGATGTTTATTTTATGTGGAGTGTTCCGTTAATTTTATTTAATTAATATTTACAACGGAAGATGTTCTGTGTTTTATTTAAACCTGTATTTAAAACAACTTACTGCGCGGCGTAATGGACGGTGACCGTTTCTTGATCAAGTGGATCTTGAGTGTTATGGAAATGACAGTAATAATAACAAAACCTAAAAATTTATACAAACTTTTTTTGCTAACTGCACTTGCATTGTCTTGTCATCCCTACATAATGTAGGTACACCAATTTTCAAGTCAATCAGACACGTTGCCAGAGTTCCCTTTTGGCGAGACGGTCCTGGATAGGGCCATTGGATAAGAATAAGAATAAGAATAATTTATTTACCACCATAAACCACCACCAGAACCAGAATTTCACTTGTATTGTCGCCGGCCGGCCGCATAAAGCCGGCTATTCACACACCAGCCGCAGGGGCAATATTGGAAGCAGGGCTGGTATTGCCTCCTTAATCGTTGTGTATAGGCAAGCAGGGGCAATTTTTAGAACAGCCGAAATTGCCCCGACCGCCGTGCGACCGGTATTGCCCCTGCGGCAGGTGTGTGCGTAGCCGGCTTCAGCATGCCAAATTTCATGTCAATCCAACCAAAAGTGAATCAAAATTCACTTGCAAGATTTGATTAGGTACAGACATCGGGACAGGTGATACTTACGGTTAAGCTTTAAGCTTATAAAAATGCAATATGGTGACCACCATGATGTGTCATATTATTTCCCCAATGATCAGTACAACCGTAGGTACAAAAAATAGACATGTAAAAGAGCCCTTGGGCGGCCAATTTGCAAAATGAAATTTTGATTTACAGTCAGAGTCATATTCATAATACCTAATTTTTGATCTTGATTTACAGTCAGGCATATTCATATAGTTGAATTTGAAGCATCCAAGTCGGCCAAATAGTTCGAAACACCATAGATATGTGTATCTATACGAGTTGCTAACCTCTGACATTAACCGCCCACGAATGTCCGACGAGCTATTAGGTACCCCTGATTTTATGATAGTAGGTAAACGTGTAAACATAATGTCGCTTCAGCTAGTAGGCGCTAGGCTAGGACGTCATAAAATTGGTTTGATTAGATTTTATTACTTACTAACTTCTGCCCGCGACTTCGTCTGCGTAGAATTATACATGTTAACCTTCCTCTTGAATCACTCTATCTTTTACAAAAAAGCGCATCAAAATCCGTTGCGTAGTTTTAAAGATATAGCTAAGCATACAGATAGGGACAGACAGACAGCGGAAAGCGACTTTGTTTTATACTATGTAGTGATGTTTTGCTAAATCTCAGGTGCGAATGCACTCATACATAAGCAATTAAGTAGGTACTTTTATATGCATAATAGGCATGCGTTTGGACTCAAATACGCCTGATAAACGAAGATGTTGATCTGGGGTGGAACACGTTTGTATAGTAACTAGGTAAATCTCCATTGCATTCACCCTTGATTGTAGCGTTCAGGGAACACAGTCACTGGTAGCGAATTTCATTCCTCGGCCTTCTGAATGATAACCTAAGACAAGTGTTTACTTTTTTGTGTCAAGTTTAATTGAGGTATGTTTACGACAAAATAAAATGAACAAGTGATGCTTCAGCTACTTTTATATTAGCGATATATTCAGTGTCATTTACAAGATACACATTTTGAACAATCATTTTGATAAATCTTTGGTACGACTCTGCAACCCACGCACAATGCAGATTGCAGAAAAATACATTTCATATCACAATACTGGAATGTACTGATTCACTATAAACTAGTAGATATTACTGGAATCAAGAGAAACTGTACCGTTTAATAGAGAGCGTAAACAGATCAGTGTTTCCTAAGACTTATCACTAAAGAAATATTAATTAATTGAAGAAATATCAGCCCAAAACCTCTAAATCTAAAGAATTTTCTTGTACAATTGAAACGACTAAAAGGGACTAGAAATAATCTTTTAAATTAGGCTTATTACACAATAAATGCATTGCAAAGGCCTTTGCTGATTGATTATGTATAAAATTACTCTTAAACATAAATAATAATTTACATAAATACATCTTTGATATTTTGGAACTGTTTCACGGCGAGATCAACAGGCAAGTCGAAGTTGTACGGGGTTAGGCGGTCCAGGCTCTGTAGCGCGTCTTGAAATCCAGTGTTAACAACATAACTAGTGGAAGAATAGTAGGCGTCGACCAACGACCTGCATTTCAGCATAATATTGAGCCACAGAACAAGCTTGTGGGAATTCAAAGCGGCACAAACAAATGCTTTAAAATGTGCATCGTAACTCCTTTTATAAGGTGTGTGGGAGGCAATGATACTGCCGATAGCGCTCAACAAACTCTGCTTGTTAGATATTGCGTTGCCACCCACAATATCCAAGTTGAAACTCTGGCTCAGTTTCCGAGCAGGTGTTGAGTTGAATCTATCGCCATCATTGATTTCATAGTATCGCAGGATTAAATCCCAGATATGTGTAGCGCTTGACGATGATCTCCGGACAGGAAAGCAACCAATGATGGGGACAAGTGAATTAGATTCTGGTCCTGTCAACCCATGTTGGAGCAGGTCACGGATATTAACAGCCAAATGCCTCCTTACTGCTGTTGTTAAGGGTATGTCGTTGATTACAACACCACCCTCCTCAGATTCACTATCGTAAGTATCGATTATGGCGTGGTTCGGTCGATTCCGCGAAACGAGATGTAGTACAGCATCCACTGACATTTCTAGCTTAGCTCTGAGATTGCCCCAATGCGTAACAATAGTTGATGATCGTTTCTCAGCCCGTCGGCTTGTGTTCGGCGAACAACCAAACTGTGATACAGTGAATATTTGTATTAAAGTACTGGCTTTTCTCATTAAATTAATGGTCTCGGTTCTTAAATCGTCATTTGACTTGTTTTTACTGAAGGTTTTGTCAAAATTATTTGATGTTTTCGCGCTTTTTGTGTCTGGTGTTTTTGATTTTGAGTTCCCTTTTAGATCTTCAGTTTTCATTACTTTGATGAACTTTTGCATGTCTTCGATATGTGCTTGCAGTTTGGAGATTATTTCATCTTTGGAGAGTTGTTTGTCTGCATATTGCCGGACTGCGCAGTTGATTTGATGCCTCAGTTCGTCGGCGCTGAGCGGCTGGTGGCATCCTTCTTCGAGGCTGCGGTCAATTTCCAATCTTAAATGGTCTATTAAAGTCCTGTGCTGCTTGTCACTTGCTTCAGGATCAGCGGCAAACCTGTGAAAGTATTTTTTTATATTAAACTTTATTAAAATATGAATAAAATAAATATAAGATACAGAGGGAATACAACTTTGAAGTCAACAGTAAATTTAATTAACTAACATTTAAGTTACAGGCAGATAAAACTGCATCACTATAGACCCTATAGAGTAGAGTAACAAATAGAATAGGTAGGTTTTCTTAAAACATACATACATACATATCGTCACGCCTATTTCCCACAGGGTTAGGCAGAGACTACTTTGTTCCACTTGCTACGATCCTGACATACCTCTTTCGCTTCATCCACATTCATCAATCTCTTCATACATGCTCGTCGGTTTCGGGTACTCTTGACCTGGCCTTTCTCCAAAACATCCCCAATTTGATCACGGAACGTCCGCCTAGGCCTTCCCCTCCGAACGTACCCATTCACACTCCCCATATAAATCTGTTATAATAATAAATAATAATAATAATAATAAATCATTTATTTGTTAACGTAGGTAATTGTTACAGATGTTACATCAATTTTGTATCACTATGCTTGCCATAATAAGGCATACAAATATTAAGAGACTGCACATGCATGCAGCATAGCTATTTATTAATAATATTAGTGTACACAGGATCAATTAAAATAATATTAAAATAATAATAATAATAATAATAAGGATATCAGTAAACAAACAAATAAATTATTTCAAACAGACTACATTAGGGCCTCAAAATTGTCATTTAGATATTCCTGGATAGAATAGTACGCATTTTCGCACAGAAATTTAAAAAGCATTCTCTTGAATCCAGTCACATCGTCTATTTTTAGTATAAACCTAGGTAAATGATTAAATATTTTAGGAGCCATACCAAAAATACTTTTAGCCAGCAAAGCAGTGTTACAACGTGTTGCCTTTATTTTTCCTTGCTGACGAGTGCTCTTAAAACAAGGGAAGTGTTTTATATTACGCTTAACATACAGAGCCACTTCATAGATATACAAACAAGGCAGGGTTAATATCTTTAATTTAATGAAATGTGGTTTACAGGATTCGAAGGGCTTTATACCACATATGGACCTTATACATTTTTTCTGACTCCTAAAAGCTATTTCGCGATCTGTAGAATTTCCCCAGAAAACAACCCCGTATTTTAGTGTAGACGTAACATATGCATGATACGCGGTGAGCACCGCGGATATACTGGCTACTTTTCTCAGATTATTAAGGGCATATGAATATTGGTTAAGTTTTTTACATACAGCATCGATTTGATATTTCCATGTCAACTTATTGTCCAATTGTAATCCTAAAAAACGTGTTATATCGGTTTCATCAATGTTTTTGTCCTTATGGGCCACAATTAAATTAGGTATTCGATTAACATTTTGTCTAAAATTCATTATTTTAGTTTTGGTAAAATTAATTTTTAAGTTATTTTTGCCTAACCATTGAATTATCAACTCTAATGTTGTATTAATATTTCTTTGGTATGTATCTAAATATTCTCCTGTGAGTATAACTGTACTGTCATCGGCAAAGAGTACCATGGGATAATCAATCGCACGTGGAAGATCATTTATATAAATGAGAAATAATAGTGGTCCTAGGACGCTCCCCTGTGGTACACCATATCTTATTTCTCTGAAATCTGATAAATAAATAGTCTCTACCTTTGATTTCATACATATCCTTTCTATTTGGGTAATTTGTTTCCTATTATTCAAATATGATTTGATCAAACTGTGAGCATTACCACGTATCCCATATCTATATAGTTTAGTCAATAATATGTCATGATCAACAAAATCAAATGCCTTAGTAAGGTCCATATACAGAGCACAGACAGGCATTTTTTTATCTAAGTTCTTCATAATTATTTCTAGTAAGTCAAGTATTGCCATATCTATTGGATTTATTCTTACGAAAGCCCTTTTGTTCCGTTGCAAACAGATTGTTTTTTTCGAAGTATGTATTGATGTTATTGTATATTACTTTCTCTATAATCTTTGAAAAGATTGGAATTAAAGCTATTGGCCTATAATTATTTATATCATCTTTCTCCCCCTTCTTATGTAGCGGCTTTACAATGGCTATTTTTAATTTATCTGGGAATACGCCCTTTTCAATACACAAGTTAACTATGTAAACAATAGGTTCCAAGATAGCATGCGAGACTTTTTTAATTATTTTAGTAGCTATTCCATCGATGCCAGTGCTATTAGTATTTTTTAATGAATTTATGATTACTCGAATTTCATCAGGATTTGTTGGTTTCATAAAAATTGAATTTACCGAATCAAATGTCATTGTATTATTGCTAGGATTATATTTAGAATTATTAGAATTATTAGAATTATTATTATTATTAGAGGCAGAATTCGTGTTGCTGGAATTAATATGCTTATCACTAAGAGTTTCGTCCGGCATTACTTGATCAATAAAATAATTATTAAATTCTGTAGCGATATTTCTTGGGTGCTGAATTATCTTATCGTTAACTTTTAGCTGTGTAATATTTTCTTTGGGGTGTCGTTTTTTGGGGTTGTTAATTATTTTCCACGTTGCTCTAGATTTATTGGCCGACGTTTTTATGTAGTGATCATTTTGAGACTTTTGAGTTAGCAATATGATCCTTTTTAGTCTCTGAGAATATTGCTTAAAGCAATGTTTATCGTCAGGATTTGAACTATGTCTATATTTCCAAAGGAGATCTCGTTTCTTTTTACAGCATTTTTTTATACCTCTTGAGATCCATCTAGGCTTATTGTGAGGCGTTAATTTTACTTTTTTGAAGGGAAAACAAAGGTTATAAAATAGCTCAAACTTGTCACTAAAAGCATTAAATGCCTCGTTAGGGTCGTCTGTTATATATACATCATTGAAATTGAGATTTTCTATACAATCTACAAACTTTGAAATATTTTCGCTACTAAAATCCCTTTTGTTTACATACCAGTGCTTAAGTACACAGGTTTTCTTCACGGGACATTTCAAAAGTTGTGCTGTATGGTCGGAAACAGCAAATTCCATCACCTCAGTTTTGCACCCGCGTATGTTGTGGATAATGTTGTCTATACATGTATTGCTACTTAAACGAGTCGGCTCTAATATTCCTAGTTTAAGATTGAACCCGTCTAGAAGGCTTTTAAATGCAGTAGATGCCGTTGTTCTTTTAAGAATATCTATGTTAAAGTCACCACAAACGATGACTTTTTTATTATTACAGCAAACTTTCCTAAAAATATTATGTAACTTGTTTATAAACATGTCTATTGCCAATGAACTATAATTAGGAATTCTATATACACAAATAACTATAATATTGTGATCAATCAACTCAATAGCCGATGTTGTTTGTTAATGTTTAGTTAATCTTCTTTCATCCATTCTCTCTACGTGACCAAACCAACTAAGCATACTTTTTTCTATCCACTATACTTTCTTTCACACCAGCACATTCCCTTATCACACTATTCCTTATTCTATCTTTCAGCGATACACCTTCCATACTTCTTAACGCTCTCATTTCTACTGCATTTATTCTACTTTCACGCTTCTTTTGCCATACCCAACTTTTACTTACTTAAAACATACAGACAGTAGTATAGTATTTTTATTACAAAATTAACTACAAAAAAAGTACTACTTGATTCAATCAATAATTCAAACAGCATTCACCAAAAAAACTGAGACTAAATTGTCTAATAAGAATTGAGTGTATTAATGTGTCTAATGCAATAATTGATCGTGATGGACTTTTATTTTCTTATTAAAGGGATAAATTACTATATCTCGTTTAATAAGAAAATAAAAGTTCATCACAATCAATTAACGCATTAGACACATTAATACACTCAAAATGAAGTGCACTACAGACGGATAGGTATTTGAAACTTTCATTCAATTTCTGTGAAATAATCGCAAAAAATCACCAAAAATGCGATGTTGCTAGCTCAGTAGGGATGCTACTCTTAATTTTAGGATAATTTTAGGTTTCGATCTTAAATTTTATTTTATGGATAAATGGTGAGTTATAATTTTAGATTCGTTGCTTTAAATAAATGTATTAAACTTAAAGAAACACTTGAATTCTGAAATTTCTCATTTGTTGGTTGGTTTGTGTATTACTAAGATAATAATTTGTATGCATACCTTTCCAGTTCCTTGAGCTGCGTCTTTAATCTCTCAATGAAATGCGACTGTTTCGCGCGCTGTCGACGTATTTTACTCTCAAGCTCCCCGCACTCTGCACAGCTTGACTCCCCAGCACTACCTTGGGGTGACGCTCTCACATCAGGCACTCCCCTGGACGTGAACTCCTCTAGTTCCTTTAACATTGCATCTTTTTCGTCAGGCGCAGCTTTCAGTATTTGACGAAGACGAAACTCCACTTGCGCGAGATGCGAAGTCAACGAAAATACAGACGATGATAACATTTCCTGTTCCTCTTCCAACGCATGTAATCGGTCGCCGGAGGTCTGCTCAGGGGTCTCATCGCATAGAGTCTCCTTAGGAGCACCCAAAGGCTCCCGACGAGGCTCCTGCCATATAGGAATATCGCCACCATCATCGTAATCACTAGGACTGTCGCTTATATCCATTGCTTACTGTTTTTCGCGGTTTTGTACACGATCATAAAACTGTCGTAATTAAGTTAGTATACATTTTGATTGAAGCAAATCGCTACATTAGCTGAGTCGAATAAATAAGGCTGTCAGGTTTCAAGGTGTTGGTGTTGAAACTGAAACTTGCTTTGCTTGAAAGAAAATGCGATTTACGTCACTGAAAACTACGGACGTCACAGGGGAAATTGAGTGAATGAATGAATGAAATGGACAGAATACTTTTTTTATTTGGTTTCTTGTCTATGCTTTTCTTATGGACGCGTTCACGGTAAGCACATTCCTTTCCCACAATTTTTTTAATGTTGCTATAACAAAACGAACTTTTGTATAACATAAAAAACCTCCATAAATGCAAATAATGAGGTACCTATTAAAAACAGAGAACGAAGAATTTTTAGACTGCTACATAAAACAGTAAAAGACGGATAAAAGAGGATTTAACTGCAAAAAAATTGCCACTTACGTGGAAAGTGGCGCCCTCATTTACTTTCTACTCTTTTGTTTTTTATGCTATGAATTTATTATTATTTCAACGTGATTTCAACGCACACAACAAAATACTTAAGTTAAGTCTAATGTGTAATTTTTTGTTTTTGCTTTCCATTGTTTTTTTAACTTGATTGTGTGTATTGTAGCATCAAACAAACGATCTATCTATCACAATGATAATGCAAGTGGAGAAAACGTAGACAATGTAGCGGGCAAAAGCAAGTTAGAAATAAAATACGTAATGTTGACTTGAGCCTTGAGCGTTTGCAGTCTTCATCTTACAGTGACATCTTGCGACTTTTTCTGCAACTAGGTAGGCTTGAGTGAGGCTTGAGCGCTACGTAATGCATGCAACGTCTAACGTAATATCTACTTAGTTCTTATGATCGCCAATAGATGTCGTTAGCGCAACAATTTAGTCAAAACGCAGTCTCACACAGTTATGTTTATCATTATCAAGTTTTAATTTGAATAAAATGATGTGGCATACAAATTAGTTGTTTATAAACATTGATGTTTGTTTCTTGAGTAATTCTCGAAATAACAACACATTTCCTATTGAACACTGCTTATCCTACATCAAAATATGTATGCCACATTTTAGGGCAGATTTACAATTAATTTACGTATCCCTGAATAAGTACTTTTAATAGATAGATTAAATCCACGCCTCTATTACGTTACGATATTTATTACAAATGCTGATCTGATAGGTATCGAAATTTAGGCAGGCTATTCTGGTAACGGCATAGTCGTAATCGTTTTAGATGATTATTTGAATGAAGCGTCACTGTGCCGGTCCATAGCCATTAAATAACACTGTGCTATCACGGTCACTTGTGCAAGATAGCTACGTCTGTGCGTCACACGTCACACTTAAGTATAACTATCTCTATGCAAGAACCCCATAACAATTGTAGTTCGAAATCGTGCAAGCTCTCCTACTTCTATAAGTTGTCAATGGCACTAAAATTTAATTTTTAACAAAAAAAAACATTAAGTATAAACATCAAATGAATCAAGAAATTTTTATTTCTTAATTTTTATGTTTACTTTTACGGTTTTACCGTTAGAAAT
Source organism: Pandemis heparana (assembly GCA_963854515.1). Lineage (NCBI taxonomy): Eukaryota > Metazoa > Arthropoda > Insecta > Lepidoptera > Tortricidae > Pandemis > Pandemis heparana. Next base: position 1,419,400 of record OY978019.1, on the reverse strand, counting down.
TTAATTTCTAAACGACACTGAAAATTAGAACACATAGAAAAATCCGAAAAGTAAAGCTATGGCCGGGAATCGAACCCGGGTCCTCGTCATTCCGTGACGCGTGCTATACCCCTACACCACCCATAGCAGGTCACCTGCTAACATTTAAAGTTTTTAAAGTTAACATACCACTTTGTTTTATCGTCAACTCTGAGAATAGCCTCCTGAACCTACCAAGCGTTCCGCTAATCTCGCTCGAGAAAACCCCCAAAGGCAATTGGGGCCCTATTCGGTAACTTCTAAGTGAGAACCAATTTAGGTCCAAACAACGCTTCGAGATGCTTCGAACGCTGCTACCATAATTAGTTCTCATTCACCCCGTAAAGAACAATGACCCCTTGAGAACGCTAAAGGGCCTTATATCTCATCTCCAGCTAATATGTCCCGGTACGTCCTAGTCTTGGAAAAAGGCCACGTCAAGAGTACCCGAAACCGACGAGCATGTATAAAGAGATTGATGAATGTGGATGAAGCGAAAGAGGTATGTCAGGATCGTAGCAAGTGGAACAAAGTAGTCTCTGCCTACCACTGTGGGAAAGAGGCGTGACGATATGTATGTATGTATGTATGTCCTAGTCTCACTAGGTACCTCTAGTCTTGATCCATAAAACCAGCCTCGAGCGAGAACTTCAATCACAGGTCTGTGGAAGTGTCCTCAGTAAGTTTCCTTTCGCCAAAAATCTTCCTATCCCTATGTATGCTTAGATCTTTAAAACTACGCGACGGATTTTGATGCGGTTTTTTTAATAGATAGAGTGATTCAAGTCAAGAGGAAGATTTATATTTATTACGCAGACGAAGTTGCGGGCAGAAGCTAGTGTTGTAACAAACTGATTTGTAGAATAGAGGAAATAACCAAATAGAGTGGTAGTAAACAATACATCAGTATTTTTCGACATAGGTACCATTATGGTATGGTGAATGTATGCTGTAGACGCAAAGACGATCGATGAAGACATCGATTGGAAGCAGTAAACGCAAATAGAAATAGATTTCGACACTATAACTAAGTATAAATACGTACTTTTTAAAGTCAACCCGGTTTACGGTACACCATTATCACGGCCACACTAGAGTTTTTGGTTGTTGAGTGCAACAGCAGAGCCACAATTACAACTCTCAGATGAGCACTCGGCTTTATTATGTAGTGTTGCCAGCCTCACGGGTAATATACCACCAACCCTGCTCCACTTTAATTCCACAAACCCCGGGATACTGTAAATAGTTAATACGTTAAATCGTTGGTACCGCGTTACTTTATTTAGGGTTCTAGCGGCAGCTGGCCTCGTAAAACGGTCCCTAAAAAGGGGGACGCGGGCCTGCTGCCAGTCGGGAAGGTAAACTTGGAGAGGAAAAAACGTAACAAGCTGTGAAAACAAAAAGGTTTAATTTTTTCATGTCCTCGAAGGTTTTCAAATGTAAGTTGATTCAATATAGTTTCATTTTAATGTTTACCTGCTAGCTGTTGCTTACGGCTTCGTCCGCAGAATATAATATAGCCTATGACACTCACAAAATTATCGTGGCATTCTAGATTTCTCAAAATCGGTTCAGTAGACTCAGAAATTACCCCTACAACCTCACAAACTTTAGCTCTTTAAAATATTAGTATAGATACTTCAGAATCTAGTACTTTCTTCTTCAGCCTGTGGTCACCCATGCCTCTTCTGGAGCACGCCAATTAATGCGGGCTCGTGCCATTCGCATCCAACCATTTCCCGCTATCTTTGCAATGTCACCAACCATCGGCAGTGGCGTAACTATAGGGTGGCAGGGCTGGCAAAATGCCAGGGGCCCCCACTCTACGGGGCCCGAACTGGCTTGGCCTTGAGCGCAGAAGGGAAGATCATGCACTTCTTTATAGTGAGGAAGGGCCCCATCTGACGAATTTGCCGCGGGCCCCTGAGGTTCCAGTTACGCCGCTGACCATCGGGCAAGTCTTCCGACCCTGCGTTTTCCTGCCCGGGGTCTCCACTCAGCAAAATCATCTCAGTCACATCCTCACAAACTTTCGCATTTATAATATTACTAGGATATCTTTAAACTTAGCCAATGTTGTTCCAACTGTCAAGTAAAAAATTTAATGTCGGATAGGTAGCGTCATGTGGAAATGAGCCTGAGTAAAAACCTTTAGACTCCGACATGACCTGATTCCAGCTCTGGACTTCATTACTTAGAGGGTTGTGATGTGACGAACTGGAAGTAGGTACTGAAACACAGCCTTAGGTCAAGAAATCTGTTTCGGTGTATGATGTCACAAAAATCATGAAGGTGGAAACACCATTATTAACATGCGACGCGACCCGATGCAACGAATGCATGCGCATGGCGTCGCGTCGGATGTTCATAGTGTGGTTCTGGTCATAGAAAATAATACAATTTGATTCGACTCAACTCGCGTCGCACACCTTTAAACGATTTTTTTAAATCACACTATTCTGTTGAAACGTAAAAAATATAGAAAAAAAATGTTTTTGTTTCAAGTTAAGAGTTTTGTCGTTACTGATTTTTAATATTGGTAGGTAATTATTTTCTTTCTTTGGGCAAAAAATCTTAAGAATCGTGTTATAGGCGATGCGGGAAGCAACCCATAACTATTTTGATTCCCGCTATCCAACCGTAATCGTACTAAAAATCGTAAAAAAATCTATTTACTCGTAAGGGATATAAAGACGTGATTTGTATATGTACCTTTGTAATTCTTTACCTACGAAAAGTATAAACAAGTACTTACGTACGTAAGCACGCACACGCGCACATTATTTCGCAGCAATGGTGCCTATGCCTAATTTAATGAGTAGGTACCTAACTACTTCTTTACTCGTTTTGTACGCGTGCTATTATTTTATTCTTCTCTGTACGACTTGTAGTATTTACGGAATAGGTAGGTACACTGCCATATAAATTTGTAGTACTTACCTATTCCGTAAAAAATCGGACTCCGGATAGTAAAATCCCTTAAAGTGCACAATCGCCCGAAGGGTCCTGTAACACAGACACAGGGTATCCTAGCACAGAGCCCTTAGTTGTATGTTTCTTTAAAATTTATTTAAAATACACTTGTTTCATTTTTCTTTTTTTTTTACTTTTTATACAGGTAGGTGAGCGTTTCTAAAAAAGTTTGTACATTTGTCGTTTGTAGGTGTCCTGTGCAGATTTATTATTTTCTTTAATCACCAGGCCACTGTGTATTTTATTTGAGTTATTGAGCATAAAATTCGTTTCATTATCTTAAATATAAATTAACTGTCTTAAATGTATATGTATTTGATCATTTAAAAAATATTTTTTTTAAATAATCGTTCAGTAAAGTTTGTATGAAAAGGTAAATGTCCCATTGTAAATTTCGAACCTAAAATATCGATTTTTGAAATCAGTTTTACGTTCTCGATTCCGTAGTGTGTTTTATTAACTTATTATAGGCTCAAGCAATTACTTTCTACATTGTTTTCATATCCTTGTCTAAGAAATACTATTTAAAATTAACGATTAAAGTTTGTCCCAGAAAAAGTTCCAATTTTGATTCCAGTTTTTGTTACCGCATTTTCGTCCCAAAAGGTATTTCTTACAAAAATTTGTAGATTCTTTATAGGATGCTGGTAACACTAGCATCATATAGCCACCTTAATAATAAACAGTCACCTTTCAAAAATCAAAACTACGAGTTGATAAAGTGCGTCGATGGTCAAACCTGAAATAAAAGTCCTCCTTTGTTACTGGAAAAACCTGGGTAAATTTTGTTTTTTTATTACTTTGAACTAAATTCTATTTATATACACTTTATCAAGATTCATATTCTTAAATTCTTCATTCAAATAGTACGTTATATTTGGTTTCACGAATTTTTTAAATGTGCTGGGCACCATATTTTCCACCATTGGTTACTTCCTTTTTTGTTACTTTTTAATGGTAACGTATGGCTAGGAAATTGGAGTAACAAAAAATAATTCCTAAGGCAGGGTGTAGACTATTTGAAAATGACTTTATTTATATACATGAGAGGTATTTTTATTTTTATTTGACAGTATTTGTGTATTTTATTTAACGTAGATATTTAATATAAACGTAGATATCAAAAATTTATGGTATTTAATCACTCTATCTTTTAAAAAATGTATGTAGTGATTATAATACTGAAACCTGACTAATGAATACTGTGCCTAAGAGTTCCTAATTTGTTACCAATGTTCCTCTTATTGTTACTGTCCCGTAAAAAAATACGAAGTTTTGTTCATTTTTGTTTATATTTGTTAAAATATATATATTTTAAATATTCCAGACGAATATTTAGCAATTTAATTATGATAATTTCCAAAAAATATTAACCTAACTTTATAAATAAGCATTATATTGTAAATTTTCAGGGTACGTTTGACCATATGGTAACAAAAAGGAGTGAATATCTTTATTATTTTGTGATTACCTTAAAAGAGTAAAGAATTAGCATTAAAAACGTACACAATTTTATTATTGCTACCTTATTTCTTCAATAAAACCAACTAAATAATGTGTGTGGTTTCTATTTACTTAATTGAATCTTAGTAACAAAATAGGAATTATTGACTGCCCCGACTCAGTAGATTTAACTTTACAGCTTATTTTGTAGTTAGAATCTCAAAAAAAATACATTATCTAGAATATTTAAGAACCAGGTAATAATATGCGCTTAAAATAATACCGAAAAGTATTAATTTCAAATTAGCCTATGCTGTCCGCCAAATGTACAAACTTTTTTAGAAACGCTCAGGTACCCCGGGTACCCGTCACTCTTGTCCACAAATATACTGGTAGAAATTATACAAATGAGCCTACAGCGGCATCTATTACGTAAATTAAGTTATAATTCCTATGGAAACTGTGATATTCCGGTTTAAACTAAACCAATTAAAAGTTTCAAAGCGATTAGCGCCTCCGGGAATTCAAAGTTATGTAAAAGCGGTAATAGTGCGAACTGATTCCGCAAGGGGCGTCACTGGGACACTAACATATGGACTCATTTAAACTTTACATACATACACACACGCCTCTAACCCTTACGAGGTAGACAAGACCTTGGTCACGTTTAGCATGAGGGGCGTAGGTGGAAAGGGGTAAGTATCAAAATAGTCATGGGTTGCTAGCCGCATCGCCTATAACATGATAATAATGGCAATGTGTCAGGTTAATAGGTAAATTTTGATTGCTTACATCTGGAGCGTCACAATAACAGCGACATTCGTGAGTGATAGGGCCATGTTTCGTCACTTTTTTGGAATCAAAACGTTCTGTGCTGTCTGTACTTACCGTCCATAACATTGTGTTGTTTGTTTTAGGTTTCCTGTCTGCTGCTCCAAAATCAAAACTATATAAACGAACAATCTCCTCACGTGTGTAATGTCACTACGTCGCCATTGGCGAAATACGCCTTGCTAAATTAAAGCAAGGGTGAAAGTCATTAAAAAATATATTATGACGCAGAGTAGTAGTAAGTAGTTGGATCAAAGTTGTTGTTGTTACTACCTAATCATCCATTCGTTGTCTTAATAATTGTTGAAGATAATGAAGTTCGAAGCGAGCGGCAGTGGCCTGCGACGAGCGTTGATGTTTTCTTACCAACGGGCACCGAAAGCTTCCGAATATTTATTTTATTTGCATAAAATCCAACCGAGATGGAATCCTAAAAGGTAATGTTGACATCTCTTTTGAATGTTAAATTAATCTCATTAGAGATTGACGTTTATTTGAATGGAATATATTTATAATACGAATTAAAGGGAATTTTCTCGCTTTATTTTTTTCGCATTCATTATGCGTAAGTAGCCACTTGCAGCATAATAATGAGGTTTAAGTTGGTTAGCTACTTAGCCTGGTTTAGAGCTTGGCGAAATCGAGATTTACCTTTTTCTAGGAATAAGGATTAAGCTGACCTTTAACCTAAAACTAGCATAGGTACCTATCGATGTGACAAACAGCCTTTTTGATTGTTTTCTGATGTGGAAACTGTAATAAAAAAATTGCAGAGCACTTTGTTAGGTCACAAAGTAGGGAACCCTCGGTGCCTGAATCTGATTCTCACTTTGCTGCTTTTTTCTAAATGCAGATGTCACCACTATATTCCCTCGGCCGATATTACGAGTACGCAGCATTCCTCACGTAACTTGAGTAATTGTTTGCCCAAAATTAATGAAAACACAAAGCGGTTTAATTGAATTAAAATCTTGGCTCAAGTTTGTCATAGTCGGCATTGTTCTAGAGGCTGGCTTGGTTGACGCGCTACCACCGACTCATGATACTTTAATTCCTTTAATTAATCTAGCGAGAAAGAAGTGGTAGCAGTGAGTTCTAGTTAATTTCTAGTTAATTTCTAACGACGTCATGCTCTTTGTTCGGGGTTGGAGTAAAACTTAGTTATAGGTAACTCGTATGTTCCTACATAGATTTTATTTCTAAAGTTACAAGAAATTATGATGATGATGATGATGATGATGTGTGAAAACATAAGTCCAAAATGATTAAGATTGTGCTGAATTTAAAAGAAAAATATTTTTACATTGTCAAATGCCACTTTCAAGTGAGGTGCTTTCCGAATTCAGACCAAAATAAAAAAAAAAACCGGCCAAGTGCGAGTCGGACTCGCGCTCCGAGGGTTCCGTATCATTATTTATAAATATCTATACACCAGTGTAAGCAGAGCACTGCTCCAAAGCAAAATGTACGCAGTGTGGGGTCACTTTATATTGGTCATTGATATTATTCCTTAATCTGTGCTATAAGACCTACCTTCATACCAAATTTCAAGATTCTGCGTTCATGGGAAGTACCCTGTAGGTTTTGATTCCCTTGCGAGTTGCGGAAATTTGAGGCATAAACGGCAGTATCTTTTGATTGCGTTGGCTTAAAAGTTTGATTTTTTCACAGCTCTAAGGGGCAGTGGACCTGAGTATTTGATATAATTTTCAGCTTGACACCTCCACGAGTTCCTGAGAAAAAGGGTCTTGACAGACGGACGGACGGACAACAAAGTGATCCTATAAGGGTTCCGTTTTTCCTTTTGAGGTACGGAACCCTAAAAAGGAGCTACCTACTTACTTTGGTATTTTTTTCAAGATCACCGCGGTTTTAAGAAATGGTGTAAAAAGAGGTAAGAAGAGTCAAATCACAGACTACGTTCTCATCTGTCGCCTCGCAAACGAGTTCCCTTAGTACCCTAATGTCTTTTAACCCAACCTTGTTTTTCGATTAAAATTGGATGTACGAATCCAATTAAGAAGTTCTTTACAGCTCCCTCATTCTGTTTACGTTCATTTGTTTAATCGTAAGTGCCCTATTATTGCATTAATGGGTTTCTCTTTCGAAGTATATTTTACTTCTAGTCTGGTAACTTCGCAAACGAGATATTTACTTAGATACGTAATTAGCTTTTTCTTGGTAAAATCTTAAGTCGTTTTGCACCTTAATGGCACAGCTTAGGGAATGAAGAAAATACTGTTAATCGCATTATTGTGACTAAAAATGTCAGTGGATTTACTTAAGGGTCAATGTAGACGTGGCAAAAGCAAACGCCACGTTGAAATGGGACTGGGCTAAAAATAAAAGTAAAATTTCACTATCTAATTCACGCACGCTCAAGTACCTACGCTCTATTGTGGCTTTCACTATATGGAATCTTAAACTCACTCTGTGTCGGTCCCTCGTTTAATGCTCCTCTCGTCTACTCAAAGGTTGACTGGTAGAGATCCCTTATAGGGATAAGTTCGCCTTTGTGCATATATTATTGTTATTTGTATTATTTTGTGAATTGTATCTGTTTCTTTATATTTGTACAATAAAGCATTACTTACTTACTAATTCAAGCACCGAATACGACGACAGTATTAAAACGACTATTTATAGTTAAAATAATTTTTATTAATACTTCAAGGAACAGTAAGTACAAACCTATAAATCATTCCGGCCAAAACACCACCTAAAACAGGACCCGCCCAAAACACCCAATGGTTGGTAAAGTCTTTGCAGAACAATGACACAGCTAGTGATCTGACAGGGTTCATTGACCCCCTGTAGTTTGTCACTGCGCATAAAGGGGCTATGATACTAACCCCGATAGCCAAAGCACCAGCTAATCCTGTTGTACCTCTTCTAACATCCGTAACACTTACAGCTACAGAAACAAGAACGAACGTGAACAAAGTTTCCATAACAAACATTGTCCACGACTGCAAACTATCAGTCCTCTCTGGTTTCTTTGCAGAAAGTAATATTGCAACCAAAACCCCTAATATTGCTCCGATGACTTGAGCCAATATGTAAAATATCGCTGGTAGCAGCTTTATTTGGTCACTGACTAACGCTCCGATGGTGATTGCTGGGTTAATATGTCCTCCGGAGACGTTTCCAAAAATGGCGATAATAGAAGCTACCATCAAGCCAGTAGCCAAAGCGTTAACTACTGCTGAATCCGCAGAAGCTACTCCTGACAGAAGGATGGAAATGTAGATGAAAGTGCCCAGGAGTTCGGAAAAGAGTCGTCGGATTATATTGCAGTCTTGGAAGTCGGTCACTCCTATAGCTTCTGATACGCTTCCCATGTTGTCAGTGTGGCAGTTGGGTTGGTTGATCTAGTTGGTTTTGAGATTTTGTCTCGTTTAATGTTGTGGAGGTTATTCAGAAACAGTTTGCTTACTGATGGTGACTTCTTTCTCTTTGGGAAGTTGTGCTGGAAAGCAATTAAAAAATCACTATGATAGAATACTGGGACGTGGAGTCTCGATGCTGTGTGGTGGGTTTTATGTCGATCGCGCGTGATAATTTCGAAACGAGATATCGAAAATCGTTTCCCATTGGGTATTTTTTTTTAAATAGCATCAATTAGAAGAAGAAAATAGTGTAATAAATTTATCGACTGCGGAACAGACCATTCTTTTTAAAGCTTTGGATTATCGTAAATATATTCATTTTGTTTCCCAAAAACAACGTATCAACTTCTATTGAAGCATTACGAATAAACATGAATGAATAACTTTTCCATTTCCACGAGAACGAACTTGATTGCATTATAAACAGAATGGGGTTGTCATCCGTAACTGATTTGCGTTGCAGATATCAAAATTGAATAGCAAATTCGCATTTAGAATATTTTTCAAGTTGGAATTTTGCCGTCCGGAGCACTTATATGCGGTACTTTTCCTAATTTTGACCTCTGAAGCATATTTGCGGTACTTTTCTTTTTTTATACACTAGGTACGGAAAGCAAACAGGTAAGTAGCACATTCACCCATGGATGGATACCTGTAGCATCAGCACGGCTAGCACGGGAGAGTCGAGACTCGAGAAACGGGCACTCCAGAGTCTTAAAGTTCAACGAGCAATATCCTGGTTTTCGCTTAAAGTGGTGCAAGTCACTGAGTTGTATCGGTAACTTCGTTTACAGATCCCATTTTTGATTCCATTTGTAGTTAAAACAGATAAAACATTCACTTTTCTATGCTTGAAGAGACCATACGAAACTCAAGAACTATCTTTTCTGTCTGTCTATTTTTCTCTGGCTTATTCACTGTTGTAACAAAATTTTCTTAGACATTTAGTTCGCTGGCGTGGCGCGTGCATCACATAATGTTGTTGTTTCTACTATGTTAACAAGCGTAGTCATGAGTAGTCTAGTATAGTATAGCATGTTATTTCCGTGCATGGCGTGAAGAACTTGATAACTCGACTTACATGTTTTTTTTTTATCTTCGCAATGGCTTTCTACGGCATTGGTTTTGTAGGAAAAAAATTGACAACTCGATATCTATGAAACTTTCAGAGATATGGGCTGTGACAAATATGAATATCTCAAAATTTACCGTTTATTATGAAACAAATCGAGATATAAACGCGATGAGACCAGGATAAGACACAAAAAAAAATCTCACGTCCTTATATCAATTTACACTCAAAATCGAAATAGAGTACGTAAAGTGACAAAACTAGATTTCTAAGTGACGATTATCATACTATTGCGTTAACAAATGAATATATGGTCTTATTTACTTATACTCAACTACCCATAAATAGTACCCAACTTGATATATCAATTTATACTTTTTTAGCTTGACGAACACAGTTAGTCATTGAGTTGACATAATTAGATATCAAGTTATTCCCAATGGATAGCTATTCACAAAAAAAATCTATGTCCTTATATCAACTTACACTCGAAAACCGAAATAGTATACGTAAAGTGACAAAACTAGATTTCTAAGTGACGATTATCATACTATTGCGTTAACAAATGAATATATGGTCTTATTTACTTATACTCAACTACCCATAAATAGTACCCAACTTGATATATCAATTTATACTTTTTTAGCTTGACGAACACAGTTAGTCATTGAGTTGACATAATTAGATATCAAGTTATTCCCAATGGATAGCTATTCACAAAAAAAATCTATGTCCTTATATCAACTTACACTCGAAAACCGAAATAGTATACGTAAAGTGACAAAACTAGATTTCTAAGTGACGATTATCATACTATTGCGTTAACAAATGAATATATCGTCTTATTTACTTATCCTCAACTACCCATAAATAGTACGCAACTTGATTATGTCAATTTATACTGTTTTAGCTTGACAAACACAGTTAATCTTTGAGTTGGCATAATTAGATATCAAGTTATTCCCAATGGATAGCTATTCCGTATACAGCGTGAATACCTTGATAAGTCACCCTAGATGAAAGAGATTGAATGCGTTTTTCATATCTGTATAACCTACCTAATCCTGTCGTCGCTAATAAAGTATGAAAAACGCACAAAAATAACTATACCTACATTAGAAACTTCAATTTTATAGGACAAAAAAAATACATTTGGACTCTGTTGCGGACTCTTTTAGTAAATTGTATTGTTTATGTTTTTATACACTTTTTGATATGACTTTTGAACTCTTGTATTCTTGGTATTGTCAGTTGTTGTTGAAGAAGTACAGTAAAAAGAAGCAGTCAGTTTGCTGGTGTTTTCATTTACCCATTATTTAATTTTCCTTAATTTATCATACAGCCCTCATCGCCGCATCTTTTTGTAAAAATAAAAAATGTAATACCTAACAATTATGTGACAAATATGCTGTGGAATTAATGTAATTTGATTAATTTTCATGCGTCTTCTAGTTATCTAATATCTCGATTATCAACGTCAAGATCAGAATCTATGGTAGCACAATTTGTGGTATGATGTTTTATCAATTTGGGTCTTTATTTTGTCTCATATAATTTATGTTCCGTTCCGAATGAATAGTTTGACACAAATATTCGTTACTCATAACTCATAAAGTGTATTATTTCTGAAACAATAAGTTTTTTTTTTTAGATTTCACGAATTCCAGTGTTGTGAAAGGAAAAATATTATTAATATTAATTATTAATGATAATGACCAATAAAATAAAATTATGTTACAAAGAGAAACCGGTTACAAACGATATTACAATTTATTGATACCCTCACTCTCTAACTCTATAGTGAATAAGTTGATAAGTCGTCGGTGAACAGGTTGATAAGTCAATTATTATGAATAATGTGATGATTAGAAAGAAACAAATATATTGAATTGAAAAACCGCACAAAGTTACCCTTAACTCAATTTAAACATTTCAGTTACACTTAAAAACTTATTTTTAGGAATTAAATGAAACAACGTTTTCACTGAATTGAGTGCTAATGTATGGGGAATAACTAGATAAGTCTTTGGGGAACAAGTTGATAAGTCTAATATCTCACAAAATAGAATGATTTTACCAAATTACGTAAAACCAGTGAAAAGATAGCACAAAATTATCCATAAATCAAGCTATAGAGACGAATTAATGATAAAAACGGATTTTGGAGAAAATTCCAAACTTTAAAATCGCCGCCCTGTAAAATTGCCATTTTAGACTTATCAAGTTCTTCACGCCATGCACGGATTTGTAGTACTGACAATGAATAGTCGAAATTATAGCATTAGTTAAATAAATGCTAAGTCGATAAACCATGAATGATGGAGTATATGTTACAAAATGAGAGATGATCTGACGATGGCTGTCACAGTTTATAGGGGTTCGTAGAAAAATGATCCAAGCGGAGCCGAACAGGGGCCTTACCATGACGTCTTAATGCAATTCAATTCGGACTCAGTTCAGTTTTAGCTGTCATTTTAGTATGGATGAGAGCGAGCGCACCTAAACTGAATCCGAATTTAATCTCATTAAGACGTCATGGTAAGGCCCCAGGTGTCACATTCATCCATGTTAGTACTTTGTTACAGAGCTATCGCTTGAACCGTCTTAGACTCTTTTCAGAGCGGCGTGGATTTGGTATTCTAATTACGGCCGCTACAACAACAAAAATAACATTAGGTAAGCAAAAGGTAAACGCGGTCCTGAAAAAAAAAACGTCATACGTTTAGTACATCAATTTCGACTACCTAGTCTAATTTGAGCTGTAATACACAGATTCCCCCTTTGGAACGTTATTTCCGAGTGATCTACTTAAAATAATCGGCCTCCTGTTCGAAACCCTTTATGTACGGGTCCGATTCGCGCTTGGCCGGTTTTTCCTGTCGTAAATACAACCACATTAGTTGGGCATTTCCACGTGCCGTTTTCAGTTCTCTATACGTCCTTTACTGAATCACCAAGTAGGAAAGGGACGCACTTAGACGTTTGTAGATACCGCGGTCATCTTGGATAAGATTATTAACTAAATAATTTATAATAACTTTGACAGTAAATTACTGATAATGGCTGTATTGTTCAGTCCATGCTGATAAACTGGACCTTGAATAAGATTTAGCAGCAGCGCTTGGAGTTATGTTACAGCGTGGAGGGTTTAAAAAAAACTCTATTTTATCATTTTATTATTATTATTATTATTATTTTTTTTAATATTTTTTATTTTTTTCTTGAAGACGCGTCGAAGTCTCTCTCTCCAGCCTATATACGTCGTTAACCGTGAATCATTAAAAAATCTTATATACGTCCCACTGCTGGGCACAGGCCTCCTCTCAGAATGAGAGGGCTTGGGCTATACCTAGTTCCCACGCGGGCCCAGTGAGGATTGGGAACTTCACACACACCATTGAATTGCTTCGCAGTTGTGTGCAGGTTTCCTCACGATGTTTTCCTTCACCGAAAAGCTCATGGTAAATTTCAAATGAGATATCGCACATAAATTCCGAAAAACTCAGAGGTGCGAGCCCGGGATTCGAACCCACGACCCTCTGCTTGAGAGGCCACAAGTGAAACCACTAGGCTACCATTGCTTTTTTTTGCGTCGAAGTAAATTGTGTAAAGTGGATAAAATATCTGAAAAGAAAAAAAAAAACAAATGCAACATAATTTTCCAACTCAAAAGTACCAAAATTCGTAAATGGTACTTTCGAGAGGTGTGCTTTAAAAAATCAGTGTCCCTCTCACAATAAAATCAGTGCCCCGCTCATATTAAAATCGGTTGTCCCGTCATAATAAAGTGAGACGTCAACGCAAACGCATTCGAGATTTTTATGCATCAAATACCTACTTACATTAAAAGTTGTTGAGTCATAAAAAAAGTAGTAATAATCGACTGACCGTGAACTTGTTCAATGTCCTCTGATCCAGCGATTCAGAATTTGGGAAGGCAATTACGGCCCTCGCAAATACTTGCTGTTTATTTGTTTAGGGTCGACCCTTTGTCTAGAGCTCGTGTGGCCCTGTTGTGTGTCTTTTAAGGATTTGTGTGACAGTTTAGTAAAGGTAGGGTAGGTAGGCGTTTAAAAACTTCTCAGCTGACCCTAACCGCACGACGTTACAGTTTTAATTAGACTAAAAGGATGACAAAAATAATGACTGAAGAGTCATGGTGAGTTTGTAGTTTTACGGCTTTTGTGATAGTACCCACTAAAACATTACACACACACACACACACACACACACACACACACAGAGCCTAGGGTAACAAGATCTAAAGGCCACGTTTAGCGTGATTGTGAAAAGGGGAATCAAAATAGTGATGGGTTGCTAGCCGCATGATTATACATAATATGATTCCTAAGATTTTCGCCCATCCTCGATGGGCTTTTACCATCTGCGCGTGAAGAGAAGCAGCTGGTACATTCTATGTTTTTTCTTTGCTTCCAGTACAATAATGAAAATGATGATCGCTCAATTTCAATATTTGACTTAGGTATTGATGAAGGTTAATTAGAATTAGAGCTGACTGTTGACATTTATTAAAGTCTATAATGTTCATACATCTCTAGCAACTTACACTATGCCACTGGAGTTTGGGAAAAACCCCAACAAAATCAACTCCCTTCTTTATCGAAAGCAGCCCATTTTTCAAAGCTTTGTACCGCTTTATGCAGTGTTAAAATGCCCGAACGCAACCAACCATAACATAAATCTAGCTTTATTCCCCCCGCCATTATTCTTTTTTGGTTAAAGCATACATTCAACAAACACCACCATTCCCCTCGTAGCGATTATATAATGGTCTAAGATCCCACCCGAGAGCGAACCCCATCGACTGGACAACAATTTAATAAATTAAAACACATAAATTCGTTTCTATACTATTGCAAATTATGCTTTCTTTGTCTTCAAAGTTTCACTGACTTCCCAAACGTTTTGGAATCTAAGTGAAACTTAAGCATTTAGAATTTGAAGCAGCTGTGTTGCCTAGTTTTTCATGTTTTCAGGAAGAGAAGACACGCATTTAACGGGAAAGTTCACACTCCTACAAAAAGTATAGGGATCACAATCACACCATTTTTTTTTGAGCCACGGATACAAATTACTAAGCAAGTATTTTGTTTCCATTTTGAACGGGTACGCCACATAATTAAACCATTTTTACTAAACCTAAAACATTTTGAGAGGTAATTTGTAGCTCTATCAGCTATCGACGGTAATTTCATCGGTATCTGGGGCTTCCTGTATATTTAGAAACACCTTGCCTTTAATATAAAATAGTTCGTCGCCCCCGGAGAATAAAATCGTAATACTATGTTACGATAGTTTTATTGTTTTTGCATTTTTGGCTTCTCCGTAACGTAATGCATCTAGTGATTTTTTTCAATATTTTTCCTGACAGTTTTCACGAAGTTACACAGTATATCAAATTTTTATTCGTTGGAAACTTCGTCTCATTTATTTTCGCCATTAATACCGTAAAAATACTTTAGATTAGTAAAATTTAAACCAAAATTCGGTAAAAGATAGTTGCGATACTTATTATTGTTACAAAATGAATCGTAATAACCTAATGGTAACATTTTATTCGGGTGCAACTTAACAGCGGCTCTTTGAGTAAGTGCTGTAACACTATTAAAAAGTATTTATTTAAGTTCAGTACAGTACTATTACTGTTGCCTAAGTCACTGAATAGAATCACAAAGTCACATTACGATAGTCTTCGTTGTTCGTGATTTGGACGAATAAGATGGTAATCATGTAATGCAAAATATCATTAAGCATATAGTATCGGTAATGTGAATTTTGGCTTATAACAAGTAAACTAAGACCATTAAAAATAATGAATTAAAACATATAAACACCCTTAAAATCACCATTCATTTGATATATTACACGTTGGTTAATTCATGGTAGAACGCAAGATATTAAGCAGAACCGGTTTTTTATTTTTCCTGTTAAGTTTACTTTTTCCTATTACCATTTTATTCTCCGGGGACGACGAGTTTATGTCCGATTATCAGATGGATAAACATCGTCCTTCTACGGATCCTGTACTACAAGATCATGCCTGCATTACATATTTACTGACGGGGTCAAAGAAAAATCCCGAGTAGTTCGCCCGTTCTTACAGCTTTAATAAATAATACAAGTACATGTGCAAAGCACTTGCGGTCAGGTGGACTTTTATATAGGGGCCTCGCCTTTCACGAAGCCTTTGGGTGACGAAAGGTTTGCTCATATTTTATTTGTGCTTGTAAGTCGAATGGTGACTTTTTCAGTGGGATATTTGTACACATCTACGGACTCGACTAGATATAAGTATTGACTCTTGTCACAAACAATATTTCCGTGCTTCCATTGAGAACTAATCCACGTTTGCAAGTCCATGGAACCAGCATACCTGTAGCCAACCTTTAAAAAACTTTATAGCTACCCCTTTCTTAAAGACCCTCATACTGTAGTCTCTCGGGAAGCCTTCGGCATGGGTGTTCATTCCACAGCCAGAGAGTTCGCGGGAGGAAATTTCTCCAAAGTGCACTGTGCGTGACAATTTAGGTTCCAATGTGTGAGGGTGAACGCTCTGCCGGCGGCAAGTGAGGCGGTGGTAGAATGCGGGCGTGCGTTTTATCAAACAAGTAGTTCTTCGAAACACAACCTATTGCACAAGTGATAGAACACACACAAGGGCTCAAAGTGTCTTCTAAGGCTTAAGGCTTTATCGCTTCAGAGTTTAGGATCGTCGATGATTCGCACAGCACATCTTTGAAGCGAGATAATGAAATAATGTGACTAATTTCCGTTTGTGTGGTTTCCATTCTGTATGTCTCCACTCAGCTCCGCGCGAATGGGAACGCACCACGCTCAATTAGGCGCATAGCAAACGAATTTAAAAATTATCGTTCTATTTTTATAAAATGCCTACTTCCCCGTCGAAATGCCTCGAACCTCACCTTTGTTTACTTTCGGCGGTGCCTCGAACATCCCGTAATTTGTCGTTAAGCGTCAAATTCAATTTGGCTTCCAAGGCTTGTATTTACGTTTCTCTGTAAATATGAGACTTGGCCCATCTTTCTCGCTGAACAAACATCGCAGGCGGCCAAGGGCTCGGCTTTAAACTTGCTGTAATAACTGTCGAAGATGGAGGAAAACTGTGCAGAATTCATTAAATCAGGCGTTACTTTGGAGGTCCATATCAATTAAAAAAGCATTTACCTTGCTACTCCGCTACCGTGTGGCAGCAGGGTGTTTTTTGTTAATTGTGCAGAATGATGTAAATGTGAGTGCCAATGTAGAGGTTTTGATTAGATATGATTTAAAGAAACAGGGTCTTACTGTGAAAAATAAACATGAAACAAATACAATTGACAAACACTTAGATTAGATTGATTTTTATTAATAGACAAGTGTAGCGGAAAACGTTACCGGCTAATCAATTTCCGCAAAAATACACGGCTTTACACCATTTTTGGTGTCCGTAGTCAGAAACGCAAAACTGGATCGTCAACTTACAATTATTAGGTTTTAAAAATAAAAATGACATGTATAACTATAATTATTATGAATAAATGAGTATGAGTAAACGATACACGGCTAACGACAAAAATTTGAAGAAAGAATTCATACTTATCTGCCCTGACGGTATCTAACCAGAGACCTCAAGCTTCAAACTCAGCCACTGGGCTATTCAGTCGTACCTAATTTACAACCAAATTAATTAACCATCCTTACATACGCTACGAAACCAGCTAAACCGATACAAAACCACGACACGTGTCGAGTTTAAAACACTAATTCGTGTATGAAATGAGGCGGCATCGATCGGCACAGTAACCTTGTTTAATTTGTGCTACGGTATAAGTATGTAGGTACGTGTTGCTGGTGTGAGGAAAGTTCCTCAAGCTTGTGGAATACATCACAGCTAACTTTGTTGTTACCAGGACCCAGTTAAACTAAAAAGGTAATCAAGCTATAGTTACTCGAATAAAGAGTAACTTTCATTATATACGAGTACAATTACACAATATAATACAATAACTCTTTATTGAACACCACATATAACAATCAAAACAGACAAAAAGGTATACAGAAGTAATAAGGTAACAATAGGCGGATTTATCGCTACAGCGCGATCTCTGCCAGGCAAATAAATAAATAAATTTAAGTACTTATTGTCCAAACTACTTTTAGAGAAGTGTTATTATAGTGTCGTAGACTATTTAAACGATTCTTGACATGCTGTAGAAATTTTAATTATTTTAATTTTTAATTTACATCACTTATTATTTGAAATTATTATTTTTTTGTCTTATTTTTATTTTATTTTTTTATTTGACATTTTTGTATCATGTAATTTAATTTAGTATCTCTGACATTGTATTATGAAATGTAACTTAATGGATTTATTTATAATTTAGTATTCTGACATTTTGTACCTAATTTGAAATATTTGCATGCCGTTCCTGAACAGTAAGATAAGGAGGACATAATTATTAATGAAAAACCTTAACCTCACACCCTTTTCTAGCAAATAAATGTTTTGATTGATTGATTGATTGATTGCAACCAACACTGTTACCGAGCAGTAACAGTCGGAGGCATAAATATCGATACAGCCATCGTGTCAAATATTATTATTATTATGTGTCGCCCACCTTATTGTTTGTGGCTTAAAGTTGTATAAATTTACCGACTGTATGTAACAAGCGCGCGGATTTAACATAAATTGAGCGTTATGGTTCCCTCTTTGAGGGAGGGGGGATACACTCTGGGCAACAACAGTTAACAAATTTATTCCCGTTTAAAGAGTAGGTAGGTATGTGCAGCGCTTGCAGAGGTAGCTGTTATTTGTGTTCCGGTATCTATCTATACATATAATAAAATTGTAACAGGTCAATGTCTGTACATAGGAGATATTAAAGAAAAAATAAACTAAGGGGCCTCTATAAGCGCCGTAGAAGCCAAAAATACAATTTTTAGAATTTTTGTCTGTCTGTCTGTCTGTCTGTCTGTCTGTCTGTCTGTCTGTCCGTCTGTATGTTTGTTACCGCGCTACGCAAAAACTACTGTACCAAACTGAATGCGGTTTTTTTATTGTACTGCTGGAGGTCTAACTTAAACTCCCATGTCGCGTTTTTTTCGAAATTCCACCTAGAAGTTGAGATATAAAACAAAAAGGGGGGGTCCACCAAAAATATTTTTTGATACATTAGTTATTGGGATACCAAATGAAAGAGGAAGAAGTCCTGAGTTCGAAAATGTAGTACATGTAATATGTTATGATAATACTAAGCAACAAAATAATAATAAAGTTTACTATGGGTTAATTAGTTCCGCTATTCGTTAATAGATGTCGCTACGCTATATGAATGAAATTATTCGTACCTACCTAGGAAGTATCTATTTTCAAGGTTCCTTAAAGGAAAAAAGGAACCCAGAATCACTTAGTTGTCCGTCTGTCAAGTTCCTTTTCCTCAGGAACGCGTATAGGTAGGTATAAAGTTGAAATTAATAAAATAACCGGTACAGTAGATCTGCGGTCCCTTAGAGTTGTGAAAAGATTAAGCCTTAAATCTAACCAATAACAAGGTACAGTCATTAAGAAAGAGTGTTTCCATACAAATCGCCGTCCTCTCAAAAAATATTGGGTAGGTTGTTTGTTATCCAGTTGTCTTAGAAATTTGAAATTTTGTATGATGGTAGGTCATAGGTTCCAATATAAAATGACCTCACACTGCCTACATTTTGCTTAGGAACAGGGCTCTGCTAACACTGGATATCGTATTCACTTGCCAAATTTATACGGAGCCCTCGGTGCGCGAGTCCGACTCGCATCAGGCGGTTTGTACAAAAAAATGATTTTTAATAATCCCTATCTCTACTTATATTATAAAATATGTATAGATGGGAAAGTAAATTCGTTTTTCTGTTTGTCTGTTACGCTTTCATGCCTAAACCACTGAACCGATTTTATGAAATTTAGTAAGTACTTACAGAGATAAAATTGACCTTGAGAAACGGAGGAACTTTATTTTTAGACTTTTTATTAGACACAAAAATAAATAATTATGTATTTCAGCGGTTTAAAGAAGACCTGTGGAGGGGGCAAAATTGGGTTGACAATTAATATGGTAGGTAGTAGCTTAGCTATCGTTTGAAGGAACCTTTTTTTTCATATCTTTAGGGCATGAAATGGCGTTAAAGTTACTTAGAAAACTAACAAATATTAAAAATAACTAGGTACTTGCCTACTTGATGTATGATTTTTTTTTATATTAGCCTAATTGAGTGTCCCACTGCTGGGTAAAAGGCCTCCCCTTATGTAAAATTGCGTCTGTCTTTTGCCTTCTTCGCGCTTAATTTTGTTGAAATTGATGTTATTTAAGCACTTTTTTAAGAAAAACTACACACAAAAAAAATATAAGTATGTTAATTTTCGTCATATTTCAAACACGCTGGACGGACTCGATACATAACTGAACAAAATCGCCTCGATAGAAAATAATTGCAAAGATTGGTATTAAAGTCATCATTAAACGGTTCTATGTCTTTATTTTTTCGACGTATGGGTCTGCAATTAAAAACATGAAGTCAACATATTCATACCTAAACAGCTAACGAGTCATATTTCACAAATAATCCATTATTTTTTTTATTTTTTATTATTTGTGTTATTTGCAATATTTTAGACGCGCGCCAAGCTGCCGAAATAGTTTCTTCTCTTTCACTAACAGGCACGCGAACCGTACATATGTGTAAAGAGTGGCACTGCTCACGGTCATTTGTTGTTGACAGCGCCTTAAGCCGATGAAACGACTTAAACGAAATTTGGGATGGATATTGTTATGGTCCCGGGGAAGGGAATAGAATAGTTTTTGCAGAAATTGTCAAAGATGTGAATAGGGGAGTGAAATTTACTACGAAGATGTAATACCCTAAGGGTAATTATATTTAATTTGTGCTCTAATTGAATGTTTGCCTAACATAATAAGCTACCCAAAATACTAATTCTACGCAGACGAAGTCGCGGGCAAAAGCTAGTGGAGAATAAAGAGCCTCTGTCTGTCATATTGACGTTTGCTTTTTCCAGAACAAAGAATGATGATTGCATAACACAGATTCGTATTTATTTTGGAAAAGAGTGGGTAAGATCTTTTTCATCATTATCACTTAGTTCACTGTTGGGCATAGGCCTTCTCCCAAGAATCTCCACAACCTCAGTCTTGTGCTATCCGCAGCCAATAGCATCCCACGACCTTAACCAGGCCACCACACAAACATACAATACAATACAATACAACACAATAACTCTATATTGAACACCACATAATAACAATCAAAACAGAAAAATGGTATACATAAGTAACAATAGCAACAGGCAACAATAGGCGGCCTTATCGCTACAGAGCCATCTCACACACACATACGAGAGAGAGAAAGAGATGGATACATCATTTTGACATGCTTCCCAATTAAGATCCTTACACACAAGTGACGAGCCTACCTGGATGATTTCCTAAACTCATACTAATAGGGCATCATCGTATATACAACATACGTAATCGTACCTACACACGGTGTCCATAATTAACATGTCAACGACCGCAGCGGCCGCCCCCAACCCATTATCTAGTTACATTCAAACATTAAGCATTAGAAGCACGTCTCACCTGTATTATAATTCGGAACCGTCCATGTTTGAATTCCCTAACAGCCGTATGACCAGAGGAACAGTAGGTAAAGTAGATGAAGCAAAATTCGACTTGTTACGGGTCTAACGAGTATCTTAGAGAGCAAACACTTATACCAAAATATAACTAACCTACAATATAAAAGATGGCGCTATAAGTTGCCACAAGTTGACTAACTTATGTACACTACAACACTACAAGTAAAGTTCTAGCGTCGGAAATACTAATTATACAATCATTCGAAATATTATAGACGGGATATGAACCACGATTACTTTTATTGAGCTCCCGATATTTCGACGCAGTTGCATGCATCATGATCACGGGTAGACAACAACAACACTAATAACAACACAAAACAACAACAACAACACAACAACTAATAATACAACATGATGACTAAGTATTATTCCGAGATATTTCAGCAGGTGATTGGGATAGTATAATTGAACACTCGTTCAGGCTTTTCCTTGTACTTAATACACTACCGTGCAAAAATACCGTACAAAGTTGTATGAAATGCGACCCGTCATTTTCAGTATAGTTGGATTAAATTAAGTCGCCCCTTTGATGCCTTACACTTAAACAAACAATGGAAACATTTGTCACCCACTGTCAAAATCCCGAAAACTCCTTACAAGGGTGTGCAATCAAACGAAAACACCTACAGTATTCATAAAGATTGCACTTCGGGCTTTGGAAAGAGACAATTGGCGTCACGTAAGTTAGAGCAAGACAACGCTCTACGAAGCCGAAATTAGTCGAGAAGACCGATCTTTATGGCCTGGTAGGTACTGATGTACTAGTGCTCTGGATTAATTTAAAGATTGTGGTATTAAACGCATTGTCAATTAAACTCTTCTGAGTCACTTCAAAATTAAACATCCGTATTTAATATGACCTTTTCGAAAATGTATCAACCCTCGAATCCAATTTTCCCGTGTCACGGACGTGCGGTGTCAATTTAGTCCGTCAGAACAATGAGACCGAACAGTTTCTGTTATTACGAATACAACTACATAAACAATCCTACTAATATTAGGATTAATATTTATAAACAGTATCCAAAACTCGAGGACTTTGGCACACAGAAAATTTATAATTATAACCTGTATCGAGACAAATGTGGTACGTTTGTGCGAGAAAATTCCAAAGCTTCCGCGCAATACCGACAAATGAATTTTTCGGAGACTAAAACGCGGGCAACAGTTAATAAATAAACGACTCTGCTAAAATCATAATCCCATTTGAATTCCCCGTAGCAGTGGAAACACAGTTGTCGCAGCTCAAGCTCCCGCATTAAATATTGCTATCACGAATCTTTGTATTTCCGATTGCGTAGTTTGCGGTGGCAAGTTGGAGTTTACGATTCCCTGCTGGCCCCATGGCTCCGGCAGGCAGCTGGCCGCAAAGTTTAGCAATTTGCCTCCCAACCTACCGCCTGGCCCTTGAACGTCAATTTAACTTTTTGCCATTCCTTTTGCGTAATCTGTTTCGGAGGATGTTTTATTGACGGATTGGTGTGGGAGGTTCGCGGTGGTTGAGTATTTTGATTTTGACATCGGGCGGTTTGGATGTGTATTAGAAACGATGTATCGGGAGTTTCTCATAGTTCATTTGGTCGATCATATTGTACATTGCTTAAGTTTGCACATCTATAGATATTTTTGAGGCTGAAGTTGGCAATTCCTCTGATATTGCGGGATGTTTGTAGCCATGGGTGATATCGACGGTCCCTATTAAAAGAGTCGGATCTCCATTTTGGCCATTTTGGGATTATTGCATTGAAGTCAATAAAAACCAGTAAATTTTAATACAACATAAAAAAGATATCATTATATTGGCTATTTTCCGAGATATTTTGGTTAAAATAGTCGGATGTTGGTAGTATGGCCGCTTAATAAAGTCGGTTGTAACTTTACGACAATTTTGGTGGGTCGCGGGGGGCGACCAGCCACGCGGAACTGCCAGTACCTGCCATGTTGCGCGAAGAGATGGTCACCAGGTAATTTCTCGCAATTTCGCAAAATTGACATTTATATCTGTATTAAGTTAAGTTTTGCTTAATAAAAATTCAAATTTGGGCATTCCCAATGTGTGTGAAGCACAACCTTTTTTTTTTTGGATTTTCAAAATGGCGGTGCTAACTTCACACACATCATTCCCACGCATAAATGTCGGATGTGGTAGTTCCAACAATTTTAATTGCTTTTTCGCATGTTTTTTTGTCGGATGTGGCATAATGGGCATTTTTAATAGGAAAAAACATTCGACTATTTTGATTGGTTATTGATTAGAATTTTTTGTTTTTTTGCTAGTTTTCAAGGACATAAAACAGCCAGATGTGAACATGAGGTATTTTGTGCACCAGCTGGAATACTACCACAGAAGCACTAGCGCGAGGATATTGCGAAATGACCACGGGATAGTGATTTCTGTGCAATGAGAGCAAAGCCGCGGGTGCGTGACAGTATACTCTCAGTCTATATTAAGGTGTCTTCTAATTAGGACGCGCAAACAGTCGCTGGAGCCAAAATTAATCATGATCATCATTATAATCGTTCATTTCGTGTATTGGCATCGTATTTAAAGCAGATGGTGAACTCTGTAATGGAAAAGTCTGCGGAATTTGGTTTTACGATTAGATTATCGGTGTTAAATTTTGAGAAGCCGGCGTTTCCAATTAAATGTAAACGAACTTTATTTATGTTTCATCTAGAAAACGAAATTTGCGCGAATTTCAAACATTTTGTTGGCAAAAACGCTAAACTGATAAGCAAGGCGATTTAAAAGTAACTTAGTTAGTCTAAGGCGACGAATTAGGACGCTATTCAGTAAACATTTGAAGTGTTATTCGAGAACATTCTTCTGAACAGCTTTTTACTCTTTAAAGAATACTGGTTATATTCTAGAACGTCATTCGTAGCAAATGGAGTCATAAAATAAAATACACGAAACAAAGACTAAAATTCATAAAATATACATACGTTTAAGTACCACTTCTTGCAACGAATTGTGAAACACGGGAATTAGTTTGCAGCACTAATACTTCCGCATCGGTACAACTTAGATATCTTCTAGAGACGAACCTATCTTTCGCAAAGCTCTGGCAGTTCTGGCGCTGAATCCGAAATACCTCTTGGGTTTTGGATGCTTCTTCAGGTGATCAACTCATTTGTACAAGTCTCTAGTTTATCTAGTTTAGGCTGTCAGTCAGTTACATTACACCATCGTTCTATTGGAAATTATATATGTTGGTGTTATTATTTTTGGATAAATACGTTCCAAACCTAGCACCTACTAGTTAGTTACTAAGAAGATTTAAATTCGTAAAATGTAATCCGAATTGGTATATTTTTTCAAGGAATTTTTTCGTGCGTGTTTTTTTGAGTACTGAACATAAGTCTTTTGTAATTCGTGAAGCTTTTTTAAAACGGTTCAGTGAACATTTACTAACAAGACCAAGTTACTAATTGGCGAATCTGTCAGTTGCTGGGTATTTCCCCAGACACCTGACACCCGGTTAGTGGACAGACACACCGAACACACACCAGACACACACCGAACATGGATCACTAAGCAAGCGCCTGAGAGAGGCAACGGACGACCCTGGTACAGGCAGCTTTCTCGCCCAAATACTTGGTTCAAACAGACACACAACGCGGAAACGCTAGCTCAGAATGTAAATTTATTTTAATCTTTAACGTAAGTTTTATTTTTCTTAAATGTAAGTTAGTTTTAGTTTAGAGCTGTGTTAATACGTTCTATAATTATTTACATACGTAAATCACGTCTTTAACCTTTACGGGGCCGACTGAGCCTAAGGTAACAAGACCAAAAGGCCACGTTTAGTAGGCGTATAATAGGTGGAAAGGGCAATCAAAATAGTGATGAGTTGCTAGCCGTATTGCCTTTAAGATTTCGGCCTAATTATTAATTCATTATTTACATCACAAAAAATATCAAAATTTCTGATAATACCTGTAATTTTTTTGGAAAATGTTAATGTTAATGTGTGCCTGTCGTTCATTATGGTGTGCTAAGGGGCAGGCCTTTGTTCAGCAGTGGACGTCTTCAGGCTGATGATAATGATGATGAATGTGTGCCACCCAAATTAGAAGGCACTGGTCGGGGAAAAGAAGTCGTAGGGCAGCGCTAGTATTACATAACTTCTTGGTTTGTTCGTTGTTTGTTACCAGTAAACACTGCTTATTAAAACAACGTTCGAAGAATCTTGAAATCTGCTTATTATTCTATTAAATTTCAGCTAAACCTTCCCTTACAGCGAAGTATCGGAGCCCTATTATGTTGTTACAGAATTGTTAGGGAAATTGCTGGCCTATTAAAATATTTGCAAACTGTTTTATAATGGTGAAAGAGGACAGGGTGTTCGAAATTTTAAAAAATGCATCACATGACGTTAACAACCTTCATACTCATGTAACCTGGCCTGGGGCCTTACCATGACGTCTTAATCCGATTCTGTTTAGATTCGCTCGCTGTCAGATCCATACTAAAAATGTCAGCTAAAACCTGAACTGAGTCGAAATTGAATCGCACTAAGACATCATGGTAACCCCCCAGGACTCAGTAAACTAAAAAGGTAATCAACTATACGAGTACTGACGAGCACAGAATGTACCAGTTGCTCCTTCTTTCCGCGCAGATGGTACAAGCCCAACCAACCTAGGAATAAATTTACAGAAGATGCGACTAGCAACCAACTACCACTACTACTGTCAACTACTACTACTGCTGACTAGTGAATCGAATGTGTGTGAATATATGTTTCTCTCTCTCTTTCTCAACCACATCACTATTTTGATTCCATTATCCACCTAAACGCCCACAATCTTGCTAAAGGATGCCTTTAAGAGGCTGACAACACCTAATTTTGTTGAAATTGATGTTATTTAAACACTTTTTTAAGAAAAAACTGCACACAAAAAAATAAAAAAAATATAATGTTAATTTTCATCATATTTCAAACACGCTAGACGGGCTCAATACATAATTGAACAAAATCGGCTCGATAGAAAATAATTGCAAAGATTGGTCTTAAAATCATCATTAAACGGTTCTATGTCTTTATTTTTTCGACGTATGGGTCTGCAATTAAAAACATAAAGTCAACATATTCATACCTAAACGGCTAACGAGTCATATTTCACAAATAATCCATACTTTTGTTTATTTCTTATGATTTGTGGCTTATTTGCAAGATTTTAGACGCGCGCCAAGCTCCCGGAATAGTTTCTTCTCTTTCACTAACAGGCACGTGAACCGTATGTGTGAAGAGTGGCGCTGCTCCAGGTCATTTGCTGTTGACAGCGCCATAAGTCTTGTTACCTTAGGTTCTGTCTGCCCCGTAAGGGATAAAGACGTGATTTCTGTATGTATGTACTCTATATAAAAAAAAAGGTTTGGTAATTGTTTAATAATATTACGCTAGCGATACGTTACTTGACATAGAGCGGGCTCTCTACAAAATTAGTAGGTACAAATCACTCACTAAATATTTAACTATGTTAACAAACAAACTGGTAACTACGCATGCAGGTCATCGACCCTTCCATTATCGTAATTATAAGCCCGACGAATTCCGCAAACGAAATGCTTCCACAAAATTACAGATAAGCAATATTATTGCTTTTTGGAACGAACGATAATTGGCTGGAGGACCTCTTGAATTACCATATCTTATGATGTCGCCTGATTTACGGTAATGGTAATGTTATGAGGCTTTTTTGCGATATTAAATAAACGTGAACTTAAGTGAAAGCTTTGGCTGTACTTTACAGTGTTGCCACAACTGAGTTCCCAAAAGGTACATATACAGCGCTGAAAAGGTACATTTTGGGATAAAAAGGTACATAAGCATTTTTTTTACTCAACTCTTAACACAGCTTCTAACGCTCTCAGTTTTGCCACAACTGTTTGGCTGCGGTTTATAAAATGTTACACATAGTTTTGAATGAGAACAAAAGGTACGTAAACTGGACCCCATGACTCATAACACATTGGAGGCTAAAAAGGTACGTCAAATGTGTAAAATGTACGCTAACGGCAACACTGGTACTTTAGGATTCATTAAAGCTCTGAACTAATGATGTTTCCTTCATAATTTACCAGTTGAAATTAAATATTTTTCAGCTACAACAGTCTTTCTTGCTTCTTTTTCGAGTTTATTTCTTCACAAGAACAAAAAAACGCTTTTAAGATCGCTAAGTTGCCCGTCTGTTCGTACGTTTGTCGGCTGTCACCATATTTTTTTTAGAACGGATAATAGATCATTTGAATATACAGCCACTGTATGTCGGAAATGTGAAAAACTAAATTAGCGCAATGTGTAGCTAAAATTTTAACCCTTCTGCGACTCTAAAATCAAATTCGGAAACTTTTGATTATGATTTTAGTGTTTTAATTTAATATTTTCTCTTTACTATGTGATTTTAGTAAGTATCTAACATTCAATATTTTCACTTTACCTTGTTTACTTCTTTACTTTGTCACGTCACCCGTTTCAAGAAAACCTTTTAAATTTTACGGACACTAAAATTCAATTTTAGTACTCATATTTTAAATCTATCATCCTGTAAACATTCGCTTCGTTCAATACCAGTGCACATTCCACATTTAACTTCACCATGTCAAACAAAATGGCTGCCAACTACATAGTCATGGAGAATCATAGAAGAATATGGCATTGGCTTTTTATGCGTGAGGATATGGATTCTGGGACGTAGTTTTGGTTCATGTTGCTGCTTCAGTCTATAAATGTATCATTTATGTTTCGTTGTGTGTTTTTCGTGGAAGGGATTGAGGGCAAGATTGAGATAATAGGGCCTGCCCTTTGCCTTTCTGGGGGGATGTTCTGTTAAACAATGGCTTTTCCTAATCACAGGACGATATTCGACATAGTCTCAAGTCTGCAGATACATTACGAGACGCGTAAGTTGAAATTGTCTAGATTGTATTTTGTTTTTAAATTACATACATAAATCACCTCTTTATCCCTTACGGGGTCGACAGAGCCTAAGTTAACAAGACCTTAAGGCCATGTTTAGCATAATTGTTGGCGTATAGGTGAAAAGGCGAATTAAAATACTGATGGCTTGCTAGCCGCAACGCCTATAACACTCGGAGGAATAAGACCTATAACATGATTCCTACGATTTTCGCCCATAACTGATATTATTTCTATAAATTTTTCCAGCTCCTACATTAAACTATAGGATTAATTAGGGAACATTGAAACCGAGAAATCATTACGCAATTGCGACTTGATGTTCAGCCTTGCTTCCCAGAATATCTCATTCAAAAGGACTTATACAAATCGGATGAGCGATGTCGTTAGAATAAAGGTCCAGCATGAAAGAGAATTGTCCGTGTAATGCTTAGAAATGAGACGCAAGATTTATTAATCTATTCTAGTGCAGGTATAATTCCGAAATCAATCAAGACTTTCACATTCACAGTTGGTTAGACAGCCACAGAGCTTATTAACACAAGAGGCATTCTATCTGAACCCGAAATTGAACCTGAAATGCAACGACCTCCTCGCTTTTCTCCTGTATCACTTTGTTTTGCTTATGCTTTTACTTCAAATTTCTTTTCTGGACAAGAGCATCCCAAAAGACCGGGCTGTCATCCTAAAGTGCCACAAGGAGGGTGATCGCATTTTGACTGTCTTCGTCTTCATTATAGGCGCCTGCGGAGTCAGTTTCATCAGCAAGCCCATCGTCACCTTCGTCTTGGAGTACTTCAGCGATGGTGTAGCAGAGGCTCTGCTTCCCTTTCCGGCTGTGTAAGAAAAATGAGAAATCATTAAAAAAACGGTTCAAATTAGAATGGGAAGTTCTTGTAGATCTAGAAGATTTGGATTGTTTGGAGTTTTGATACAGTTCAATGAGTGTCTATAAAAGGGCAAATTTCTATCATCTTTGAATGAAAGGGCGTGGGCTGAAGAGTTCCCTCTAGTGAAATGGGAACTTCACACACACCACAGGTCTGCTTTGCAGATAGATGTGTGCAACAGGATGCTTTCTCACGATGTTATCCTCCACCGGTCTTGGCTAATAGACCTCTTTATAAAGAGGTAGACTTTGTTTGGTTGTTTAATTGCATATTTGTGTTTAGATGGTATACTCAACCGATTCTAAAAATATATTACTGAAGCACGTAGGGCTTACTTTTTTCCAGAAAAGCGCAAAATTCCCGTGAGACGCTAAAGCAATTGTAAGCAACAATAACGAAATATACTTTCATCATCATCAACAATGAGTGAATTAAGGGTAGCAATATTGATATCACTTACAAAATGAGGCTGCCGTAATGCCATATTAACGAAATGTTGAGCGGCATAATATCGCGTGACTCTAAGTTCATGTTACTCGCTGAGGGGCAATTCAGTTGCCGCACGCATGCTAGCTCAGGTTGAGTTGAGTGTTTGAGTAATCTTTGTGTTTAACATACTAAATGGCATTATATTAACCCTCAAAAGGGGTTTAAGTAGTCTGCCTTTTCACAAGCTTTGGGTCAAACTTACAAGTCCAATTTGACCCAGTTTTAGTGGTCGTATTAATTTGAAATTTGGTACCTACGTACGCAAGATAGTTGGCAATTTAACAGTCAACAAAACTTTCTGTCAGCATTTTTTTTTAAATCTGCTGGTTTTATTTGTAGGTATTTCACTTTTTTCAGTTATTACCGGTTTTATTTTTGTTAAATGAGCTACGTAGGTACTAACATTTTTAAATAAAAACTTATTGCTGACTGTACTGGCATTTTCATCCGTTCTAAGTACATTTATGTGTACCAAATTTCAAGTCAATCGGACCAACCGTTGAATAGTTTAATTCCCTCCTCCGGAGACTGTCCTGGCTGGGTCACCAGAACTCCACTAACAGATTATAATAATAAATAAATAAATTGTGTTGTATGCTGCCCTACTTTAGACTATACTAGAATAAAAATGACGATAAAAATGAGGGTAGTTGCGCGCCGATGTCAGCTGCGCCGAGTAGCCGCGCGAGCAGAGCGTTGGCGCGCAGTGTTCGTTTCGCTGCCGCCGGGGCGAGCGCTCCCTGATGAAGGGCTTCGAAATAGTCCGAAACAATTGTCGGAGCAATTCTTCGGCTTTTATACGTGAGTTATCCGTTGTGTTGTAATTATTGTATTGTCATCTGACTTACATAAGTATGCAAAATTTCAGCTCAATCGGTTGAATATATCCATTCAAAATTGAGTCGCAAGATTTCACCCGGACAAACATACTTACATACTTGTACGTTGCAAGTTAATGCAGCTTGTAATAATAAAAAAATATTTGCACAGTTCACAAATTCTGCCTCTATCTGTATCTGCGATTGTAATTGCGAGCTTGCGAGCTTGTTAGTCAAATTGGGACACTAATTAGGCCTTTTTTAAAGCTACTAGTGCAAAAGTGGAGCAATTAAGTTTGCGACATTGTATACAGGAGGTCTACTTCCAAATTCAAAAGAACTAAGTTCGTATCAAACCGTCCTCGTCTCTCTCAAATTAATCATTATTAGTATGAGTGGGGCAGCACGATACGTTGAAATCTCGGGAACGTGAAAGTCTCTTTTTAATAAGTAGAAAATACGTCGTTTCTTCAAACTAAATTCAGTTCCGTAAAGAGTTTAGAATACTTACCTATTGCCCGAAACTCCGCTTGCGCAGAATTCGTTTTCCGCTAGGAATTCACTAATCGCTATCCCACGGGAACTATGCTGTTTTCCGGGACAAAAACTATCCTGTGACCTACCCCGGGACGGCAACTATCTGTATACCAAACATCAACTAATTCTGTTAAGCGATTTAAGCGTGACAGACAGACAGACTGACAGTAACTTTCGTATTTATAATATAAGTAAGGATAGGTTTTTGGTTCAGCAATAAAAAGAGCGTCTTAGTGGTACTGTCTGTGCAATTACATTTGGCTTTTTGCTTCTTTTTCGTCTTTGTTTTTTATGTCAAACAAACAAGCGATTGGCTCACCTCATGGTAACTGAGCACAACCACACAACCACCCACGACCAATACCAATTAATATAGATGCGTCACCAGCTTAGAGGGCTAAGATATCTCGTGAGCTAGTGATCGGTTGTCTTGCTCTCCATGCCGGAACACAATAGCGCAAGCACTGTTCGGTGGTCAGGCTAAGGTATTGTTTAAGGTAGCCGTGGGAACCCAAAGGGCTGTTCTTCTGCCTCACCTTCGCACTGCAAGTATCCCTGTTGCTGTGGGCGCTGGCCATGGTGGTCATCAACGTGTCGTCCTCTGTGTTCTACTGCAAGGCCATCGTGTCACAGCTGAAGCTTACGCAGATGCGGTTCAGGGAAGTCTCACAGGATTTTAGTGCTGGTAGGAAATATTAAGTGTGCGCGTACGATTTATAGGCTTTTATTTACCTTGCAATTTAGATATAGGTGCTTCAAATCCTACAAAAATTAAAAAGTAATTTTACATAGGTACTCCGCGATATAGTGAGGTCAAGTCATGCAAAACAGCCACACTCCCGTTGTATATTTTCTATTCATGCAGTCAATGCATTAGAAAATGCAATAAACAACGAAAAAATAACCGTAATCCCAATCGAAAACCACAAGAGATACTCCGATAATGATTCACGGTTAAGTTCATTCGAAATATTATAAACACGATTCGAAATATTATAAACATGATCACGGGTAGACACGGGTCTACCCGTGATCATGATACATGCAACTGTATCGAAATATCGGGAGCTCAATAAAGGTAATCGCGGTTCACATCCCGTTTATAATATTTCGAAATCTCCGAATACATGTTTCACAGACCGTCTGAGTGTCAACATCCGCTAAAGAGCCCTCTGCTCTAGGTTCTCTAAACTCTAAGACCATGTTTCATCTCTCTCTGTTAAGTCAGTTGTCTATGATAACGTCTCTGTTTGTTTCGTAGAAATAAATACAGACGGAATCATAGAATACTGACACTTAAAATAACTGACTTTAATTTTTTAATCGATTTTAATTCAATTTTCCTCTTTTAATTCTATAGAAGAGGGCATGACATTGTTGAAGGCAGCGTTTAAGAGTCACCAGGGTGCCTTGGAACTGATCAAGACCGTGGAGTCAGTGGAATGCGTCAAATACTTCAGCCAGGTTTTCTCCACCGCTACTGCTTTGAGCATGTGCTTGTTCAGACTATCTTGCGTAAGTACCATCTTGTAAGATGCTCTATACTCTTGATCTTGCTCTTGGGTTTGGTAGTCGTAGACCTTAATTTTTGTGAAGACTCTTGAGAAAATAGTGTGACGGTTTCCCGGTGGTTTCTCCTTGCCTTCCACAACGCAGCGCTGAAGTCTTAGCCGAGCCATTAGGACACCTAAATAAACAATTTTATCGAAAATAGCATATGAACATTTTTATAATCATACGAGTAATTCAGTAAAAATAGCTCAAAACGTGGCAAAATATATGGAGAACATTTATCTATTGGGATGGATACCTTATGGGGTGAAGTCAAAATTTATCAACTCTCCCCCCTCCTCCGGGGTGCGCGTCCCCCCCCCAGGCCCCCCGAAATGTCCCGAAACGCGGTTTTTTGAACTTTTTGAGAAAACTGTTCGCGATACAGAAAAAGTGTGGAGGAATGAAATAATATACAATAAATTTACTATAAATCTACTGTACACATAAAAGCGATATCTCTTATGGTTTTGACGCAAGAAGACGCAGAAAATCATAATTTTTTGTTTTTTTACAATAAATTTTATTAAAACTTCAGTTTTCTCAGAAAATACTCATTTTACACCTAAAAAATGTATCACTTAAATAAACAATGGAATATTCCCTTTAAAAAAAGGTATAATTTATTTATATATTAGTTAAATTGACCATTTTATGATAGTTTAAATATTTAATTTGTCATGAACAATTTTTTTTACTTGAAGATTAGGTATGTTTAAAATGTTTTTTATATAGTTTAGAGTTAATTATAGACCATGCTAGTGTAATTATGTTTATTTATTTTTTCAGTTATCCGCAAATAATAAGTATATTCATTCATTTCCAAAACGGTACTAAGATGTTTATTTAATATAATCAACTATTTATTTAAATATACACTTTTATTTAAGTAACTTACATTGAAATTGAAGAGAGACATTGAAATAAACAATTGTTAACACTCTTATTATCTGGGGGCACGGTAGTGCCCCAGCTAAGATAGCCAAGTGAAGCGCAAGAAGGGCACTAGTTACCTTTTCTCGAACCGCTTTGTCGTTATTTTGTACCCTCATAACTTGGTTTTGGATTGTATGAGATAATTAAAATTCTCGGGATATGATGTGAATAGTGGACTTATTACAAGTGTAAAGTTTCAATTGCATAGCTCTTATATTTAAAATTTTATTGATATCTAAAAAACTAGTGGTCGTCACTAGTGATCATCATATTAAATTCCTAGAATGCTCAAATTTGGTTTGTAAGCTAGATTAGTATACAATCAACAGCAAAAATCAAAAATTTGGAACTTTAACTTTTCCTTCAATCGGTCAAACAAACTAGCGAATGGATATTTTGTACGAAACTTCGCAAATTTTGATGTCCAGCGGTCTGAAAATTGATAAAGAGAGTTGTTAAAAATAATAAACTGTATATTTCAGAATTTTCAGTAAATTAAACTGAATTAGTGGATGAAATTAAGCGTGTGCAAATGTGGTGTTTTCTGAAGGCACTTGTCATAAGCAACAACTTACAAACTTTTTACGTTCTAACTCTACAAGTGTTTAAGAGTTTGTGAAGTCTACAATTTAGTAAAAATAATGTCGTTGGCCGTTTTGCTACCGTCATATAGGCGTAGTAAAATAATAAGTATAATAATACTTTATTTACTTTATTTGTAATATATGATCGTTTCTCTGCCGCCGGGGCAAGCGGTCCAGGAATAAAGACTACGAACTAGTCTGGAATATGTCGAGCATCACTCGATTTTTATACGTGAGTTATTCGTTTGTGTGATTATAATTATCATTACAATAGTTCTTATAGTTACGAATTTCAACTTTATAGGACGTAAATTTGTTGACTACCAGTGAGTGAGTCAGTGACGAAATCAGAGTTTTTTAGATATCTATAAAATTTAAAATATAAGAGCTTGTAATAAATCCATTATTCACATCATATCCCGAGAATTTTAGTTATCTGGTACAGTCCAAAACCAAGTTATGAGAGTACAAAATAACGACAAAGCGGTTCGAGGAAAGGTAACTAGTGCACTTCTTGCGCTTCACTTGGCTATCTTAGCTGGGGCACTGCCGTGCCCCCAGATAATAAGAGTGTTAACATTGTTTATTTTAATGTAAGTACTTAAATAAAAGGGTATACTTAAATAAATAGTTGATTATATTAAATAAACATCTTAGTCCCTTTTTGGAAATGAATGAATTTATTCACACTAATTATTTACGGATAACTGAGAATAAATAAACAAAATTACACTAGAATGGTTTATAATTAACTTTAAACTATATAAAAAACATTTTAAACATACCTAATCTTCAAGTAAAAAAAATTGTTCATGACAAATTAAATATTTAAACTATCATAAAATGGTCAATTTAACTAATATATAAATAAATTATACCTCTTTTTAAAGGGAATATTCCATTGTTTATTTAAATGATGCATTTTTTAGGTGTAAAATGAGTATTTTCTGAGAAAACTGAAGTTTTAATTATAGTTTTAAAAATTATGATTTTCTGCGTCTTCTTGCGTCAAAACCATAAGAGATACCGCTTTTATGTGTATAGTAGATTTATAGTAAATTTATTGTATATTATTTCATTCCTACACACTTTTTCTGTATCGCGAACAGTTTTCTCAAAAACTTCAAAAAACCGTGTTTCGGGACATTTCGGGGGGCGTGGTGGGGGGACGCGCCCCCCGGAGGAGGGGGGAGAGTTGATAAATTTTGACTTCACCCCATAAGGTATCCATCCCAATAGATAAATGTTCTCCATATATTTTGCCAGATTTCCCATACAATGGATTCTTATTTGCTTGAGCTAGAGTAGTTGTTTGAGTTTTTCGGAATTTATGTGTGTCACAGTGGGATAGCCTAGTGGTTATTGAAGAAAACAATGTATGTCTTAATACATTTATTAAAATAGTAGGCTATACGCGACAATTTATTTAAGTAATTGAGCAAAAGATCTCTCAGGAATGAGTAAGTTCTCTTGGGTCTAAATTCGGACTTTTTAAATTAAGATTTCTACACCATCCAATGCCTCCACTTCCCTCGGGAATCTGTCGGTCCGGTGACTGGGTGGCAGCGTCACGCTCGGTGTAGCGGCAGCAGGGTTCGGTAGACCGCGCCTTGGTGGAAGCTCCAGGAGTGGGACAGCCTTGTATTGGTGAAGGCAGTGGTGTTCAGCGGTAGCGGGCCGTCGGAATTAGGGATGGCAGTAGCGGTACCGCTGATTTAGCTAGTATTGCTTTTCCTGCGGGGTGCAGTGCCGTGTGCCAGGTCGGCTTCATGGCTGGTGTGAGAAAGAGTAGAGTTGGTAGCGTCCTGCCAGGCGTTGCGATGCAGTTGGGACGTATCCCGAGGAAGCTAAATTGCAGTGCATGGCAGGCGCAAGTGTACGGAGTTACAGCAGGTAAAAACTAGAGAAGTTAAGCTATATAATGCAAGGTAGTTGGCAAGAGTAAAACAGGCGGTAGAGTTTACAAACTTTCAAGTAATAGCTAAAAGGAATAGAAATTAAATTTAATAACTACGGGGACAATTCCAACCGAGTATCTCTGTTGCAGAGTAACAGAGTTATTAATTTTTAAGAATTTAAATAATTTATTTAAATTATTTAAATAATTACATACACGGAGCTATACACAAATTAGAATTAAAGTGATCAGAGAGTGCTTACCAGAAGAAAGCCGGGCGGTTGTTGGAGATTCGAAAAAGTGGCCGATTTTGGCCAGAACCTCTGGTTTTATCCAGAAATAACGGTTCCTTCAGATTTTGAAAAAGCTCCGCCCTTGGGCGGGACCGTTTCCGTTAAGTTTCGAATCAACCAACCAGCGCCGGTCAAGTAGAGAGGTAAAGGTGTGATCTTTTTGTATGTGTTACTGAGTTTATAAAAATTAGTGTTATAATAGTGTATGTGTTGCTAAGAATCAAATAAATAAAATAAGTTAATTGTGTAGTTAAAATATAGATTACGCGGAGAACGACTTAGGCGCCCTCTAGTGCGCGTACGATGAATCAGATTCCATACTTAGAACAGCGCCATCTATTGACGAACGCACGAACTGTCAGTAACGTTCGGCTGGAGAGACGTCATTTAAAGGTGTGGCGCGTAAGTTCGAAATGTCGAGGTGCGACTAAATTATGAAAATTCATTTTATTTGTTATGAGCTTTTTGGTGAATAAATCTTCGTGAGGAAAACTGCATACAGATGTAGGCGATTGACATCAATCGCCTACATCACCCACCTGCCTTGCCTTATTGCAAGGCAATATTAATGGCGTGTGTTAAGTTCCCAAACCACACTGGGCCCGCCTGGGAACTATAACCCAAGCCCTTTCATTATAATAGGAGACCTGTGCTCAGTATTGGGACGTATTTAGGCTGTTATAATTGCGAGTATGTCTTAAGTAGCCTCAACTTTAGGCCAGGATCGACGAATTAGAAGTCATACTGCCGTTTACGATCTTGGCTGCAAGCGTCATCATGCAGCTGGCTCTCATTTGTTTCTACGGACAAGAAGTGATGGATGAGGTAAGAAAGTTCCTTGATTATGGTCCCCTTGGGTGGTTTTCGTGATGTCCACTAAGCTTCACTGTTTGGATTCCCTCTTTACAATTTTTGTATCTGGGGGATCCAA
This sequence comes from Pandemis heparana, assembly GCA_963854515.1. Classification (NCBI taxonomy): domain Eukaryota; kingdom Metazoa; phylum Arthropoda; class Insecta; order Lepidoptera; family Tortricidae; genus Pandemis; species Pandemis heparana. Next base: position 1,382,100 of record OY978019.1, on the reverse strand, counting down.
ATAGTGGAGACTAGTGGGCATCACGGTGGTTTTAGTTGAGGGTTTGGCCTTATATGCTGAAAATCGAATTCCTTAGTTCGTTTCGAGTCATTCCGCTCACACTCATTTCGCTCTTCGAAAATCGAATTTCGGCCACCAAGAAGCAGTGCTTGCGCTGTTGTGTTCACGCGTGGAGAGCCGTTGAAATTACTGGCATCAAAGGAAATCATCATCATATTAGAGATAGGACGTCCACTGCTGCACATAGGCCTCCCGCATAGACCTATTACCATATACGTATTGCGTCGGTTGGAAGCGGCTTGCATCCATCGAAAACCCGCGACTTTAATCAGGTCATCCGTCCTCGTTGGTGGACCTCCTACGTTGCGCTTGCCGATCCGCGGTCTTTTCGAGAACCTTTCGGCCCCAACGACCATCTGTTCTCCGTGCTAGATGGCCTGCCCATTGGCACTTCAACGAGCTACTCGTAATTCGCTTGGCCTATGTTATATGTCGGTGACCCTTGTTCTTCTACGTATCTCGTCAGCACACATGACACACTACATTGCATATATTATATAAGGTATTCTATCTTATTCTTTGAGGCTAGCAAACCATCTACAATCTTTTGGTGTTGCGAGTTGCCTACTTGCACGTTTGCCACAATTTTTTTTAAGCGTAATAAGAATTAGAAAGAAATTCAATCTGTTATTTATCTTTCAGGGTGAGAAGCTACACCAAGCGATTTACGCAACACCTTGGTACAGTCAGCCACGTCAGTTTAGGTCGTGCTTGTTGACCTGCCTGATGCGAGCGACTCGCGTCGATCGTCTGACTGCGTGGTCATTCGCTGATATATCTTTTGAAACTTTTAACATGGTATGTATACACAAATCACGTCTCCTTAATAGCTAGACAGAGCCTAAGATAAGAACTAAAGGCCACGTTTTGCATGATTGTGGGTGTATAGGTGGAAAGAGGAATCAAAATGTCGATGAATGGCTAGCCACATTACTTATGACATGATTCCATGGCATGTGTGTATTTTAAACCGACTCCTAAAAAAAGCACGAGTTTCCCATCACGATTGTATTGCTTTTGTGACTGTTCCTGGTCAAATCAATCTCTTTTGAGTCCGCATCTTTCTAAATCCTGAACTGTGACATGCTTGCGACTTAATTCAATCTATGAAACGTAAGTATACCTCCATTTAATACAACCACGGGTCGAAAATTTTATTGTTCTTGAATTATGAAATGGACAATTAAAGACGTTTTTTGTGTCAATTACTTTTATTCAGAGGTTCAGAGCAGTCTCTGATTGACGTAAGGCTTCCTTTAAAAGAAAACAGTTACCCTTCATTGCAGAATCTCCTTGAAACTGAACCTTTACTCGTATTGTTCCAGGTGATGACATCTGCGTTTTCCTACATTACTTTCTTGCAAACAATGTCTGAGTGAGACCGCAAATACAGCTGACAATTAAGAAAACAAATCCAACGCCCAAGCACAGTTAGCAAAGTCACACATCTGCACAAACACAATCAATGCTTCAGAGTAGTAATCTGGGGCTAAAGTTCAGTCTCAGTATAAATTCAGTAATAAACTAGCATCGCTCCTGTATGTGTTTTGGTATTGTCGCTAAAAATGGCGCCTTTTGCTAAGATAAGACCCTTCATCCGCTGCTTCATCTGGCGACTGTTTGGGTCACTTTTTTTACAGTTTCAGACATTTTAAAATTAGGTAGGTACTAATTTCGATAATTTTCCAATTATCATTATCAGAGAAAACAAAATGAATTAGGCAGTACCTAGGTATTCACATTACTATTTGCAGATTTTTCTCCCGTGTTTTATATTTTTTATAAAAAATAACAGCTTTTGTAAAATTTTCGATTGTTAATTTTTTTTTTATCATTTTCCTCCTTAAAAACATATTCCGTTAACCAACAACAGCCAACGGCAAACAAAGGATGGGAAATTCCATTCTAACCTAATTTACTTCTCATTTGCAAGCCGAAATGACTTGTCGAATTGTTAATGTTCTCCTTAATGATGGGGCTTGTCATATCTTACGGCAGGTACTTTTTTATTTAGAACGAGCAATAAATTCCGTAGGGGAAAACAAATAAACAGGTCACGGGTAGGTATGGTTGATTTTTTATGTGACAAATAATAATTAATAAATATTATGGGATCATTTACACCAATAGCCTCTTGGATCCTGGGGGTATCGATTTGGCCGAAACTGATATTTCTTTACAAAAATCGACTTAATAGGTAGGTATCCCTTAATATCGGAAAATTAGTAAAAAAAACATAGTGTTTTCCCTTGGATTTTTCCTTATGTCCTCAGACGAGTACATGAGGACATTGTTCTCACTCGAGACAGTATCAAATAAAATGAAATACTATAATGAATAATGATAGGATTAAACGAACTTACCTGAAGTGAAGTTCGATCCTGATTATATGAAGTACTTAGTCCGAGATAACTATGTAGTTCCGTCCTTTCTTGCTACTTGAACGCAACGTATAAAGACACCATAAAACAAAAAACAGCACCTGGCAACACTAATAACATATGTCATTACGTTTAGAGTCATCATAATAAGGCCTAGGGGGATAGTAAGAAAGTGACTATCCGTGAGGAGGGCGGGAGGCTCCCTTATCTCGGACTAAGTACTTCATATAATCAGGATCGAACTTCACTTCAGGTAAGTTCGTTTAATCCTATCATTATATTCGTACTTAGTCCGAGATAACTATGTAGATGTTTAGAGCCAAAATAAACATATAAACATCCAAACTAAATTTCAAAATTTATCTTCTTAATAATAAACCAAAATGAACATAATTATTTAAAACTACAAAAATCAGTAACATTACTTCTTATAATTTTAAAACCACAGGAAATCCTAAGAAAATCAGCCTTTGGTAATTTACATTCTACATTTAAATTTAAAATGTTAACGTTATTTTAATTAATAATTAGGCAATGCCACAGATTGGGCAAATACATTTTGTGTATTACACTCAATGTTCAGAGGTCTGTTATAATGTCTCGCAAAGGTAGATCACCTGCTAGACCACCCAACAGCTTTTAAAATACTGTCTGTTGTGAGACCTGTACGGTATGCTGGCGACGATGCTGCGTGCCTAGTTGAATGTGAAGAAAACTTATTGACATCTATACTACTTTATCACTAATTTGAGCCATCTACTTATTGTTTATGTTAAAACTGGTTTTTGAAGTCCTTTACAGTCAGAAATAATTTAATGCAGTCACTATATGTCTTAAGGCGGATGCTCGCGTTAGCTCATTGTAAAAGTCCCGTTAGATGGCGCTATAATCAATTTTGTTGGTTTTTTGTAGTTTTTAGAAGATTCTTAATACATTTATAGATTATTTATTGATTTGCGCACACAATTTAATACGGCCGATTTTTTGAGACCACACTCAAATGGTAACAATGCACCAATTCGGAGAATAGCTGCACAAACGCTGGTGTCACTAACGAACTTATACAGATACTAGGTCTTACACACACATGCAAATGGGAGGCGCTAGCTGCTGGTGGAAAAATATTGCAACACCTTGCTAAGCTATTAGCGTAATTTTTCACGTTATATTTACGTTTTTATATCAACTTTTCTTTTACCAGAAATTTTACAAATCTATACGTGTACAAAAGTAAGTCGTGTTATTTAACTATTGATAACTTTGGAATGGCTGCACGGATTTTTATGATTTTTAATTTGTTGGCTTTCTCTCTTCCACGAATAGCCGAATATGTCATCAAATATATGAAAAATGCACAAAAAAACTTTAATTTTTCGTATGCAGCGCCATCTCAGACAAAAACTGACTTTCGAATTTTTATTTGCCAGCTCAGCTAGTTATAAGTATTATATATGAGTCCAGCAAATGCAAATATGTGAATCAATGCCACCTTCAACCCTTTTTGAATACCAGGGAGTCGATTTTTTTGTACTTTGTTAGAATGAGGGCTATCGTATTTGTACTCACTAGTTGGCGCCACTGTAGAGTAAGGTATATCACATTATTCAGGATTTCTTTCAATTAATATTTAATAGCAAGCTATTTATTACCCAGTGTTGCACAGTCCCATTTATCTTCTAAATTAACTGCCATTTTATTTGCCTGCTTAATTTGGCTCCTAATTTTCAAAGCTCTTCTTTTATCTTTTAATAAACCTGTCGTATGTCTGCGATAATAATCGGAAACAATCTTAATAACACTAAACCTTCGTTATGCAAAGCCGGAATATGTAACTTGTAGGTACTACTAATTTTACGTTTCTGTATAATACCTCACGTTACAATAGCGCCTCTAGCGGCAAATTCATATGCCGTCATTGCTAGTATCTTCAAAAGCTAGTACCTATTAGTATGTAGGAACCTGCGATTCATATTTGATATTCGCTCACACGTAGAGACATCATCATCACCATCGTCTGACATTTTATTAATACTCTTATGCATTATAACTTATAAGCGTTTCGTCTGGGGCATCTAAACAGCTAGCGCCGTAAGGTAGGGATTGTCGTTTCGAGTCAGGCGCGCCTTTCGTAAATAGGTAACTTGAGAATGAGCCTGGTTGCAGCGATGAGACGAAGTCACTCTTGCTAGCCATTCGGATCCTTTCACCAAAATGCATTGCAGTATAGGTTCAGACAAAGGAAATAATTACGCATAGCGGGTAGGGACTACGTCTGAATGCTTCTTGGCCTAGGGATTTAGTTAGGGGTTTGGTTAGATAATTTTGTTCCAGAGTTGTGAGCTGCCTTTTTTAAGTTATGTCCTTATGTCATCATAATTCATATTTATAATAATTCATCGTATAGCGCATAAAAGGAAAAAATAATATTAGATAATTATGATGACTTTGCAATAGGTAGGTACGTCAAATAAAATAATGACAACTCCAAAACAAATCTAATCCATCTGAAGTCGCTTTTACTTACTAATACTTACTTCCACAAAAGTCCAACTTCATCCGTCGATGGTTTTGATTAGCGTTCGTTACCTAGAGTGGGATAAAGCAGAGTACTACGGTGTCTAGTCCACACGCGAAAAAATAAAATTGCAGCTCGACGCGTATTATATCAGCGCTTTCCTCATGAGCCTACTCTACATATATGTTGTGCCATTAGGAATTTCGGGTCAATAAAAATAAGAATTCTCATTTGAGATAGTAAAATTAGGTTAGGTTCATTAGGTATTTTCAAAATGCCCGAAGGGCAAACTGAATAGAAATAGGAACCCCGCCGTCGACCTTACGGAGGAGTGAAATTCCTAAAAGCACAACTAGTTGTGCATAATATAGAGTAAGGTCCATGAGGAAAGCGTCATAAATTTAGTCAAAAATCGTGTGCATAAAAATGAGATAAAATTTAGCTAGCGTCGTGCAGCTATTGTGCCTGTACTGCGTGTCAACCAGTGAACCAGAACCATATTTTTTTCGATCTTTACCCGTGATCCACCTACAGGTTGTCCACCTGGTTTTTGATGGAGCTCCGCTCTTGGGCGGAGCTCATTTTTTCTGGGTATTGGAAGCTGGGTATTGGTTTTCCGGGTGGACAAATTAGGTGGGCCACGGGTAAGTCCCTATATTTTTCTAATTGGTATAGTAAGTAGATATTCGACTTTGTGTTTGATATCTAGTCGAAAAAACGTGCACGCTGCCATAGTACCTATGGCGTAATGGCTACTACGAACGAAATCATTCGACTCATAAGTAAATGCGCCACGCAACATGTGGTATGCGCACACAAGGGCTAATTTATCAAAGCGCTGGTAGTTAAAAAAAGATATATTTTTCAAATAAAACTTTCAATTTGATTTGAAACCAAATACCAGTGAGATGTCACTTTTGAAATAATCTGTATCACTATTCTATTCAGTATTCATAAACATTTGACACACTGTAACAGGTATACGAATAGTTTTATCCGTGCTATGTACTTATTCCTGGGTAGTGACAAATCAAGTCCTGACACATTGTTGTACTTTTTCACAGCAAATGTCTTAGTGAAGTTTCATTTTGATTGAACTGACAAGAAAATTCACTGTGCTGTTGACCGCGTTGATCGTGAATACGTTCTACTGTAGGTTAGAAATATAGGAACCCGACCCGGAGCAAACTGAGTAAAAGCGTTTTCAGTCAAATTTCACGAAATTTTAGTAGATAGATTCAAGTCTCTTGATACCTATTTTTTTCATTTGGGCATAACTCCCTCAGAATTACATGCTTCCAGTAATGATCAAATTTATATTTTTCTATTTCTATTATATTTTTTAACGCGATAAGTTCTTTGAAATAACACACACTGACTAGTTATTGATAATTATGCCTAACTAATTATAATTCTGAGAGAGTTATGCTCCTACAAAAACCATACCAAGATACTGAGAATTCATACTAAAATTTTGTGAGAAGTAACTACCTACTGAAACTACTTTTTCCTCAAGTTTTCCTGCAGGGCTCTTTTATTGATAGTACATACATACATACTTAAATCACGTCTTTGTCCCTTACGGTGTAGACAAAGCCTAAGGTAACAAGACCTAAAGGCCACGTTTAGTATGATTGTGGGCGTATAGGTGCAAAGGAGAATCAAAATCGAGCGATGGGTTGCTAGCCTGTTGATTGATAGTATATACATATATCGATACCTTTAGGTTCAATTGGCGTAAAGGACAAAATGCCGAAAATGAGTTAAATATACAGTTTTGTTCAGAATTTTAAGCTCTATCGAACTGTATACTTAAAATTTTGATATCTCGTAAAATTTGACCTTTACGCCCCATAATTTTGGATCACCTATCACCAAAATGTGCTTTTTTTGTGGGTGTAAGTAACAAACCTGAAATCACATGGAACGTAAAGGAAATCATGAAGTTATAAACAACGACGTATAAACCTAAATTTACCATATTGTCCTTTAAGACCTACTTTTATAGGACTGAATTTACTTATTTGTCCTTTACGACCTTTACTTCTATACATTATACTTTAATACCAAATCAAAACTACGGCGTAAAGGACGTATATACAAATAGATATTTATTTCTTGGATTATACGACCTGATTAAGACACAAACATAAATCCTTAGGTCTAATTTAGATGAGAAAGTAAGTGTATCTCTATAAATTCTACACTTTAAGGTTCAATAAAATTGGTGTAAAAGACAAAAATGCTACTTTTCAGGAGAAGTAAAATATATTTTTTTAAGCTAAATATTTTTTTAATTGGGGACCTATATCTTCGATGTATATGACAAAAGTGCTTAGAATTCCTCACCCTACGCAGTAAAATGGTAACCACAACGATAAATAGTGTATTTTAGAAGTTAAGTATCCTTTACACCCCGGAAAAAAGCGTCGGTAGTCCCTTACGCCCCGACCTTTTTAAAGAACTCAAAAGTTTTGAGGTTGTAAAGGTCAGTTTTATATAAAATTATACAATTTTGGGGTGTATAGTTCACTGTAACTTACTAAATAGTTCTTAAATAACTATAATTGCTGATTCCTCTTTCCACCTATACCCACAATTATGCTGAACATGGCCTTTAGGTCTTGTTACCTTAGGCTCTGTCTACGCCGTAAGGGATAAAACGTGATTTATGTATGTTATATATGTATTGTTCTTTATAATTAGAAGTATTTATACGTGTCGTATAGATTAGCTAAAGTTAAACGTTAGCAATCGTTATCTTAATAATAGGTATGTATGTTATTAGTTATGTAGCATTGAAATTTCATGTAACATACATATTTTAAACAGTTTAGTTATATTTATAAACGATTATTTATGTAATAAAACATGTAGATTTACCCAGTCATAATTATAACAAAATGTCCAAATATTATAAATCTTAAATCAAGTATCTAAGAGCTCACAAATATTAAGCACGTCACTTATTAATTACTAGCTGTTATCAGCGAATTCGTCTGCAAAGAATTCGTTTATCGCTATTCCGCGGGAACTACGAAATTTTCCGGGATAAAAAGCAGTCTATCCACTCACTTGATTTTGGATTTTAAAAATGGTGGCCTATATTGCTTCGTCATTTGTGAAAATTTCCGCGAAATGCCGTGTTTTATTTAAAAATTCATAACTTGGCTTCTACTGAACCATTTGCTATGTTTTTTATACACAAAAAAGCCAATGAAACAAAGAATTTATTGCTGTTGCTTATTTTATGGGTTACGATATTGAAAATATTTACAATAAATGCGTAAAACAGACACACTGATAAAGTTGAAGACTTCAAGCGGAAATGTATTTTTAGAAAAAAATCTAAAGCGATAACACCCTTTTTGTTTGCATGCAAAAAAAAGTAGATTAGTTGTTCTTTCATTTGAAGCCAAATACTATATAAGTGTTCATATAAAATAATATAGTAAACATCATTTCATTTTTAAATATGTGACGCAAGACTGCGCAAGACGGGGCGAAATTGTTTCTTTGTTTCGTGATTTATTTGTGGCTAATTTTATAACTCCAGAACCGAAATAAAGTTCTAATTAGAACAAGCAACTAATAATCATAAATTAGAATAGATATATTTTGCAATAATCACGTAATTTACGGTTCTATGAGTCAAAATAACAAAAATTATGTACGTACCACCGAAGTTTTGATTTCCAGTTGAACTAAAAACGCTTTAAACCACAATATCACACAAAACAAACACATTATAAATCACAGTCTGTACCTAGCAAACCACAATTACACAAAGAAAATCGTTAATACATAGAATCACACTGATTTTAAGGTAAATAAACAAAGCCGGTACGCAAAAAACAAAACACATGCGACGTTACCATGCCAACTGCCGATTCAAATACAAAATACAACATGGCCGCCCGTTAGGGTCGGAACACAACGGAGCCGCCAGGTCTATGCAGTGTTTTAGAATTAAGCGCATACCTACGCTATTTTAAGTGGTCTATAAATATAGTATAATGTAAAAAACGTAATATTTGCAAATTTTTTACCTACTTTTCATTAACTTATGTTCGAGTCTTTACCTATGTTAGTCGTTATTTATTTAAACCGACTTCAAAAAAATAAGGTGGTTCTAGGTTAGACTGTATTTTGTATGTATATTTAATTAAATGATAAAATAAAGTTCTTACTATGGAGATTAGGCATTTAAAGAGCTTTTTAGCATACTTGCTGTTAGGCAGTGAATAAAAAAACGATCGAATGTGGTTGGAATTGTATTGTATTTTTGCTTGACTAAAATGACCAGACACCAAATTAATGATTATAAAATGTAGTATGTATGTAAACAATGGGGTCGTGGTGTCATCTAAAAAAAAAATGTGGGTCCAGGTGTGGCTGTGAATATCTCATGTCTTCCAGCCATTGGCGAACGTCTTCGGCAAAATTTGGTGGTAATATAGCGACTCTCCGCAAGTGATAACGCCGGGAGTTTGCTTATCATCATCAATATCACCAATATCATCTTCCTCGTCTTCATCACTTTCGGCCTGCATGGTTTGGCACCAGCCCTTGAAGATCTCCTCCGCTCTCGTGGTTCCGTAATCTAAAAATTAAACAAGCTATTTGATTATGTTCATACTTACATACATACCGTCACGCCTCTTTCCCACAGGGGTAGGCAGACTATTTTGTTCCACTTGCTACGATCCTGACATACATCTTAAAATGATTTGATTATGTTCAATAACAAATACAACAATAAATGATAAAAAACAAAACACCGCTATGAACTTCAAATGTGTTTTTACAAATAATCTTATTCCATCATTGTGTCCCAAAATGTTATTTCAAATAAAGTTGAGTATTTTTACCCGCCGGCGGCATATAGGATTTTAGTAAAAGAAATCTAGTATCAGATTGAACATGAATACTTAGTAAGTAGGAACAAATCACAAAAGCACCAATCGCGTTCGCAGCGCGTCGGGTGTGCTCTATGCCTTACAACGTCAAAGCGAGTAGTTGGCTAGACTGATTATGGTAACTACGGCTACCACCCGTACTTACATGGACCGTTACTTGTTTTATTCGCTAATCCTGGGTAAATAAGTCATAGACGTTAATGATTTTATGTTTATTTAAGCAACTAATATTTAAACTGTTTTATTCACTAGAATATTACGAGAAATATTCTTTATTCTTCAAAATGTTGGCCATTTCAATAGCAAGTCACCGAAAAAATATCTGTCTTAACTACTTTGAAGTGAGATTGTATTTCATAATTATTCATTGGTACTGAAATATAGCTATAATCTGATAGTTGGATAAACACTGAATCGTTTAATGTATAACTTTAATAGTAAAATATAAATTTGAATACTTACGGCATTTTCAAAATACTGTCCACTTTTACGCAACTTCACTTTTTCACAACGTTGAGAACGACAGCTATTTAAAAATATTTTAGTTCTATCATGTTGCCTGCCAATTTTTTTCTGTGTTGCCATCTTATTTGGGTATGTTTTGGACATAGTTTAAACCGCTTCGAAACTGCCCTTCACAGATTAAAAATCAAAAATTGTACAAAGGTCGTCTGGTAGCTCTGGCTACCAGAATCATTTTGTAGGTTACCAAAGTTGGTAGCTCTAGTTACCGCAATCAAGTGAGTGGCTATGTGCTATTCCAGACTTTTTTCTATGTGTGCCAAATTTCACCCAGATCCGTTTCACCGTTCTGGCGTGATTGAGTAACAGACAAACATCCATCCATACTTTCGCATTTATAATATTAGTTAGATAGTTAGATTAGATTCTATCCAACTAAGTGTCATTGGAAGATTTGATGTACAATTTGTCATTAGTTATTGCTCACATAAACTGAAATCATTAATTGCCAACAAGTATAAACATAGGTATACCTTATCAGACAGATTTTGAAAGCAATGTTCGTTTGTTAGCAATATTTAACAAAAAACACCAAAATTTATAATCTATAGGTACCTAAATGATACAAAATTTAACTTATAACGATCTCGTTTTGTGTATGGTTGCGTTAAATGATAAATATAAGTGACGTACTTATTAATGTTTATGATACCTGATTTAATACTTAAAATGATCAAACATTTTGTTACAATTATTATAATTCGTGCTTTCATTTACAATATTCTTTTCTTTCTTCTTTTCTTCTTCTTTCTCAATGACTTTGAGCAGTGCCACTGTTCACACATATGGTTCGAGTGCCTGTTAGTGATAGAGAAGAAACCATTTTGGCAGCGTAGCGTGCGTCTAAAGTCTTTACAAATAAGACACAAATGATTGTCAGCCTCTTAATGACATTTGAATGCTACATTACCAATAAAATAAAAATATAATAATTCCCAAAGGTACATTTTAGCAAATAGTAAAATATTTTGCGTCATTGATACCTTTAATTACGGTTATGTAAGGAAAATAACATAAAACGTCTAAATTATAGTGAGCTATACACCCGAAAATTGTATAATTTTATAAAAAACTGACCTTTACAACCTCAAAACTTTTGAATTCTTTAAAAAGGTCGGGGCGTAAGGGACTATCGACGCTTTTTTCCGGGGTGTAAAGGACACTTAACTTCTAAAGTATGCTATTTATCGTTGTGGTTACCATTCTACTGCGTAGAGAGAAGAATTCTAAGCACTTTTGTCATATACATCGAAGAAATAGGTCCACAAATAAAAAAAATACAAAGGTTTTAAAAATAAAAAAAACGTTTTTTGCTTCTCCTGAAAAGTAGCATTTTGTCCTTTACGCCAATTGAACCTAAAGGTATCGATATACCTATGAACAAATGATCAAACTATTGATAGAAGGTACGAAATGGGACCCGTTGTATAGGCAGTCCCACGTACCAATACCTAGGGAAATAAGACGAAAAATACAAGCATTTCCAAATACACGAGTCTCTCAATACGAAACTCAAAATATTTAATAATTTATTAAAAGATGTCACGAAATTGTAGTTTGTACAGTCACCAGCATAAATAAGTGATCATTTTTGTACCTTGTCGCTTTCAGTCGTTACATGATTTCGTATGGTTTTTCAAACATGACTTTGAAGTGACAAGGTACAAGTGATCACTTATTTATGCTGGTGACTGTAGATCACGTAACATATTCAATAAATAAAATTTTACACGACAGATCATTCATTCATTCAAGTTTCATAACTGAATTGCATGTAATGGAAATTTGCCACTTATTATTTATTGTTCACAAAATAATATATTTTACATGCATACAAAAAACAATCATAACTTATTTTCCTACTTGGCATTATATAGGCTGACTTTTTTATCACCGTCGAAAGCAACAACACAACAAATACAAGCATTATTTTTCAGTTTGGTATTAAAATATTGCAAATAGTATCATTAAATGATACCTGTCATCATTATCATCATCATCATCATCATCATCATCATCATCATATCAACTGTAGGACGTCCACTGTTGGCCATAGGTCTCCTTCATACAGCTCCAGTTGCCTCGGTTGGAAGCGGCTTACATCCACCGTGAACCTGCGACTTACGGTAGGTACCTATACGATTGCGTATGATACCTACGTAAAAAACTACGTAAAAACTTGGACGGTGATATATATATCACCCTGTATCATACAGTTTCCTTTTGCTTTACTGGTCATAGGTAATGAGAACATGAAAGACGGACTAAAAGTCTTCAGAACAGGGTTGACAAAATTCCGCTGTTGGACATCTGGCATTTCACGGTCTTGATATTTTCCCTAGTTATTTTTATCTCATTATGTTATGTTATTACAAATTACGCCAATAAAAATCTACAGAATGTTTCATGTGTTTTTAGAACCAACAATTTTTTTTTAACATCACACCAGCAGTAAACATTTTGCTCTTCTTGCACAATAGTAGCAAGTACGATACGCTCGCGTCCAGTGGATGTTTGCTTCACTTATTTCCTGTTACTGGAGACAAAAATTAAGTACCTTCCGAATCCAATGTGAATCTGAAAAAATATTCTACAGTCAGTACTACAAAAGGATACAGATGGATGGGCAGACGAATGGATGAATAATATTTATAATGACAGACAAACAGACAGACAGGTTTACATACAAACAGATGGACAGTGACGAACGGATAGAGGGTCAGACGCACAGACAGACATATGAGCGGACGAACGGACGGATGATTGGACGCACAGACAAACAGACAGACAGACGGACGCACGGACAGACGGACAATCAGAAAGACAAACGGGCGGACGGACAGTCGGTCAGATGCAATACAAAAAGACAGACAGACAGACGGACGGACGGACGGATGATTAGACGCATAGATTAACAAGCAGATGGACGGATGGACGGACGGTTGTTCGGATGCACAGACAAACAGACAGCTGGATGGATCGTCGGATGCACAGACAGACAGTCAAACGAACGGATGGACTGCCGGATGGATGGTTGAACAAACAGACAAACGAATAGACAAACAGACAAATGAACAGACAGACAAACAGACATACATACAGACAAACAGACGAACAGATAGACAGACAGGCAGACAGAAAGAAATAAAGAAAAAGTTTATTTATGACAATCACAAAAGTAGTTAAAAAACAAAAGTAAGTACCTATATAAACATACAAAGCTAAAAATAAAAACCTACAGATAAATAAATTGTCACAAAATGGTCCAGAAGAATGGACAGACGGAAAGACAGACAGACAAAATAAGTGCTTCTACAATGGTTCCTTTTTTTCTATTTGTTTATTTTACTTACCTTTGTTATACCTTTCTATAATGTATACATACGTACGTATAGTTTTTAATTATCATTTTGACGGCAAATTCGGTATTTGGACGCCGGTCGGATACTCTGTAAAATATGTACATACATACACAAATCACGTCTATCCCTTACGAGGTAGACAGAGCCTAAGGTTACAAAACCTTAAGTCCATCAAGAACAAGCATGATTGTGGGCGTATAGGTGGAAAGCGGAATCAAACTAGTGATGGATTGCCGTATCGCCTATAATATGATTCCTAAGATTCTTGCATTTACCATCTGCGCGAGAAGCGAAGCAACTGGTACATTCCAGACCAGCATGAAAATGAGTAAAATATAACTACCTAATATGGGTAAGAAAACTATAAAGTTAGGACAGACGGACAGATAGACAGCCATAGACGGACGAATTTGAATAATGTGGCCATAAAATAAACCATGGTACAGCATGAACTCGGTAATAGATAAGCTCCTTTGTGTTCCGAACACCAAAGACTGGCCAAGTGTGGGTCGGACTCTCGTACCGAGGGATTCGTACAAATTCGGCAAGTAAATATAAAATCCAGTGTTAGCAGAGCCCTGCCTCCTAACCAAGATGTAGTCTTTATGAGGTAATTTTATATTTGTTATTTACATACTTAGACTCCCAAAAATATTCTGTTTTTAGTATTTGATGTTAGAGCGGCAACAGAGAAACGTAATTTGTGAAAATTTCAACTGTCGCTAGACAATCATGATAGCTGACAGCCATATCACGGTTCATGAGATACAGCTTGGTGACACAGACAGACAAACAGACAGACGGATAGTGGCTTCTAAGCAAAATGTAAGCAGTTTGAGGTCATTTGGGTTGTATGTATTTAAGTATGTATTTACCTACATTATATAAGTATGTTTATCCGTTGCCTGGTACCCATAGTACAAGCCTTGTGCTTAGTATGGGACTGGGTCAATTGGTGTAATTTGTCCCATGATATTTAATTATTTATTTATTTTACATTGGTTACTTTACTTACATAGACAGATGGACAAAAATATATTGTTTTAGTATTTGTTGTTATAGCTGCCTCAGAAATACATCATCTGTGAAAATTTCATCTATCACGGTTCATGAGATACTATAACAGCCTGGTGACAGACAGACGGTACATACAGACAGACAGATGGACAGTGGAATCTTAGTAGGTAATTAGAGTCCCGTTTTCACCCTTTGGGTACGGAACCCTAAAAAACCTGGTCAATAGCAAGTTCGATTCGAGCACTACAGACTCCAGTGAGTTCTAAAAGTTATAATTAGACGTAAACGTAATGCATGGATGGTTGTTACTCTTTCTGTTGATGAGTTTCCAACAGCGGGAACGATACCAGAATTTCACTTCAAGATTACTGTAGTACTTCTTACAAGTCTGACTTACAAGTACTTATGCCAGATTTCACGTCAATCTGATCAATTAGAAGTGGGTCAAAATTCACTTCCAAGATTTGATTACATGCAGACACCGGGACTGTGCACTTCAATTGCGTTTACAAAATATTTTGTGCCAATCTGACACTAACGTTGAAGTATTGTATCTTAAAAAAATATTATGATTAATTGATAAGTACATACCTGTACGTCCAAATAAATGCCTACGCTGCGTACAATATCGTAGCTCGTAAGATCTTTTACTTCCAATTGACTTCAATTTATTTCGAATAAAATGATTATTTTTATTTTGAGACACCACGTTCTGTCAATCATTAGTTTATGTCAATTTCATGTCATTGTTTTTTTAATTACCCGTCTAGCCAGGTTTTTGACTCGCATGTTTTTTTTTAATGTTCTATAATTGAGAAAACCTATTTACTCGGCCTATTTTGTATTTAGCACCTGTCGGATTTTAAAATCATTGCCGTGTGGCCGTGGTGTATGGCTGTGTTTTGATGCAGAGGTTTAGGGTTCGATTCTCGTGAGAAGCATTCGTGTAATTAACTAGAAGAACTTTTTTATTTTAATAGGTGTAATTTCTGTAGTTGAGTACCTTTTCTTAGTACATAAGGCAAAACATGTTATAAGGTGGCAATATGACTGCGAGGCGCCACCATCTATGCCAAAGTAATAAGCACGTGTGATCCTAATACTAAAGTACTTACTAGGTATGAAAGCTTTGCCAAGTTTAGGTTTGATAATGGGCATAAATTGCCCTAAATCAACTTGCTAAGTTTGTGGTTGTTTTAAAACCACTTAGGTAGTACAGTCGCCATCAGATATATCGTAGCGGGCGAGGTCCTCAAATAATTCGGAGCAGCCTTAAATTTCAATAAATTCATTACACTGATAAGGTTAATAACATCAGAACACGCAATTATTCAAAAATATAATAACAGCGACTTTTCAATAAAATCGGGACGTCAAACATCGTCAAAGGTATCGATGCAGACAGGCTGACCATAAAGATCGGAACATTTTTGGAAAATATACCTTAACTTTGTGACAAACAGTTTAAATTACAGTGTGTTTATAATAAAATTAGTTTTATAAAATAGAACTACATGCTTTGACTTATAACAGCAGAAGAAGAAAAAAATTATTCGTAAAAAAAGTATATTTGGTAATTTAGTGGCCAGTAACAATTTACACTTTATACAACGAAAAAGGTTTTATGTTACTAACACAGTGAATTATGCATGCAGACGCGTACACTATATAGGTGACATATCTTTCATTTTGGCATGACGTTTGAGCGTTATTTGTATTTTGTTTGAAATTCGAATCTATTATTATATACGTAAGGTTTATTTTCCACATGTGTTCCGATATTTATGATCACATTGACTGCGTCGATACCTTTGACGATATGTGCTTCCTGATATTTTTAGCTCATTGAACGTCCCGAATTTATTGAAAAGTCGCTGCTCTTATATTTATGACGGATTGCGTGTTCCGATGTTATTAACCGTATCTAGTGTAACGAAGTTATTGAAATTTAATGCTGCTCCGAAATATTTGAGGACCTCGCCCGCTACGATATATCTGATGGCGACTGTACCTAGCTTCTTTGATTTGGTTTGACAAGTAAAATATAGAATTTAACTTAAAGTTTCCTACATCTCAATGAGATGGTCTTACTCACTTTAAATTTGTAAATTATTAAAAAAAATGTTTAGAAAATATAAAAAAATCAAATGCGGCCTCGGGATTTGAACTTGGTCACTAACTATTCAGTTCTTTGAGTCATAACCACTGAGCCACATTAGTGGTCACGTGACAGCTCGAAATAGTCGATTGGTTTTTACAACTATTTTCATTTGACACTAGCTACTCACACTATTGTAAAATGCACCGAAATTTACTGCATCGTACTGCAATTTAGGTATGATAAATGCACACCTTTTTGCAATTTGCGCACACAATTTATCCATATCTAACTATCCTCAAAAAACCGCATTAAAATTAAGCCTGTGGACGAAATGCAGCTGCACGGAAGATTTGTATGGAAGAGCAACCCCCTTAAGTCATTAGTTCTTTTTCAAATATTCTAACAGGGTCAATACAGGCCAAATAATGTCTGGATTATTACTGAAACATGGTAGAGATAATTTATTCATAAACCGTCTTGAAGCTGAGGCTTTTTGGATATCTGATAAAAATATGTCGACGACTTCTTCATTATGTTTAATCTACTGTAATTAATTAGCGACCGCATTTGGACCCTCTGTCCTGTAGTTAAAACTAATAACATTAGACTTTAAAGTGAGCTCTTTTAAACTTAAAGTTTCTAAAGGATACCAGTATTTGAGGTAAGACAGAACAGTGGCTGGGTCCCAGGTACTTGATTATGATTACTTGAGTATTAGGTATACCTGGGAGTAGTTTATAAACTCCCCTACACCAGCGTTTTATTCTATCGTTATCAGATCTATATGGCTATCTAAAATTAAAGACCAAGTTAACCGTTAGCAATTCAAAGTTTGGCTTCTATTTGAAATACTAACCTTAAATATGATATAATCTTGGGTACAACAGCGCTTACTACATCTTCATTATGGGTTTTACAGAATTGCCACCACTGTCGTAAACGTGAATCATACTGCTTAAAGCTATTCTTGGCTAGAGATGCTACCATAACATCAATTGCATCATTAGGTAGCATTCTTCTCTTCATTGATTCCCTGATAAAATACAGGCCCCCAGGGTAAGTTGAAGATGTAAGGGATGTGGTGACCATACTTCTAAGACTATGAGAGATTTTAACAATGGATACCAGGCTTGGTTGGGCCATACTGGAAATACTAATATTCCTGGTGTTCTAACGGTCTTAATTTTACGCAATACTTTTAAGATTAACGAGAATGGAGGGAATGTATAAAATAACCCCCTCCATTCGATTGTAAAGGCGTCAATGTTCCATGCCAATGGATCCCTGTGCTAGGGGCAATGTATTTAACACATTTTGCATTAAAACGAGAAGCAAACAGATCAATAGATAGATACCCTATTGAGTCAACTATTGTTTGAAAGACTTCTTGTGATAATTCCCATTCTGTATCCTGATTTGAACTCTGAGATTCATAATCTGTCACAGAAAGTTATCTTTAGAATTAATATATTATGATGCAAGAATCCATAGATGTCTTGCTTCGCAACATTTCCAAATTTGACTTGCAAGGTTATTTAACAGTGGAAATTGAATATAACCCATCCTATTTATATAGGAAATGGCAGTAGTATTGTCAATTCGTAATAAAATCTCATCTGCAAAGCATCGTAAAGCAAAATATAACGCTAATAATTCCAGATAATTAATGAAATCTTTATTTTCTTCTATTGGCCAACTTCCCTTAGCACTCTTCCCATTACATTCTGTACCCCAACGAATAATGCATCTGAGAAAATCTCTAAAGCAAAATTATACTGCTTTATGTGGCCTAGTCCTAATATTATTCTTCCACCATGTGAGATCTTCTTTGGCCTTCTGGCCAATGGTAATAATGTTATCATAATTACCCCCAACCATTCCAAAGTCCTAAATTTTGTTGCTTCAAAATTTATTGTAACACTACACAAAACCATTACATATTATTGGGTGCCGTTCAATCATCATACTAGTTTCGTTTCATTAGCATAATTTCATTTTACTATTTTCTAAAATCATAATATTTTTACCGAGCATAAGCTTCAAGCAATATAACATTCATTAGTCATAACAACGATTGCAATAAATTCATTTGAATATTCGATTATTCAATATAATGATTAAAATCCATAACGACATTTAGAACAATGATTAGAGGGTATAACATCATGCAAAATATGTTTAATAAGTAAGCGAACTATCTCTTGTCGCATATTTAAATTTGGCTGGTGCCGAATGCATAAAACAATTGCATTGTGCGAGCGAGCGAAGCGAGCGAGCAAGACGGTTCGGAGCAGAAGCGACACGAATAGGTTAGGTTCAGAAGGCTAAGGCGGGAGCGAAGCGTAGCGTAGCTTCCGCCTTAGCCTTCAATGTTAGTTTTTTTTTTTTTTTTTTTTTTTTTTTTTTTTTTTTTTTTTTATTATTATTATTATTATTATTATTATTTAATTAAGTAAGTTGATATTATGATTTGAGAAATTCGACAATTTGTTTAAATGCATATTGTTTTTATATGATCTCAATATTTTGACAGATTTACATTCTGATATTTGTGTTATGAATAATTAAAAATCGCAAAAATCGTTGTTATAACGAACATTACACACTAAGATATTGTCATACATACTAAAACTAAACTACCTAACATCCTTGCTAAGTCCCTAATTGAGCAGTAATCTAAATTTAAATAATTCTAAATTATCCTCCGCAGTCTTTCCCATTTTATATTTGTGTGGGCTAATGTCACCTTTATAATCTATTTGGAAACCAAACAATTCTGATATTAAGTGGAGTAAAAATTTCTCTTTTCCCCATTTATGACAAAATCTAGACATAGTAAATGTCTTTTTTTTTTTAAATTTTTTCATTACTGACACATTCATCATAAGTTGAGCCCAGACAAATCAGATCATTGAGATAAACCCCTAAACGAATGCTCTTTTATCTCAAGATATCCTATCACCGGCTTTAACAATTTTGTGAAATGGAATGGTGCGGTGCTTATGCCGAATGGTAAGCAATTGTATTAATATAACTCGAATTAAATTGGAACCTTAAATATTTCTTATAAGTGTTATCTATGCATTAGGCATAGGTATATGCATTGATATTCAGACTGTCAAAGTCCTCCTTCGATAAGTTGTGAATAACTTCATACAGACCCAAGATTGCCAAGCCCGTTTCTAACTGTCTTTCTTATAATACCCATGTACCTGTGTACACGTTTTCATGCAATAAATGAATTATGAATTATAATAAGTTATCACGTGTCTTAGAGGGATCGTTTAATACTCCCTGGAGTTCTATTTAGTGACATCAAATAATTTACAGTTGATAGGGACCAGCAATGACTCGAGAAGTTTCTCTTTGACAAAGACTACTTGGGCTTTTGACTTTTACTTGGGCAGGCCTTCTACAATAATATTCTTTATTGTGTTATAAATCTGATCATGCACCTTGTCTCCATACTGTTTCTCACCAGTATTCGACTCACCTAGTGCCGACAAAATATCAGTCACTTCTTCTGAGTCACTTTGATCAGAGTTCTTTATTTGCTTATTATTTAAGTAATCTGAGTTTCTAATTCTGATGCTTCAGGTTCCGTTTCTGGGTCAAGCTCTGGTATTCGAGCTGAATTATATGCAGGCAAAAAGTAAATTCCTAGTCTGAACAGAAAACATAAATTTGTTTATCCCAAACAAATTAGGTTAGGATTGTGACAAACATGTCAAGATTTGACCCAATTCTATCCAACGGATAGAAAGCAAAATCGTCACACGATAATGCTTTTAAACAGAGTTAATTTTACTCAAGTCTCCATACAGTGAGACGTGTAGGTACATAGTTTTCCCACGGAAAATACGTACGTTCTCATATCTTCGTAACTATTTTTTGGGAAAAACTTTCCCGTGTTGTAAAGAACTTATAATTATAACGAAGAGAGATGGTTATTTCTTTGCCTAAACCCCCTGTATTATATTACTCCTAATCACTTACCCTTTGAAGAAGCCGAAATTGCGTCACATTTTTTCGCTATCTCTATCCAGCCTTTTCTCTAATTGCAGTATTTTCGTTCTGCTTTCCTCGACATCTCTCTTTCTTTTTGGCATGGTGCCGTATAATATTTTCGATAACTGATACAGTAAAATGTATTTTTTCCCGAAAGAAAAGTACTTTTCGTGACTATCGCGTCCAGCGCAAAATGACAGATGACATATGTTATTAGTGTTGCCAGGTGCTGTTTTTTGTTTTATGGTGTCTTTATACGTTGCGTTCAAGTAGCAAGAAAGGACGGAACTACATAGTTATCTCGGACTAAGTACGAATATAAACTCTATTAGCATAATATTCTTACAAATGTTACTTATTTGTAAACATAACACAGCACACAGCATATAACGTAACGTAACACGGCTTATAAATTCAGTATCATAATAAAAATATTTAACGTCAGTAACAAAAAAAAACTCATTTGAAATAAACTATGTACAAGTAAAAATGATATAATAGTACGTACGTACGTATGTTACGTATTAAAGTTAGTCCAAAAGATTTATTTCTTTCAGAATTGCAGTTCAATTTATTCCTAAAATATTTTTTTGCAGAAAACTGTCACCAATTATAATGAATAATCTTAAAAATCAGATTATAACGGGGTCATTATGTACCATTCAAGATTATTTTTGACATAGGCATCGTCCTCCTCGGAAAAATCGTCGGATTGGTCGAAGTTGACGTACTCTTCTATTTCATAGTCCTTTAAGCCTGAAAATCGCAAAAAAAACATAGTCGACTTTCATATAATATCAAAATATCTTACACCGTTAAGAGCAATTGTACTCGTACGAGAACATAAACTACAATGTTATAACCGCTTGTACTCGCACGAGTACATAAACTTCAGATCTACATAAAGCTAAAGATTATACATTTTCTGGGGTAAATTAACTTATTAACATGCGAAATATACCAAAAATTTACTAATCAAAACACAACAAAAATATATAATTAGACTTTCAGTGAGATATATCTGAATTTACTTACCGCGGGTCATGGTAGTGTCACATGTAAAGCGGCTCTGGTCGCTGATTGGCCATCTATGACTCGGTCCTTATTTTTTTTAGGTTGACAGTTTCGTTCGGAAACGTTCTATTTGTATTAATTTTTTAAGCGGGTTTGACATTTAGCTGTAGATTTTTTGATATGTTATGTCCTCAAGTGAGGACCGGGGGATCCAGGAGGATAGACCTAGTCCCAAAATAGGTAAAGCTATGGGGCCTATGTGTACAATAAAGGTAAACGGGCAATTGGGTCACCTGATGGTAAGTGACGTAGCACCATAGGATTGGGGATGCATTGATAGCCTAGCCTAGCGGGCTAAGATGGAACAGTTTATGTGCCAGTAATTCCACCGTTTGTGTTCCAGCGCAAGCACTGCTGGTTGGCGGCAGGATTAGCAAGTGAGCTAGTGGTAGCGACTCAGGCGCTTACACTTGGTTCTACCCACAATTATCTAATAACTTGAGTTAAAATACCAGAATCTATTTAATGGACGCATCCAACCAAAAATATTTCCCGAAATAGCTGATCTGTTTGTACTGGCCTCCCTTTCCATCGCTGCGGCTAGATAGAGACGGCTAATCCCGCGAATTCGTGGCAAAACCTCTCCGAGTAAGATTATGCCTTCCGCAAATATGCGTGGGCGTTCAATCGAGTTGGAACAAAATAAGTATTTTCATTAATACGGTTTTGTAAAAAATTGTAATTGGATTCGTTTTTTTTTTCTAAGCTAGCTGTTACTTGAGATGCTAACAAGGATTGTAAAGGATAGCAAGTTGCAATAATATATGGACGTAAAGTACCTACCTACCCACTTGGCCGTTTGTCTTTCTTTTGGTACCTAGGTTACTTACAGGGTGACAATTATTTCAGAAAGACGATAGATTCTGTGTTTTTTAATTTTCAAAATAAAAGACATCCATCTTGTGGCGAAACTCCAAACTTTTTTAACAGACTTCACAAACCGTAAACCTTGTCTATTTTTAGGGTCCTGTAATTTACGTTCTTCTCGCTATCAGTATATCTGCCTATAGGTACCCTGTTTCAGGAACGCGTGCCGGTATCAAGTTCAAATTCACCTCAATTATTTAAATATTTTATTGAATCAGGCGTTACTTTGAGTCAGGTGAGTAGCGAAGTAGCAAGGTAAATATTTTGTGTTCATTGAATTATTTCTCTTCCGTAAGAGTAGATGTGAAAAGTTTCTACTTGTACACGACTACCTAATAGATAACCTTCTTACCTTCTACCTTCTTAGGCGAATTTTTATACAAAATCAATGGAATTTAAAACCTATTAGAATTGAATTGAAAACTTTATTACCAGTATAAATAGGTAAGAAAAGAGTCCGAAAAATATATGTATAACTCTTTAAAAATCTTAGTTTTGCATGGCTTTCATAGTACCCTCAGTTCAGATGGCAGTCGCTTCTGTAAAAACTAATGCCTACGCCAAATCTTGGGATTAGGTTGTCAAAGCGGACCCCAGGCTCACTGAGCCGTGACAAATGCTGGGAAAAACGCTAAGAAGATGATGATAGTACCCTCAGTGCGCGAGTCTGGGTCGCACTTGGCCGTTTTTTATAGAAAAGTAATGGATTAGTTGACCAACTCCCCGTCGTAAGATTGATGGTGGCCTAATGCGACCACGCCGGCGGCCAAACTAAAGGGTTGGGAGATTGATATTCTTGTTAACTGAACTGTCATATTTTTTTGTTTACTTCACTTTGGTTGAGCCAAGAGACAGGGTGATTCAGATCAATCAAGTTTTATGACTACATTTTGCACGGTACTCTATGGAACATTTTCTCATACAATTTCGCAATCATTTCTTTGGCAGGTGTATGGTAAGTCGTTATGACATTTTGAAAAGAAAGGTTCCATAGAGGTACGCGATTAAGTTTATTTCACTGTACCAAGTGTACAATGCGTGCCACTTCATACGTAGTTTATACTATACATAGAGGAATTTGGTTATTTTTTCTATGATAATCGTAAGCTAAGCAATCCTGTGTCGCTACAATCTTAGGCTTATTGTCTAACTCGCTCGCAATCGCCATCGTCTTCATTTTGACAATTCTTGTATGAATGTGACAGCTAGCTGATTCCGATACCAATTGTCAGCTCATACATGAACTGTCAAAATGAACACGATTTGATTGCTAGCGAGTTAGACAATAAGCCTACTGGTTCAAATTATATTTAACTAAACGCACCAGCTTTGTCCAAAAAACCAAGAAACTATTTATTCATTTGAAACGACTAATTCGTATAAAACCTAATGAACTTGGCTGACACGCTGCCGCGAGTCTAGATTGCTTAGTGTTTAATAATTTTTTAGCGTAGTCACCCAACGTCCTGTTTATCCGTCAATCACTTCCGGCTTCCGTACCTAATTCTAAGTAGATTATGACGTGGGTCAAATTTTAGCTAATCACTCGCGGGCGAGGCTTAATTACTTTACGCGGCCCACCAGTTTGGGTGAAGATAATAAATGTAAAGTTACAGAAATTAAAGAACTTTATGTTTCATGAAATAAGGACAAACGGGGCATCATATAAACAACGTCTAAGTTTTTTAATTAGTTAGTCCTAGCCAAAAGAAAAGCCGATTAACTAAACAGCAGGCTTATTACGTAACTCGCTTGCGATCACCATCGTCTTCATTTTGACAGTTCATGTATGGGCTGACATTTATCATCGGAATCAGCCAGCTGTCACATTCATCCAAGAACTGTCACAATGAACCCGATGGCGATTGCGAGCGAGTTACGTAAAAGCTAGCAGATTTATATGGGGAGTGTGATTGGGTATTACTACTAGACAGACGTTCCGTGACCAAATTGGGGACGTTTTGGAAAAGGTTAGGTCAAGAGTAGGTACGTGAAACCGAGGAGCATGTATGAAGAGATTGATGAATGTGGATGAAGCGAAAGAGGAATTTCGGGATCGGAAGGAGGCGTGACAGTAAGTAAGTACTCGTATGTATGTAGTTTTAGCCGCAAAACTCTTTACTTCAGTTGCAAATGTTTGTTGGTATTTTAGTCAAAGTTAAATCTTGCAAGTCTTTTGACCCGCTTCCAGGTCTATTTGATTTCAAATTTTAGGAATAAGAAATTGATTCCTTACGTACAGAAACCATGTCTATGTCCCTTACGGGGTGAAAGATAACAAGACCGAAAGGCCACGTTTAGTATGATTGTGGGCGTATACATGGAAAGGGGAATGAAAATAGTACTTAATGAGTTTCTAGCCTCTATTTTTGACTTCTTGGTAATGTCCACATATTTATGCCCAGCTGTACGGCTTTTAGACATGTCCCCAAGCTATAATGTGTCACAATAAATCTTTTGAGCGAGGAATAATTTCCCCCGTGCCTCGTACGAGAGGCTGCCGAGGAAATTGCACGGTAAAGGCTTAACAAGATCTCTACCGGTTTTATATTGCAGTTTGTACAATAAAACACCATTTTGTCGTTCAACTGATTTATTTTTAGGGTTCCGTAACTGTAAAGAAGAAAGGAAACCCTTATAAAATCATTTGTTGTGCGTCTGTTCGTCAAGACTCTTTTTCAGAACCTTAAACGTGTAAGTTGAAATTTTATTAATTCAAAATTCAAAACTTTATTTTGCAAATAGGCCAACAAGGGCTCTTTTATACGTTTTATTTTTCTTTGAAAATACCTATAAATTACTTAGGTTTGTGGCCCCTTAGCCTTCCCTTAGCGCTCTGAAAAAATCAACCCTCTAAGTCAACTCAATCACAAAATTCACAAATACATTCAGTGCAAAAAATTGCCGGCGTGCTCCCGAAAAATAGGGGGTACTTCCAGTTCTCCTAGAAATTTGAAATTTGGTGCGAAGGTAGCTCTTATAGCACAATTAATCAAATGTGTCTAAAATCATTTTTATTAACGTCTGTGTATGTAAGTGGCTGGTTTTTAGGGTTCCGTAGCCCAATGGCAAAAAACGGAACTCTTATAGATTCGTCATGTCTGTCTGTCTGTCTGTCCGTCCGTATGTCACAGCCACTTTTCTCCGAAACTATAACAGCTATACTATTGAAACTTGGTAAGTAGATGTATTCTGTGAACCGCATTAAGATTTTTACACAAAAATAAAAAGAAAACAATTAATTTTGGGGGTTCCCCATACTTAGATCTGAAACTGAAAAAAATTTTTTTCTTCAAACCCATACGTGTGGGGTATCTATGGATAGGTCTTTAAAAATTATATTGAGGTTCCTGATATCACTTTTTTCTAAACAGAATAGTTTGCGCGAGAGACACTTCCAAAGTGGTAAAATGTGTGTCCCCCCCCCCCCCCCCCCTGCAACTTCTAAAATAAGAGAATGATAAAACTAAAAAAAAATATGATGTACATTACCATACAAACTTCCACCTAAAATTGGTTTGAACGAGATCTAGTAAGTAGTTTTTTTTTTAATTTAATATTTGTCTGTCTATATAAGTAACCAATATAAAATGACCTCACACTGCCTACATTTTGCTTAAAAGCAGGGTTCTGCTAACACTGGATTTTATAATAACTTAGCGAATTTGTACGGAACCCTCAGTGTGCGAGTCCGACTCGCACTTGGCCGGTTTTTTAATAGATACTTCTTTTGTGCACACGGTGTTTTTCGTTGCGTTAAATTGTCATCGGTATCTACATCAAGAGTACCCGAAACCGACGAGCATATATGAAGAGATTGATGAATGTGGATGAAGCGAAAGAACTAAATATGTCAGGATCGTAGCAAGTGGAACAAAGTAGTCTCTGCCTACCCCTGTGGGAAAGAGGCGTGACGATATGTATGTATGTATGTATCTACATGCCATATTTTGTGCAAGGTTCATTTAAATCGCTTTTCCTCTCGTACCTATAATCGTTGCCTGGTACCCATAGCACAAGCTCTGCTTAGTTTGGGACTGGGTCAATTGGTGTAATATGTCCCAAGATATTTATTTATTATTTATTTATTTTGAGGTACTGTAACGTGAAGAGTCAGGCCACATAAGGTGTTTATCTTAGCCTTAGACTAGAGATAGATCATGTGCCAGTCATTTCACGGTTGTCTTTTATTCCATACCGGAGCACAGCAGTGGAGGCACTCTTCGCGGCAGGATCAGCGAGTAAGATGGTTGTAGCGATCCGGACGGCCCGTACACAAGGTCTTACCACCCACGCTAAGCTATGAGCATAAGTGCAACCGCTGTGGCTTGGATGTGGCTTGTGCTTGCCTGCAGTAAGACGTTGGTAGCTAGGTTAAGTGGTGGGTTTCTGAAATTGTTTCAGCAGGTTTAAATAAATAGCCCTAAGCTGTAAATATTTATCAGGATTTTTGAATTATAGTTGTCAAAAAATGTTTCCATACATTGATCGATGTTTAAAGCCAACCGTGTCAAGGGCGGTACAGAATTTTTAATCAAACATTCAAATGAAAACGTTTGTTGGGGTGTTCAGTAAAACTAATCGAACCACTTGTTGAAATGTTTCGGAAAAATTCTAACAGACATTTTATATATTTCCGGTATTCTCAGCCTTCCAAAATTTCCCGGAAAGGTCTTCAGCGATAAGAGCAAAAGCTTGTTTAAAATATTTGCAGTGAACATTATACGGAAATCTCAGAATCCTTACGCGACAATCTAGAGAAAGTAAATAAACCACCGGGAGTTTCTGGGAACTATTTGGGAGGGTCAGGCTCTTGGGAGTCCGAGACATTATATTTAACACCGACCGCGGTCTCAATAGAGATTTTTAGTGTCCAGTGTTTAGCTGTTAAGAGGCTGACAACACCTAATTTTGTTGAAATTGATGTTATTTAAGCATTTTTTAAGAAAAACTACACACAAAAAAAAAATACAAAAGAAATATAATGTTAATTGTCATCATATTTCAAACACGCTAGACGGACTCGATACACAATTGAACAAAATCGGCTCGATAGAAAATAATTGCAAAGTTTGGTCTTAAAATCATCATTAAACGGTTCTATGTCTTTATTTTTTCGACGTATGGGTCTGCAATTAAAAACATGAAGTCAACATATTCATACCTACACGGCTAACGAGTCATATTTCACAAATAATCCATACTTTTTTTTATTTCTTCTTATTGTGTCTTATTTGCAAGATTTTAGACGCACGCCAAGCTGCCGGAATAGTTTCTTCTCTTTCACTCACAGGCACGCGAACCGTATGTGTGAAGAGTGGCGCTGCTCAAGGTCATTTGCTGTTGACAGCGCCTTAGCGCCTGTCAAAACTCCGAGATGGATACCTATTCTTTTTAGATTAGATTTAGATAAGATATTCCCTAAAAAACCAGTCGGAATATAATTTGTTTCAATTGTTCTGGAGTATTTTAAATGTTTGCTTTCTCAGATAACCTGGTGGTAGGGCCTTGTGCAAGGTCCGTCCGGATCGCTCCCACCATCTTACCCGCTAATCCTGCCGCTAAGCAGCAGTGCTTGCGCTGCTGTGTTCCGGTGTGGAGAGTAAGTCAGCCGGGGAAATTACGGGCACAAGAGGCATTACATCTAAGTCCTCTAGGTTGCAAACGCATCTGCAATACCTCCGGGGTTGCGGGTGTCTATGGGCAATGGTGATCGCTTACCATCAGGTGACCCACTTGCTCGTTTGCCTTCCTATTCACATAAAAATAAACCTCACGCTTATTATTGGAGTACGTCGTAAATAATATTCTGAAACAACACCTTTATTCCATTCTGTAGCTGTCTGTCACTTTTATTCTCGCAAGTACGATAAGTGTCCCGTGAAAATAACCTGTCTACACTTCACCGTGTTTAATTCGAATAGAAATTGTTTTCCAGAGCAAATGCCACGCCACGCATCCACCAGAGATGTGCGAGAAAGCGGAGCGGTGTGCAAGAAAATTCTACCGATGGGAAAGTATCGCTGCATACATACAATGAACACTAAATATTTACCTTGCTACTCCGCTACATCGCTTCGCTTTGGCTTCGCCTTGGCGTTGCTTCGCTTTGAAGTAGCGGAGTAGCAAGATAAATATTTAGTGTTCATTGAAATGGACCTCCGCAAAGTAACGCCTGATTGAATAAAATATTCTGCTTACATACATACATAAATCACGTCTTTATCCTTTACGGGGTGGACATAGCCTAAGGTAACAAGACCTAAAGTCCACGTTTAGCATGATTGCGTATAGCTGGAAAGGGGGAATCAAAATCGTGATGGGTTGCTAGCCGCGTCGCCTATAACATGATTCCTAAGATTTTCGCTAATTCCCTCGATAGGCTTTTATCATCCGCAGGAAGAGGAGCAACTGGTAGGTACATTCGGTGTTTTTTCTTTATTCTCAGACCAGCATATCGCTGCATTCGGCAGACAATCATTACCTACTTGACGTATTCGCTAACAGACATTCTCTATTTTTTATTACTAAAAAGGGGCGACTTTATTTTCAACCAAACCTTATGATGATCTTTACAGGAGTCTTTAATTAAACTAACTTAAATAACTGCTGAAAATTATTCCAGAATACTTCCGAGACCTTGTACTTTATATATATATATACGTATCTTTGTCTGAAGTAGTAAAAGGGTGATAAATATTCTATTACCAAACAAACATGTTTTGGGCGGGTACGCGACGGAATAAGCGATGTCTTTATTGGTACCTGTGAGCCGGAACAATACTTTCATCGTGAAAAATGTATGGCGCTCCCGTTGTTGATGGTGGGTATTACTCAAATCACCACTCGCATTTGTTATTCGATCCATCTTAAAAGGTACTCGTGCATTAACGTTTTGAGAATAGCGCACCTTGATGAACAAATAGGAGCGTCACGCTATACTTTATAGCTCTAATAGAATACACAACATCATATCCGTAGAGAACTTTAGTTCCATTGGTATACTGGTAGTCTCTGAAATGGCTATTTGTGATCTTGAAGGACAATGCTTGGTGAAAAATGAAATAGGAAAGAATAGTATTAATGGTTTGCCAAAGACCGATGGAGCGCTGCGTATGAGGAGTGAAAATTATCCACAAGGAGACAGAATCCGAAACACCACGCTGCGCTCGAAAACACGCAAAGCCGACATTAAGAAAAAGACTGTTGAGCTATAACGGGACTGTGCTGCACGAGCAATGCAGAAATAGGTCCTACCGCTGAGGTTACATGCGGCCACAGCCACTTGTTTGGTGCCGGAGAATGGTCAGCGACGACAAGACGACGAGGTAGAACATGACATGAAAAAGATGGTGGGGAGATCACTTTGGAAAAGAGCTGATATTTTTCAAACTGATTTTTACCAAACATGGCTAAGAACCGCCTCGCAGGGAAGCTTTCGAATGAAATACCTAACCGCATCGAAATCGGTCCATCGGCTTGAGAGCTATGCTGCCACAGTCAGACGAGAGACACACATACACACAGAGAGACACAGACATCGACGTCGAACTTATACCACCTCTTTGAGTCGGGGGTTAAAAAAAAGATGAGATTTGCTGCGTACATTATTGTTCTTTCGTTAAATTTTAAATTGATTGCTGCATGACGTCGCTAAAATTGAGGCTTTTGTTCCCATGATTGTTCCATGTTACAAAATAATTCCTGGACGTTTTTTTTGATAAATGAGGTTTTTGTGTTGTATAAAAATAAAACTGTGCGATATTAGTAGAATAAAATGAGCCGTTTTATTTTCACGCAAATATTTTCAACAACACTGTTATTTTAATTGTATAAAAAGTCATTTTAATCGTACCACGAACGAAGTAGGTAACTAATAGGTTTTATACCAACTATGTCTGCCTCTTGAGGAAACTGCATTTTGTTGGGGGCCCATATCACAATCAATATCACTCAGTAGGTAATGTATAATATTAGTTATATTTCTATGTCATCGTGAAATACATCAAAGGCTATTTCGCGGCATATCTGCGTCTCTTACGCTGAATAGAACTTGGCACGCATCAAGCGATTTGTGGTAGACCCCCACTTCTAAAATATCATTTTCTTTCTTTCTAAAATAAGTAACAAATATGACTTAAATAAATATGTCTTCTTTGAGACCATATTCGATATTTCTCATAGCCAAGAAGCCTATTGGTTGAATTGGGTCCACTATGTTATCCCTTCTCGTCTCCAGTTTAATGTTTTTTTTTACGACACGGACAAGGACGCTATATGATTATGAGTGATGGACGTTTTATTGAATTTTCAGCATTTACTGCTTTTACGTGTACTGAATATAACATTTTAGAAGAAATGGGGCAGTTGTTCGTTTTTATGTGCCCTACATAACTATCATTCATGAGAAACGTGACGAAGTACCCTGAGTTTTCTTCAGAGGCGACGGAGATAATATATCTTTTTATACGAAAAGTGCCAAGTTTAATTTGGTGCTATAGTCTTAACAAATATGAATCCGGAATGCTTCAGCACAAGGTTGAAGTAAGTTTTTTGAACAAACAAATTAAAATCAAATTAAACTAAAAATAAAACAATTAAAAAGAAGAGGCCCCCCCGTGGTATTGTACCACAGACTCTAGCAGCATTTCCCTTATCCGGGAAAATTCTCAGACACCTACCTATATATTTTTGTTAAGTAAACAGAATGTAATGTATGAAAAGAGAACATGTCCGCAAAATTGATTAAAATCTGTTTTCCTTATTTGACTACAATGTTTCGTATATATTTATCCGCTTCCCTTCACCCACGGGACCCCAACGGGTTCCGTAATCACGTGAACACAATGGGGTCGTCAGCTGGACGCTCACTGATTGTACGTACATTCGTGGGTAAAATAAGGGCTACTCCGAAGTTCGAAATTCTAAAGTCGTATCATACCATTCCTCACACTCTTACATTAATGACCGTTAGTGTGAGTGGAATAGCATGAAATGGATTTTGAATTGTTACCTTCTGGTCGTCGGTTCATTCTTTAGTGTCCTCGTTTTAATAACATGGCTATTTGTATGAGTTATATATGGAAAGGGTCATGTGAAATTGTAAGGAAGTTTAGTGTGTCACGGTAGGAATAAATTGATGTACCTACACGGATGCCAAAGGACAAGCTCCTAGTAAAAATGGTGACAGATTTTTTTTTTAAATTTAACTCCTTTTCTCTAGAAAAGAAGGTTCCTTGTCATTGATACCTACTCGTATCTTGATATCACGCTCAGGGCCACTTGCATACCCACCTGTTAACCCGGGGCTAAGTAGTGTCAAAATGTATGGAACTGTCAAACCTAACACTGAGTTAGCGATTTAATTTTTGCACTCCCTGTAAAGTTCTAGTTCTGAAGTGTCAGTTATCTATAATGATGTCTGTGTCTGTTTCGTAGAAATAAATAGAGGCGGAATCATATATAACTGACAATTAAGATAACTGGAAGTTAACAGAGAGCGGTGAAACAGGCCCTTAAACTCCCCTTTTTCATTAGGACCCCAGGCGTGATTATTTGTGTTAACTGCATCATCCGACTAGTATCCTCTATCTTAAATGTGAAAGTTCGTGAGTTTTCATTTCTGTACGTTTGTTAGTAATTCACGCTAAAACAGCACTGCGGGTGCGGATGACATTTGGTATGTAGACAGCTGGATCTCTGTTTATTCCGATTTTCCCTTTTGATGAGGATTTTGGAGGAGATCAAGAGTATCCAAAACCAACGAGTATGCTTAAGAGATGATGAATGTGGTTGAAGCGAAAGCGGCATGTCAGGATCGTTGCAAGTGGAACAAAGTAGTCTCTGCCTATCCCTATGGCAAAGTGTGACAGTATGTATGTATAAACTACGCTACAGTCTAGAGATATGACATTTTTCAAGGGTTGTACTCGTAGAACCCTGGTATGGTCGCCCAAATATGTGGTCTACCACTTTTCATTAAACTTCCTATCAAATGAAAATGTCGCCAAAGTCGAACTTTCAAGTTGACAGCCTGTCTAATCGACATTATACATATATTGAGACGTGCAAAGGAATTTTAACCTTAGGGTGGTAGACCACATATTTGGCTGATGGTACGAGTTCCACGCGGCTCGCTACCTATTTAATCTCATTCCCGTCGACGCGTCGAAACTCCGATAAATTACAAAAATACAGGTCCGAGGAAAATTCTGGGAACATGTCAGACCCATTCCCAATTCCCTCAGCATCTGTATCTAGGCCATGTTACTTACAATTTCGGACGGAGCGGCCCTATTTCCCAACAGTATGCCAAGCGAGTTTGTTCAGTAATTCGATAGTAACAAACCTTTAAATATGCGGGAAAAACTTACAAGTAGATACATAGAGGAACACAAACTAGTACACACATGAAATGAAATGAAACCATTTATTGCCGAATATACACATACATTATCAGGTCTTACAATTATTTGGTGCATCATGTTCTGTCGTTTCCGGCATGCAAAATCAGTATAAGTACCTAACTAAGACAATCCCAATATCAATCAATTAACTAGGAAATATATTTACTAATCAAATGTCATCACATTTTTTTTTAAAAGTCAGTTTTTTAATTAATAATTAGTATGTCCGCTTAGATTACACACAACATTGAGGTCATCATAATTCAGAACATAAAAATTCATTGACTGAATAAAAACATTTTTTTTCAAGACAGTGAAGTCCATATTGCCACGTCTTTATCCCCTTTTTTTATATCAATCAATCAATCAATCATTTATTTGATAAAAGTAGGTGGTACAAGTATAGGTGACATAATAAAATGAGTTTCTCCACTTTTTGCCATTTTAGGCGTACAAATATTTAGGAGGGTTGCACCAAACGACAACCACAGTAGAACTACGTATGCACAATTAGTTGTAAAAAAAGATTTATAATAAGCTTTACAGAATAAATTAAATTAAAATTAATACAGAAGATCAAATCAAATAGAATAAAATAAAATATAGTCAATTAAGGTCACATCAAATACAGTTTTAATAATATAATCGGCCTGACAAATAAAATTATATTACAAATTAACATATATATAAGAGGGGGCAAACGAGCAGACGGTCCTGATGGAATGTGATCACCATCGCCCAGGGACACCTGCAGGTCTAGCACGAGAGCGCACAAGAGTCGCGTCGAGCGCGAGGTCTACCGCGAGGTAGACTGCTAGTGGTGGTCGTTATTACAACAGCAGATAACGTAATGCATTATTTGCACGCAACAAACAACACATTATCGTATCGTCAAATCCCGTTATCATTATTCGTTGTCTGTTGTCAACGTATCATTATTCATTGTCTGTTGTCAACGTCGTTCATTCGCGCACTGTTGCCGCACTTGGCATAGAAGCGCAAGCGAGTGCGCAACAAATCAAGTAGTTGTGTGTGAGAGATAGCGCTATACACGCGAGCTCGCATCGCAATCGAAATTCAAATAACTGACTTTTGGCATTATTATTAGCTGTTGCTGTTTGTTGTCAATACAATACAATAGTCAGTACAATAACAAACAAGGTAATAGAGCGTTGTTTTGCTTTTGTTCCCGTACGTTTTTATTACGCTGCGATCGCGACGAAATAAGTGTAACAATTATTTAATAATAAGTTAATTATCGTTTTTAAAACAGCAATATAACAGGATAACAGACAACAGTTTACAATAACAGCTATTTAAGAATAACACAACACTATTCATTATTATTTATTTATTATTATTATTATTATTCATTATTGCAAAACAGCTGTT
This sequence comes from Pandemis heparana, assembly GCA_963854515.1. Taxonomy (NCBI): domain Eukaryota; kingdom Metazoa; phylum Arthropoda; class Insecta; order Lepidoptera; family Tortricidae; genus Pandemis; species Pandemis heparana. The sequence continues at coordinate 1,347,476 of OY978019.1, read as the reverse complement.
ATTGCCACCACTATAGACTGCCCGTCTTTCTCCTATTGTTCGTTCTAGAAAGAGACGGGTATTCTATCTCGCGCGCTCTCATGCTAGCCACAGAATCTTTAAAGGGTAGACAAAGCTTACACCAAGACGATCACGTTTAGTGTGATTATGGGCGTATAGGTGGAAAGGGGATCAAAATAGAGATGACTGTAATAATGATTCCTAATTTCGCCCATTCCCTCGATGGGCTTGTACGATCTGCGCGGGAAGAGTAGCAACTGGTACATTCTAACCCCCTTATTCATAAATGCTCTATAGACTTCTGCTAACTTAACAATCGTTTGTCTTTATCTGTGAAAGGTAAATGTCAAAGTGACAGATAAGGACAAACGACTGCTAAGTTAGCAGAAGCCTATAGAGCGTTTATGAATAAGGGGGGAAGTTTTTTATTTATTTCCAGACCAGCATGAATGTGAAGTTCATCTTAGTAATGCTGTCGCCAAGCAGCAATGCAGACTATTATTTCGATCTGACCGTGGCAAACCCAAAAGGGTTATTTATTTATATGGATCTCGGCAAAGTAACGCCCGATTCAGTCAATTACATGCACGATTTTTCTCACATGTATGAACGCTTTAGTTACGATAAAAGCTTGTCATATAGCCGTGCCCTTCTGGCATGAGCGGAATATAGATTTACTTTATCGAGCGTGACACCTGCAGCGGTACCACGGACTCTATGGCCGAATTATTAATTGTTTATTTTACAACAAGAGCGGCGACCGAGGAAATGGGTCACCTGGCAAGTGTGCACCTCATCCATGAACGCTCACTTAAAACTTAAAACATTGCACATGCGTGGTCAGCCTTTGGAGTTGCGATTCATTAACCAAAATTCTTTCATGAAATAATAAATACATACGTAATTACAACAAAACGGATAACTCATGTATAAAAAGCCGGAAGAATGCTCCGACAATTGCTGTTGTTGTTGTGTTCGTTTCGCTGCCGCCGGGGCGACCGCTCTCTGATGAAGGACTACGGATTAGTCCGAAACAATTGTCGGAGCATTCTTCCGGCTTTTTATACGTGAGTTATCCGTTTTGTTGTAATTATGTTTGAGTCTCACGGTAGTTTCATGTTAAATACATACGTACTTACACAAATCACAGCTTTCTCTCTTACGGGGTAGACAGAGTTCTGAACGCAAGGTGATTGTCCCTGGATGACTCTAAATTTAAATATTTTTCCTAGTCCGAAAATGTGTACAATAATTTTGGAGGACTTCATTATATTCACAATGAAGTAATCATATTGACTACGCCATGCATTTTGACATAGTCAAGTTGGTGAAATAGGGGCCTGTAGGCTTATTGTCTAACTCGCTCGCAATCGCCATCGTGTTCATTTTGACAGTTCTCGTATGAATGTGACAGCTGGCTGATTCCGATGCCAATTGTCAGCCCATACATGAACACGATGGCGTTTGCGAGCGAGTTAGACAATAAGCCTACTGGTCCATACTCTCGATGTAACCTGTCCTCTAGCACGAGAGCGCGCCAGTCGTGTCGCATGCAAGATCGACTATCCGTCTCTTTCTAGAACGAACAGTAAGAAAAAGACGGGCACTCTATCTCGCGCGCGACGCGACTCTTGCGCGCGCTCGTGCTGAACATGAACACGCTTATTTTTCGCTTTACTATCGAGTGAGTACCCTTAGTTGTGCTGCAGCCAGTTTACGCTGCAAAATGTCACACTTTTCCCGTGGATTTAATAAAATGGCCGTTATGACCCTTGTTACGCTGGCATTATTACGTTTAAGCGAAATTGTATTTGCACTGTAAAACAATTTAACGTGGCTAGCATCATGAATCTAACTTGAAATGAAAGGAGTTGTACTTCAGTATTTTCTATAACATTCCATTTCACTCATCGTTAACAGTAAAGATGTATCACATTTACAATTTAGCATGTTTTTCAAAGTACATATGGAGCAATTGAATATGAAATAAAGCATCTCTTATAACGTGACCATCTCTCATATAGCATGAGCATTTCATATAGCTCCTTATACTTTTTCTGTGTGTCTACTCTTGCTTAATACCTGTCCTGTCAATCGTTCAATGGTTAACTGGAAGAGATCCCTTTTAGGGATAAGGTCGCCTTTGTGCATTTGTGTTTTCCTGTATTCATCTTTTTCATCGGTTTTATGTACAATAAAGAGTTTTACATACATACATACATGATGCCTAAGATTTTCGCTCATTCCCTCGATGGACTTTTATAGTGATGGGCGACTTCGACTAATTTGCTGATTCGAATGATTATTCATTACTAATATCATAATTCGAATTTGAAATTAGTAATATACTAATGCCGATAATCGAATAACGACTACTAATATTAGTAACTAATCGGCGGCTGAATGACAGCTCGGACCGAATCGGGAATCTTCGTGTCGACTCGGCAGCCGAGTCGACACGAAGATTCCCGATTCGGCCCGAGCAGTCGTCCAGGCGTGGTGCTTGCGTTAGTTGTTAGCTTGTTAGTTATATCAACGTCAACTCGACTGGACTGGATTTTGAGTACTACTAATATTCGAATGATTTTCGAATTAGTAGACTAAGTCGAATGATTACAATAATCGACTAATCAAATTAGTATTATTCAAAGTCGCCCATCATTAACTTTTACCATCTGCGCGGGAAGAAAAGCAACTTTACTTAACTTCAATTTTTTTCTTTACTCCCAGATCAACAGAGAAGCTCATCAAATTTCATCAAAGCTTCATAAAATTCAGGTTAAAATTCATATAACATTTACAACCTTGCGGTAAACGAAACGTTAATCCAATTTGTCAACAGTGCCAGTTGTCGCGTGGGACGGCCGACATTTAACGCAGGCAACGCAGCGTGGGCGACATACGTCACGCCTCTGCCAGGCCTGTATACGGCACGGCTAGCACGAGAGCACATGAGAGCTGTGTCGCGCGCGTGATAGACTACCTTTTTGAAGTGAAAGCTTTTTTTGGGATGGGTAAAAATGATAATTTCGCGACAGACATAAGACGGAGGAGAGTTTAAGTAGGTAAGCTTAGAGCTTATTTTGAAATACGAATGAATTGCGTTCGATTTTTGAAGTGTTTTTTTTTTGAGTCGTGGAGGAAAAGTACTAGGGCATCAGCACATTGTTAGACATACATACATAGCGTCACGCCTCTTTCCCACAGGGGTAGGCCGAGATTACAATTAATACAATAATTACAAGTGACTTATTGTAATCTGTTACCCTGTTGGTTTCTTGCCGGATTCGTATCAACAGAGGTTTTTCCGAACCGGTGGTAGATTTTATTTCTGACATTCATAAGTGCTTGTAAAGCCTAAATTGAATAAAGATATTTTGATTTTGATTTTGAGATTACTTTGTTTCACTTGCTACGATCCCGACATACCTCTTTCGCTTCATCCACATTCATCAATCTTTTCATACATGCTCGTCGGTTTCAGGTACATTGTTAGAAGTCTGTCAATATAGATAATACGAACGTTTTTTTTTGTAAGCGGCCAGCACGGTACGCGTACCTATTGAGTATCATGGAGGTAACAACATTAAAATCTAATCTAAGGTGCTTTTTTCACTTCTGCCGGCACTCCCGGAGTGCCACCCTACCTGTCGCTTTTTTTTAATTGCTACAACAACAACATAAATCACGTCTTTGTCCTCAAGACCTAAAGGCCACGTTTAGCATGATTGTGGGCGTATAGGTAGAAAGGGGAATCAAAATTGTGATGGGTTGCTAGCATCGCCTATAACATGGTTTCTGTGATTTTCGCCCATTCCTTCGATGGGCTTTCACCATCTGCGTGGGAAGAGAAGTAACTGGTATATTCTATGTTTTTTTCTTTTGGACCACCATGGAAGATGAGTCTTGACTTGCAAAAAGCACACGTTGACAAGTGAACATACTTTATCATGGTCACGTTGAGGTATAAGCAGTATTTTGTATGGAAGGTCCATCCAGTGATCACGAGTTACAACTCCATCTAGATTTCTCGCTGTTGATTATCCCTTTCATCACCATCGCAAGTGTATCGTATGTTTCACTGCTATGTAGGCTTTTTCTCAGACTGAGAGGGTTTTAGATAAAGTACCTACGCGGGCTGTGGAATTTAACAAACATTTTCCTTTTTTATGTAGGTTTATGTGGGTTGAAATAAATTGGAAAGTTTGGTATGAAAAAAGTTTCTATTACTTTGACTACCTACTTTTCCATCAGCGTTTTTGTACAGAAATAAAGCGCCCGTAATGTGAAATTGATTCGTAGAATCCAAATAAAATTATGGAGGGATTTGGGCGTCTTTTTAAGAGCGTTTATCCCTACTGAGCTGGCAACGTCGCATTTTTGGTGTTTTTTACGATTAATTCACGGAAATTGGATGAAAGATTCAAATGTGCGTCTATAGTGCGCTTTGTTTTTACTGTATCTACCTATTAATGGTGTCTAATCGTAAAAATCACCAAAAATGCGACGTTGCCAGCTCTGTTAGGAATGCACCCTCTTAACCACCGATGCAAAAAGACAGGTTTTATAAGTTTGACGTCGATCTCTCTCTCTATTTCTCTATTTATCTCTCTCTCTCTCTCTCTCTCTCTCTCTCTCTCTCTCTCTCTCTCTCTCTCTCTCTCTGTGTGTGAGTGTGTGTGTGTGTACATACATGTACTTATACGTAGGTAATGTAGGTATGCTCAGAGGCTATCAACTCCTGTAAGTATGTTTGGTCCTTTGTCGCACTTTACAAAGCAGACTCAACTAAATGTTTCTTTGTCAATTGATTTGTTAAAATCTTGCGAGATTCACTAAAGGTGTGACATTAATCATAATTCGAAATGGCGCAGTTTAAAAAATGTAGTCTACAAAATATATTGTCAGGTTCGGGGAATAGTCTTATTCAGTTTGCTATGGTCAAATCTTTCTCGTACCACTTATTGCTTTTCTCCAAACTTATGAACATTACAAAGTAGAAACTCATATCTGAAACAAATTGCAAAGTCTCCGAAATTGGTAAAGTTATAAACGGGTGAAACGACGCAAGTTTACTTAGTATGAAAAAGTTACGTCTGTCATTTGCCTCCTACCCTCCATTTCTCCTCAATTTAAGATAAACGCTTTAGAACAAGGGTCTTCAACCTTTTTGAAGTCAAGGGCCTAGTATAGGTACTCTGATATTGGTTTGGTAGGCCGCAACATAATAAAAACATTCCATTCTTAAACTAAAAGTAGGTAAAGAAGGTAAATTAGGTGAATGTGAATTTAATTTTATCAATACAATGTGTTATTAAGATAAACCAACAACCTGCTCAAAAATTCCGGAACAATTTTAGGAGACCTTTGTATATAATTTATTATAAAGACGGTTTTTTAATCACTTTATCTTAAACCTGAGACTGATTGCGCACGGAGCCGGGCTTGATAGGGCCTACTTCTGGTCCGAGACGTGCTTCCTGTGCACTGATAATGCCAACCTAATGGCCGTGCTGCTAGCATGATAGACCATGCCTCTGTTTGTCACTCAGTGACGGATAGATTTTTTTATCGCGCTACTTAATTTTATTTTTCGTAGGACTGACCAGTAAAATTTACTGACTATTCGAAATATTATAAACGGGATATGAACCGCAATCACCTCACTCGGGTAACTCTTACGCTACGGGAAGACCCCGTGACCCCGTGATTTATTTATTTAATGCAATTCACATGTCATAGGTACAACAAAATGATGGCAATATACACATTAAAACATATGAAACCCTGTTGGGCGCAGCATTTTAGAGAGGGAGAGATAGGCCGAAGTTACATAAAAGAAATGAGTTGAATATAATATTATGTGAAACTAGACTTACAATAATTGATAAATTGGATTTCACTGAAGATTATAAAAATAGATTAAAAAGATAAAAATAGACTATAAAGTAAGCTATTACATAAATGAACGTCGATTCTACAATATTATTACATTACAATGTTATTATTCAATACAATTTATATACAAAATTTAGTCAATAGAATTAAATTCATGAATATATCCGGTGTAGGCATGTCAAATATTACAATTACAATGTCAAGAGTCCTAAATTAAAGCATATGATTGAAATAATTAAATATGTCAGTATTCCTTGCATGCGTACAATGTCATTGGTAAAAATATAATTTAAATTCTAAGTAGGTAAATAGTACTTTAAGAAAAATCATCATTAAAATATTCTTCAAGATTGATCATGATGCATACAAATATTGCGTCGGAATATCGGGAGCTCAATAAAGGAAATCGCGGTTCATATCCCGTTTATAACATTTCGAATGAACTTAACCGTGAATCATTGAAAACTCTTACTGACTATTGTAAATGCGAAAGTAAATAAATCTGTCGATCTCAAAGACCATTCAAGAACCTCCGATTTTTATTGAAAAATATTATAGTTTTCTAATTACATCTAGTACCTACTGTCGGCTTCGTGAATGGCATTTCACATTGTCTTTTTCCCACCCAATTGTTCGCTTTCAATATTTTGTAGCATGCAGGCGAAAACCAGGTAAATGATGTTTGCAAAACTAGTTTGCCAGAATCGAGGCATTCAGCAGAAAACCGGACACATTCGAAAAATGCAAAGGCTTTTTCAAACGTGTATTTGAAAGCGGATTCAAAAGTTACGAGTTACCGGGATTGTTTGCGCTACAAAAGGCTAAATAAAACCTTTTACAACGGGCTTGAATCTAGAATGAACAAAGCAGGAATGCCTGTATGTTTCAAACTTCACCTGTAAATTAATATTGTAACTGTGATTGAGAGAAATCAATAAATTCGAATTTCAACTCCTTCCAATCGCTTGAAGTGTACCTAGAATCCTACATGTGTTACTATAGTGTAATTGATACTCTATGCTATAATTGTATAATTTACCAAATTTCAAGTTTATGATCTGAACTCTAGAAATGAGTCGAATTTGACTGCAAAATTTGATCCAAAAAACATACTGAGCGTATAATAAAAGCTTCTGAAAACCTGTATTACAAATATGTATTAATAACCTATTGAATATATACCTACCAACACAGATACTCATGTTATTATAGCGAATATATTTTCCTCGAACGCTCTAGCCGAGTTTTGAGCCTGCATCCAATTTCCTATGAAACTAAATAGCAAGTTACTAAGTGGAACTTTCCCTTCTGAACACCCCATAAAACTTGAGAAACAAACACCCTTTTAAGAAACAAAGTCTGTAAACCGCTTTGAACCGGTTAACTTAAAGCTAGTACAAGATAATCTAACTAAGTAAGACCGCGAGCGTAACAGCGTAACTGCGGACGTTACGTTACGACAAACTAACACGATCCCCTTCACCGAAATTCGAAATTCGAAATTCGAACTCAGTTTCATGCCGTCTCGTTTACGCTTATAGTTTTTAAAGCGAGCATGCGAGGGACGGTATGGGACTTGGGAACTTGGGAGTAGTCCCACACAGATAGCTGCTACAATTCCAGAATTCCAATCCACTTAATGCATGCGAATCTAGCTTCGACGAGTTCCGCTCAACTGGACCAAATGTTGGCCATACGTTAGAAGTAATAAAATGTTTGGCCAATGTATCGCATTTATTACTAACTAGCGACCCGCCCCGGCTTCGCACGGTATCTTATGCATGTATTATACATATAAACGTTCCTCTTGATTCACTCTATCTATTGAAAAAAAACCGCATCAAAATCTGTTAAAGATTAAGGGACATAGGGACATAGGGACAGAGAAAGCGACTTTGTTTTATACTATGTAGTGATATTGAAGTTTGACCAAGGCTGCTAGTTGGTTATTTTGAAGTAGTGACATTCGATGGTCTGTATAATATTCTGACTAATTTAATGTTAAAGTGTAGGTAATCCATTGTACAATTATGTAAAAAATGTAAACATCGTTAACTCGTTATATTTATAATATGTACTAGCGGTTGCTTACGACTCCGTCAGCGCAGAATTCGCTTATCGCTATCCCACGAGAACTATGCAATTTTCCGGGATAAAAAGTAGCCTATGTGTTAGTCTAGAATACCAGCTATCTCCGTTCCAAATTTTATCCAAATCCGTCCAGCCGTTTACGCGTGAAGAAGTAAAAAACACACACTCACAAACTTTTGACTTTACATTAGTGTGATGATGTATGTTGTTAATAACTCCTCACCAATAACTCTCACTAAGCCAAAACGGAAAACTACACCGTTCCATATCAGCTAAGTATGATTGATGACCTTCTTAACCAAATGTTCCGTGAGCAGCCGAGCGGACGAACCAGCGACATAATTAATTACTAGGATATTTACATGGCATAATTGAAATGTGTGCGCTGTTTATTTAGAGATGTAAATTTTCTAATTTGCACGAGAAACTGGGCTTCACGCGTTTCTTGAATTTGTAAACGTCTAGGTAGTTTTCAGTGGTTTTATTTTTGTAAAACGTCTTAAAAGAAGAAAGAAAGAAAACATTGGTCTGAGTAGTTATTACTATCAAGGAAAGGGAGACGTTTAATAAATCTTTAGAGCACCTACAGTGTGTATCCAGCACGAATTGTCATTCTTATAGTTACGTTTGGGTACGTAAACATTTTTTATTAAGTGGGGGTACTGGGAGGTACTGGGGTGGATAGATAGAAATTCCAAGAATTACAAGAGATCCTAATGAAGGAAATGGTAGGATAGTGTATCGGAACGTAAAGGTACTATCGAGCGGTACTTTTCTCCTACTTAGGGTATTATAATGTTAAGAGTAGGATTTGGACCGGGGCACTCTGGGCAACAACAGTTTACTAATTTAACGTTAACGGCTGTCTTTGGTACCTATCAAACTGGCGTCAAAATGTAATACTCGAAATTAGCAAAATTATACATAAAGCGATGTTTGTAATCCACTCTATGGGCACTCTTGAGCACAAAGCTACGAGACATCTAAATCGAGTTACATTTGCCCCGTTTCAAAGGTCGTGGCCTTAGCAACACGAACAGATTCAATATCCGACGGAAGTTGAAATGATCTTGTAAGTTTCTGCTTCGCGTTTTGACAAAGAATAATTTAATCCATTTGTACTGGAGGCTGAGTGTGACAGCTATCAATTAGTGGGAAGCTACAAGGGACCAGATGCTTTCATTATTGGATTAGAACAATCTAGACGAGTGAGAAAAGCGCTGTGAAAAGTAGGGATTTGGTACGATCGGAGCTCAAATAAGACCACATAGGTTTTGCTTAAATCAAAAAATGCTAAAAGACCAGACGAATCCTTTACATACGCTAATCCTATAACAAATTGCAAGTATTATGGACAAAGATTTCCACAATAAGATGTATTATAAATTAAAGAAATAAATGACAGTAGCGTTTCTCTCGACACCGCCTGCCCTGTCCGAATTCGGAGCAAGGATTCAGTTAAATAATGGTAATTATTTTACGGCTGCAATGGGGCCATAAAGCAATCAAGACAGTTTAATTTTGGACCTTCCCTTGAATAAATAACGGCCGTTCGCCGCATCAAGGGGTTCCTAGTGGGTTCCTAGCAGGTATGAATCTTAATTAGAAATGCCGTCGGTGTGTCAGAATGCTTAGAGATTGAATCCAAACAAAACTGAACAAAGAATCAATGGTTGCTCTAACCTAGTCTAAGTCGGACGGAAAGACCAAGTTAATTTTTCGGATGAAAAATCCCATACCTTACCGATTTTATACGCGTGGTTGATTTACAAACTTCTAATGGCAATTTTTTGTGTACCTATGTTTTGTATTTTTTTCTTTACTTCCGCTGGGAGACTTGATTCTTGCCATTTCACGCAGTACTTTTATTTAGTTGTATTAAATAATAAATCAATAAATATCTTGGGACAATTTTATTGACACCAATTGATCTAGTCCCAAACTAAGCAAAGCTTGTAATATGGGCACAGACAACGGATAAACATACTTATATAGATAAATACATACTTAAATAAATATTAAACATCCAAGACTCGAGAACAAACATTAGTATTCTTCACACAAATATCTGCCCCAACCGGGGATCGAACCCGGGACCTCAAGCTTCATAGGTTCTCCGACCACTAGGCCATCCGGTCGTCAAGTTTATTATTAGCAATGTTGTAATTTTTGTTTGCTAGTACCTGCTACGTTACAATTGCATGATTTAAATTAACATATTAGGCAACTATTGTCATTTAAATTTTGTATTCCTAGATTTTAGTGATAAATTGTTATTGTGTGCCCTTGCAGGGCGTCATGGACCGACTAATTTATGCTTAACACCTTTTAATAAAAATGTACATGACATTACAATCTAATAAATAAATAAATAAATAAAGAGGTACGTGAAACAGAATATCTTTTTTTTTATGTGAATTGGAAGGAAAACGTTCAAGTGGGTACCATCAGGTAAGCGATCACCACTGCCCATAGACACCCGCAACCATAGAGGACTTAGATGAAATGCCCCTTGTGCCCGTAATTTCCCCGGCTGTCTTACTCTCCACACCGGAACACAGCAGCGCAAGCACTGCTGCTTAGCAGCAGAATTAGCGAGTAAGATGGTGGTAGCGATCCGGACGGACCTTGCACAAGGCCCTACCACCCGCAAATCTTCCTGGTTCTAGATCATAGTGTGTAATCATTAGCCGAGGGGGGGAGGGTTACAACTTGTGCACGTTACACTTACTAAAAACATGTGGCAGGTTCGCGAGACACTTCCCTACTGTATAAAATGTATGTATTTCGTTAATACTGTATAAAAAAAAAAAAAACTTTATTATCAGACAACTTTGAGGTCCATAGTCCGTTAGTAAACAAATTGAAAAATCTTAACCTATGTTAGTATTAATATTGAGAAAAAAATTTGAATAACAATACAACATTTAGACTGACAGCAGATTCACCGAGCTGCAATCTTTCTCGGGGCATGCAGCTCGTTGAACCTGCCCATCAGCGCACTATCCTGCCTGCCTGCTACGACCTGCAGGAGGTTATTGGGGCTTCCCGTCACTCGTTTTACTAAAGACGCAACTTTATTACGCATAAGCGCAAAAAAATCATCCGTGTGTGCGTCAGCGAACATGCCAGAGGCACTGCAATGTCGAGGAAGCCCCACCAACGCCCGGAACAGGTTATTGTAGTCGATGCGGCTAGCAACCCATCACTATTTTGATTACTTTTCCTCCTATACGCCCATGATCATGATAAGCGTGACCGTGGTCTTGTTACTTTAGGCTCTGTCTCGTAGGGGATAAAGACGTAATTCCCTCGGTGGGCTATTACCATCTGCGGGCAGAGAAGCAGTGGCGTAACTACAACGTCAGGGGCCCGCGGCAAATTCATCAGATGAGGCCCTTCCTCACTATATAGAAGTGCATCATCTTCCCTTCTGTGCTCAAGGCCAAGCCAGTTCGGGGCCCCGTAGAGCTGGGGGCCCGTGGCATTTTGCCAGCCTTGCCACCCTATAGTTACGCCACTACAGAGAAGCAACTGGTACATTCTAGTACATTACTGCAGAGGCCGGGAAAGAAAGGCTTGCAGGCTGAGTAATGCATATAGACAGCCGAGCTTTGCGAAGCCGGATAGGAGTACGAAGCCTGCAAGTTCTTTCACGCCGAGGCTTGTATAGTGCTTTTCTCAAACATGCAATGCAAAAAAACTCCAAAAAATCCTTCGAATGTTGCCGCTAGCGCGTGCATTAGGCGGCGGACGAGCAGCAGCAGCTGCATGTCCTCCACGTGCGTGTCCTCCAGCAGCGCGCCCCGCGCACGACGACGACCACCACAAAACAAAACACGATCGCTTTGCAGGCCAAGGCCAGCCATTTTGTATGAAAATCCATTACATGCCACTTGTCCAACCGCGCCCGCAACGTGATACGTCCCGGCCTATTATTTGGAACGTAAGGTTAACATTTCATTGCATCTTTGAGAAAATGTATTTTTCTTTGCTCTTAGACTATGGAAGTGTGAATTCGAAGTGAAAATTCACCCCCGCCTACCTCACCTCACCCCCTTCATCGCCTGCCAGACGTTCTTTTTACACTTTAAACTTGAAGTAACAAAGGCAAACCCCGCTCCCAGCCTGAACATTATCACGTTTTTTCACACAACAATTCCAAAACCGCTGACGAAAACGGTTAACCCCTCGGGCTCGGTTACGAGTTACACACATACATTACATCCCTCTCCCACTTATATCGCAAAGGTGAAAGGTTGTAAGTTTGTGCGTGGTTAATCACACATCCATGGCTGTAGGAAGTTATATTTGTTTGTACATTGTCTTAGAATTAATCAAGTCAGTACCGTAAAACGGGGTTGGATTGTGGGGTGAGAAGGGATAGAACTAATATTTTGTGTTTTCACTGGCTACTTGAAATTTCTGGCTCAGCTTCCTTCAAAATTGAGATGCAAGATTCCATCCGGACAAAGATACTTATACATAGGTACCTACCTACATACATTACATACATACATTGTAAACTTGTAAGTTAATAAAGAACTTGTAAAAATGCGTCTCGATCGCTTTCACGTTATTTCGTGGCGCTGCGTATTCTTCCAATAATTGAGACGTTAACGTTCACTTACATTAAAATGCTCTTAGAACTTAATTGACGTCTATGAGTATGGGTTAACTTTGTTATTGTTAATAATGCAGATGAAGTCACAAGTGAAAATCAGTGTATACATACGAGTACATTATACATTACTCACGTAGCTCCGGTTTGGTTAAAACACGGCCTGTAATTGGATTTATCCTGCGAAAGGTTGCTTTATGATTTTGATTGCTATGAATTTTTGAAGTTGATTAAAATTGTGAGCGTGGGCGTTGAACAGGAAAGGGTTTTATGTGTGCGAATTACTATTTCCCGCGACTTTGTCTGCGAAGAATTCAATTAAAAGGTAATAATGATAATGACAATTATTGTTTGTTATGTATTTTTAAGCCCTGGTAGCCTAGTGGTTTGACCTGTGGCCTCTCAAGCAGAGCGTCGTGGGTTCAAATCCCGGGCTCGCACCTCTGAGTTTTTCGGAATTTATGTGCGAAAATTACATTTGAAATTTGCCATGAGCTTTTCGGTGAAGGAAAACATCGTGAGGAAACCTGCACACATCTGCGAAGAAAGTCAATGGTGTGTGTTAAGTTCCCAATCCGCACTGGGCGCGCGTGGGAACTATAGCCCAAACCCTCCACCATGAGGCACGCCGAATTACGCGACAATTTAATAAAAAAAAAAAAACAACAACAACAACAACATGTACGTACTGAAATTGTAGCGAATTCGGAATAAAAAAGGCTATAAATAATGTATTTTTAATATTATTATTCCAATAATATCCAAGTACTTACACTGCAACAAGGCTACATCAAGGTAACAACTGCACCATGTGTTGTAGGTACTTACATTAAATATTATATATTTTATTGAATCAGGCTTTACTTTGCGGAGGTCCATTTCAATGAACACAAAATATTTACCTCGCTACTCCGCTACTTTACTTTCGATCCCTCTACGGGATCATTCTTAAAGTTAGAGCCCAACCGATGCACATGCGAACCAACGTCGTAACGCGCGTCAGTGTTTGTGTGGTGATAGGATTAATTAAGTTTGTGGGATTTGTGTGCGTTTTGTGTGGCAGTAGTGGTGGGAGGGCTTGCATGCAAAACGTATATATTTCGCACAGACTTGGTTATCTTGCACGTAAGTAGCGGACTAGCGAGGTAAATATTTTGTGTTCATTAAATATTATGTATGACATAATTATATGACATTAAATTATCTTTTATCACATAAAAATCATAGTTACATTATTTTTTACAAGCACAGTTTGCCCTATAATTATTCTAAATTAGATACAGCGTAACAATAATTATTTGTTATGCAAGGCCGCAAAGTTTTTATTTGGCGTAAGTGCCTGTATTGAAAGCCGAGCTAGCGAAGGATTCTATGAAAGAAGAATCCTGAGCGTCGCAGGGTTTCAAGACACGAGATACTAAACAACTTTGTTGCCGAGCGAAATACAAAAATTTTCACGTGGTGTTTGGAAGAAACAGTTGTACCTACTACCTTATACCTAGAAGGAGTAAATCGAAACACCACCTAATTTTAAATCAATCCAATAACTGGAAATTAATAAAATTATGTTACAGAAAAAGAAGAAACCGGTATTCACGACAGAACGTCGATATTATTACGACCTCTTGACTTCAATCACTAGACACTTGATGTTCCTTAAGTTACAAAGGTATAATGTTACACAAGAGACATCATTTTTCCGTTGCGAAAATATATTGCTACAGAAATAAGTTAATACTGTAGAAAGAGGCGACAATAGACAGATCTCTTTCTAGGCAAGTGTTATTGTTATGCCTGGTGTCCGCAGTCAGAAGGAAGAGATTTGGAATTTGAAGTGTGCATGTTGATGCACAAAAATGCGAAATTTCTTAATTTTGAATAAGAAATTTCGATAACGCGTGTTTTAGACTCTTTAATGTACACGCCACGAAATAGAGCATAGTGGACGGCTTAAAATTTCATTATCTGAGGACACCTGGTTTTGATAAACACCTTTCTTCCGCATTTTCTAAGCCTTAGACTATTTTTTGCCAAATGTTTCATTGCACTTGTCTCCACTCGTATAATAAACAACAACCAAAGCGTGTTCTAAATAAATTATTTGTTTAAATCAATGTCTGTTTGCTGGTTACTAGGGTCAGCGTCTTCGTACCCTTTGACCAGGTTCTCTAAAATGAATCTGATGGTAAGTTTGTATATGTTCTCGATGTTCGGAGTGTACCGTTCGCCCAGGGTCGTCTTCGCTGCTTCCAAGAATGGCTGCTCTATTTTCTGTGAACAGGCAAATTTTTAATCAATGTAATAAAAAAAACAAAACGTGTGCGTCTCTGGACACCCGACAGAACTGATAACTTAAACTTATCTAAGTTACTAACAGTATATGTCTATCGCACACTAAACACTGAGTAGAGAGAGGGGAAAGCATCTGTCCGAAATACGACTAGCGCTGTGGGTTAGAGTGAGAGTGGAAGAGCCTGCCTACCGCTGCCGTATGTGTCAGAGAAAGGGAAGCCAGACAGACTGGCGCCGTAACGCGTTACGTTACGAAGCGGTTTACCCTCCCATAAAAAGTTTTCACTTTATAAAAGCCGTGGTAGCGTTAGCGTAGTGGTAAGCCGTGGTAGTTGACGTGTGACCCTCTCAAGCAAATAACATTGAATACCTTCATACGTAGACATATTTCACGGTCGAAAAATTTCATTTTTATTTCTGGTGGCACTCAGAAAAATTGTTCTGCAAATAAGGGATCTATTAACTGCCATTTTGGATTTCGAGCTAAACTACCAAATAGAAGACAAGTAGATACCTATTCTTTTTTGTCACAAATAGTGTACCGTTTCAATATCTTTTCATTCATGTCAAAAATGTATAATTAAATGATTCTCAAAGAAGAATGAAAAAGTGCATTAGCTTTTGAAAGGTTCTGGTATCAGAGACATCAAAGTGATTCAGTTATCTGTTTCGTTCACTTATTCTTTCATTTGTTCACTCCGATCACTCAGCGCCATTCGAATCAGAAGAAATTCTGTGCCGCCGCATTCATAGTACAGAAACGTGCAATTAAAACTTTTGGATTTTGACTTGTACTTATACAGAGTGCAAAATTTCTAGAGACTGAGCTGAAAGTATAGTGCTATCTAAATGGTCTACAATCGACTTATTATAATTATAAAGCTATGTTTAAAAGTTAAAAAAAAATGTAAAATGACATTTTAATGTCATTGACAACGGTACCTACTTAACAGTTATTATGTACACTTTAAAATGACACGTCATTTACATCACTTATTAACACCTATAGCTACTTGCTAAGTTAGAAACATAGCTAGGTACAGATTTTTTCCCGAAAGTTAATAAATACAGCCGAATAATTCACCTATTGCTTAAAAGTCACTCGTTCTGTTCCACACTGTATGTTTTTAAGCAAGCAGTGTGTGACTTTGTAAGATCGTTAGTAAATCAACAGACCACGCGCGAGCTTCGCGCGTTCGGGGGATGAGGAAGCGGGGGTGTGCTTCGTGTTCGCATCCGCACGTCGCTTCATACCCCCCACTCGCGTATTGCTAGTGTTGAGATGGATGAGAGCCACGCTTATCAAGTGTTGTAAATTATCAACCTTTTTATAGCAGTATCAAAGTTAGAGTTATTCTGCTACTTTAGATTCCTCGAATAAAAAATGTTGAAAATGTTAAAATAATAATTATTTAAATAGTAATGAGTGAACGAAATTCTAATGAAATCGAGAGTTCTCTTTCCTGTAGGCACAACGCGCTGGCATTTGGAGAGAAAAACTTTTCGTTCGCGATCGAAACCAGTGATCGTTGTTTGCACAAAGTTCGTAATTTATGTAGGTACAAATTTTATACAGATGAAATTCTGTACAAACTCGATCGTATCTTTGGAAAATAATAGAGCAGAATTATTAAATGGAATAGAATAATTTAAGTCTACGAACCTAGGTATATAAAATTTATAGAAGTATTTTTGTACAATAAACTTTGACTTATATTAGATCAATAAATATACAATTCTTGATATGTGCCGCTAGATTTTATTGCAATATTTGTAAAGTTTATGGCATTTTCTTTGACTTCGATGTTTTTGTGTAGGTACAACACCAAACTAAAGAAGTAGACTTAAGAAACTACGCACAATATTTGTAAATTCAGCTAACAACCATAAAATTATATTTAGTACCTCATTAACTATACCAAGTTCATTTAAAGAAACCATAAATCGAATCCCTAAGCTATTTACCGTTTTATCTGCAGAAAAGCCATCTTTTGTTTCCTGCTCTATTAATTTCCCAAACGTTCTTATTTGTGCATATTTTTTAACTACGAATAGAGCCCGGAGGAGAAACGCGAACAGAAGGGTAAAGTTAATTAGGGACCATCGCCCGTGGTTTTTGTGCGGTAATTGCCTACACAGAATGTGCTTTTTCAGGAGTCCCTAAAGGCCCTACCGCAAGCCTAATTTGTAGGTATTCAATCAAGCTTGTACTAAATACAGCAATGTAGTAATTTTTGATTTTGTAAGCAGAATGCAACACCACGAAATCCAAACCACAGAGTTGTGACTTGTAACTATTTGACAATTTGGTGATAAGACACTAAAAGCGTCAAAAGTTTAGGTTCAAACCTGCGATTCTCTGCTTGAGAAGCCAATAATGATTCGCAAAAAGTCTTACCCAAAAGTTGCTGGCCTGAAAACCATCAACCTGATGATGCGTGGCTCCAACATGGCGCACGTAGGTCATGAAGCCATCGACGTCTCTCAAAGCCTTCACACCTTCGTCGAGGGTGTGCATGACTTTGCTGGCGTGTTCCGCCAGCTCGGTGGAACTGAGCTGGTGCTCTGCTGTGTGGAGCTCGCTGAACTTTGTGAAGAGGGCCAGGAGCTCCTTGTTTTCTTCGAATAACCTGGAATTTGAGAAACAGATTGTGAGGACGTTATAAAGAAAATGGTGCTAGTAATTGTTGAACGGACATTCGTATTAACATCGTGCAGAGTTGCAGACCCTTGAGGAAAGCCAGTCCAACAGCAGATGACTTTTGGCTGATATGTACGATGACTATGTAGATATCCTTGAGATAAGCCTATGTCCAACAGTGGATGACGTTCTACTGACAAAAAAAAAATATCTTGTGACAAATGACACCAATTGATCTAGTCCCAAACTAAGCAAAGCTTGTGATATGGGCACTAGACAACGGCATGAAAATGATAATAATGAAGATATTTTCGAACCAAAAGGTTGCCATTATGTTAATTCAAACATGTCATCATACTAATACAAAGTTGATGTCCTACAGGAATTGGTTGAGAAACCAGGACAAAAGATAGGTAATGTAAATCCTTTTTAATGGGCGGTACCATTTTGTCAAGAGTAACTGTTGAAGCGTCAAGAAAGAACAAATACCTTTAGAAGAAACACGGTTTCATACTAATAATATTAGTCAGCATTTTCAGTAGAACAGGAGACAAACTAAACATAGAAGCAATGATCGATATGTTATCGATGAACGATAACATTGCATTGCATACGCCTGTTATCTTCACGAATAGCTGGAGGGTCGAGTGCAGTCAATTATGCAGACGGCGTCGTGTCGCAACAGACCAAATTGTGCCTCGGGACGAATGCTAACTTCCCTCTAGGGTATAATGGTGGCTAGCACAAGTCATCGCAACCTGTTTTGTAGTTATATAAATATAAGTTAGCTGATGTCGATGAAGACAAGTAAAATTTAATTTAAAATTAAAAACCTTCCAAGCATAAAATACTTGTTACTTAACTAGCTTCTGCCCGCGACTTCATCTGCATATTATGAATATAAACCTTCTTCTCGAACCACACTATCTATTAAAAAAACTGCATCAAAATCCGTTGCGTAGTCTTAAAGATATAAGCATACATAGGGACGGACAGACAGCGCAAAGCGATTTTGCTTTATACTATTTAGTGATACAAGAATTGCTCATTTATAGGTTAGATAAGATTAGATAGATAGATGTTCATTGAAAAGAAAACTCTATATTTAGGGGATGGCTACACATCATCCCCACATTTTAATTGACCTGACGTCAACGCGAATGGCACGCGACAGACTCCCGAGCACACCCAACCCTCCATTCCACCCAAAAATCCATATGAAAATATTTTTCAAGCATTCCCAACGCAGGGAACAGATTTTGCAATCAGTTGGTACACTTTGATGGCGCCGACGTGCATTTTAATCACACTGTCAACGTCCGTCCTATGCCAATGGCGGCATTAATTTGCCTGCAATGACTGCCTGATTTTGGAGGGCAATGATTTATTCATGCGACGTCCGATTTTTGGTTTGAGTTAGAGCCATCTAGAAGCCATTATTGGAACTGAGTAAACTCTGTGCTAATGGGCTGGATCCTGTGGCTAGATCACTCTCTGAAATGAATGAATTGACCTCAGCTATAACCCTTTACGTTTCAGCATCGAGGTTAAAAAAAAATATGTTAAGTATTTTATTTTTTGTTGTATTTTTTTTCTCTATTTGTATCGGATGTGTGTAAATAGATATTTCTGTCTATCTCTAATTACTTATTCCTAATAATATTTCGATCTTAATATCTGCTTGCCCATCTTTGGTAGGCACTTTCACCTTGGGCCGTCTATTTGGAGATTTTTTTTCAATTCAAATTTCCACGTTCCAACTTCTTTTAACTCCTCTGTGTATCCAATTAACAGAACAGTGTATCGACGCTTCGAGTAAAATATATCGAAGGCTTAACAAGCTTGTAAAAACATTCGTTACGAAGGAAAACCTACCAATTTCCCATATTAGCATACCGCGGGCTGCCGGGACACCCTTGTCACGGGTAATGGTGTGGTAGCTCGGCGTGGCGGTGACACTCCACCGTAATGCTTAACGGTTTAGCCACGGTCTCATTATCAAACATATTCCTGGCTGGCGAAAAAAAGTTTTTTTTTCGAGACGTTCGAAACGGCCAGTGATACAGGTTTAAACTTTTCGGAATGATAAAAAAATGGTGTCCGTTAAATTTTGTAAAGAAATCTTTGTTTTTCAAGTTTTTTGTATTTTACAAATGTTGTTTCCGATTAAATTGAAATATGAATAGGTGTTTGAAAAAAAATTACTCTTATTATAATAATCTTAAAATATAATCATAATTTCAGAGTAAGTAGGAACTTTTTGACGGCTTAAGTCAAAACGAATAAGTATTTTTTTTATATTTTCAGTAATTTTGGTAAATGAAATGATTGGAATTATTTAAAGCGCTATTTAGTACAAAAAATACAACTCTTATTAATTTAGCCAATTAATCAAAACACTAATTAGGGCTGTGATTTCCAAACCTTTTCAAAACGTCCCCAACTTGGTCCCGGAACGTGTATCTACCTAAAATTATAATAAACAACCTTCCCTACAGTTGCTACCACAATTATTTGAATTCATGCTATCACAATCAACAATAGCCCGTTGGCAATGGTCCGTAAGTACATTAAAATTTTAATATTATTGGTTATCGCCCTTTGCCTTCCGAGCGATATCCATTTCAAATGGAACCAATGAACTGAACTGAAACGGGAATAATTAAACGCAGGTATATCATTTTGTGTTTAAATCGTTTTCTGTGTTATTGTGATATAATGAAACGCTAAGTGTTTAATCGGATATTAAATCACGTCTTTATCCACGGGGTAGACAGAGCCTAAAGTAAGAACAACTGGAAACCACGTTTAGCGTGATTTTGGGCGGGGCTTGGCTTTCTGGCTTGTATGCGCGGCGCATTCTTCTTGGCAATGATGGTTTTTCCAAATGGGCATAAATATAATATGTAGGTACGTTACCAAGACGTCAAAAACATCTATACACTGACGTGACACATATATTTGGCATGATGGCTGTATCGATATTAATGCCCGCAACTGTTCGTAACGTACGCTTTCTTTAACTTAGGACCGATTTAGCAAGTAAATCGCCTATTGTTACTTATTCTGTTTTGATTGTTATATGTGGTGTTCAATAAAGAGTTATTGTATTGTATTGTATTGTAAATCATTTGAACTGTCTTACAAGATGACCGTTATCTATTTTTGCAGTCGTAATAAATCATTTATTCCACAACAATATTCACAATCAACAGTTACAAATTAATTGGTAGAGAAAAAAAATATCCTCACCAGGCTTCGTCAAAATAAACAAGTGAAATCTGCCGCAAGCTTCGTCATAATTATTCCAGTAAACTATAGCACAGTATTGACTTGGATAGTTGTTTTCAGAGTATTATACCGTAACTCATTTTTAACGTGTTCATCAAAAGATTTATGTGTTTTAATCCAACTGTTTACGCACACATAGATCACGATTGACTTGTTATAACAACATGAAAGAACAAAGCGCACTTTTACAGGCTGTCTAACCATCATCGCTTATTTATTGAACACTAGCTCTGTGGCTGTGAGTTTGTCTGCGCAGAATACGCTATCGCTATCCCACGGGAACTAGGTAGGTAAGTATGCAATTTTCCGGGAAACTCCTATGTCCCTATCGTTATTCATTTGTTACCATTTTTTCTGGTATTATATTATAGTGGTGCTGCCAATTTTTACGTGGTAATTGAGGCGTTTATGCAAACGCATTCGAGGCGATTTCTTGCGTGACAGTTATACCTTAGACCTACCTATTAAGGACAAATTTTTGAAATGTCAGATTTTTTTCTATTTTGTAATAATAATTGTTGATTCTACACAATATTTTTGGTTTTCTAGAAATTTACAATAAATGAAAACAAAAAAATATATGTCCGTGAACCGCGTCTGGGTAATTATCTATGGAATAATGAGTTTTCAATGAGTGTTTCATTCAGGACTTTTTAATTTTCTACCTGGTAACCCTAGTTCACTATTCAAAATGGCTGACAGTACCTTTCAGCCGACTAAAGCCCTTTATCAAAATTGAATAGCAGCTTCAAACATACAATTACTATATCAAGCACCAAACATTTTCATAGCCACAACAGGTATAATAAGCCTAAGCTTTATTAATTAGTAAGGCTGCCATTCACGGCATAATCGGCTGAATAAAGCTTGCCATTCACCGTCATTACTATGCCTTTTGTCTACTGTGGTGGCTACCAAAACTCTCTCGAACCTAAAACCTGAAACGTCATATGTCACTAATTTTTACCATCTAAAACAGACTATAAACAAGTGTAACGAAGTTGAAATTTGAATGACGTTTTTAGTGGCATACGTGTAATTTTCTATAGACTCTTCTGCTTTGTTCGGGGTATGACACTTGAAATATTTTCGTTGTTCCCTCTAAATATTGTTTCTGTATTGTGTTTAACTTTAATCTGTCCTGGTGGACGTTCTAAAAATAAATTCTTTTTTTCGCTTTTACTTTGAACTTTGAGCGGCAGACGTAGCCAGAACGTATCCAATTATCAGCGAAGCAGATTCGCATATTAATTAAGAAAGGCAACTATTGGTTTACGTGTCGGAATCACCTTCGAATTGACGATGAGATCTCGAGCATAGGCGCTTAAAAATGTATACGACAATGGTAGAGTCTAGGGCATATGGTTTATTATAATAAGTTCTGTTAACGAAAAGCTTTTATTTATTATTATAAGTTTTTATTTAATTTGTTTCGATATAATATAATATTATTATGCTGAAGGTTTAGTTCAGTGCTAACGGTTAGATTTACAGAGATCACTGTAGTCGCCATTTTATAGCGCTATATTTAAAACATCGCTCATCAAACGGGTGATTTGAGCATCGAAATAAATATAACTTTCATTTATAACACTAAATATATTATCGCGTGATCTGCAAAATATAGTTTAGTTATACTCAGGGTTCCGTATAAAACGTTATTATCTATACATCTAAATCTAATCTAAATAATATTATAAATGCGAAAGTATGGATGGATGGATATTTGTTTGTTACTCAATCACGCCAGAACGGCCCAACGGATCTGGATGAAATTCGGCACATAGAAAAAAGTCTGGAATAGCACATAGGCTACTTTTTATCCCGGAAAATAGCGTAGTTCCCGCGGGATAGCGATAAACGAATTCTTTGCAGACGAAGTCGCTGGCAACAGCTAGTATTAATATAATCAAAAAATGTAATGCTTTCTTTTCATTCTTTTCCCCTATAAGAAAAATTTTGGACAAGTAGATTTTTCTCAAATTTGTGGTCGTTGTTGTTTCCTCCAATCAGTGATGTATGTAATGTACAGTCAAGAGCATAAATATATGTATGTAACGCTACCAAGACGTCAAAAACATCAGATCTATACACCTATATGCCACAAACAATAAGGTCACAGTGATACATATATTATATGATATGATGGCTATATCGATATTCATGCCCTCAACTCTATCCAAGTCATAAAACTGACCTGGAGTTTTTTCTAGTGCGAGTAACAGTTATAATATTGATTCTGTGCAATAATCTAACTAATATTATAAATGCGAAAGTATGGATGGATGGATGGATGGGTGTATGGATGGATGTTTGTTTGTTACTCAATCACGCCAGAACGGCCCTACGGATCTGGATGAAATTCGGCACAAAGATAGAGAAAAGTCTGGAATAGCACATAGGCTACTTTTCATCCCGGAAAATCTTGTAGTTCCCGCGGGATAGCGATCAAAGAATTCTTTGCAGACGAAGTCGCTGGCAACAGCTAGTATTAATACAATCAAAAAATGTGAGACGTAAAACTTCAGGGTTTTTTAAATCCTCAGTTTCGCTACGGTGCTCATCAAAGCATTTCCCAATTTCGCGATGGCACAAAGTATCTTATGACGCAATACTTAATTGACATTAATACTCTATCGCCAGTCCCATCTATTCCATTGCCAGCCTATTTGTATTTAGCTGCGGCGCTCCAAAGATAACAGAAACTCATTGCTTTCACATGGTTCGGAGGAATTCCGCCGCTGTATTAAATTCAGCCAAGGTCATTTTTATTCATTTATATCTTCTGTGCTGGAACAAATTTGATTTGATTTAAGGTTTTCTGACGTTTGCCGTAATGATCATTATATGCCACTCTTTCACTCTTTTTTCTCTAACTGTTGTTTGTTCAGGATTGTTATAAAACTAAGGTTGACTGGAAGAGATCCCTTAAAGGGATAAGTCCGCCTTTGTGCATGTATCTCATTGTTTGTCAATTGTATTTGTCTTGTTTATTTTGCACAATAAAGAGTTTACATACATACATACATAAAACTGACCTAACTTATAAAATTCTACAGGTGGCCATTTCAAAGCTTTTAGAACGGAATTCTCACTGTTTCATCGTGTCCGTTCGTCTGTTTATGACCCTGTGTGTCCGTGTTTCTTAGGCATTTTCTTTGAGAATATACCAAATACAAGCATTACCATAATGTCATCAATATAAAAAGCTGTATGATATAATATGTACGTATATTTAGAGTACGACATCATCAGCCTGAAGCTGTCCACTGTTGAACAAAGGCCTCCCCCTTAGCACACCATAATGAACGACAACCCGCCACCTGCATCCACCGGTTTCCCGCAACTTTCACGATGACAAAGTACGACGTCAGAAATTACTAATTAGTCCAATTATTAGACCTTAGTAATAACGGTGTAGATCTACACCATATTTTCGAATTTAGTACACGTACTGTCAATTAAATATAGGATTCTACTATTAATTGCACCGTGTATTACTTTGTGTCGCAGTCTGTTATCAGCCTCGCGAGCAATTAAGTTGCGGTGGGAAATAGTGCAGCCTCTTAAATTTATTCCTTTGTAGACTCGGTGGTTCTATACTCTTACTAATATTATAAATGCGAAAGTTTGGATGGATAGATGGATGGATGGATGTTTGTTTGTTTGTTACTCAATCACGCCATAACGGCCCAACGAATCTAGATGAAATTCGGCACATAGATAGAGAAAAGTCTGGAGTAGCACATAGGCTACTTTTTATCCCGGAAAATTCCCGCGGGATAGCGATAAACAAAATCTTTGCAGACGAAGTCGCTGGCAACAGCTAGTGATACTATAAGTGCTGCTGACTGCCATGCTGGTCTGGGAGCAAAGTAAAAACATAGAATGTACCAGCTGCTTTTTTCCCCGCACAGATCGTAAAAGCCTATCGAGGTAATTGAGATGGCGAGAATTGGAACGAATTTAGGGCAATTATCTGCCCGAAGGTATTACGATACTCAAAAAAATACATACATACATACATACATATCGTCACGCCTCTTTCCCACAGGGGTAGGCAGAGACTACTTTGTTCCACTTGCTACGATCCTGACATACCTCAAAAAAATAGTACATCATATTCCGAGGGTGGTGGAATAAAGAATGTCTCAGATCGCAGGAGCTTGTCGCACGAGGCAAAGGCGATGGCGATAAACATGCGACCTGAGGCTTTCTGTATCACCGCCCGAGGTGTTTACACAATTTTACGTCTTCCTCTAGCCAGGAAGTGGAAATTGCCGCTCACGTAGTGGACGGTAAATAACTATGGCTCGGGGCGGCGTAAATGAAAAATACAGTTTTGTGGGTGTTATCACTGGACAAAAAAAAATATGTTACACGAACGGGTACGTATTAAAATCCATAAAGTTTAAAATGTATAATGGGTAAAAGTACATAACAGTTCAAAATATATAATGCGATGCGATTTACTCAGAAAATTGCAAATTAACAGAATTGCTATAAACTAAACCTAACCTAACCTAAACCAATCTATAGATCATGCTATAAAAAAATTTTATTTACCTAATAGTTTCACAGAAAATGGCATTATATATTTTGAACTATTATGCATTTTAACCCATTATACATTTTAAACTTTATATATTCTGATCCGCTTCCTACACGAAGCGGTCGTTACCTTTCCTGCTTTTAAGCTTACGCTTATCTCGGCAGCTTCTAGATCTTGTAGTACCACCCTGATTCGATTTAGAATCCGTTTATACCGCGTACCGGTATTAATATATCGTCAAACGTCAAACAACTCCAGATTACTGTCGCTTCGAGTATTGACAGAGCTGTGAGCAAATAGTAACGCAATCAAGCGGTACGCTAGTTGTACTTGGGACTTATATACTTATGAGTTATGAGTCAGTGCTTGGGAAGCGGTTTTCCGCAGAATAATTTGCGGTAGAGAATTCTTGTATTGGTATTAAAAGCAACAGCGTAGTCTGTAAAGTCTGACAATACACGAGTACACAGGTACCTACCATGTTTTTAGTTAGGTCAAAATTTATATGATTTTTAGTTAAAACGAAGGCATCATCGAATTATGTTGACTTCTGCGTTAGCCACAAAAAATAAAAATGATTAAAAAAATATAGGTTCAATCCATCTGGCTAAATGGTCATAATGTTTTTTCGCGCAATATTTTTTTGACAGAATCATCATTTCGCAGAATTTCGGTTGTAACTTCGCAGATTTTTGTTAGTCCACTTACAACTACTACTTGTTACTTACTACTTACTTGCTTACTGACTTTTTACTTGTTACTTTCGCATAATGGTTGAAAAGTTGTTTCGCAAATGTTTTATTTTAATTTATTTTTTTGTCCTTTTTTCTGTTTTGATTGTTATATGTGGTGTTCAATAAAGAGTTATTGTATTGTATTGTATTGTATTTTTCTTAACTTCCCGGCAAAAAGAGGTAGAAACTACGCTTTGGCTTGTTTAAGGTATCTCACTTAGTTTGGTTCCACTTGAATGTGTGCAACTACGAGCAAAAATGGTCACTTTCCATATAAATTTGTATTAAAAACGAACCGTTATGTTTGCTTCCTCGTATAGTCAAAACCGACATCATTTAGTAGCTCGCAGAGCTCCATAGAGTTCCGTTCTTGTTTTTCATTTGGCCTGAGTACTAACCCAAGAATGTGGTCTACATAAAAATCTACGGCTAGCATTACGTAGCGATCGTGCGATAGTTCAGGATAAGTTTCAGGAAACTCGATCCGCTAGAGTGCACAAAAGCTCAAGAGGAAACGCGGGACGTGAAATATTTTCTGTACTTTCATATTTGGATACACATTATATCGGTCATTCTCAGGAAAACGTGTTCTCAGCCTAAACTCCGTCTTGATTTTGAGTTTTACATTTATGAATATAATTGAAGTAAAATGTGAAAATCTATGCTACAAGAAGCTTTTCTGTGCTTTTGGCCATTAAATAAACCAATTAGTTTATGATTTATAACACATTGATTTTACATCAAGACGGAGTTGAGACATCGATATACATTAAATATGAATAAAATATTACGTATCTGTTTAAATTAAATAAAAAGCAAATATTATGATCGAAAAATAAGATATACAGCATGTAACGCGAACCTCGTGTCATAATTCACTGAAACATGAAGATCATGTCGATAGGAACCATCTTACTAATATTATAAATGCGAAAGTATGGATGGATGGATGGATGGATGGATGGATGGATGTTTGTTTGTTTGTTACTCAATCACGCCAGAACGGCCCAACGGATCTGGATGAAATTCGGCACATAGATAGAGAAAAGTCTGGAATAGCACATAGGCTACTTTTTATCCCGGAAAATTGCGTAGTTCCCGCGGAATAGCGATAAACGAATTCTTTGCAGACGAAGTCGCTGGCAGCAGCTAGTAAATAAATATTTTCAAAAATGTGTACTTCTTGAACACGAAAACATCGGTACTTAAATGGGAGTGCTATAATAAACGATTTTGATGTACAAAAATAATCAGATTTTGTTTAATTTTCTAAACTCTTAAAAAATACGATGGAGTTCAGTTTACGGAGCTTAGGGAGAAAGCCATTTTCGATTTTTTATTTAGTGATGGATGCATTTAAGGGAATAGCAGCAAACACGTCATTAACATAGGATAACGAGCTATAATGATAGCAAGATAAATAGATACAGAAGAATACCATTAAAAAATAAAACAACTAAACGGAGTTTAGCAGAGACGGGAAACACAATACGGAGTT
Source organism: Pandemis heparana (assembly GCA_963854515.1). NCBI lineage: Eukaryota > Metazoa > Arthropoda > Insecta > Lepidoptera > Tortricidae > Pandemis > Pandemis heparana. The sequence goes on along the minus strand of OY978019.1, from coordinate 1,319,858 downwards.
TAGATATATATGTTCGTAATTTTGGCCCTAAACGCTATGCTTGCACCCGACCTAGCCGACGATGGGGACCACGCAGAACACTAGCGTAGAGCCCTATTGGGTTGCGCGTAAGCTTACAAATAGTGGTGTAATTTGTGATTTTATATCCATTGACGGAGTTTAGATGGAAGTTCGCTCGCGCGGTAAAAAAATCACAATTATATGAGTAAGACCTTACCGCTATTGTTAATTATAATTAATATGTAGTCCAACTAGTTGACTTGGATAATAAAACACCTAACATTGGCTACCGGCAGTATTTACAAAGTTACACAAAGTTTTGCTCTCAATTTTGGAGTCCGCTCGCTAAACGGAGCTTAGGAGAATGGGGTTTTAGTAATTTTTTTTAAATAGTTATAACCATATTATCGTGCAAAAACTTATTGTACAAGCTAGAATGGGACGCATACTAACTATGAAAAATAATAAAATGTCTAAAAAGCCTAAGAAAGCCTGCGATATTTGCTCGGACGTCTAAAAATTGCCTGCTCTGAGAATGGCCGATATATTATGTTACTGAGAATAAACTTATCTGTATTTAGTTTGGTCGATCGTCTTGTTAGAAACAGGGAATTGGAACAATATAGTTTGTTACTACATCTCAAGGCTACATGTGGGTATTTTTATGTGTACTGGAATTTTTAAGTAAGTAATAAATAATAAGACCCCATGCCGCAAGTTAAAGGTTATTTGTCGAAACTTGAAAGCCAACCGTAATCGACATACGGCGATGTAGCTGTTTGAAAAAGGTTTGGAAAGTAATTGAAGTCTTAAATATAATCAAATACCTAATGGCGTGATTTTGTCTATTTTTTTAAACATGAATATTTCTCTCGAGAATGTAAATACTACTCATTACAGAACTTTTCACAGCTTACCCCTACATACATACGCAAAAAAACAGAGTTGGCTCTTTATTATAATTATCCACCATCAGGTAGGTACGTCCTGCATTACTAATATTACTATCCACATTCTTGATTCCCCTTACCACCTATACACCCCCAATCATGCTAATCGTGGCCTTTAGGTCTTGTTACCTTAGGCTCTGTCTACCCCTAAGGGATACAGACGTGATTTGTGTAAGTACTAGCTGTTGCCAGCGACTTCGTCTGCAAAGAATTAGTTTATCGCTAACCCGCGGGAACTACGCAATTTTCCGGGATAAAAAGTAGCCTATGCGCTATTCCAGACTTTTCTCTATCTATGTGCCGAATTTCATCCAGATCCGTTGGGCCGTTCTGGCGTGATTGAGTAACAAACAAACATCCATCCATCCATCCATACTTTCGCATTTATAATATTAGTTAGATGTATCAATTAGCAAAAAATAGTCTTATAATGATTACTCTATATTCCAAGTCGGATTCCACTTGCAATATTTTACAGAAATGGATGGACCACCCACGCTGCTATTGCCACTTCGCTTGGTTTATTTTTCCCCTGTTTACCTAATAAATATCGGATAGCTATTCAGTCGAAACAAATTGAGATCCGTAAAGCAGCCCAGTATTAATAGACTCGAAAGTGATACATATATACATTGGTACATAAATCACGTCTTCACTATCTCTTACGGGGTAGACAGAGCCTAAGGTCACCTAAAACCTATAACTAAGACCTAAAAGCCACGTTTAGCGTGATTGTGGGCATTGCCCGTTTGCCTTCCTATTCATATATTGAAAAAAATATATATATGGGTGGAAAGGGCAATCGAAATAGTGATTGATTGAATGAGTGATTTTCACCCATTCCCTCGATGGGCTTTTACCATCTGCAGGAGAAGAGAAGCAACTGGTACATTCTATGTTTTTTCTTTGCTCTCAGACCAGCACGGAATATTCGAAAGTGAAACCGTGCTTAATTATTTTGATATGAAAAAAAATGCAATCGAATTGAGAACCTTGTCTTTTTTTTGAAGTCGGTTAAAAACTGAAACTTGAATCACTCGAATGTAGTCTACCCGTGATCATGATGCATGCAACTGCGTCGAAATATCGGGAGCTCAATAAAGGTAATCGCGGTTCAGATCCCGTTTATAATATTTCGAATGAACTTAACCGTGAATCATTGAAAACTCTTATCGATTCTCCATGTCATTGAGATTGATCTAAATAGAGTTTGGAATGTCAAAGTTCTCCGAAATCTTGTGGTTGGAAGATGGAATGCCTGAGACTAGATTCAAGAGTTGGGTACTCTAGGTATACTGAAATGGTAAAGTTTCGATGAAGCCGATCGGTGCAACTTTTCTCCTCCATGTGTATAACTTTTCCCACTTGAGACGTCGGTTGTTTAGAGTGTATCGGATGGTCGAATAATTATTTGGCCGAATAATCGTTTGGTCTAAACTGAATTTATACTGAAACCATCGGTTTTTCAGGAAAATCACAAAATAAACCGAATCTGACCTAACCTATTCTACATGCCTATGTAAAATATTTTTAGAAATATTTTCAGTTACTGCTGGAAAATTTTTAGACGAAACGATCATTCGACAAAACAATACGTTGGACCAAGAAATTATTCAACGAAACGATAGGCATAAAATTGAGGAAAATTTTAATTGTTCTTAATTTTCGTATTAGGCACCGTTTCGAAAAATAATGGTTATGTGTTATTAAAATAAATAAATAAATAATTATCCTCAAGCTTCCATGGTGCTCTGCTTCAAGCCAAGACTAGTTTGGTAGCAAGGTAGCCTACTCCAGACTTGCGCAAGACATTACAGACGTAAATAACTGGTACACAGGTGGTACTTACTTCACGAACAATATGATACCAGTCTTCTCGATCTGCCGGTAGATCCCCTTCCAGGATGCCAGCATACAGTACTGTTGTTTCGTGGTGAGGGGACACCGAGGATCACCGGGTGGCGGGGGGCGGTGGAAGGCATCTTCTCCCAACTCTGATGATGCTAGTTTCGTTAATTTACAGCCCATTTTTACATCGAAGTTTGTATGGAAGTTTATAAGTGGCCAGTTGTTGCCGGAAACGTACTGGCCGGTTGCAAAAGGTGTCTGGTAAAAAAAGTTGCGTTTATTCTTCAGTTGAGTGTTCTTGATTCAAAATGTTTGTAGTGTAAGCAGTTCTGTTGATGCGAGTAAGATAAATGCTTGCGTGTATTAATTTTATCAGGCCTTTTATTCTGCAGATCGTATGAACCCTTTTGTCTGAAAGGAGACTACAGATTGCACAGTAGGCGCTTAAATTTTAGTTCCTTTTAAAATTTGAACGTAAACTTTAAACACTTTCCACTTCACTTTTTCACTTGGTTTACTCGGATCCAAGTTATTTCGAGTAACGTTTCTGTTGAACTAAATGAGCAGCACTATTAATAATCGTTTTATTTAATATTTAACACGATACCAAACTATAATGGTGTCTAGTATATTTCCACGGATTTAAATTAGAATAAATTCCCCGATCGTCGTGGCGGCACCGAGTTCTTTTTCGGACTGCGGATAGTGATGCACTTAGATACTCTAGTGATGGGATAGTGTTGGTTTGGTAAACAAAATAAAAAACTATTAGTTAATTATTATGTTAGATAAGGTAAATGAATAATGAGGAAGGAAATATATAATGCGAGATCGGCTGGTTGTCACTGTAAGTTAGAATGACGGCTTTTGGCGAATAAATTGCATTAATTATTAAAGTTAACCAAATTCAAGAGGTCATCTCATATAGTTCTTACTTACCTATAGTAATTATTGCATATTGTGTACTTATCTTGTCTTTTTATTTTTGTAATCATATTGTACTGGTTTGTGCAGTTCAATAAAGAATATTTGCGTTGTATTGTATTGTATGGTACGTGTAGGTGTTTTAACCACAAATGTCACCTGATGTTTATCTTACTAACATTATAAAGTTTGTAAGTTTGGATGTTTGGATGTTTGTTGCTCTTTCACAGCAAAACAGCAAAACCGATTTTATTGAGATTAGGTATAGTGATAGTAGTCCCGGGAAAGGACATAGGATATTTTTTATCCTGGAATATCGCTTAGTTCCTGCGGGACAGCGAGAAGCGAATTCATCGCAGACGGAGTCGCGGGCAACAGCTAGTATTTCATAAACCTATGAAGCATTAACCTACAAATTAAAAGGCCGTACTATAACTAGTTGTACCATATTTGTCCACTGCGTAAATTTCGTACTATAACTAGTTGTACCATATTTGTCCACTCCGTAAATTTCGGACTAGGTCAAAGTAACATCGTAATTGGCCCAACTGCGACCAATTCTCGCCACAGTTGGACATTTTCCAAATAAAGTTGCACAGCTGTGTACCTGCTATCTGTATCTAAACTAAATTCCACAAATATAATAAGTGAGTATATATTAAAACAGAATACTTGGATTATTTACTTATACAAACGAGGTATATCCGATACCCGACAACAGGGAACGGATTCAGAATATATAAAGTTTAAAATGTATAATGGGTCAAAATGCATAATAGTTCAAAATATATAATGCCATTATCTGTGAAACTATTAGGTAAGTATATGACTTTTTTTTATAGCGTGATCTATAGATTGGTTTAGGTTTATTTTCTGAGTAAATCGCATTATATATTTTGAACTATTATTGTATTTTAACCCATTGTACATTTTAAACTTTATGGATTTTAATACGTACCCCCGACAACATCGTCGTCATTTTCAGGCTATACACATCCCACTGGCTGGGCGCAGGCCTCCTCTCATAACGATAACAGAAGTACATTGAGTTTGGAGAAACATAGTGCAACGAGTCATCCTTCAGACCAAACGAGTACAACCTTTAGAAATTAAGATACAGACAGATGTCCATTATTGGATCGCTTATAGTACCAGATAAGTCATAAGAGGCTAACGACCTCTATAATCAATGGAGATAATTGTCTCGGCCCGAAGGGGCTAAGTTAGTTGTAGCTTAGTTGGGAGTTGGGAACTTTGTGTATGGACCCATGGGAATAAACCCCCGGGCAGTGAAGTGTTAAATTAATACAATATCGGATGACCAACTGTTCCTTGTTAGTAAATTAGTTGTGTTGTTGTTGTGTTTTTGTTTGTGGAAATGTTTCAGGCTTTAAGGTTTTTTTTTACATTTGTGTCCAGTCCAGGGAGGTTTAAACGGTGAGAAAACTTAAAAAAATTACGTTCAAAAGAATTTTAAAAATGGAGGATGTTAGGAATTCATTTTTTTTATATGTAAATAATAAGAAAATTCCCCTTTTAATAGTGAGTAATAATGTAAATATATTTCGATTTTGTATAATATTATAATATTTATAATATATGTTAGCTGGTAGTTGGTAGCTGGTACTTAGTTCAAAAAAAGACTCTTGTAAAAAAGCCCTTGGCGGCCTATTTGCAATATAAAGTTTCATTTTTTTTCAAAATAGAACTAAAACTGAATAAATCCAAAAATATTGGTATTCTCGTATGGTACCAGTACGTATCAGCATAAACAGCATAAAATTTAAGTTTTCGTCACTATAACACCTTCCCATCACTAGTCCGTGGTTTTATGACGTTCGACGGTGATTGTATGATAATATTTTTGATATTATGGCCATCATACGTCATTGTTCTACTGTACTCTTTTGATGCGAATCTCTACCTTATCCAGTAGCAATAACCAACAGGGTGTAGTTCCTTTCGTTGTTAAGTTAGTCACTTGGTGCCATATTTGGAACATAAGCAGGACGGTCCTGGACATATTTGGGACAAGTGCTGGCAGGTCCTTATATTAGATCGTCTATTATTCAGAAGCTTAAATGAAAGGGAAAATGGCATTCGCATGTCATTACTACCTTCGACTCCGATGCAGAATTTTCTACCCCGTGGGAATTTTGTAACATCTGTCCTTATTCCTTTTAATGATAAAGGGAACTACGCAAAACTTCAGATTTCCGGACCCAAGAGCTTGGGCTAGGTGTTGATATGACAGTCGTTGTTACTCGCTCATCCTTCCGCCAAGCAGCAGCGCTTGCGCCGCTGTGTTCTGGCATGAAAAGTAAGACATCCGATGAAACTACGGGCACATGAGGTACTATCATAGAGATCTAAACTTGCAGCGCAACTGCAATCCTCTGTTGCAGGTCTGTATGGGCGATGGTGGTAATTACCATAAGATATGTAGCTCAACTGCCAGTTTGCCACCCAATTTCCAAAAAAACATCTCATCCTAAAGCGAAATTATAGCTTGTTCCCCGTACATAACCCAGTTCCATAATCGGCACTGGTAAAACCAATGCAGGATGATTACTTTCAACATGAAATTGCCGTGAGACTCACACATAATTACAACACACCGGATAACTCACGTAACGTTCGTTCACGGAACTTAGTGTTCGTTTCGCTGACGCGGGGGCGAGCGCTCTCTGATGAAGGGCTACGGAATAGTCCGAAACAATTGTCGGAGCAATCCTTCGGCTTTTATACGTGAAATGAACACAAAATATTTACCTTGCTACTCCGCTACTTAAAACACCTTAAGCGTAACTAGCGTAGCTTTGCTTAAGTAGCGGAGTAGCAAGGTAAATATTTTGTGTTCATTGAAATGGACCTCCGCAAAGTAACGCCTGATTCAATAAAAAAAAAATACCTACGTGAGTTATCCGGTGTGTTGTAATTTTTTTTTTTTTTATGCGCATAGAAAGGCAAACGAGCAAGTGGGTCACCTGATGGTAAGCGATCACCACTGCCCATAGACACCCAATTATGCAGGATGATTAATTTGAATACTTTAGTTTATGTTAATATCGCCTATAACATTACTCCTAACATTTTCACCCATTCCCTCGATAAATTGTGATATATTCGGCTATTTGACATAATATAGATACGTCCTGAAATATTCGGTATCCCAAAATAATCTACTATTAACTGAGCCATCGAACTGAGCTGTAAAGTATTCCATTTACTATCGACGCGGGCGAATGTATTTACTAGGTCATCCTGAAGTGGGGCGTTAGCTGAAGCCATAGACAAATTAACCAATATAGTTGTAAGGCCAAATTAAATACCTGGGTAGTACCAGTTGGAACAAGGTCATTTGAGTTTTTCAATCTATTATGTGGGTACCTACCTATAAATAATTATATAAGTAATAATATTTATGTATTTTTTGGGTCAAAAACAAACCTTCCGTTAGCGATACTTTACTCTGCTTTCCTTAACTCAACTGTCACGACCTGGGGTCAGCCTATCATACTGCAACAATTACCGCAGTGGTTTGGCTGTTTTTAGTTATAAGTTATATTAATCTGCTGATTTATGCCTACGGCGCGTTACGGTTCACGTAGAACGGACTTTTGGGGCGTGTAATATCTTATTTTGGAGCATAATGTCCGCTTTTCTGTTTCGTGCAAAGGAACAAATTCACTATGACAGACGGACGGACGGTGACACGCAAGTGATACTATCAGGGTTACGTTTTTCTGTTTTGAAGTACGGAACCCAAAAACTGTATATAATTCTAATGAAAAAAGAAAAACCATTGTAAAAAACTAGTACTACTACCTACCATGTTGTGAAAAGTCGCTACTGCGTGTGAAATTAGATAGCATCACTCTATAGGTTTATACATCTCTATGGGAGGAACTCACAAAAGTGTTTTATAAATATAGACAAAATAACACACTTATGTGACACAATCACTAATGTGGGTCAAGTTTACAGTGTCTTTATGATGTATATTACCATATTTAATACCATGATAGTATGTTTTTGTGGTTTACCTTGTTATCTTACGTAACAGTACCTATTATAACCAGTTTTATTTGTAACTACTAACATTGTAAAGCGACAGTTTGTGAGCGTTCCTGTCTGTATGTTTGTTACTCTTCTATGCTAAAATGGCTCGGATTTAGATGAAACTTTGTGAGTAGACAGTTGGATCTCTGGAATAACGCTTAGGATACTATTTGTCCCGATATTCCGGTTTTAATTCAGTCTAAGATACATCTACAAGGATCTGGTAACTAAAAGTGGAATTGTGTACAAAGCGACGTGTGCGTTATTGACGTCGCGTCAGTATCGCTGTTGGTAGTTGTACACGCCTCTATAACAGCGTTGGGAACCCTTTTTTATTTTATTTTTTACATGAATAGGAAGGCAAACTAGCAAGTCACCTGATGGTAAGCGATCACCACTGCCCATAGACACCCGCAACCCCGGAGGGATTGCAGATGCGTTGCCAACCTAGAGGGCTAAGATGAAATGCCTCTTGTGCCTCTTGTGTTTGTGCCTTTGGTCTAAAATTTCTCAAAAAATTATGAAAAATGTAGGTTAGATAAACCTGTTATTTTATAATTGTCCTTAAATGTCGATGAATTCAGTATAAATTCATTTATTCCACCAAACATTACATTGGTATAGGCTCGGCGTCACTGACGCGGCGTCATTCACGCCAAAGCTAGAGCCGCAACGCTCGGAATGTCAACTTAAAAAAAAGAAAAACATTAGTAAATTTAAATAATATTAATTTATTTTAAAACCAAATTAACACTTTACATCGATCTTTTTACGACACGTTGGTTACAACACATTCATCGTTTAATTCAACACGTACCTTAACTAAGGGTCTGTACACAAGGTGCGTGTGCGCATTCGAATCGCTTGTGTGAACCAGCTTTACATTTTAATAATATTTCATAACGTTTATTACCTAATCAATTAATTCAAGAATCACGCATATGTAGATTTAATTTTGCCCAGATAGTAAAATAAAGAGGTAGGTATAAATGAAAAAATCTTCTAAATCAAACAGCTACCTACTAAAAATGGCTCTTCATGCATCGAATTAAAGTTCTGGTTAAGTAATTGATTTATTCACAGACATTAGCGATTCGCAATGCGTACACGCATGTCTAAAAGTCAATGAAGATTGTTGTTTCCTGAAATCAATAGATTTACATTTTCGCTATTATAAAAATATCATAGAACCTCGGAATACGTTACAAAATATTTTGATCCTGTAAATTTTCGAACAGCTTTGATAATAACAAGAACAAAATAATTTAAATGACTAGTTGATTAACAAACTAAGATATTGCACCAGCTGGTACCCAAATAATAACCTTCTACAATAATATAACAGCAATCTTTAAACAATTTTAATAGTTATTTTCAATCATTTCATCGCTATCACAGTGAACATCTAATAATTGGGTCTTGTGTCTCCTCGGCTTGCTTGAGACTGTCAATACAACGTTATAACACCAGTGTGGGAGCACCATTACGGCGTACTAATTGCTGGTTTTTAGACACTATTTAGGGACTGTTTCACTACCCTCACTTAAGACTCTGATATTTTAAGTATCGGTTATCTATGACGTCGTCTCTGTCTGTTTCGTAGTAAGAAATAGAGAGGTAATCATAGACAGCTGAAACTTAAGATAGGAACTTTACAAAGACTAGTGAGACAGGCCCTTAGCTACTCAACATTATCAAGCTTTAAGAAACCCCCCACCCCCCCGCAGCAGCCCACGGTCACGCCACGCACGTGAGTACACATTCGTTCCGTATCAGAATGTAGGCGGTCGTTTCCACGGCAGTGTACGCACGCGCTACGCACGAAATGACCAATGGGCCCACGTGGGTGACGTGCATAGCGTGTCCGTGCACAGCGTGCGCAACAGTGGAGCCTCGCCTAGTGATAGGTAGCCACACAAAAAAAAACATGAATGTATTATCAAATATCCTTTTTTATCGAAACAGTAAAAAAACAAACCTATTTCATTATTCACATTTCGTTAAAGACAAATTCATTTTGATCTGAGATGATGTTGTTTTAGTCGTGAATATAAATTATGTATGTATATTAAATCTGAATTAAACGAATTATTATTGGGGAGACAGACAAGATCAATTTTCTTGTATGCTGTGAATCTGACTGAACTCAGTGATACTAGAAAGTCTCGATTCAGCGCCGATCTTTTTGATTTAATGTAAAATAAGCTTACTTTTGACTTCAATCTCGCTTATGGAAGGCGAAGACGAGGGCTAAAATACACGTTTGCCTAGAAGGTGTCTGTTCACTTTGACCTTAAACATGTCCAGATTATAGCGTTCCGGAAAAACTAACCTCGGCAGAGAGTTCCACTCCTTAGCCAAGGCTAAGATCAAGATCTAATCTAACTAAGCGTATTATTAACCCTGCTACGTCTCGCCGTTTAAAGTGTGAAGTCGACCTAAAGGCATTAGTAAGTCAGGTGAGGCACCCGTGAAATGACCGGGTGATCCGGTAGCTAGTTCCACCGGGTCCCCGGTCCGATTTGGCCCCGATCCAAGAATTTCCACGGATATTAAATGAAGTTAAAGGGAAATTTAAATGTAAAATTTGTGCGCCGTCGATTTGTAGCTGCAATTGATTAGTGTTAACTTTAATCGACTGCGCAACGAAAACATACCACAACTAGTACTACTCAGTACATCTCATCTCATTTCATCTCGTCTTCATATTTTAGGAGTTCGCGTAAAAAATGTTTGATTGTTCACATCGATGTTTCGACCGCGATGTAGCGAAACATAATCGCTGTTGATGTTTTTTACATGGTTAAGTTCCAGGTGATAGTTGTGGAGAGTTTTAAGCATTATAAAAATACCTATTTTAAATGTCAAAAATTATGGCAAGCGGGAACAAATCAAAGTTACATACAAATGACAGATAAATTGCCTTTTCTTCTTTATAGTCGGATTTTTGTTTCTTCAGCCAGTCAGCTCGTCAGCCATTTTGTGTAACGCTCTTGTAAAAACAATAGCATTCGCCATCTTTTCCTATCTATCTTACCCCGATCGTTGGTTCGGAAATTATGACTGTCATTGCGACCGTTGACGCAGACAACGGATTCCTAATGATAGAATGACAGGGCTTTTCTTCTCATCTTATCCTTCTAATCTCACTGATTCTGTAGTTAATCGCTTCGCCTATTAAATGCAACTATAACTCCGAATATCCAGCCCGTTTTACAGCGTCTCTCTTTATTAGCCATGTAGCCGTTAATTTCCAGACCTAAATCAATTATTTATAGCTAGGTTCCCCAGTTTTACGACTAAAGTACTCATTACATCTTCCTTATACAACCAGTCATTAAATCTTTACAATTCCACCTCGTTCTCCTTTCTACATTTTCCAACCCTTATCAATGTAGGTATCTAACCTCTGAAGAAATTACACAGGATTAAACATCAAATTTTGAGTATTTTCTTCCCCCTTGATGTTTCTTAGAGAACAGAAGGATATGACAAATATTTAATAGGATATTTGTTCTCTTTACTGAGCACGTATTATTTTATCCCTTGAATGCGACGGGCGCCTTTTCATTCTGAATAGCAATGTTACGTTACAATAATGTTGCGTGAAGTCTTGCTATTAGGAATTGATCAGGCGTAGCGCTCGGTTACGAAAAGCTTTCACGATAATTAAGTTAATATCTCATTTGATTTACGTTTAATACGTTTACGTTTAATCCTGTCAACAGACTTTAAAGCCCGAAGCGCGTAAGCCGAGAAAAGTAGTTTATAAAATCAAACGAGTGCCAGTGTGAAAATTTACAATGCATTTTAACTTTTTAACTTCATTTTCCGTGCTCGTGGATAGTTGCCATCGTATATTAATCACAAAACAGCTCTGTTCATAGTCAATGCTGTAGAGAATAATTGAGATATTAGAACTGTTTCTCTTCTGCTCATAAACATTACTAAATTGCCATTTCTTAGTAGATACGAGCTGACCGTGACCACGGCGAATTGTGATACGCAAGCATTAGGCCCGAATGGTCGCAAATTGCAACAAATAGAGCGTTCAGTTCTTTCTGCAAGATTAGTAATAAGTTATACTGTAACACCTCCTTTCGTGCAAAGTAAATCCAGGCTTATTCCAACGTAACCAGGGCTTCGTTTTATTCTGCTTTTATTTTATAAGTCTGACGGTCTCTCACCAATTTTCATTCCGCTCCTACCCACCATTTTGTCCGGACGGCGTCCTCCAATAAAGGTCTTTGATGTTGCAAACGGATTAAGACGGGCTTAAGTGACGTACACAGACTGCTTGGAAGGCTTAGGTTTCCTCGGGATGAGATTATACGTATTTATTAGGTGAGGTATTATTTTATCTGTTGAGGTAAAGACGGTCCAACTAAGTAAACAGGTTAGCTCTTTATTTGAATATTCAGTGAGGATCTTTTTAAGGAACTGTTTTTTTTTATGTTGAATTATTCAAGCAGAATTAGGCAAGCTAGTTTTGTTTGAAGAATTTTGTCATTGTTTTGGTCTTGTATCAGCCACTCGCATTCATATTTTGAGCCTGTCTGCCTTCATTAGTAAGATAAGGACGTACTTTCAAACTTCAAACACTAAACGTAGACGTCTATGGACGCTAGACTGATATGATATTGTCAGTGGAGGAACAATGTCATTGTTATTATCTATCTCGCTCCAATAGTCGTTGTCAAAGCAAGACATGGTATGACAATATGATGACAATGATAAGTAAACGCGTATAAAGGATGATGTTCATAATTTCGGTTTTGGAATCGGCGTGGACACCAGGCCTTAAAGTACTTGCCTACCTATCTACGGTGTATTATTTAATCTGTTGTAAAGTTGTCTGTCCACTTTCTAACTTAAATAAAGTGTGTTTGTTTTTATATCTATTACACCAATGTTTGTATGTAGTAAGATTTGGCCCTTTTTTGGAACGTCAAAGAAAATGATTTTTAAATCGGTAAAATGAGCGATACTTAAAAAAAGATATTTGATAATGGGTAATGGACACAGGAAGTAACAATAACTACAGATAAAATATAGAACCTATTTCAAAATTCAATTCCAAGTGTTCTTCAAATTACAGGTCTTCTTTAAATCGAGTTAAGAAAAATAAAAATCTAGAAATATACAGATTTTGGTTCATTTCAGTTAAAAAGTTCCGAAACAATACTACAGTTGTCAAATAGAATGTACACAGTTACAAATTCTAAATTACAGTTATCTATGTTGCAGTAAAATTGGCGAGTTACTTTTCTTTTTAGTATTTATTAGTAAGTAGATAAACAATAATTCTTCATAATTATGACACAAATCAACAAATAAACGTCGGTAAGTACGTATTTAATTCTAAGTGTGCATGTTTTTTTGTAATTTTTATAATTTGTGCCAGATTTTATGTGCGGGTTTACTTTATAAAATAAAATTGAAACAGTCACCATTATAATTTTACGATAAGTATTGACGAGATTGACTTGTTTATTTACACAATGAATCAGTTTTATTAGCAAATCATTTACATTCATACACGGAAGACGAAATTTAATAACAATAAAGCATTTATTTAAGCTCCAACCTATTTTTAAATCAAAATTTATGGTCCAGCCATGGTTTCGAAGATAACAACTAACTTAGTAAATTATAATCATACAATTAGTAATAAGCGTTTGTGACATTCATTTAAAATTAAATGAATAACTAACTGATTTTATTTCACTTACATAACACACGCACATATCGAATATATATTTATCTACATTTCATGCTATGTCTTAAAAATAAATACTTTTGAAAAGCCTTCTTATACAATGTTCCCTGCTTACAAATGAACCTTATAGTCCACCAACACATTTACGCCTTTGGAATCATTACTCAGTTCAAATACTTTCAACGATAACAGTTGACACAACTTACTTTTTAAACGCATTAAAATATTCACAATATACACATTTATATAAATTATATTTATTAGTCACGTCTGCATAACGTTCATAAATTGACTTCACGCTCGCATTTAATGTTAAAATACAATTCCAAATGTTGGAATGTTGCTGGAACACCAGGGCTCGTGGGCAGTGGCCTCTATAAAAATTTAAAAACTTTACAATCGTCCGTTCGATTTTCAAAGTTTGAACTGCTGGTGTTCGCGTTCTGAGTTAAAAGTTTTGGATGTTTCGATTGGTTCTTTTTTTAGTCTATGGTAGCTCACGTTTTGTTGCCAGCCTTCTCGAAGCCTTCGACTAGGGTCTCTAGGATGAACTTAATGGTTATTTTGTAGATGTTTTCTACGTTGGGCGTGTAGCGGTCGCCTAACGTGGACTCGACGGCAGCGAGGAACGGAGCCTCGATTTTCTGGAAGAAAAAAAAAACACATTACTATTCTATTCGGGTGTAACGTATAAGAATCGTACATACTCGTTCTATATTCAAGGGATGAAGTAGGAATCACGATCAGAATTGACTTTACTATGTAGCAATCGACTTAATTTGCTAGAAATTTTCACATTTTTCAAATTTTGACAATGATCACACGTTGTAGGAGTAAAATGATCCTTCATTAAATCAAATAGTGTGCAAATTATATTATTTAGTCGTAAGTTCTTACTGAGCGTGAGTAAGTCCATCATGATCATCATCTCCAGCGTAAATAGGTACAATATACCCAAGTAAGTACCTACTCCAAAATATGTCTCATAATAACAACCTAGGGTTCATTTCGGCGGTTGTTTATTTAGTTCGCTATATCTATGTAGAGTCAGCAAAGAACCTGTCTAATAAATCAACCATCTCTTTCAGACCTACGCTACGAGATGTTTTATCTCTCTTATTACCCATTACACGTGTAAGTGAATATTCAAACCACTTGGGAGTTTTCTTCTTGTTTTCAACCCCCGCGGAAGAGAGAAAGCGATATTTTTACGCTTATTTTCTTCAGGCGTTTTATGTAGAACCAGCGACTCGCCTCAGCTTCGCATGGGTACAATGTAAATTAGATACTAACGCGACGCCCCCACAATATATAGTCATACTAGCTGTTGCCAGCGACTTCGTCTGCAAACAATTCGTTTATCGCTATCCCGCGGGAACTACGCAATTTTCCGGGATAAAAAGTAGCCTATGTGCTATTCCAGACTTTTCTCTATCTATGTGCCGAATTTGATCCAGATCCGTTGGACCGTTCTGGCGTGATTGAGTAACAAACAAACATCCATCCATCCATCCATCCATACTTTCGCATTTATAATATTAGTTAGATTAGTTAGATGTATTTCACCCTGTTTACAAAAAACCTTAACAAAATATTTTTGCTGACTGTACCTACTAGTTTGACCGAACTTGGATTGTCATCTATCTTAGGTAGGTACGTAATATTTAGACCTACCAAATACCATCTACTCAAAAGTTAACTGGTAGAGATCCCTTATAGGGATAAGTTCGACTTTGTGCATACATAATGTTTGATGTTTTGTTATGTGATTTGTGTTTTTTTCTTTATATTTGTACAATAAAGCATATTTGGAAGCGAGTCTTTGACTTACCAGATTTGACCCTTGCGAAAAGATTTTAAAATCAAAGATGGCGTCCCAGCGGTTACCGCGACGACTTATTGCAACAATAAGAATTATTGCCCTTAAAGTATAACCATCCATTATCCGAGTATTCCCAAAGAAAAGATCGATCAATACCCCATACATCATCTTGGTGTTACGAAGTTCAGGTAATATTATACTGCGAGATATTTTGCTGCAGCAAATGTGGGTTTGATATTGTACCTATAAGACTTCAAAGGGAAGGCATTGTTGGCGAACATTAAAAAAGAAAATAGATAGTATATTTGGTGGCCTGAATTACCCAGATAGACCTGTAGGCTTATTGTCTAATTCGCTCGCAATGGCCAACGTGTTCATTTTGACAGTTCATGTATGGACTGACAATTGACATCGGAATCAGCTAGCTGTCACATTCATACAAGAACTGTCAAAATGAATACGATGGCGATTGCAAGCGAGTTTGACAATAAACCTACTGGTGCTTGTCATGCCGCATACACAAATCACGTCTACATCCCTTTCGGGGTAGATAGAGCCTTAGGTAACGACCTAAAGGCCACGTTTAGCATCATTGTGGATGTATAGGTGGAAAAGGGAATCAAAATGGTGATGGGTTGCTAGCTGTATCGCCTATAACATGATTCCTAGCAGTTTTGCCCGTTCCCTCGATGGGCTATTACCATCTGCGCGGGAAGAGAAGCAACTGGTACATTCTATGTTTTTTCTTTGCATGGAAGTGCAATGCTGGTATGTATTTATGTATTAGTGTGTACCTGTATTGTTGTGTAGGTATGTGTTTTTTTGCTATATTTGTTTTTTTTTTTATTATTATATTAAAACCGACAAACGGGCATGCGGTGCACCTGATGGCAAGTGATCACCGCCGCCCATGGACAACCACAGCACCATTGGGACTGCTAGCGCGTTTAGGTTTAGCGTGTTTAGGTTAAATTTAGGGTCAATGGTCTTCTAGCTTCTTTTAATATGTCTACTCTCTATAATCTGGTTTCTGTTGTCCTGTCAATCGTTCGAAGGTTAACTGGAAGAGATTCTTCTAAGGGATAAGTTCGCCTCTGTACATCTGCTTATTAATATATATTAATATCTTGTTACCTGGAAATTATCGTGTTTTTATGCAATAAAGAGTTATATGTGCCTACATACATAATTTCCGATAAAAAAAACACGATTTACTTAGTTCATGACATGTCACAAGTATATTTTATTCAACGTTTTAGTTTTCGAACTTAACTCCCAAATCGACGTAGGGCAACTTTTATTCTCGAGGGATATTTTTCTTATGTGTTAAGAGGGATATTTACCCGCAAAAACTCCCATGAGGTAGGTTTCCTATACATTCGGTCCCACACTAGAAAAGGGAACGAAAAAGTTAACTTCAGTTTGATTTGCGGTATTTTGCGACAGGTCGGCCGGTTTCGTAGCTTCTCGATATGTGTGAATTTCGGAATCCTACTAATATTATAAATGCGAAAGTTTGTGAGTGACGATGTGAGTGTGTATGTTTGTTCCTTCTTCACGCTAAAACGACTGGACGGATTTGAATAAAATTTGGAACGAAGATAGCTGGTATCCTAAATTAAAACATAGGCTACATTTTATCCCGGAAAATTGTATAGTTCCCGCGGGATAGCGATAAACATATCAATTGCTAATTCTACGCGGACGAAGTCGCGGGCAGAAGCTAGTACTTACATAAATCACATCTTTATCCCTTACGGGGTAGACAGGGCTTAAGGTAACAAGACCTAAAGGCCACGTTGAACATGATTGTGAACGTATAGGTGGAAAGGGGAATCAAAATAGTGATGGGTTGCTAGCCGCATCGCCTGTAACATGATTGCTAAGATTTTCGCCAATTCCCTCGATGGGCTTTTACCATATGCACGGGAAGAGGAGCAACTGGTACATTCTATGTTTTTAGGGTTCCGTACCTCAAAAGGAAAAAACGGAACCCTTATAGGATCACTTTGTTGTCCGTCCGTCTGTCAAGACCCTTTTTCTCAGGAACGCGTGGAGGTATCAAGCTGAAATTTATATCAAATACTCAGGTCTACTGCACCTTAGAGCTGTGAAAAAATCAAACTTCTAAGCCAACGCAATCAAAAGATACAGCCGTTTATGCCGCAAATTTTCGACTCTCAAGGGAATCAAAGCGTACAGGGTACATCCCGTGAACGCAGAATCTTGAAATTTGGTATGAAGGCAGGTCTTATAGCACAGATTAAGGAATAATTGCGAAAACCGTAAATATGTATGTATGTCTGTATCATACATTTTGCTTTAGAGCAGGGCTCTGCTTACACTGGTTTTATGATATTTATAGATAATGGTACGCCCTCGCTGCGCGAATCCGACTCTCACTTGGCCGGTTTTTTCTGTGCTCCCAGATCAGCATGAAAGAGAAACTAAACAACAACATTAAAACTAAAACACATAGAAAAATCCGAAAAGTAAAGCCGATCGAACCCGGATCCTCATCATTCCGTGATGCGTTCTTTTACCCCTTCACCACCCATAGCAGGTGAGTAAGCCTTCGAATCTGTACCAAGGTAACAAGGTGTTTCAGTAGGTAGTGAAAGACAACACGAGTTCCCTTCCAACCTTTTTCTTTTCCGTAATCCGTGATGGTATCTACCTATCTATCCGTGGACAAAACTCGGTAGGCCTCCAACAAGATTCATTCATTCATTCATTTATTCATTGTTTATGTCATGTACATTATAGTTAAAGATGTTATAATATATTCAAGTCGGTCCATGACGCCCTGTAGGGGCACACAATGGTACTTAAGATTAGATTAAAATTAACACATATTTCCAATTAAAATTAATTATTATTATTATTATTATTCTTATTATTAATATTATTTGTTATGATTATTATGTTAAAGAGTTATTAAAAAATGTCATGTTTAGAATTATATTGGAATCTTTTTATATAATTGGAATTTAAATTATTAATTTTAAATTGACAATGTTAAATGTTAAAATTATAAATAAGTACAAAATATATTAAATTTACTAATGTCATTGTCAAGATGGAGCGACGACCTGATTAAGATCGCGGGATCGCGGTGGATGCGGAAAGCACAAGACCGGTCTGATTGGAGAGCCTTGGGGCAGGTCTATGTCAAGCAGTTGGACGTCTTTCAACTAACATGATGGACAAAACTCACCCAAAAATATTCAACCTTGAACCCTGGTATCCTTCTATGGCTGGCTCCGATCTGGTGGATATAATCAAAGAAGTTGTCCAGGTCGTCCAAGCCCTTGATGCCCTCGTCCAGCGTGTTCATAACGTTGTTGGCGTGTTCTGCTAGCTCCATGGAGTTTATCTGTTCCTCCTTCGTCCGGCACTGGCGAAATTTCTCGAACATACTCAGGAGGTCTTGGTTCTCTTCAAACAGTCTGTGGACAAGGTATATTGGCATTAATATGCTGTAAAACATTAACCCTCTTATTCATAAACGCTCTATAGGCTTCTGCTAACTTAGCAATCGTTTGTCCTTATCTGTGAAAGGTAAATGCCAAAGTGACAGATAAGGACAAACGATTACTAAGTTAGCAGGAGCCTACAGAGCGTTTATGAATAAGGGGGTACCTATGTGTTTGTTTTGGGCTTGATTGTCCAAGGAGCGTCGGCAGTTTTTAAGGTTTCGTCTTTCAATGATGTCTGACCTCTTAGTTTAATTCTGAATAACGTGATTCTTTTGGATGATATTTTAAACACCATAATGAAAATCACTACTCTAGTATTCGTCGTGAGGTCTTTTTTTCAATTTTGCTTTTAAATAAAAGCAGTAAACAAACTAAACTCTGTTACAACATTTCAACTAAGCACACGTGTACAAAACAAAATTTACACCCCATCCTCAAGAGATATTCAACCGTTATTCGTGCATTCGTGCATACGGAACGATCCCAGCTTAAAATACACTTTGGTATTCTGAAGAAAGGAGTTTCCACACGATGTGCCTGGCAAATCATTGTAACTCCGCGCGACACGTATGGCTTGTAAACAAGGAAAAGGCAATGAACAAGAAACAGTTACCTTGCCATCCTTCAATGAACAACATTTACCTTGCTACTCCGCTACCACACACTTTACCTGTGCTTTACTCAGCGGAGTAGCAAGGTATTTATTTGATGTTCATTAATATGGAGCTCCGTAAAGTAACGCCTGATTCAATTGCTGGGTCAATTTCAACAGAATATATTTTTTTGTATCATTTCGGTGTGATTCTTTATACTCGTATTGTTATCTATTTCTTTTTGAGATTTTTGAATGTCAAACAAGAGCAGCACAACTCTTCTGCTCTGTTTCAGCCATAGTTGATTAAAAAGTTGGTGGTAGATTTAAAAAAATAAGTCAAATAAAAGACTATCGTTTTTAAAAGTTCGAACAATTTCGAAGTAATCTATCGATTTCTTAGTGTAACCTCCAGCTTATTAAGCCTATTAAAGGCGTTATTTTGTTTAAAACGCTTCGAATAACGAAGAAGACGGACGCCAATGTATAAAAAGTTCAAATACAGACATGAAAACTCCCGTAAAATACAGTGAATAAAATACGTCTCTTCTCGTTTAAAACGAGTCGTAAAAAGTTTTTAAGCAGCGTAAAGTTTATTCCCGTGCCAGGAGTTACATTGGTGTAAGTACGAAAGAATGCCAAAGTAACTCGCCGTAACTCGGCGTAACTCTGTAACTTCAGCTGAGTACTGCGAAATCGTCTTAAGTTACTCAATTAATTACGAATGGAAAGCCATTTGCTAGACATAGATATATTATGTTAGGGATTCAACAAATAGTTCTGTAGTTTCTAGTGCCTAAAGATACCACGATGCCTGTCCACTTAATTGGGCGAATTAAAAAAAAAGTTATTGGTAATCGCTATAGTACAATTGAAATAAATTAAAATTTTTAATTAATTTAAATTTAGGTACAATTGTGTAAAGAAAACGTATCAGGGGCACGGTAGTGCCTTGGCCAAGTCTGCACAGCCGTACCATCTTTATCTTGAAGTCAGTCACGGTACTTTTGACCCCTTTGTAACTTTGTTGTGGATAAAGCATGACGATTGATTTTTTACTGGTCTAGAAAACTAAAAATGTTACGTTGAATTGACGTTTGACACGTGCAAAAACATCAAATTGTATTATAAAAATATACTAAAGTGATTAACATTTTCGCAGGCCGATTTTAGCAGTCTCACCTAACTTCAAATGTTACTTTATAGATAGTACTAGTCATTGCAAAAAGACCCACCTGTTTGGGGCAAAAACAAACAGTTACAATAGAAGGAAGCGAATCAATAAAACCAACACGTCCGTGAATTGATGTGATTGAACAGAAATACGAAGTAGATGGCAAACATGCCACTGTTGGTTTAGGCTCTAGTGTGTTTTGACGAACTGTAAGCAACTAAAAAGTTCCCTGAGCACTGTTAAAACCATCGTGGAAGCTATTAGTATGCGAGCATGAAAACTGCGAAATTGCTTTTATAAGGTACAGTTAGAGCACTTAAGTAATAAATTGGTGCATGGAATTTTCAACAGTAAGTTAACTAGCCTAATGTAAAAAGTAACTTTGTCGATTCCAGTGAAAATTCGAAAATCTCTTTTTATGCATATAATATACGATTCAAAGGGGAGCTAAGAAACAAAACATAATTCAAGTTTATTGTTTAAAATCGTATAAAAATGTGATACCTAACATTTATGGTCTCAAAGTTTTAATAGTT
Organism: Pandemis heparana; assembly: GCA_963854515.1. Classification (NCBI taxonomy): domain Eukaryota; kingdom Metazoa; phylum Arthropoda; class Insecta; order Lepidoptera; family Tortricidae; genus Pandemis; species Pandemis heparana. Next base: position 1,298,752 of record OY978019.1, on the reverse strand, counting down.
TGTCTATTTCGGATTGTCGATGGAATTTTAATATTTTTTAACAAAATTATTCTAAAATAGGTAATTTTAGACGCTATCTAGTAAATTTTTCGCAGGAAAATTTTAGATTAAAAATAGATCACGCTCTGAAAAGGAAAGTTTATGTGAAAATGCCAGCTACAAAAAAATATATAAAAAGTACAACTTTATCTCTATTTACCTTATCATGGCTGCACTTCCGTTTTTTACAAGCCTTTTTAACTTGCCCTGTTTGTTAATGTTTAGTTCAAACCATGCAAGTTAATTTAACCCATTCCTCGTGGTCAAAAATTACATTAAAATTTATATTCGTAAAACTAGGTATTTAAATTTATATTCCTAAATTTCAATGCTAGGAAGGTAATTTCAAATCTCCTGAAAAAATTACGGTTTCAGAGAAAAAACAAGTTATGACAAACGCTCATTAGGTATGACATTACGGCGTATAAAATTCGGTTATTATGAAAGGATTTTTCAACAAAAAATATTCTACGTCTTTCACAATTTTATTATTCTATAACTTTATTTTACTTGAAGTGCCTATGAGAATTGCGTTAGTTACAGTTCATAGCGTGTAGCTCGTAACTGTATGACCTAATACCAGCGGCACAGTCGCAGTGTCAACATTGACCATCACGATGTTGACACAATCCATTGTCACAATGTGCCAGAAATAACGGGGCCATTTCAGCTATATTTTCATCGAACGAAAATATGGGATCAAATCAAGCTAATTTGTTGAAATAATACGACGAAACGTTCATTGACCGTGGAATTGGACGGTACGTTGTATTCTATTTCTTACACGCCAAAAACAAAAAATAAAATCTGTGTTAAGTTTACAAAAAAACTGAACTCTAAGAACTCCAGCATGGCATTCTTAAATGGCATTCATGGCTTAAATGCAGAAGCTAGTACAAAAGAAACTGAATCTTGTTTGAAGCGCGTTATTGATGAAAAACTTAAATAAAAGGACTTGATGTGTTGTAGTAGGTAGGTGTACAGAATTGATATAGAACTTAAGTCATTTTTCTAATGTGGAACAAACATCAATTTGACTATTCCTACACATAATTAACACACACAACACAGGTAGGTAATTTAATTAATTCAATCTGAGAGCCCCGCGCCCAGCAGTGGGACGTATGTAGGCTGGAGATGATGATGATGATGATGATAGTGTGAGCGGAACGGCACGAAACAAACTTAGAAAATCGAATTTTAGAGTATAATTTTATAATGACCTGCGCGTCGTCTGTGCGTTTATAATACACCGTGTGTATAGGCCCTAAGTGTAAGTGTTCTTAAGTACTATGAAAGTGTTAAGAGCCCAAACAAAATCTACACACTCTCCTTTTACCCTGGTTGATAGAGCAGTCTGTTGATAATTTTGTTTAATTTCTACGGATTGCAGACCGCAATTACTTTTAACGAGCTTCCAAAACTCCCAAAGCTCGTTAAAGACAGTCCTCATCTCGTAGACAACATGTCTAATTTTGAGTTCTACAACTGTGTAGGTACCTGATACGACACTACTTCATTAACCTTCTCGTCTGCCTCTTCTTCCTTCTATTTTCCCTTCTTTTAATATTTCTATGTAATTATCATAATCGTATCAGCCCCACCATTCTTCCTCTTCTATTCTCAATCGTCCTCAGTATGGATCTCTTTTCCCCACCAAATCCAAAACTTCTTCATTTGTTCTTCTCTCTGTTCAGCTTATTCTCCATCCTCCGTCAACACTACATCTAACGCACTCAATATCTCCCTATCTCGTTTGGTCAATGTTCACGTCTCGCTTCCGTACAACGCTGTACTCCTATCAGAAGCTCAAAGCAATGGCAGAAAAAAGAAGTGAATGGCGATTCGATGGAAAGAGCTGGCTCTTAAATTTAAGAGGAAAGAAACGTGTACCTATTTCTGCTTTACGTCATCAATACTGCCAAATAGTGAACGTAATCTGGACAATCTGGTTAAGTTTTATCTGCGGATGGTCGGTCAGTGACCCACTCATTCGTCACGCATGTAGCATGAATTTTGCGGCTCACTTTTTACCATTCGACGCCATATTGTACAAAGCTATACAGGCGGTGGTATGACAGGATATGTCCAAAATGTTTACTCGTGTGATGGGTTAGACTTGGTGTAAGTTTATAGAAACGTAAACACATAAATGAGTGTAACAAGTGTAATGTATACCGCGCCTCGTCGTACATAATTCAAAAGCAGCTACTTTTGATGCTGACCGTACGTTGCAAGTTAATATATAAAGCTTGTAAATAAAGCTTGAACTTGTAATAATAATAAAAAGTTGAGCATCCTTGAGTTATAACCTCTTTGGGTACCTAAATAAAGTAATGAAAAAAAGAACGCCTTCAAATTCTTGCGTCAGCTTATCGCCCGCCTAATTAAAAACAGGCAACACTCGGAAAAGTCTCCAAATTGAAATACATAAAGCAGAAGCACCAAGCGAGAGCCTTCCAAAGCCTCCACAGTCATTCGTCACGGCATACTCGAGTCAGGAAACGTTATCGCTGCTCCCACCCGCTTTTTTGTGGCGATAAAATATTTTCGTAGTCGAATCACGAGACGGTTTTTGAAATCGCACCCGCGCTGATACCGAGAATGATGATTTGTGTACGACTGCAAAATAATCGACGATATAGGTACTTTTGGACAAGTGATAAAACTGAATTGAGCGATCATTTTCTAAATTTATAGTTTGGGCTCATTACATCACTTTAGTCTCAAGTTAAGCAAGCTAGTTCTATGGGTACTAGGCAACAGATAAACAAACACGATAGATGAACACATACATATAAAATAACATTCGTAGCTCTGGTATTAGCATTTATATTCATCAAATCAAACGAGTACGTGCCACAACAGGACTCAGAACCTCTAGAAGCTAAGAGTACTTCATAAACAGGGTCACTTACTCTTGCTAATCTAAGGTTGTATTGATTAATGAACATAAAATACTAGCTGTTGCCAGCGACTTCGTCTGCAAAGAATTCGTTTATCGCTATACCGCGGGAACTACGCAATTTTCCGGGATAAAAAGTAGCCTATGTGCTATTCCAGACTTTTTTCTATTTATGTGCCGAATTTCATCCAGATCCGTTGGGCCGTTTTGGCGTGATTGAGTAACAAACAAACATCCATCCATCCCTCCATACTTTCGCATTTATAATATTAGTTAGAAGTTAGATTTACCTTGCTACTCCGCTACTCACGTGCAAGATAACTAAGTCCGTGCGAAATATATATTTCCACTAATGCCACATAAAACATATATAAATCGCACAATCTTAATTATCCCTTAACCACACAAACACTGACGCGCGTTTCAATCCCTCTACGAAGTCATTCTCAAAGTTGAAAATGCAAACAGGTAATTATGAAGAGGAATCGACATAGTGATGGGTTGCTAGCGGCGTCGCCTATTTTACATGATTTTCGTCCAATCGATGGGCTTTTAACATCAGCGCAGGAAGAAAAGCAACTGGTACATTCCATGTTTTTTCACCACTAACTCTTTTTTTATGGTAGCCTCTCCACATGATTAGTAGCCTTATTGTCTAACTCGCTCGCAATCGCCATCGTGTTCATTTTGACAGTTCATGTTTGGGCTGACAATAGGCATCGGAATCAGCTAGCTGTCACATTCATACAAGAACTGTCAAAATGAACACGATGGCGTTTGCGAGCGAGTTAGACAATAAGCCTACAGCTCAGCAAGGAGTGCACTAATTTGTTCCGTGTTCAATCTAAAGACCCTTAAGTACACTACCAAAACGAGTCAACTCAACACTCAAGACTGATTTGCGACAATCTTTGATAAATTTAGCATTCCTTTCAGACTGGCTTTAATGTGTTTCTCTTGTTATTTTTACAGGGTAGGACTATTAATGTGGCGGAAAAAAAGACGTTTTTGACTGGACAACAGCCAAACAAAGATGGCGTTTTTATTAGGTAATAAAGTAAGACATTTTATTTTTAAGGCGGCCGCAATGGCAACTAGGCTGTTATGGCTTTTTCTAGAGGGTTTTGTTAAGTATCTGGCGAAGGCTGATAAAAAGGGGGCAGTTAAGTTTCAGTATCACTATTACAGTTACAGTTACCAGTACATTATGTATCACTATTATTAACCTCCTTCGCTAAAAGAAAAGTGTTTTATTTGAAGTTGATGGCTGTGTGTGTCTGTCTGTGCCATAGTAGCGTTCAAACGGTTAGACCGATTTCGATGCAGTTTTTTTCATTCAAAAGCCAGTTTTTTTGCGGTGGTTTTTGGGTAAAAAAGGGTCCTGGAGTACTTCCAGACCAGCATAGAAGAACACTTACAGATATAATTACCTTTAACTGGAATGATGGTATTAATTACTAAACATTGGCAACCCCAATCTTTGTTTTAGCTTTTTAATTAGTTAAACTCGAATATATCCCGATTCGGTATTCATGTTTTGTTCATTACAGACGGAGGAGGTCGTGTGAAGAATTTTCCAAGTTTTACCTTATTCCTTAATTTCCATAATTAATTCTACTTAATTAATTTAATTAACAAATTGTGCCCGGAGTGCGTAGCGCTGAGGGGTGTCATGGTTACCTTTATTCACGAACAACATTTTTAAAACGTTACGGTGTTATTACAAAAAAGGTAAACAGACGTTGAACGCGTGTCTAAAAACTCAAATCAATGGATTATTTTTTAGACACGTGTTTAACTTTTTTGTAATAACACTGTAAGACTTTGTCATAGTGGTGGTAGGGCCTGGTGTAATTCGTCAAGTTTGGTACCACTGTCTTATCTCTAATCCTGTCGCCAAGTGTCAGTGCTTGCACTGCTATGTTGTGGAAAATAAAAGATGTACAATACAATCTTGAGAATAACATTAAATTAAGAATTAAAAAAAACCCCACGCATCAATCGAGTAGGTAATCATACTTAAATAGAAAACGGTAAACAGGTTAGCTGGAAGAGATCCCTTCTTTTGGATAACTTCGCCTTAGTACTGTTTTCTGTGTAGGTACTTCTGTATTTTAATTTTTCGTTGGATAACTTTTCCACCAATCACTCAGTCAAGGGTAGTCTCAACAATATTGAAATAACGCCACAACTCAAATAAATAAACCATGTTACTTGGACCAGAAATAATCCCGCTATTCGTTATGCAAAATACGCAAACGCCCGCCTCGTAGTTCCCATTAATCAGTCATTCAGTCATATTGTATGACCGATATCGCAATGCAGCGGTACTTGTGCATTATCTACAGCCATCGATAACGATAGCGATCCGTGAAATCAATTATAAATAGTTTGACGTTTATGCTTCGATACACGTATTTATACATACATAAAAGAGCGTACTCCTACCTAAAAGGCCGGCAGCGCACTTGTGACTCTTCTGGTGTCGCAGGTGTCCATGGGCGACAGTTATCGTTTACCATCAGGCGATCCGTCTGCTCGTTTGCCCCCTATACCATAAAAAAAACATACCGTCTCGCATTTTTCCCACAAGGGTAGGCAGGGACTACTTTTCACCCGCTACGATCCTGACATACCTCTTTCGCTTCATCCACATACGAGTACATCAATCTCTTCATACATGCTCGTCGGTTTCGGGTACCTCGGTGAAACTTATGAATGAGAACACAACTTTAGAAACGATTTTATTGAACTCCATATCTGAACTGAATTTTTTATCTTTTTAATATTTAAAAATAGAAAGTAAACATAAACAATAAGTACATATAAAAGGTATATAAGGTCGGACTGCAACACTCGGGGTCTCCTATTTGGTTCCGGAACGTACGCGTAAGCGATTTGTAATTTCTTTATATTTATTTCCTTTTCCTTTATTTCTTTTCCTTTTCTTTCGGTTAAGGCATAACATTGATTCCTACTTCCTACTAATATTATAAATGCGAAAGTTTGTGAGGATGGATGGATGGATGTGACGATGTGAGTGTGTATATGTTTGTTCCTTCTTCAGGCTGAAACGTCTGGACGGATTTTGATTAAATTTGAAACAGAGATAGCTGGTACACAAGATTACAACATAAGCTACTTTTTATCCGGGAAAATTGCATAGTTTCCGCGGATAGCCATGACCGTCCCAAATGTGGCACTGGCTAAAGTCGCTTTGTAAATAATTATTGCAAAATACAATCAACAAGTCATAAGTCTAATAAGCTGGCCGAAGCTAGTATGTAATAATTATTAATAACAGACAGTTTTAGTGGCGTGCGAAAAAAACTGCCAAAGACCCTCTTCAAATTATATTGTTGTTTTTTAGTAATAGTAATTTAGCTGTAAGTTTTTGTTTGTTTTGTTTTTGTTTTTGGTTGCCCTGAAAACCAGCGTCAGACATAGGTGCCTTTGTCTGACACATGCTGAGCGGCAACCTTTTTGGTGTGTGTTTTCATTTTATGGTTATTTTTGTACGGTTTTTGTTTTATATTGCACCAAATAAACCTTTTTCTTTCTTTCTTTAAATACCGATAGACGTCGTCGTTAATTTTAGCATCCCGAAATTAGCGTTCCTCCATGTAGAAACAACTTCGTTTAAGTTACACAAGTAGCAATTGTAATAGGTAACGTAAAATGTAACACAGATCAGGTTCGGGCAGGGCTGAGAGAGCAACAGTATCCTAAACAAATAAACGATTTGATAAGGGAATGTTGTTGTGGGGGAAGTGATGTGGTGGTTGATTGATACATATTCTTCAGCTTGACTCCATTTATTACTTGTTGGCACACGTTAGTTTACAGTGGCGGGCGAGAGACTACTGACGCTACAGGCGGCTTAGCTAGCGCGTGTTAGTGAGAACGCAAGCTAAGCAATCTTGTGTCGCCACAGTAGCCCCCCCCTAACAAAAAAAGAAATCCAAAAATACCAAATAGACAATGAAAATTAACAAAACATAAGTAAGTGGCGACATCAACAATCTTATTCTAAGTAGTAACAACGGTTGCAAACGATAGCGTTTCGCGGGCCGAGCGGATTCAGCATAATCGCTAGTCCGGCGCTCGCCTACAGGTAATACGATGCTGCAATTTATGAACTCGGTCCAGTTCGCGGAATGGCACACGTTACTTGGACATTGACAATATCAAGTTACAAAAACCCTATTCTAAAGTTAAAATATACGCGTTAAAAATAATTAGGCTACATCACTTATGCTAACACTAAGCACAACACTGCACTGAACTGTAACACGTGACCCGGACTTGACCTTATTCCCCTGTTTCGGGTACGAAGATCGCCGAAAGTAGTCACGGTGGATGCTGCATCGGCTCTGCCTGGGGTCTCCGATGTTTGCAGCGGCTCCGTTACAGCTGCGTCCGGTGTTGGCCTCCAAACAGGTTCCCTGGAGCCTGCCGTGTCACGACTCTGCCAGGAACGCTGCTGGGCAATCTTCGCCGACCTCTTAGCGAAACACGTGGCATGTTCCTTCACGTGGCCTTGCTAGGAGGGAGTAGCCTCTCGCCAAAAACTTCCATTAGGTACTCACTGGAGGCTGCGTCCGTCCAATGTCAGGGGTCACCAATGTGGGGGAAGTGATGTGGTGGTTGATTGATACATATTCTTCAGCTTGACTCCATTTATTACTTGTTGGCACACGTTAGTTTACAGTGGCGGGCGAGAGACTACTGACGCTACAGGCGGCTTAGCTAGCGCGTGTTAGTGAGAACGCAAGCTAAGCAATCTTGTGTCGCCACATTGTTATTTGAACTTCATTAGTTTACAATACAAACAATAACTGTATTAAGTACCTACTTACTACGAATATAATTATCTTTTCACCTCACTTTGCTCGAAAAGGCTGTCTTTCTCCTTAAAAATCTGCGTGGAAAAATCTGCGTGGTGGTTTTTGAAATTCGAACGCCGCGCTGACCACCACTCCACCACGACCACCACGACCACATAGTAATACCAGTAGAAATTTGAAATTCTTCCATCCACCATTTTTATCGCTGTAGTGAGGTGAAAAATTGTGTGTTTCGCTCGGCAGCAAAGGTTGTTTAGTGTCTCGTGCCTTGAAACCCTCGCGACGCTCAGGATTCTTCTTTTGAACCACTCGCTTCGCTCGTGGTTTAATCATAGAATCCTTCGCTTGCTCGGGTTTCAATACAGGCACTCGCGCCAAACAAAAACTTTGCAAACACTAACAAATAACTAGGTATTTATTTTTAAATTTTTTGAGAATGAGAAAATATTATAATAAGAATCATTTATTTGCCAGAATACAGAATTACAATAATACAAGATATTGATGTATTTTTAAGTATACAGTACCTATTCAGTCGTGAGAGAGAACGACATGCAAATCTTAAATTGTATTACATTAGAAGTCTAAAAATGTGAAGAAATGTAATGCAACTAAGTAGGTACAATCTTTGGTTTTCTTTGCTTCCTGACCAGTATGTAGAAATCCATAGATGATATTCTATAGTAATAATGAATGGGCGAGGCCATGGTACCTATTTCAGCGTTATTGAAACCAGAGATTTTGAGATTGATGAATGTGGATGATGCGAAAGAGGTATGTCGGGATCGTAGCAAGTGGAACAAAGTAGTCTCTGCCTACCCCTGTGGGAAAGAGGCGTGACGGTTTATGTATGTATGAAACCAGAGCCAACCCCGTAACGCAGCTTTCTTGTTTTACACAAAAGTGAAGTACCACTTAAAACCGTTTCATAATGAAAGTAACCTGTTTCGCGTTTTTGGCCTTTGTTCTTTGTTAACGTAGGATTAAAATAGCTGGCTGGATTTTCGGATAAAACCGGCAGAACTTTATGAGTGAAATAAAAAAAGGTTTATGGAATAGTGTGAATTGTGGGCTAATTAAAATAAATTGGAGTGACGTAAATGCCACCTGGGAAATAGTTTTAGTTTGTTTCACCAACCAACCCTTCAGAAATGCGTCTTGGATGCAAAGTCGCTTCCGAAAAGTGGAGGTATTTACAAAAATACATTTTATTTACGTGATTAACCCCCTTATTCATAAACGCTCTATAGGCCTCTGCTAACTTAGTAATCGTTTGTCCTTATCTGTCACTTTGACATTTACCTTTCACAGATAAGGACAAACGATTGCTAAGTTAGCAGAGGCCTATAGTGCGTTTATGAATAAGGGGGTAAGTCTCGTTTTTCTTATAATATTTGTAAAAATCGCGAAAGTTAGTAGGTACGTCTACGTAATAAAGATTTACCAAATTTGTTCGTGAAATGTTTTTATTTAAAGATTATAATATAAACCCTCCGGTTCGCTTTAATAGCAGCGTCACAGTATAACAACTATAGTAGGTAATCTGCGGCAGTACATCCTTACTTTGGCGCGATCGTACACTGTGCTTAAACAAGGATCAATACGGTGCCCCTAAGGGCCGATCGATTCCCCCCAGCTCCTATTTTTACCCCACACAAGCATGGCTCGGCTTGACCTGCTTCTGCTTTCCACTGGCCAGGTAAGTAAGCACTCCAGTAGCTGTCTACTCGACCGATAAGTTACCCACTTTAGTTGATGCTTTTTGTTTTGCGTGGTAAGTTTTTAGTATTATTACGGTTTTAAGTGAAGTTTTGTGAGAATATGGCTTAACTACCATGGCGTGAAAATGATAATATCATTTTATTTTTATTTTTAATTAATTAATAATTAATATATTATATTATATTTTTAATCCCCGACGCAAAAAGAGGGGTGTTTTTAGTTTGACGTCGATGTCTCTGTGTGTGTGTGTGTGTGTGTGTGTGTGTGTGTGTGTGTGTGTGTGTGCGTGCGTGCGTGCGTGCGTGCGTGCGTGTGTGTGTGTGTGTGTGTGTGTGTATCTGTCTAGGGCAACAGAGCACTTCAAGGGAATGGACCGATTTGGTTGTTTTTATTCGTAAGCCAGTTTCCTTGTGGTGGTCCTTAGCCATGTTAGGTTAAAATAGGTCCTGTAGTTTGAAGAGTATCAGCTATTTTCCAGGCATTTTCGGCTTTAAATTGAATTGTTTTTTTTATTAACGCGTTTTAAAAAAAAATATTTAATGTTATTTAATTTGCTATCAAAATTCAAGCAAACACAAACTGAAATATATGAAGTGAGAATACTAAAGAATTTGTAAAGAGCTTGCGTCTGCGAACGCAGTATGACCGTGGGTACTATCTCACTTTTCTCCTCAAAAAACGACTTTTCTATCCCAGGTTCGAATCTTTGTGATAAATAAGATCAAACAGTACAAGCAATACTAAATTAATTGGTCTAAATTGTTCCACGATATTATTACTTCCCGCTGCTCTGGGAGCAAAGAAAAGACATAGAATGTATCAGTGTATGTGTGTGTGTGTGTATTGTCGGAGCATTCCTTCGGCTTTTATACGTAAGTTATCCGGTTTGTTGTAATAATGTATCAGTTACTTCTCTTATTCCCGCGCAGATGATAATAGCCCATTGAAAGAATGAGCGGAAATCTTAGGAATCACGTTATAGGCGATGCGGCTAGCAACCCATCATTATTTTGGCTCCCCTTTCCAATACGCACACAATCATGCTAAACGTGGCATTTAGTATTTAGTTTTTGTGTAAGGGATAAAGACGTGATTTATGTATACTTATTTTTCTCATAACAACAAATGATGAGGTTTTGGATTTGGTGGGAGAAAAGAGACGATTGAGAATAGAAGAGGAAGTATGCTGGGGCACCTTTTTTTTATGTGAATAGGAAGGCAAACGAGCAAGTAGGTCACCTGATGGTCAGCGATCACCACTGCCCATAGACACCCGCAACCCTGGAGGGATTGCAGATGCGTTGCCAACCTAGAGGACTTAGATGAAATGCCTCTTGTGCCCGTAATTTCCCCGGCTGTCTTACTCTCTACACTGGAACACAGCAGTACAAGCACTGCTGCTTGGCGGCAGGATTAGCGAGTAAGATGGTGGTAGCGATCCGGACGGACCTTGCATAAGGCCCTACCACCCGCATATAACACGACGATTAAGTACATAAAAACTATGATAGAAGGGAAAATAGAAGGAAGAAGAGCTAGAGGAAGGCCGAGACGTGCATTTATGGACCAAGCAAAGGAGAAACTTCGCATAAGATAGTAAAATCTATTCTATTTGGTTAATTCAATGTTCAGAAACGGATACAATATTCCCCGTATAACCTTTCCCTTTTAAATTGCACGATATTGGGAATGATCTCGTTTTCGATTCAATTTACTCACACAAATTTATCCCAAAGGTCAATCTCGTTAAGATATATTATTGAATAACGGATGCGATGCTTTGAAACGGATTTCTTTGAAACTCCGGAAAGTGATATTGCCTACCTAATAACACGTGGCGATATTGTACTACATAACATACTACATATTACATAAATTAATTACGTCTTTATCCCTTGGGGGGTAGACAGAGCCCAAGGTAATAAGACCTAAAGGCCGCATTTAGCATGATTGAGGGCATATAGGTGGTAAAGAATCATTTGAAATTTACCATGAGCTTTTCGGTGAAGGTAAACATCGTGAGGAAACCTGCACACAACTGCGAAGCAATTCAATGGTGTGTGTGAAGTTCCCAATCCGCACTGGGCCCGCGTGGAAACTATAGCCCAAGCCCTCTCATTCTGAGAGGAGGCCTGTGCCCAGCAGTGGGACGTATATAGGCTGGAGAGAGAGTGAGGTAGTAAAGAGATTCAAAATAGTGATGGGTCGCCAGCTGCATCGTCTAAAATTTAATTATGGACTTTATCTGAAATCAAAGCATATTATTACTAGCTGTTGCCCACAACTTCGTCTGCAAAAAACTCGTTTATCGCTATCCCGCGGCAATTTTCCGGGATAAAAAGTAGCCTGCGTGCTATTCCAGACTTTTCTCTATCCATGTGCAGAATTGACAACATTTCATATTTCTGAGCCTATAATTTTAATGGTTCTCTGTATTCTGTTTGAAAAGATGAACATGCTGACAGTTTAATTTTTTCGCTAGGGTTTGTATTTAAAGTATAATTAATTTATTAATTTTTGCTTATTCTAAAAGGGCGTAACTCCGATACTATCACAGAATAGACACTTATCCTTTTGTCTTTTCTGTATAGAAAAAAATCTGACGTCAATTTCAAATTGTCAATGTCAGGCCTTATTCTCCGATATTCGATTTTCGAGGTTCGCTTCGTGCTGTTCCGCTCATACTAATATAGTCATTAACTTGAGAGTGAGAGAGAAGGTATTCAACGAACTTCAAAAATAAAATTTCAGAGTTGCCCCCCTTGTTGTTTGAAGTTGTCATATCCAAAATTATGGTCGCTTATTTTTTCTCGTGAAAAAGGCAAAGGTGTTTCACCTATCCTGTGGTAGTTTTGGTAAAATTAGGACATATTTTTAATTAATTTTTATTTTTTATAATAAGCGATATTAAAATTATATAAATATATTGCAGTGATCAGGAGGCAAAATGCTTTCGAACCATATATACATTTTCAGGTGTTATAAAAATGAAATGTTGTCAATTTCATTCAGATCCGTTGGGCCGTTCTGGTGTGATTGAGTAACAAACAAACATCCATTCATCCGTCCATCAGTTTCGCATTTATAATATTAGTTAGATTATTATTATTATTATTATTTTAATTCCTAAGACAGCGAAATTTTGCAAATTGGAATGTTATCAATATGATACTACTAAATAAAAGGTTTAACTACTGGGTACCTATCCTATCCTATTTGATTTATCGGACAATTCACCACAGAATGGACTCCTCCCAATCTCCGCTAGCGGAAGCGCCGTCATCTCTAGCTTCCGGTCCGAAAAGACCTCATAAAACGTAAAATATCGACAAAGTACTGTCGGGGGTGGAAGCGAAAAAGGTGTGCTTTTGTCCGAGCGCGGATAAGGTGTTTGATCGGTGAATGTTTGCGTAATACTTCCGTGTGTGTACCTACTTGAGTGAACGCGACCCGCTCAGTGAGATTTGCGTGTGGATAGTAAAAGGCGCCACGTAAAAAATTGGCAAATCCATTTTTAGAGTTCCGTACCCGGGTACGTATTAAAATCCATAAAGTTTAAAATGTATAATGGGTTAAAATACATAATGGTTCAAAATATATAATGCGATTTTCTCACAAAATTGCAAATTAACAGAATTACTATAAACTAAACCTAACCTAACCTAAACCAATCTATACATCATGCTATAAAAAAAATCATATACCTAATAGTTTCACAGAAAATTGCATTATATATTTTGAACTATTTTTTGAACTTTATAAAATCTGATCCGCTCCCTCCGTACCCAAAGGGTAAAAACGGGACCGAACTTCGCTGTCCGTCCGTCAGTCTGTCTGTCACCAGGCTGTATCTCATGAACCGTGATAGCTAGACAGTTGAAATTTTCACAGTTGATGTGTTTCTGTTGCCGCTATAACAACAAATACTAAAAACAGAATATTTTAATATCAGTCTGTCTATGTAACCAATTTAAACTGATCTCACAATGCCTACATGTTGCTTAGGAGGTAGGGCTTAGGGTACATTGAAAATGTTTTCTTTATCGAATTTTATTCGTATCGTAACTATTTATTTATTTATATTTATAAGCCTTTTTTTTCCGAATTCGCTACAATTTCAGTAAGTTCATGTTGTTGTTGTTGTTATTGTCGTTTTTTTTATTTATTATTTAATTGTCGCGTAATTCGACGTGCCTCATGGCATCCGTGTATTGGAGGGTTTGGGCTATAGTTGCCACGCGCGCCCAGTGCAGATTGGGAACTTAACACACACCATTGAATTTCTTCGCAGATGTGTGCATGTTTCCTCACGATGTTTTTCCTTCACCGAAAAGCTCATGGCAAATTACAAATGTAATTTTCGCACATAAATTCCGAAAAACTCAGAGGTGCGAGCCCGGGATTTGAACCCACGACGCTCTGCTTGAGAGGCCACAGGTCAAACCACTAGGCTACCACAGCTTTTTCAGCTTTGTATCGTAACTATCCAGAGTTATAGATAGGTGTGTTAGTATAGGTATATATATAAAGTTTGATTTCCGCAATATGATGAGATCTACGATTGGACAAATTGTAATCGTTGGCAATTTTGACGTTTAGTTGGCTTTATTGCTCAATTAAGAGACGCCAATTAATTAATACGCGGATCGGGGCTTAATTTGCAATTTGGTATTGATATTAGGTATAATTCATGAGTTATGGAGGTTCTGTGGAGGATTCAGGGGTGTGGGATAACTTCCTGGAACTTAAACTATACTTCATTTAAATTAGTATGAGAAACCACTATAACATTATAATATTGCGTCTGGTCAACTATTTCTTACCTAGCAAATAGTACAGTGCAATAGTTTGGCAGCCGCAAAATAAAATTGTTTTAATGTCACTTTATTTGCGCGTCGTCAATTGTTACTCTAGTATAAATTGTAAAGAGATTACAGCTCACGAGCCGCATTATAATGTTGTGGTTTCTCATCCTAAATTAAATGAAGTATAGGACGGTTGTCCCCCCGACGAAAATTAGGGAGAATCAAGTAGAAACTGTGAAAGATTTGATTAGAAATAAGTAAGGGTATAGCGATTAGGAATTGCGAAAATCACAGGACTCAAGTTATAACCTTATAACCTACTAGCTGTTGCCAGCGACTTCGTCTGCAAAGAATTCGTTTATCGCTATCCCGCGGGAACTACGCAATTTTCCGAGATAAAAAGTAGCCTATGTGTTATTCCAGACTTTTCTCTATCTATGTGCCGAATTTCATCCAGATCCGTTTGCCCGTTCTGGCGTGATTGAGTAACAAACAAACATCCATCCATCCATCCATCCATCCATACTTTCGCATTTATAATATTAGTTAGATCACTGTTTTGATTCCCCTTTCCACCTATACGTACACAATCATGCTAAACGTGGACTTTAGGTCTTGTTACCTTGGCTCTGGCTCTGTCCACCCCTTAAGGGATATAGAAGTGATTTTTGTAGTATACGAGTATATGTAACAAAATAAATACATCCAAAATGTATTAAAATAGCTTGAGCCTGAATTTCTTTGATTCCGCAATATAATTGGCCATGAATATGGAAATTTCTCTCAGTCGTGCGACCGTGTCGAATTCCTCTAACTACTTTATTATATATATACTATATACTATATTAAGTACCGTACTATCTACGACAAATACATTTAATTGTTCTACCATACGTATGTGGGCAATGAAATAGAAAAAAAAAATTGACAGGATGATAGAGTCTCAGTTCTATTTCATATTTATTTTGTAACTATCAGCAA
The DNA here is from genome assembly GCA_963854515.1 of Pandemis heparana. NCBI lineage: Eukaryota > Metazoa > Arthropoda > Insecta > Lepidoptera > Tortricidae > Pandemis > Pandemis heparana. The sequence goes on along the minus strand of OY978019.1, from coordinate 1,283,453 downwards.
TTCTGATAGAAAAAGTAGAGGCCGCGGCTTTGCCCTATTCCAAATTTCTTCTCATTTCAAATTTTTGTATCATAGGAACCTACCGTCAATAACAAAGACAACAAAAAAGAATTAGCGAAAACGGTCCGTCCGTTTACGCGTGATGCCGTGACAAACAAAAATAGATATGTATTCATTTTTATTTATACAGATTAGATGGATATTCACAATACATAGTTTGCGAAATGCTTAAAAAATTAGAGATACTTTCAAGTGGTCCTAAAAAAATAATAATATTATACACTCAGGGACATTTTTAGCGGAACACAAAAAAAGTGTAGGTAACTATTTTTATTTTTTTTATTTTTTTCTGGTCAAGCATTAACTATGCGTTTTGCTAACTTTTTTTGTGTTCCGCTAAATATCTCCCTGCTTGTATTATAGCGTGTTCAAATTACACCACATCTTTGCTTGCCGTTAGGAGTTATTGTGGTCAAACGCCAGCAAATAGAATAAATACGTAGTACACTACATAATTATTGTAAAACAAAATGCCTCCGCCGTGTCTGTCTCTTCGCGAGAAACTTAAAGACTACTAAACAAATTTACATGCGGTTTTCACCAATAGATAGAGCAATTCACGAGGACGGTTCAGGTATATATGACTTGTTAAGGTTTTTGTAAATTGGTCAAAATATAACGATAACTGTTGGAAGTGTCCGAACAAGTCAAACTGCCTTATATAAATTTTAATTTTGCGCGGAAAAATCGCAGGCAAGATCTAGTAAAATGTATAGTTGAGTATTTTATAGAATTTGTATACATAATATATTATTGTCCCTAACCTTCAAACGTCCTTAAAACTTCATTAACTACATTCGAACAACATTACGTAACATCACTTCCCGCAGCGAAGCGATTTCTTGGTCTATATGACGCAGGCACGCCTAACAAGGCAACCATGCCTATACGCGTGTTCGGTACATAGTCGTATACGTTTAGTACCAATAAAAGCTTAATCTAAGCTAAACGGGGGGTTTATTACCCCCTACCGCTAGCCGTGTCGCTTTGTAATTATAGTGGGTATGAACCTCACATTTAGTATACCTACATGTGCGTAGGGTAGCTACTACCTACTTTATATAGTGGCGAAGAGTTTGCACAGAAACACAGTTATCAACATTTCGTAAAACTTTCGAAATGAAACTACCGTGAGACTCACACATAATTACAACACAACGGATAACTCGGATTTGGATTTGGGTTTTGGACTCGGATGGTCGGTGCCCCCCAGTTGGAAAACAGTTTTAAATATTGACCAAACGGTGAGTGTGAGCGAACCTTTACAAAGTGACGTGATCAGTGTTGTGTGCTGCCCTACTTTAGACTATAATAAAAATGACGATAAAAATGAGGGTAGTTGTGCGCCGATGTCAGCTGCGCCGAGTAGCCGCGCGAGAAGGTCGTTGGCGCGCAGTGTTCGTTTCGCTGCCGCCGAGGCGAGCGCTCCCTGATGAAGGGCTTCGAAATGGTCCGAAACAATTGTCGGAGCAATTCTTCGACTTTTATACGTGAGTTATCCGTTGTGTTGTAATTTCGTAAAATTATTTGACACCCAGTTTTTTAGACTAATCGATCTCGCTGATTACTTTTGTACCATTTTCTAACTGCCCCCCCAACCCTACGTATCAAAAAGTGTCCCAATCTGGAGTTTTTAATTTTTGATGTGAAAACTTCTTCAGCGGCGTTGGGCGCTTTTCTGGATGGGTAAAAAACGTTAAACTCGCGTCAGACGTAAAACGGAGGGAGAGTTTAAGTACCAGGATATCAGGATCCTCTAAGAGCTTATTTTGAAGTACGAATGAAGCTATATAGAGTCGCGTTCGATTTTTGAAGCGTACGTTAATTTCGTTGCTTTAACGTATGTGCGTGTGGCCTAGTGGTATAAGGTGTGGAGTAACAGTCTGTTCTCTCAGGTAGCCGCAGTTCAAATCTCGTGTATTTTTTCTTTTTTTTTTCTTTTTGCGCTAGTGGTGCGTGTGTGTAGTTTTTACTTCTGCCAGCATTCCCGGAGTGCTACTCGGTGTTTTTTTTTAAGTATCATCTGAAATGTTTCAGAGCTAATGTACCTAATTTAACGGTAGTAAGATTATAGTAGTATACTTAGTAGGTAACAGTATCTATGGTCTGTAATGAGTCAAGAATCGTTATGTAATGTTACTCAATATTTCTGAATGAAAAACGCAATCTGTAAGTCAAGGATCAGTCGATAAAAACCATTATCAAAGACGTTCCAGCACTAACAAAAAATGTCATTAGCCACCAAGAGGATGCCATAAAATGAAACCTAATAAAAACGAAAACATTTTCGCTCTACACTGAAACAAAGTTACGTTTGCCGCTGTTAGTGGCGCGGATAATATAGAAATGAGTGAAATAACTATGAGATGATGCCAGTTTGACGTTTATCTGACGGCATTAGGATTTTTGTGACACTCACATACGTATTCTGCGCCTAGACTGCGAAAGGTAAGGCGATACAAAAACTCTGCCTTGAAAAGAACATTTATAGTTGGACCTGTGAAAGAATGTCCTCCTAAATATCCTATACTCACGAGCAAAAATATCGGGTTGTTTTTCATAGAACTTTGTATGATGCGGGTGGTAGGGCTTTGTGCAAGGTCCGTCCGGATCGCTACCACCATCTTACTCGCTAATCCTGCCGCTAAGCAGAAATGCTTGCATGCTGTGTTCCGGTGTGGAGAGTAAGACAGCCGGGGAAATTACGGGCACAAGAGGAATTTCATCTTAACCCTCTAGGTTGGCAACGCATTTCCAATCCCTCCAGGGTTGCGGGTGTCTATGGGCAGTGGTGATCACTTACCATCAGGTGACCCACTTGCTCGTTTGCCTTCCTATTCATATAAAAAAAAATGAAAAGTGACCAGTTATTTTTGCTCGTCAGTGTATTTCACAGCTGATTTTGTACCTTCTTTAGCAAGTAAATATCTCACTTCTGATTTTTATTAGTCTCACTTTTTTTAATTAAGAACTGTTTCAGTTTCTGATATTTATACTAATTTTCAAAATGTACGTTATGCCATAGCTTAATATCCTACGAACGATATACCTACCTCTAAAATTTGCTTCTTTAAGTCATCCAGATCCGTTCAGCCGTTCTGGCGCGGAAAGAGTAATAAACATCCATACATCCTCACAAACTTTCGCATTTATAATATTAGTAGGATTTATAAAAGTGTCTTCCTAGCGTGTTTCCAGGCATTTACCATGGCTCAGTGAGCCTCGGGTCCGCTTTGACAACCTAATCCCGAGATTTGGCGTAGGCACTAGTTTTTACAGAAGCGACTGCCATCTGACCATCCAACCAAGAAGGGTAACTAAGCCTTATTGGTATTGGTCCGGTTTCTCACGCTGTTGTCCTTCACCGAAAAGCTCGTGGTAAATTTCAAATGAAATTTCGCACATAAATTCCGAAAAACTCAGAGGTTTGCACGGGATTTGCACCCGCGAACCTATGCTTGAGAGGCCACAGGTCAAACCACTAGGCTACCACGGCTAATTACAACAAACCGGATAACTCACGTATAAACGCCGAAGGAATGCTTCGACAATTGTTCCTTCCTTTTGTTGTTTATATGCAGAAAAAGGGTTGGTACGGGTAATTTCATGTTGACAGCTACCACGGCTTTTTATTATTAGGATTTATAGCATTAAAGTCGTCGCAAAATAAAAGGCTCGTTTTGACATTTGTCTTCCCGACATAACTAGTGATGTAACCATATGACTCGGTACTCGATACTCACGATAAATCGATTCAAGTTTGCATGAGTATTTGATCGATTTGAATATATATTGTAAAGTGCATTGGATTAAAGTTCTGATTAGAAAATTTAACTGAAATTGATATTATAGGTATTTTGAAATAATACAATGTTACGAATGGTCAATTTTCTTTCATTTAATATTTTTGTTACAATAATATTAACTCAATCACAAAAGAAAATCGAGAAAAAGTAAATCTACGTCAATCATTTTCTTCAGATGATGAAGACGACCCATTCTGTAGAAATCAGTGCTGCCATTGTTTACGGCTTTGAGCTCCAAGGTCATAATTTTCAGTAAATATCACTACGGTGAAATTCAGTAATTAATTGTTCTAAATAAAATAAATAAAACCGGCCAAGTGCGAGTCGGGCTTAAAAAAAAATATCTTGATCGATGTATATTTTCCTTAACCGATTATTAATAGTCTGTGGACAATATGAAAAAATCGTTATGCACAGCACTTAACTGAGTGAGCGATACCCATCAATGAAAAATGCAATTACCTTCAGAACATTTCGATCGGTAAAAAATTGAGAACTTCATGGGCGTGAACTGTCAAAACGGGCCTTTTAAATTGCGACGACTTTAGTAAGATATTATATAGAGACTGCGCCAAATTTTGTGCGCTGAGTATATATTTTACACTCTTTGAAGAGGTCCAGGTCAGGTTAACTGTCCTTGGCAACTTTAATACGGGGAAGTAGGCCAATACGTCAAGCGTAAAACAGGCACGACGTACTAAGGGCCCGGCCCCGACTTGAGAGGGTTTTTATTACATACATGTTTTACTAGCCGGGGGTTAAGTGTCTTCGAAACGTCACAATAATTTAGTAAGCTTCCTAGGGTTCCGTAAAAACGGGACCCTATTACTAAGGCTTCGCTGTCCGTCTGTCACCAGGCTGTATCTCATGAACCGTGATAGCTAGACAGTTAAAATTTTCACGGGTTATGAATTTCTGTTGCCGCTGTAACAAATATTAAAAACAGAATATTTTTATGTCTAGGTATGTAAAAAACCAATATAAAATGACCTCACACTGCATACATTTAGCGTTGGTCCAGGGCTTTTCTAACACTGGATTTTGAACCTGGAACTTGGACTTTAAAGTACCTGAAATTATTTTTAACATTAAACTACCGCAAGACGCAATCATAGTTACACAAACGTAACTCACGTATAAAAGTCGAGTAATGCTTGACATGTTTCGGACTAATTCGCAGTCCTTCCTTCTGGAGCGCTCGCCTAGCTCAATTACTCTACTTTTATACGTGAGTTATCCGTTTGTGTAAATTGAAATACTTACCCCCTTATTCATAAACGCTCTATAGGCTTCTGCTAACTTAGCAATCGTTTGTCCTTATCTGTGAAAGGTAAATGTCAATGTGGCAGATAAGGACAAACGATTGTTACGGGGTTACTCTTCAACAGAGATGTTGTTTCAAACAGTTTCTATTACGAGAATAATTTAAACGGATGAAACGAAACTAACCGAGGCACTCAACGGAAGCTAAGAAGCTTTTCAACGGGAATTGCCCTCTTTGAGTTGGAATTGAACGTTTAATACTCATATTGCGATGAAGAATTAATAGGTTTATTGCGTTTCCTTCGAAGCAAGAAAACTACTTGGAAGTTTTGTATAATAAGGTGATTTAATTGGAGTATGGTAGTAATTTTATTTCAGAACTCTATTTTCATCGTATCTACAACCGGTTTTGATGACTTTGATGAGGTATCACTGTGTCATTAAATTAAGCTGCTTTTACTCGTAATAGGTACCTAAGGAGCGGTTCTCTATTGATTTGCCGAAAATTTTACTGTCGAATTTCACTTCCCAACCAACGTTTGGCGAATTTCATTTTGCCGAAACATATGGCAACTTGTTAAAATGATTAGTTTCATTTCTCAACCTCACGGCCAACTCAACGTTTGTTTTTTTTTACATGGACACTTATTAAAATGTCATTTTTTATATAGCCAAATGGTATTACATGACCATTCTGCCGTCCTAATGAAAAAGGACGTATATACGTTTAATATGACACACATATACGTCCTTTTTAATTAGGAGGGCAGCATTAATAAAAAGTAAGACATTCTAAGTAAAAATAAAGACTGTTTATAAATTAGATCAAACATGTTCGCGGCTAAGGCCGCTCCTAAACCTAAATTAATCCAAATTAATCATAAGAATTTTTCGGCCTAGTTTAACATTTGCCATGTGAAAGATATTCCAAAAGTTCAAATCAAAATTATATTCGTCTTCATAAAAATTCGGCCAAATGAGACGTTGGCATAAAAAAATTTGCCAATAAATAGTTGTTAAAGTGAACATTCGGTGAAATATTGGTTGCCAAATGAAATACGATCAAAAAAAATTCGGCGAAAATGCAAAACACCCTTAGGAGCATTTCATCCAAATTTGGGATTCAAAATTACGTAGTTTTTTTTTATCCCTCATGCATTTTATCGAGTAATCAAGCATACGTAAAATTAAAAATAATTCAATTTTATGCAAAAAATGCCTTGTATCATTTTGGAAAAGAGCTGGGGCCGTACCATGACGTCTTATGTCATTCAGTTTAGGTCCGCTCGCTGTCAGATTCATACTAAAAGTGACAGCTAAAACTTGAACTGCGTCGGAATTAGGACGTCATGGTAAGGCCCCTGATACTGTTTAAACTACTGGGGCCTTACCATGACGTCCTAATTCCAACGCAGTTCAAGTTTTAGCTGTCACTTTTAGTATGAATCTGACAGCGAGCGGACCTAAACTGAATGAACACAAAATATTTACCTTGCTACTCCGCTACTTACGTGCAAGTTAACCAAGCCTGTGCGAAATATGTACGTTTTGCATGCAAGCCCTCCCACCACTACTACCACACAAAACGCACACAAATCCCACAACCTTAATTAATCCTACCACCACACAAACACTGACGCGCGTTTCGATCCCTCTACGGGATCATTCTCAAAGTTAGAGCACAACCGATGCACATGCGAACCAACGTCGTACTAATCTGTAAAACTATAAATAAACCAAATGTACCCACATTCGTATATTACCAAACTACCCTCTTATTTATAATTTTAATTAGCCATCAACAACTACCTTCATAAATTTTTCCGACTACAACAAAAACAAAGAGGGTTATGTATGTTCGAAACGCGCGTCAGTGTTTGTGTGGTGGTAGGATTAATTAAGGTTGTGAGATTTGTGTGCGTTTTGTGTGGTAGTAGTGGTGGGAGGGCTTGCATGCAAAACGTACATATTTCGCACAGGCTTGGTTAACTTGCACGTAAGTAGCGGAGTAGCAAGGTAAATATTTTGTGTTCATTGAAATGGACCTCCGCAAAGTAACGCCTGATTCAATAAAATATCTAAACTGAATGACATAAGACGTCATGGTAAGGCCCCAGAACTGATTTTTACCAAACATACCTAAGAACTTTACGGGTAGTAGGACCTTGTGCAAGGTCCGTCCGGATCTTTACCACCACCTTACTGCTGTGTTCCGGTGTGGAGAGTAAGACAGCCGGGGAAATTACAGGCACAAGAGGCATTTCATCTTAGCCCTCTAGGTTGGTAACGCATCTGCAATCACTCCGGGGTTGCGGGTGTCTATGGGCAGTGGTGATCGCTTACCATCAGGTGACCCACTTACTCGTTTGCCTTCCTGTTCATATATATAAAAAAAAGAACTACCGCAAAGAGTCTGGCTTTCGAATAAAAAATACCGCATTGGAATCGGCCTACCCGTTTGAGCGCTACGATGCCACAGACAGATACACCCCTCTTCTTGCGCCGGGGGTTTACTAAGTCGTCGTGTGCTGACATTTGTCATCCCCAACAAAAACATTTGAAATATATTTATAGATGTGCTAAGTCAAAGTAACTCAACCACTTGCTTGTATTCCAGAATAATTCAAAGTTACATTGCATAAAAAAAATAGTCCTATTGTATAAAAGTAGTCCTGACTGACTTATTCATCAACGCCCAGTCCAAATCCTTGGACTTAGCTGAAAGTTTTCATAGGGGTTTCTTTAATGACGTAGACAAAAATAAGGCAAATATTGTCACATTCCGGTACTGGTAGTTTTGCAACGGAAAAAGTAGAGAAGAATCCTTTCACTTACTTTATAAACATACAAATGCCAGTCTTCTCCATGGCCCTGGAGATGCCTTTCCAGGAGGCGACCATGGAGTACTTCTGCTTCGCGGTGAGAGGCAGCCGAGGGTCGGTGGCCGGAGGAGGCCCATCAGCAAGCGCCTGTTCCGCACCGCAGCCTCCCCGCCGCTCCGACGCCGCCAACTTTCCGAGCTGACAACCCATCGTGCCCTAGTACCCGAACATCACCAATCAACGAACACCGACTTGTCACCGTTTCAACAAAGCACACTAAAAGTACACATCAGTGAAATTTCACCAAACACTCACTTGAATTTACACTTTTATTCGCACCGAATTTGTTCTAATTGAATTTCTTCGTTTCAGTCATGTCTTGGGATTTGATTAATTAATTGTTTTGACGGTTTTGCTATCTGAATTTACTTCGGTACATTATGGCCGGTTTCTTATCTCATTGCGGGTTTTATCTTATCATGAGACATTCCGGGGGCGGGCTGTGAACAAGAGAAATCATCTGTTAATAGCTTGTCCGATACGACACCATTAAATTTTTTGACGAAAATAGAAGCCTATCAGTACCCTGCGAGGGAAAATATTGGTTTAAAAGCAGAATCAGATACTGTGGACGAAAATGTCAGTATATTATTTAGAAATGCGAATAAATTAATTGTTTTGTAATGTAACAGTGAGACAAGACTAGAATTTTGAACAGTGTTTTTTATAGAAGCATAATTATCATTATTGGGTTGTCTTATACATTTTCTAACCTAACCTAACCTAACTTTGGGGAACATTTTTCGCAGTACACTCTAAGAAACACATTTTATGATAAAGCATAATCTTAGAATTATATTACAAACAGAAGGAGGCCTATGCCATGAGGCACGCCGAATTACGCGACAATTTAATAAATAAACGACAGTAAAAACATGTACTTACTGAAATTGTAGCGAATTCGGAATAAAAAGGCTTATAAATAAATAAATAATGTTACAAATAGAGCATTAAGGTTCTAAATTCAATATTCTAATGAAAGTCACTACACTACACATTCCTAATCACACTCCACCTGCAATGATCACCAATTTTGCGTCGAAACCTTTGATAGTTTGATGGAACATGCCATCAAACTTAATATATTATAATAATCTCGCCAGATTACGCTTAAATCTAGCTTACACCAAGGCTTATCTGTGTCAGATGGTCCTGACCCAAACTGGATATAACTGGATATAACCGGATATTTGCGGTATAGACCTAACTGATGGCGTAATTGCATTTGGTTTTGGTAAATTTGATGCTATGTTTAGCTAGTGAGCTTTGTGAGGACCCTCTCTGATTAATGACCTGTCATTCTGCCTTACATCAAGCATAATTGGATGGTGTGCAGAAAATAGCCATGTCACAAATTAGGGTGACAAGTTACGTAGACTTTCGAAGTCATAGCAAATTGTTGGATGAAGAGAGAGTAGAGAAAAAATTAAGGGATACCAAAATTGTTAATGAGACACGATCCGATATTACGATCAAACATTTGTATGTATGTGAAAATAAAAGTAGATGGCTCAAAATTGAAAGGAAAATAAATAAATTGCTTCACAAAAAAAAATTAAAAGACTTTTCCAAATTAGCTCCACGTTAAACTTAAATGGATTTATTAATGTACTTGTAATTTTTGTCAAGTTTCCGAGCAAGAAAATTCGAAACATTCTAACAGAATCAAAAGGCCTTGGATGGCGATGTTGCAAAGAACTTTTCAAAGAAACTCTGTTTTTGTATTTCGCATGCGATAAAAGGTATTACTTTTAAAAGCGTTAAAAATGAGCTTGCATTTGACCATAATCACATCACAAAGTAGGTGAAGATTTGGTCTAAGATGTAGTATTTAGGTACTCTTACGTAGTAAATTCCCATTTACCGTAGATTTGAAGACAATCAGATTGTAACGTTCTGAGAATAAAGACGCGGCGAATCAAAAATCCAAAGTTGTCCAGATAATGAACTACAGCGAAAATGCTATTTTGCAAAATATACTATGAGTTGAAACTCATTCGCAGCGCACCTAGATTATTGTAATAGATTTAGGGTTCTGATAATCGTTGATGTGTACCAATTTTGATTAGATCATTTCCCTAAACGGCATTCAGTAAGAACTATAAAAACATATAGAATACATAAAGGAATAATAAATGAAATACTGGCTCCGTTAAATTTCATTGCTTTTTTTCATTCGCATTTTTTAAATAATGCTAATTAGCCTTCCGGGTCATGGCTGTTCGTATGACTGAATGTCCAAATGGTTCGAATAACCATTTGTAAAAGTTCGACTGCGTGCCAGTCTTAATATTTGAGCCTTAATTTAAGGAAACATTTTTATAAAAGTCCTAATATTCAATGTATGTAATATTAATATTATTATTAGTAGGGTTCCAAGGTTACCATACTATGTTTCCTTAGAACCCTAACCCTAAACGTACCGCTGTACTACAGAAAATGACCATACAATTGTATAAATAACACTAATGGAGTTATGAGGGAGTCAAAAGTGGCTCCAAATGGTTCGTTTAATATTACACAAGGTGCTGCTCGCCAATTCTGATAGCTTGAACTTGGCTTGACACGCTACCGCGTGTCTAGAAACATAACAAAACTGGATATAATAAACTAAACAAAAAAATAACTCAAAATCCACATAAAACGCAGTACCGTAACCGTTCGCGCGTACTGAGCACTCAGCGAGCAATATTATTTGCACGTGCTCGTTGTCCATTGCTTATTTCCTCGCGGATGCTCCCAATGCTCAACGGTTAATGACCACCCTCACAATTTATGGCATTACTAGCTTCTGCTCGCGACTTCGTCCGCGTAGAATTAGGTTGAAAAACTGATGTTTGTAGTTATATACTGCAAAAATTATTTACGTTGCAATTCTACGCAGCTACGATCTTTGACCATGTTTATCGCTATCCCGCGGGAGCTTTGCAATTTTCCGGGATAAAAAGTAGCCTATGTGCTATTCCAGACTTTTCTCTATCTATGTGCCGAAGTTCATGGAGATTCGTTGGGCCGTTCTGGCGTGATTGAGTAACAAACATCCATCCATACATCCATCCATACTTTCGCATTTATAATATTAGTTAGATTAGATTTGATTTGACTAGTTTCACGACAAAATATTTATGTGTGTGAAGGTCCGTGTGGGAACTTCAAGGTATCTCTAAACTATTCCGGAACATTTCAACAGATGGTTAAGTTAGATTCACTGTATTCAGTCAGCGTTATATAGTATGAAACATCCAAAATGAGCAAAAAGTTCGACACACCATACTATTTATGGTGTACCGAACTAGGTACCTGGCCGACTTGGATTCAAACTAGGTATAATGACGCTGACTGACCCTCTTTCATCATCCCTGTAAATGTTTCTCATGATTTTTCAATTGTGCTTGACAAAATGTTTCCATACACTTAGCGTTGATCAGGATATACGGCGTCAAAATGGTGACAAAACTCTGCAAAATGACGACAAAAAATCTATACAGAAGTATTCAATGAAAGTATCCCAACGATTTGCTAAAATATTCTGAAATAATTCAGAGGGACCTTGTTTAGCCCAAGCCCTTTAATTATGAGGAGGCCTGTGCCAATGGGATGTACTTATACATATGGGCTGGAGATGATGATGACGTCAGCCTTGGAAGTTAATAATACTTAAATGAAAATGGTAGTGGTTTAGTGGAGGGTAAACTTTGCAATGATTCCTGGCGAGACACTTGCTGAAAAGAGACCGAAGCGACATCAAAAGTAAGTAAGTACATTTAAGTATTGTGTAGCTAAATACATTTTATAAAGAATGATTTTCTGCCAAGTTTCTTGCGCATTCTTCTTGGCAATGATGTTCTTTCCGAATGCGCTGGTGGTTTCAAAAAAAGACACGTAAAAAGAGCCCTTGCCGGCCTATTTGCGAAATAAAGTTTCGAATCTTTGAATCTTTGTAAAGCGGCTCGGTAAAAACTAACGCAAATTTCTCCTGTCTGGCTTCTGGATTATGTGGCTTGCATTGGTTTGTATAACCACATATGGCGCCATAATTGGATAGTAATAGACCGAAGATAGAAGAATGTAGTGGTTTATTTACATCACTGGTACGCGCATATGTGGTTATTAGATGCGTCTAAATGCACCACGATATCGATCCGGTGATCGTTAAAGCATTACCGATGCACGCTGTTGTTGGCTCCATTGTAACTCACTCAGTTCTCGATAACGCTTCGACGGAAGATAACAATCTCTTCTTCTTTAGATGCCTCTCCGACTAGCGAAGGTTGGCAGTCAGTTCTGAATATTTCTCCCTGTCTCTCGCGAGGCGAAATAGATGGGCAGCACTCGCGATGCCGGTCCACTCCCGAAGATTCCTCAGCCAAGACTTCTTTCGGATAACAATGGTTAATCCAAAATCCGAAAAGTGCTTGTTAGTCCGACAAAAGTTTAAAAAACCATCGAATTAGATTTGCGCACGTAGGTATCTAATATCTCTCGGAGTAGTCTAATTTATTAGTAACTAGCTTCTGGCCGCCACTTCGTCTGTGTAGAATTATACATATAAACCTTACTCTTGAATCACTCTATCTATTAAAAACAACCACATCAAAATCCGTTGCGTAGTTTTAAAGATCAACTTATTTATGATTATTTAAGATTACTAACACGGACATATCGTCGCTTCGGAGGTAAAGATACTAAAGCGACACTTTGGGCCAAATTGAGTTATATATACCATCGGAATCAGCAAATTTTTCTGCGTCGATCTATCTGGGTTTCAGGACGATCGGAGGACTTTTTTGGCGCTTTAGTCCCTGAAAAATCAGTGAAATTTGGGACACTAATTACTAATCCGACGCTTAAATTGAGTGTTTTCTCTTTAGTGCTTTTACCTGTTTTAGTTTCTATACCATGTATATTGTTAAGTCATTTGTAATTTTTCACCGTTAAATACATTTGGCGTTTTAGTACTCTGTGCATATTAAGAAATTTGATTCTTCGTCGCTTTAGGTAATTGTTCCGTAATATTTTGAAGTTTTGGATGCTTTTAGTATTATGGTTAAACTGATAAGAATATATTTAAGTCGTTTGAGTATTTAGTACAAAACAGTTAACATAATTTGTGGTGTATTAGCGTTATTACAACGTATTTTGAACGTATTATCATGATATTTTCATACAAATTGTAGATATTATGCCAAAGCAATCTGGACTTAAATCGTAGGAATTTAAGTTACAATCACTTTACCAAGGATACCATGCGCGGCTGCGGCAAGCTTTTTATCACTTTTCCTGTCCCCCTCCCCCTCGCATTGTTGCGAGTGGTGCACGCTCACGCTCGCTTACTGTCAGTCCGTTCAAACCACTGAACGTGTTGCTGCGCGCGCGTCTTATGTTAAGGCGCTGTCAACAGCAAATGACCTGGAGCAGCGCCTCTCTTCACACATACGGTTCGCGTGCCTGTTAGTGAAAGAGAAGAAACTATTCCGGCAGCTTGGCGCGCGTCTAAAATCTTGCAAATAAGACACAAATCATAAGAAATAAACAAAAGTATGGATTATTTGTGAAATATGACTCGTTAGCCGTTTAGGTATGAATATGTTGACTTCATGTTTGTAATTGCAGACCCATACGTCGAAAAAATAAAGACATAGAACCGTTTAATGATGATTTTAAGACCAATCTTTGCAATTATTTTCTATCGAGCCGATTTTGTTCAATTATGTATCGAGCCTGTCTAGCGTGTTTGAAATATGATGAAAATTAACATTATATTTTTGTTGTATTTTTTTTGTGTGCAGTTTTCCTTAAAAAAGTGTTTAAATAACATCAATTTCAACAAAATTAGGTGTTGTCAGCCTCTTAATATCAATAAAATAATAAAGCATGTTGGCGACAAAACGTGAAATACCTTAGTGATCGTGATTACTATATATGGTGAGAATTATATGGATCGGAAATAGGATCTGATATACAAACATACATACAGTCACGCCTCTTTCCCATAGGGGTAGGCAGAGACTACTTTGTTCCACTTGCTACGATTTTGACATACCTCTTTCGCTTCATCTACATTCATCAATCTCTTCATATATGCTCGTCGGTTCCGAGTACTCTCGACCTGTCATTTTTTCAAAACGTCTCCTGTTTGGTCCAGCAACGTCCGTCTAGCCCTTCCCCTCCCAACGCAACCATTCACAGTCCTCATATAGATCTGTTTAGTTAGTCTACTTTCATCCCCTCTCTATGTGACTAAACCAACTACCTCAGCATACTTCTTTCTATCCTAGTCACTATATCTTCTTTCACACCAGCACATTCCCTTATCACACTATTCGTTATTCTGTCTTTCAGTGTCACCCCTTCCATATACTTCTTAACGCTGTAATTTCTGCTGCATTATTCTACTTTAAAGAAAGAAAGAAGACACTTTTTCCTTTCATGCTTCTTTTGCCATACCCAACTATCGCTGCCGTACATTAGTGTTGGGACGACCACCCCTCTGTGAACAGCCAGACGCGCCTTGACCATGTTTCCTGCATTCACTCTTCTTTCAATATCACTTTCACACTTTCCATCTTTCGTAAACGCCGAGCCCAGATATACAAACTCTTTTATCTGTTCTACTTTCTCACCCGCAATCATGATCTCACATTCTGTCATACCATCGTCTTTTTCGAACACCATAATTTTCGTCTTGCTTACATTAACTTTCATAGCTTTCCTTTCCAATGCCCCACATAAAATGTTAGCCATCGTTTGCAACTCCTCCTCCGACGATGCCAACAACACTTGGATGGTTAATTCACTCATTCTTGATCCACAGTCATTCTCTTTGAAATCATTCAGGCACGTATCCATGAATAGGTTGAACAGCCACAATGACGCAACACATCCTTGTCTAACACCTTTTTCGATGCTAAACCATTCAGTGTACGCCCGTTTATCCTCACACAAGCACTAGAATCCTCATAGAGAGATTTTAGTGCTCGTATCAGATTACTATTCACCCCATGCATGGATAACGCTGACTCATTCCTCATCACCCTGTCATACGCCTTCTCTAAGTCAACGAATAAGCTGTATATTTTGTGGCCTTTAGACATATACTTTTCGGTTATATCACAGAATAAATAATAGTATACGCCGCAAGAAAAAGACTTGATCCGTGCATCCCATTCGCCTTCTAAAACCCGCTTGTACATCCCATATTTTCTTATCGGTCTCTTTCATAAGTCTTTCAATTAGTATCTTCGCATACAGTTTGCCGACGACGCTGAGAAGGCTTATTCCGCGGTAATTTTTGCAGTCTAGTTGTGACCCATTTTCCCTTGTACAGCGGCACAATCACGTCCTTACACCAATCCTCCGGTACCCGACCGTTCGTCCAACACAAGCTGAGAAGGTGGCACAACTGACTAACTAGTAAATACCACGCCTTCACCGGCTCTCAGCATTTCGACAGACATCTATCATATCCCGCAGACTTTCCTAACTTCATTCTTTTCATAGCGTTCACAATTTCATCCATACCTATATCATTTTCCTGACTTCTTTCTTTCATCTCTCCGGCATGAGCCGGTACTTGGACTGATTCTTCTGCTCTTTCAAACAAACTTTCAAAATATTTCCATCTTTTTAGCACACACTCTTCTCCTTTTATAACACTCCCATCCTGGCTTCTGATTTCACTCATTTCGAGGCTGTGTTTTTGCCACAGGCTGTCTTTATAGACTTCTTAATATTTGCCCGGAAGTCATCAGCAAGCCTCCTATCAAAACTATCTTTATGTTCTTTCCTCTTCTTCGTCGTCTTTACTAATCCTTTCACTCTTTTGTATTGATCTTTCACTTTACATACTTCTCCATCCGTCACCTTTTGCATTCTTCGATTAGCCTTTTTCGCTAACCAATCCAACCATGCCTTCTTCTTTTCTAAAATCACCTGTTGTATTTCAGCATCCATCTATACGTTCCTCTTCTTTCTCCCTTTTCCCCTTTTGCACACCCCGCACACTTTAGTAGCAACATTCACAATTCCTTCCTTAAATGCCGTCTACACCTTTTCTATCTCACATACCTCATCTACATCCCGAAATCGATCCTTTAATTCATCCTTTTACTTTTCTCTTACATTCTCGTCTTGCAAATTCTCTACTTTTATTCGCTCTAGGACACTTAGTGGGTTCTTTGACCCGGTGCAGCCATCGTTTGAACAGACCACTAATTCGGCATATCATCAGGTGGCGGTCTGTATGGATGCCGACTCCGCGGTATGCGCGAGTGTCCCTGACTTTCATTCTCAATCTTTCATCCACGATCACGAAATCAATCATACTCTTCGCACTTCCATTTTCTCTTGTGTACATATGGATCTTTTTATGTGCAAACATTGTGTTTGTCACACAAAGATTCCACTCCAAACACACTTCTAGTATACTTTTCCCGTTTTCATTCACTCGTTCATCCCCAATCTCACCAAGCACTCTTTTATACCCGTCACGCTTTTTACCTACCCATCCATTAAAATCACGTAGCATGATAATCCCCTCGTTCTCCTTGCATTTAAAATTTCTCTCACACCATCCCAAAACTTGTCTCTTTCAGTTTTGTCTTTTATAGGCCCACTCGCTCCGACATCCGTCGGTGCATATGTATACACCGAGAATGAAGTGAGTCCAACTTTCAGCCTCACCCAGACAAGCCTGGGACTCACACACTCAAACTCAATCACTTACTCAGCCACTCTTGCGGAAAGTATGACATCAACTCCCTGACAGCCTCGATTGGCACCGGACCATTATGGCCTGTAGGGTTCATGTTCGATGGTGTCACATCCTTTCCGCTTGGTCTCATTCACACACAAAACATCAATATGATCCATCATCTGACACACTTCGTCTATTTTATCCTGCATTCCTCCTCTAACATTCGGCTCTCCCTAGCCCACTTCTCGCCCCCGTAGTGAACGGGACGTGACGGGTTGCGAACCTCGGCGCCGCCATCCTGGACATCAATTTTATTTATAAATTGAACCATTTCGTTCCCACGAGCAGCCAGGGAATGGATGTCTGTCCTGGCAGAGCCCCGCATGCCAGGATAAGGCAAGCCTTTGACTGGGATCGCCTTGTCCCCAAGGCTATTTGGCACTAGTTTTTTGGCATTAGTATATTGTATTTCAAAACATTCAACTTGCAAGTCTACTAAGTATTTGTAATGTTGTATGATTATCATTTAATCAGTGCTTAAGCATTATGCAATTGTAAAATAGTTTGATTTTTGGTGAATAAGCATTAAACACAGTTTGATAAGAAATTGACTAGCGCCATTAAGTAAATTGAAGATATAAAAACTAAGATAAATATCCCGTTAGTCATCTGAAATTATGACATATTAAACCACTTCTTACGTTTAGTCCTTTTACCTTATTGTGTTGTCTCAAAAAGTTGAAGACGAATGACTAAAGCGCCACCTATCTCCTGAACTATTGTACTTAGGTCAAAATTATAGACTTCAGTTCATAGTATGCTAAATTAGCTTTCATACAGTCTTAGAAATTCTAGAATGTGTTCACAAGGAAACGAGTTATGAATTTTTTTCGTTAAAAAAAAACTTTAAATCGCTCTCCTGTAAAGTTGGTCAAATGTCGCTTTAGTATCTTTACCTCCGAAGCGACGATATTGATATATTATAGCTATCCCTATAACTTTACTGTGTTGCGATATCTAAGGTTGCGATGCAGGAGGCTTAGTCGGCAGTCATTTGTTTCTGTTAAATGTGACGTTGACCAAATTTCATAACGCCAGCCCGTTAAGTAGGTCACGGAATTGGGTTTTTAAAAAACCTCGGACATTTTGTTCGTACTTTGACTAGGACATCGAAGATAAAACCTTGTTTTCAATTAATTTTTTTATGGTTAAGTATCTAGATTTTTTTGTTAGTTCACAATCTCTACTAATATTATAAATGAGAAAGTAACTCTGTCTTTCTATCTGTCTATCTGTTACGCTTTCACGCCTAAACCACTAAACCGATTTAGCTGGAATTTGGTATAGAGATTTCAGTCCCGGAAACGGACATAGGATTGTTTTTATCCTGGGAAATTACAAGTTCCCGCGGGACTAACAAGCGAATTCTCGGCAACCTCTAGTTGAGCATACAAAAAACTGCCGAAAAGTCGGAATAGATTCAACTCATGAACACGGGTCAATCATTTTTAGTATCGAAAAGATGTGTTAAAGACTTAGACCCTTCAAAAAGTTTCAATTTAATTTATACCATGGTATATCGCGGTGAATGTGGAAAGCACAAGACCGGTCTGATCGGTCTTCGAGGAGGCCTATGCTGGCATTGGACGTCTTTCGGCTGACATGATGATGATGGTATATCTTTGTGGCATAGGCTGGTTCATCGCAGAAACACTTATCGATTAACGGAGCACCGCCGTCCCATCACAACAATAACTTCCGAATCCACAACAATCGTCCTTAAATCAGCGCCCATAGAACCCTTGGCATGTGCGTTATTTTCTCGGTTTCCTTACCTATCATACTAAACGAAGCACGACCTTCCATTCGAGCTCCACCGTCAATTCCGCTTTGGATCAAACGAATTTACCCGTAAAGTTCCAATTAGTTTTTTCCGAAATAGACTTAAGTCTTTCTGGATTTGGTTGTTAAATGTCAGTGGCCCAATCATACTCCATTACTAAGTATTGACGATAAGTGGACAATTTGTGGAAATTGCTGTAAACATTTTGTAGTTAGGCTTCAATGGGATGGCAATATTAATAATGACTATATAATGCTTCTTCAAAGGACGCGAGTTATACTAGTCCTTTGTTGATATGATTGTATTTAAAACATTTAAACAGCAATTAGGAGTGTAACATTATTTTTAATGAACGAGTAATCCAACAAAACAGTTTTCGGACATTTTTATCAGTGTATGGATATCCATATCCGTAACCGAAACTATCGGATATCCGAAATTAAAAAATGACCGTAACCGTAACCGAATCCGAAATAAAAGTTTTGGATAGTTTCGGATAGGGCGGAGTCTAACTAAATACTACAACTCGTAAGAATTAACTGTGCACTCCGCTGGAATGCCACACCTCTCCCGCTACCTAATGACGTCACAGCGCGAGGTGCACAGCTAATTCGTACGGGTTATACTTTATTTATAGTAAATATGACACGTCGTGACAAGTTTTTGTTTTTGCCCGGCCGGCAACTTTAGAGCAGTGTTGTTATGGATATCCATATCCGTAACCGAAACTATCGGATAATCCGAAATCTAACTAATAATTATAAATGCGAAAGTGTGGATGGATGGATGGATGGATGTATGAATGTTTGTTTGTTACTCAATCACGCCAGAACGGCCCAACGGATCTGGATGAAATTCGGCACATAGATAGAGAAAAGTCTGGAATAGCACATAGGCTACAAAAAGTAGTAGTACGCAATTTTCCGGGATAAAAAATCCCGGAAAATTGCGTAGTTCCCGCGGGATAGCGATAAACGAATTCATTGCAGACGAAGTCGCCGGCAACAGCTAGTAATTTAATATCCATAACCGTAACCTTAACCGATATTATATTTTACCAATATCCATATCCATATCCGGATCCGAAATTATATATCCATAACATCCCTGATTTTTATTCATCACTTTTAATCCCAATACCCCTCAGCTCGTCAGCGTCGATGCGTCAGCTCAAATAGTTCCAAGCCGAATAGGTACTATATAAGCAGATAGACTAGGTCCACTTCTGCCACGCATGCCACACATAAACACAACGATGTTATGATGGGAGCGTGGGTAGTGGCGCGGGTTGAGGCACCGACTTCAAACATATAAATAGGTAATAAGGTAAATAGGTAGCGCACACCGAAAAATAATAATAATAATAAATAATAATTTGTCATGAAATCTATAGGCGGTTATTTGAAGGCGGTTCTATTTTTTTTATACAAGCTTTTGCTGCGTATAGACGCATTGTCACTCGACCTGCTACTTACTGCGTATTTACCTAATTTCAAGTCAACCGGATCAACCGTTGAAGAGTTCCCTCCTGCAGAGACAATCCTGTAGGCTTATTGTCTAACTCGCTCGCAATCGCCATCGTGTTCATTTTGACAGTTCTTGTATGAATGTGACAGCTAGCTGATTCCGATGCAAATTGTCAACCCATACATGAACTGTCAAAATGAACAAGATGGCGATTGCGAGCGAGTTAGACAATAAGCCTACTGGCTGAATGCTATTACCAGATTATTGTATTGTTATCTGACTTTACACAGCATTTCAGCTCAAACGGTTGAACATAATCTGTTAATCTGCTTCAAAATTGATTCGCAAGATTCCACCCAGACTAACATAACGTTATGTACATGTATTGCAAGTTAAATAAATAAATACATACATACACACCGTCACGCCTCTTTCCCACAGGGGTAGGCAGAGACTACTTTGTTCCACTTGCTACGATCTTGACATACCTCTTTCGCTTCATCCACATTCATCAATCTCTTCATACATGCTCGTCGGTTTCGGGTACTCTTGACCTGGCCTTGTAATAAAAATTGGTAAGATATTTAACTGTTGCACATTGACATGCTTAACACGATACATGAAGAAAACTGCCATTTGTGGTAAGGCCATAAAACTCATTTATTACTTCGTGGTCAAATAGATCTTGTCGTGATTTCGTAAGACGACGCGGCAAACAAAGCGTTAAATATGATAATTTAGTTGACAATAGATTTGTTGGGTTGTCAAACGGCAATTTGTCAAAGTATTTGAACGTCACGAGTGGAGCAGGTGCTAAGAGACGCTTGTTAGACCAGATAGACATACATACATTGGATAAGTGAGTATAGTTGGAACGAAGATTATTTAAAAATTATCGAGGGTGGTAGACCTTGACTATGAAGCTAGAGGTTCCTGGTTCGGGTTCGAGGCAGTTGTATGATAAATACCAAGTCATAGATGTTAATTATAATTACCTATGTATTTATCAATTAAAATATCCGTTAGCTAGTATAACCATAACTACAAGCTTCCCGTATTAGAATTTATTCAAAAAACGGTATTATTTTCAATTAAAAAAAGAACAACGATTCATTTACGTTGTTCATCATAAATCTACTATTATACTTATATGTATGTAGCTACCTACTGACAGGGGCCCTACAAAATGTGGGCCGCATAAAGAGGGCCCGATAATACTTAAACGGGACAATGGGGCGGAAGGAAAAAGAGGAAAAATGTAGGAACGGTTAATTACAGGAAATAATTGTCAGTATCATGGCGAGTAACGGAGTATATTTTATCCGTTTAGTAATAGGTATTTCACTTGGAAACTATCTCTTGCCTTTCAGATAGATTGGTTCAGCGGTTTTACCTGAGGAGTATATAATTATAATACAAAGAGATAGTTTCTTTGGCATTTTATAAATTAATAAGAATTATTGGGTTGTTGCTAAGCGCAAAGTTCAGGAACGGCTGGACTATTACTTTTTTTCTAGTATTTTCTGAAGTCAGAAGAAGCTAATGAAGAAAAAAGAAATGATATTAAGGCTTAAGCTAAAGTAAGTTACTAACAGTATAATGTCTATCGCACACTAAACATTGAGTAGAGAGAGGGGAAGCGTCTGTCCGAAATACGACTAGCGCTGTGGGTTAGAGTGAGAGAGGAAGAGCCTGCCTACCGCTGCTGTATGAGTCAGAGAAAGGTAAGTCAAACAGACTGGCGCCGTAACGCGTTACGTTACGAAGCGGTTTACCCTCCCATAACATAAGAAGTTATCACTTCAAAAAATAACATTGTCTAGAAAAACATGAAATAGCTTTTGACAGAACGACTTCTGTCGTATTGGCTAGGTTATAATTTTTACACTGACAGGCAAGTATAACGGTCAATTTCGATAATAATAATGGTCAAAAGTGACCCACTGTTCTCGTCTGTCTGTATAATGTTTGTTTAGCCTAAATAGAGTATAGATGGAAAATGCAATTTATGTAAATAAACACGATATGTTAATTAAACGTTTTTAAAAATAGTTGTAAATATTAGTGCAGATTATACGTCTGAGTGTAGACAGTCTGCGTTGGCAAACTGTGTCCAATACATTGGTAACACGAGGACAGTTCGAGCCGATTAGTTCCACACAACACAACTCATACAAAGCTAGCTAACGTGCGCTATGCAGAATTAACACTGAAACTTAGCACTGGAATGCGACGTAATGTGACAGTCTGAGTAAGTTACGCGCCATACAAAACTAGCCATCATTATCATCATTTCCAGATATACGTCTCACTGCTGGGCACAGGCCTCCTCTCAGAACGAGAGGGCTTGGGCTATAGTTATCCACGCGGGCCCAGAGCGGATTGGGAACTTCACACACACCATAGAATTGCTTTGCAGATGTGTGCAGGTTTGCGATGCACGATATTTTCCTTCACGGAAAGGCACATGGTAAAAGTTATTCAAAAAATCAACAACCAAAAAAATCGGTGCAGCCGTTGTTTTGTTATAAATGGTGTTAGTAACCCAACTTTGTTTTATATAATGTGGTTGTTTTTTATACATCGGGTATCGGGTCGACCTTCTGAGCGTGATTCTATCAACAGCAAAGTTATCTGGACATAAATCAAAAACACTCCTGTTTTTGCTTTGTCATACAGAAATAGATTATCACTAGTCAATAAACGCAGCAAACATTTAGGATTTTGTTTATTCCAATACATTTGCGGATCATATTCTGCGTCGAGCAGTGATATTCTTTCCCAGAAAACGAATTATACGTCTGAATAGATTTTCACGGTGTATTGAATTTCCTTAGGTTCTTTTCGAACACAAAATGTTGATAAATTCGTTGTATAAAAACAGAGACGTTCTCTCAGAATTTGACCAAGCGCGAGTCGGACGTCAAAGAGTTCCATTGCCGTTGCAAAGTTTTCCCGAGAGTTAGACAAACATTTATTTAAGTACACAATTTTTTAAAAACTAAACACAAGTATAGGATCTACTGAGTCGATTTAAAAAATTCTTTAACCAATAGAAATCCACATTATTTGTGATTGTGACAGGCTATTATTTATATCTGCGCGGCAGTCGCGGGCAACAGCTAGTCTATGATATTTCCAATGTATTCATCGTTTCTATAACAGCCTTGTGACGTCATACGCCCTTCCCGGACTCGGGCTGCCTGCGACAGCTTAAGGGCTTTGCAAATATGACAACTTTGTATCCTTTCTCTGTTTGTATTTGTTTCACGTAATGATATGGCAGCATACGTTATGGGATAAAAGACCCGTTTCAGATGACACAGAAAACCACGCACTGTTTAACAAAGTGTAATCTTCCTATGTATCTGTTACATTGATCCCTTTGTTATGTAGATAATAATGTACATCAGTTGTTCAAAAGGATGCCGGCAGAAAAGTTCTCAAGATATTGTTTTGATCAGTAAAAATTTTAAGTCGATTCTTTGATTTTGACGGACTACAATATCATGATTTTGCTGTATGATTTTACTGTCGCGTTCCTTTCGAGTGTCTGTTTGACAACTGTATACATACATAAATCACGTCTTTATCATTTACGAGGTAGACATGAGCTAAAGGCCACGTTTGGCATGATTATGGGCATAAAGGTGGAAAGGGGAATCAAAATAGTGATGGGTTGCTAGCCACGTCGCCTATACCAAATCGCAAATCACTACATAGTATAAAACAATGTCGCTTTCCGCTGTTTGTCTGTCTGTCCCTATGTATGCTTATATCTTTAAAACTACGCAACGGATTTTGATGCGGATTTTTTAACAGATAGAGTGATTCAAGAAGAAGGTAATAATTAATGAAGGGAATGTATAATTCTACGCAACGAAGTCGCGGGCAGAAGCTAGTAAATAAATTATCTAACATGGGTAATTAAATTAAAAAAAAAGTAATAATTATATAGTTAAAAAAGGCTCGATCTTAATAATTATGTTGTCCGGGGTATCTATAGAACCTTTCTGTGCAAATCCGACTCGTACTTGGCCAGCTTTTATATTTTATTATTCGCCATGAAAACAAACACCTATATTTGGGACACATGGATCCGGTTTCAATTATACATTTTCCTCGTAACAAGGGTTTCGTATAATATTTTTTTCCTCGTTTATATAATCTGCTATTGTTGTTACAGATCTTTTTGGGGTTTAGTTTCAGTGACTAATGACTAACGTATTATAATTAATCTCTACCTGTACCTAGAAGTAGAAATGAAAAGTAAATATACCTAAATATCTTTTCTCGAATGACTCAAAAGACTGAGACTAATTTAATCCTTATAGTGTATCGTGTTTGGCAAACGTCACGATTTTACTGGCAGTTATTCTTTACGCTTCGTGCAATGAGACGCTCTCTCCACTGAAATGAAATCATAAAGAAAAATACTAACGCATCTACGCGGGAAGGAGTAGGCTTATTGTGTAACTCGCTTGCAATCGCCATTGTGTTCATTTTGACAGTTCATGTATGGGCTGACAATTGGCATCGGAATCAGCTAGCTGTCACATTCATACAATGAACTGTCAAAATGAAGACGATGGCGATTGCGAGCGGGTTAGACAATAAGCCTATTGGTCTAAATTCGAACTGTTAAAATATCAACAGATCAACATGGACCCAGATCCAAATCCTTTGGCCATCTCATAAACCACCAGTCCATCAGCTCTATCTATTATGCCCTTCTATTGTGACTTACGGCGCCAAGAAGTGGACTCTCACAATACAGCTACCTCACCATTCCAAAGTCTGATGGTGCAAAACTGTCCTTCATTAATCCTAAACTAGCTTTTGCCCGCGAGTTCGTACGCGTAGACAATAACTCAAGTAATACAAATGAAATATGCAATTTTTAAAAACAGCCCCGAAGTTGAATCCACTTATTTCTGTCCCGCGGGAATTTTGCATTTTGCCGGAGAACATGTTTCACTGTGTACAATCATCCGCAGGTGTGCCGAATTTGAAGAGTCTAGTTATTACAGTTACTGAGAAATATATAAGCCTCATTTATTCCCTATCCAGTGGGAATTTCAAAAAATCCCTTCTTAGTGCTTCTCTAGGATACTCATGATATACGTCTGCCAAATTTCAAGTTCCTAGGTCCAGTGGTTTAGTCTGTGTACTGTCTGTCAGTCAGTCAGTCAGTCAGTCACGGTACTGTTTTATAGGTATAGATTTAAAAAGTTGACCATGCCCCAAATTCTGAAACCGTCTGTTACTGTCACAAGACAAACACGTGCAACATTACTTCCATTGATGAAGTGCCTATCTGCTATCTATTCGAACATCAAAAGAAATTAAATCCTCACGCACGTAAATTTTCTACAACAGAAATAGAATCGCTGGTATATTCCCTTATTTGTTCCAGAGAATTCCTTTACGCTGGAGTATGTAATAAATTCTAGACCCTGGTCATGCAATCCATTAGCAAATTCCTTAGTAGCGTACTTTACCTGTAAGTGTGAGGTAAACCATATCGCTTCTATTTCGAGCGAGTTTTGGATTGTTTATCGATTATCCACTCTATGTAGGTGCTGAAGTGGAGTTGCTTCAGTTGGACATCTATAGAGATAATATTACAATTATTTTGAATTTGTTTGAAAGCTAGTCTCAAGAGGAAAGGCAATACATTTCGAAGAAGTGCCTGTATGAATAAGTATGTATGAGAAAACGAGATGGAATGAAATCGGTGTATATTTTTATACTATAAAATCATAACATTTTCACAAAGACCATTTTTCTGCTTCAACCATCTTACATTACTAATTATGTGAGTAGATATAACATTGTATGCAACTGTACTCGTAAGTTAATTAGGCATTTAAAGACGAGTCACACGAAAGTCATTTCATTATGTATCAGTGGCATAAACTACTAATAAATGTTCTAATTTTTTTGTCCTCCAGTACTTAGTCTCATTGAATTACGTTTGCGTATAAAACACACAAATCTTCATCCCTTACGGGGTAGACAGAGCCTAAGCTAACCATACCCACACGACGTTTAGCAAGATTAAATAAATAAATAAATAAATATTTGGGAACAATTCACACAAATTGACCTAGTCCCAAAGTAAGCGCTAGTAAGGCTTGTGTTATGGGTACTAGACAACGATATACATACTTATATAGAGAAATACATACTTAATATACATAGAAACATCCATAACTCAGGAACAAATATTCGTGCTCATCACACAAATATATGCCCTTACCAGGATTCGAACCCAGGACGCTTGCTTCGCAGGCAGGGTCACTACCAACTAGGCCAACCGCGTCGTCGTCGTCGCGTAGATTGTGGGTGAATAATGGAAAATAGTATCAAAAAACTAGACTTCTTTATCTCGCCAGATAAGTCGTACTCAGCAAAGACGTTAGCAACGCGTTAAGGTTTAACTCCGGTTTGCTCGCCACTCTAATCCCCGCGATAACTAAAACTTACGCGTTAAGCACAACTACTCGTATAAGCTCGCTGGTAAATATGCTAAGAGCTTCAATGTAAGCCGAGTTTTTAAATCATGTGTTTGTTCAAAGGAATCTGCTTTGTTTTAAAGCGGATTTAAAGAGAGGATTTCGGTGGGTTTTGGTACTTAGAAGGTTTTGTACGGCAACTTTGCAGGTTCTCTCCAACACAACATTCGTTTTTGTCCAACTTATTTATGTTTCGATGCTGATGGGTACAGGATTCTGAAAAAATAGGCGGTTTTGAGCTGACTTGAAAACAAGAAAATTATCGATTCGGTTGTTCTTTATGATTGTCAGACACCTACTTCAGCACCTTCGTCATATATACCAACTAACTGTTGCCCGCAACTTCGTCTGTGAATACTTTGTTTGCCGCTATCTATACCTACTTATATTTACGCCAAATTTCACTCACAACTATCCAGTGATGGCGTGAAAGAGTAAATTGGCATTTATAATATTAGTAGGATCTATTTTTTGTCTACGCTACCTAAATGAAAATAGAGTAATTATTAAAAAAACACACTTCATTCTCTTTAAGCAGACGTGAAACAGCAAGGTCAAGGAACCCGTTTGTTTAACTAGACGAGTGTTTTTGTTTGTCTGTCCGTCTGAAGCTAAACAGCGCGGGAACTTCACAGAATTCCTGATTAAATTGCTTCACACTTGAGTCATACTGTAAAGAAATTGCTGCATTATTACGTTATTTTTACTAGTTTTTATTCATCTTGCGATTCAGGTTGTAAATTATCCACACTATTATAATTAAATTAGAACTTGTGTAAAAGAGTTGTAACGTAACAACCGGCCGTCTATTAATATAGTGTTTATATTATTAACGGATCTCTAAAAATTTAGAAAAAGTAAACACAGCCGACGCAGTCAGACGGAACCGCTAGCACACTGTTTTATATCATAAATATTAATAACGGCCTGTGGTGAAAACTGGCGAAACGTAAATTTTAAAATTAATTCTCTTTGTTGTTTTAAAATGTTCAAAGTGAGATGAGAATCGATCACGAATTTTAGCTCGCACAATTTAGTAGACATCTAAGATTCATAGTTTAAGGGCCGATTATTCAATCCTCAGATAAGCACTTCACTGACACAGGGATCTCTACCGTTTGCCCGAATTTCATATGCCATAAATGTATTGTTTGCCATAATGATCATTTGCCATAACTCTTTTTTCTCTTTATTTGTTAATTATTCGGGATTGTTATGAAACAAACCTAACCTAACCTATAGAGTTCTACAGGATTGCATTACAATGCTCCTGAAAAAATTACGGTTTCAGAGAAAAAAAGGGTTATGGCAAATGATCATTATGGCAAACATTACATTATGGCATTTGAAATTCGGGCAAAAGAGGGGCTCCGGCAATATTGTTCGCAACTGACAATTTTTTGACGTAAATTGTTTTACATAACAGAATATAATGGATTATAGGCTATTATGGCTTATAGCCAATCCCTCTTATTCATAAACGCTCCATAGGCTTCTGCTAACTTAGCAATCGTTTGTCCTTATCTGTGAAAGGTAAATGTCAATGTGACATTGACATTTATCTTTCACAGTGGGTTTCAGTGGGGGGTATAATGTCCCTTCCTCTACCTTTGCTCCTCTTAGAATGAAAGGGCTGGGCTATCTAACTTAATATTATAAATGCGAAAGTATGGATGGATTGATGGATGGATGGATGGATGGATGGATGGATGGATGGATGGATGGATGTTTGTTTGTTACTCAATCACGCCAGAACGGCCCAACAGATCTGGATGAAATTCGACACATAGATAGAGAAAAGTGTGGAATAGCACATAGGCTACTTTTTATCCCGGAAAATTGCGTAGTTCCCGCGGGATAGTGATAAACAAATTCTTTGCAGACGAAGTCGCTGGCAACAGCTAGTAGCCCATACGCGGCGGACCCATTTTGTGGAATTTCTTAAACATGGCAACAACTTTGAATTTAGGTTCCGTATCCAACGGGTAAAAACGGGGCCCTATTACTAATACTCTGCTGTCCGTCTATCTGTCACCAGTTGGTTACCTAGCTAAGTAACCAATTTAAAATGACTTCACACTGCCTTTTTGCTTAGGAGTAGGGTTTGCTAGTACCGGGTATCTGTACCTACGGAACCCTCGGTGCGCGACTCCGACTCGTACTCGAGTTTTTGAAACTACCATGTACCGATGTTATGTGAGTCGACTACTTTTTAACCTTCAACGAAAAAAGGGTGTTTATTTTTTAACCCTGCACTAGCGGTGTAATTTTCGGTGAGGGCCGTGTGTGGGAGGCCGTGGAAAGTGTGTCAAGACTGTCCCAAGTTTGTGCGACCTACCCTCATAAACTAGGATCGCAGTGGTTCGGAGAGATATTGCTGGCACTTATAAATGGCTAGCTTTGGTAAACTGTATAAGGAACCACTTACCATGACGTCTTAAGAGGCTGACAACACCAAATTTTGTTGAAATTGATGTTATTTAAGCACTTTTTTAAATTAATTTTAAATATGTTAATTTTCATCATATTCCAAAGACGCTGGATGGACTCGATACATAATTGAATAAAATCGGCTCGATAGAAAATAACTGCAAAGATTGGTCTTAAAATCATCATTAAACGGTTCTATGTCTTTATTTTTTCGACGTATGGGTCTGCAATTAAAAACATGAAGTGAACATATTCATACCTAAACGGCTAACGAGTCATATTTTACAAATAACCCATACTTTTTTTTATTTCTTCTTATTTGTGTCTTATTTGCAAGATTTTAGACGCGCGCCAAGCTGCCGGAATAGTTTCTTCTCTTTCATTAACGGGCACGCGAACCGTATGTGTGAAGAGTGGCGCTGCTCAAGGTCATTTGCTGTTGACTGCGCCTTAACTTAATGCGATTCAATTTCCTATTCAGTTTAGATGCGCTCGCTATCAGATATAGATAGACATACTAAAAATGACAGCGAAAACCTGAACTAAAAATATGGCTTATGGAAATAGTTGTGTCAATTTTTTTTTCTTTCGCTTCTCGACCGAAGTGTTCTTTTATATGACAGAGGGCAAATGAGTATGCGGGTCACCTGGTGGCACGTAATCATCTCCACCCATGGACACCCATAACATAGGAGGGTTCCGGGTGCTTTGCTTTCCCATAAAAGTACGCTCGTTTCAATAGGCTTTACAAAGCCTGTAGTGTAAGTTTTGACAATAAAATACACTGTAATCCATTGGTGTTTCGGATGTCCACCGGGCAGTCACTTAAATACTTACCACAAGGATACCCACTTACCATAAGGATACCCTCTTACTCGTTTTCCACCCTATCTATACATAAAAAATGCATTTCTGAAAACTTACTTCTGGATTTTGCTAAATTCCCGTGGTATAAGAATTAAAAACGAACATTCTATGATTTGCTAATACAGGTAGGTACTGACGTATTACTTGAGGATCAAAGAAGAGCACTAAGATGGGATTTTGCAAATTTCCCGCGGGATAAACGGACGGGATAGGAAATAATGACTTAACTGCCTGACTTGGAAGAAATGAGTGCATGAAGGTCATGTTACTTTGACGTTATCTGCGCGGGTGAAGTCGCAGGTAAAAGCTAGTCTCATATAAAAAAACTTTAGTCACTACAACATTGCTTGAATACTTTAACATAAAACTCCATCGTTTGTCTAAAAACTGCCATAACTATGACCATAACCAAAGCACTGCCTTCCCCGTGTGTTTACAATCAAGCAATAAATAATACATAAGCAAAACCAATGAAAATAAACTCTCAGGCAACAACAAGACAATTCCCGGTGAAATGTTTGTAATTTGCCCAGAATTATTGGACCTGGTGAGTATTTTGCACAAACAACATATCTGGAACAAAGCTCTTGATACTAACAGTGTGGTAATCATCATAAATACCTAGGTATCTGGCCACCATGGAAGAATATTAAGCGTTCAGATATAGTAACCCCTCGGTACAAAAACAGACTAAGTATAAAATTAACACGAGTAACTAAAACCAACTTAAAAATAGCTTAACAAAAACTAAAACTAAAAATTATAATCTAAATTTGGACCCTTAGGTATGGTGCCCGATCACGCAGACATGACGCCCCTCGGTTAATATCTTGACATATATAGACTAGGGTATATACTTTACCTCTAACGTATATAGTATTTATGTCATGATATTGACAGTAAGACGCCCAAGGGAGTATATATACACGTCATAACACTTAACTTAAGTGCCGTGTAAGCTATTACGATATTTAATAGCGGTATCGATTGATCAGCAGTAAAATAATAAGAAACACTCGTACATCAATGTTTCTTACAATTCACATCAAATAAGTTTACGGGTTTGAAGTTAGCTAGTACGTATAGGAACTTACTTTTGCTAATTTTTTCTTTCCTTCATACCAAACGTCAAATTTCTAAGATATAGATGGAATTTGCCTCATAGGTTTTGCCACCACGGCATTTTTTATTTAAACACCGTTTCTAATGACTGTATCTTTTGATTGCGTTGACTTAGAAGTTTGAGTTTTTCACAGTTCCAAGAGACAGCAGACCTAATAGACCTGCATTTCGACTTGATACCACCAGCGCTCTTGAGCAAAAGAGTCTTGACGGATGGACTGACAGTAAAATAATATTATAGGGATTCCGTTTTTGCTGAATGAGGTACGGAACCCCGAAAACTTATTGGTCTCACAATTTTATTCTCAAATTGTCCAGCTCAAACTCATTAATAATAATGCGACAAATAAACTCGAAATAAACAACGGAAAAAGCAAATCAAACTGGCACTTCGATGAATGAATTTTTGTTCCCAATAATCATTTAGGTCATCCACTGAATTCCGTTAAAGTTTGTTTGCTTTGAAAATGAATCATAAATCGGTTCGTGGTTGCTGGCGGATGCCAAGGCACCAGGATTGTGTGGAAAAGTGACACCAAGTGGAGTCAGGGGGCATAGTGAGATCGTTATCATTAACGACCCTCTTTGCTTAGCTCGTGTTTATTGGTTTACTTTCGATCGCTTGCCGATTTCGTAACGGAATTCCGCGGCAATACGTCCTTATTTTTTTATTCTAAAAATATTTAACGTTATTAGAACACGGTCATTAAAATAATCGCTTTCGGTTATATTGGTTAAATCTAAAGGGCCTACGTGGGCAACTGAGCGTAGCTTGGTCTGTGAAATGCTCACACACACACACACACACACACACAAATCACGTCCATATCCCTTACGGTATAGACAGAGCCTAAGGTAACAAGAACCAGCTGAGAGATGAGATCTAGCTAAATCGAAATTTTAAACTATTTAATGTATTTTCTACGTTTACCTTGGACAGATTGTCCAGTTAGGCATGTCCAACTTTGACAAAGAGAACACTCGGAGAATCCAACTCGGTTGGGCAGCGTTCGGGATATCTTCGCGATATCTTCTCGTCCAAAATCCCGCAGTGCCTGAAGACGAGAGTCTATAATCAGTGCGTGTTGCCAGTGATGACTTATGGCTCTGAGACGTGGTCTCTGACTGCTGGCCTATTGGAAAGGCTCAGAGTCGCTCAACGAGCTATGGAGAGAGATATGCTCGGAGTTTCTTTGCGCGACAGAATCCGAAATACGGAGATTCGCCGAAGAACTAGTCACCGACATAGCTCGAAAAGTATGAACGTTGAAGTGGCAATGGGCAGGCCACATCGCTCGTAGAACAGACAACCGCTGGGGGAAAAAAGTTCTCGAGTGGCGACCGCGATCCAGAAGACGTAGTGTCGGCAGGCCTCCCACTAGGTGGACTGACGACATCGTAAAAGTTGCGGGAAACCGGTGGATGCAGGTGGCGACTTGTCGTTCATTATGGTGTGCTAAGGGGGAGGCCTTTGTTTAGCAGTGGACGTCTTCAGGCTGATGATGATGATGATGATGGATGTATTTTCTTTGCTCCCAGGCCAGCAATGAAGATTCAGCATGGATAATTCAATCGACTTGTGTTAACCCCGTTACAACTCAAACATGTTTACATGAATTGTTTAACGTATAATGTATTTTGATAAGGTACACTTCCATATGCAACCAGACTAGTCTCGGTGCAACTAGGGCGCCAATTTCCATCCCCATGAGTTATGCATGCTGACTAGTGATGGCAAGGCTCGGAAAACCATTCGATCTGAGATTGTATATCATATTTTCAATGCGAAACAAAATATTCAAGTGAAATCGATAAGTAACACAATACAATATGATGACTATCGAACTCTGAAATTTTCCGGACCGATGTCTGTTGTGCATTTTGACACTCGTATTATTTAGCACATAGGTAATCGAACTATTTGGACATTCAGTCATATGAACAGCCGTGACCCGGAAGGGGTACAACTTAGGGATCCATCTTTACGCAAAACGAGCCTGTTCCTTTCTTAAAGGGCGCGCAACACATTCTTAACGCCCTTTGTTATGATTGTCTATGGGCGGCGGTGATTGGCTTCCATCAGGCGACCCGCATTCTCGTTTTCCCCTATCATATAAAAACACTATATATAATCAACAGCAACATTTACAAGGTCTCTATGCACCTACAAGGTAACCATAAGAACAGAATGAAAAAAAGAAATGATTAAAGCTAGGTAAGTAGGTATATAAAGGCTGTCCCAGAAGTAAAGAGACAAATTTCAAATTTCAAACTATATGAAAAGATTTTTATTTTTTTAAGAAAAATAACTGTCATGGCCGCCGTAGGCATTATATCTGTCAGATTAAGCGGGAATTTCGAAAATATTTTTAAAGTTTTAATTATGAAGAGAGCTGAACACGAAGTATTAGCAAAAAGAGTTATTCAATTTTATAAATGTCATGGAAAAACGGACACGATACGTCATTTTTCTCCAGAGGGAGTGAACTACTTTGTATCGAATTATAAAGCGTTTTGAGAAACGCATGGAGATATTAAGGAGATATTTATAAAAACATTCCTGGAAGAAAACGTACTGTTTCGTCACCTAAGAATATAAATAAGGTAAAAAAAGTTTATAAACGGAATCCCTCGATGTTTGTTAGAGTTGCTGCGGATAAATTGAAAATATCGAAGTCAAGTATAGCTCGAATGAAAACACACGACCTACAGCTTAAAGCGTTTGCAAAATTATCTGCTCCTAAATATATTAAAGACCAGGAAGTGCGAGCTGAAAGAGGATGCCGAAGAGTGTATGAAAAAACACTGAAAAAAGTTCTTATAATTGATGACGAGACCTACGTGCCCGTGGACCCAATGGATGTTCCTGAAAAGCAATACTACCTCGTAAACAATCGCGACGCAGTAGATTATTCACAAAAAATCATACCAAAGGCCAAATTTTTCAATAAATACCTAGTTTGGCAAGCCATAGCCCAGAGTGGTAATACGTCTGAACCATATATTTGCACAGGCTCTATGAACGCACGCATTTACCTGAGAGAATGTATAATAAAGCGATTGATTCCCTTCATTTATAAATATTACCATAGGGAAGAAATTATATTCTGGCCGGATATGGCGTCATGCCACTACACCACCGAAGTCACCCAACATTTAGAGGCTGCGGGGATAGATTTTATACGAAAACCTAATAGCGCCCCAAATGTCCCCCAAACTCGTGGTATTGAAACTTTTTGGTCTTTATGCAAACGAGAATATAAAAAACAAACGGAAAAACCCAAATCATTGGCTGCATTTAAGGCGAAGGGATAGGCAAAAGCTCATAAATTGGTTGTTTTTGTGCATGTTTTGTGGCGATAATACACAATTTGGAGTTTTGAAAACTGCACATTCTATAAAACATGTCTTGAATTAGAATTCACCGGTGAAAACATATTCCTTAATGTCGTAGTTAGTACAAAAATTCGTTTGCTCTAAGAGTCTCGCAAATATTTTGTACACGGTTTGCTCGGGTGAAACCAATCTGTTTGCTACCAATCTCGACGAGGTCACTCTAGTAACTCATAATTAAAATTCCGCGGTGCGTTTGCTTCAATTAGCCAACAAATAAGGCTTTAGAGAGTAGTACTGCCCTGATCCTGTGAAAAGAGCGAACGCAATATTTGCCCGCACATTCAATCAGGCGCTTTTCAATGTACAAAAAAATTCGGAAACCAAAAAAATGTTAAAAAGATAATACAATGAAATAAATTATTAAGATAAAACCAAAAATGTTCATAAAAAAAAATAAAAGAATAATAGATAAATAAATAAAAAAATAATTTGGATAAGACGTATGAAAATAATAAGGAAAAAGCAACGTTGCATGTTCGCTCGGTGGCGGCAGTGTGTAAGCGACGCGACGTTGCCAATATTCGCTTTGCGTTTTTTCATATTGGTTTGGCTAAGCATGTTGTTTGAGTCACAGAATAGGCGCAAAACAGTGCTTCAAAAAGTCGTACTCGTTCGCTTCGCACGTATAATACCTATATTAAGTTAAAAGTTATTATTTTCAATCCGTTTTTTGGGAACTTAGTGGCAGGTTGGTTTGATACTTACTTGCTGTTTAGCGAACAAGCATGGGAAATAGGAGTTTGGTTGGAATTACTGCATGAAAAATTTTGATATTTAGGCAAGTAGTACTCCAATGTATAGTCTATCATTAGAAAGAAAAAAAAAGATATCTGAAGGTCTAAGTGGTCCCCAAACATGGATCCGTTATCAAAATAAAAAAGACCGCCATATTGAAATCTTTAGTTTTTCGACCGATTAATTTCAAAATCAATATCTGAGGATCTGAGTTGTCTCCAAACACGTGTCGTATCCGTTATCAAAAATGACAAATTAAAGTGGCCGTCATTTTGAAATCTTTAAGTTATGGGCCGATTATTTTCAAAATCGATATCTGAGGGTCCGAGTGGTCGTCAAACACAAATCTGCTACCGAAAATGAAAAAACTGGCCGCCATTTTGAATTCTTTACTTTCTGGACCAATTGTTTTCAAAATCGATATCTGAGGATACGAGTGGTCCCCAAACATGAATCCGTTTTTAAAAATGAAAAAAGTGGCCGCCATTTTGAAATCTTTAAGTTTTGGACCGAATATTTTCAAAATCGATATGTGAGGGTCCGAGTGGTCGTCAAACACAAATTTGCTATCGAAAATGAAAAAAATGGCCGCCATTTTGAAATCTTTAGTTTTCCGACCGATTGATTTCAAAATCGATATCTGAGAATCCGAGTTGTCTCCAAACACGTATCCGTTGTCAAAAATGACAAAAGTGGCCGCCATTTTGAAATCTTTAGTTTTTGGACCGATTATTTTCAAAACCGATATCTGAGAGTCCGAGAGGTCCCCAAACATAAATCCGTTATCAAAAATGAAAAAAGTGGCCGCCATTTTGAAATCTTTAAGTTTTGGGCCGATTATTTTCAAAATCGATATCTGAGGGTCCGAGTGGTTGTCAAACACAAATCTGCTACCGAAAATGAAAAAACTGGCCGCCATTTTGAATTCTTTACTTTCTGGACCAATTGTTTTCAAAATCGATATCTGAGGATCCGAGTGGTCCCCAAACACGAATCCGTTTTTAAAAATGAAAAAAGTGGCCGCCATTTTGAAATTTTTAAGTTTTGGACCGAATATTTTCAAAATCGATATGTGAGGGTCCGAGTGGTCGTGAAACACAAATTTGCTATCGAAAATGAAAAAAATGGCCGCCATTTTGAAATCTTTAGTTTTCCGACCGATTGATTTCAAAATTGATATCTGAGAATCCGAGTTGTCTCCAAACACGTATCCGTTATCAAAAATGAAAAAAATGGCCGCCATTTTGAAATCTTTAGTTTTCCGACCGATTGATTTCAAAATTGATATCTGAGAATCCGAGTTGTCTCCAAACACGTATCCGTTATCAAAAATGACAAAAGTGGCCGCCATTTTGAAATCTTTAGTTTTTGGACCGATTATTTTCAAAACCGATATCCGAGGGTCCGAGAGGTCCCCAAACATAAATCCGTTATCAAAAATGAAAAAAGTGGCCGCCATTTTACTCTTTATGTTTTGGGCCAATTATTTTCAAAATCGATATCTGAGGGTCCGAGAGGTCCCCAAACATAAATCCGTTATCAAAAATGAAAAAAGTGGCCGCCATTTTGAAATCTTTAAGTTTTGGGCCGATTATTTGCAAAATCGATATCTGAGGGTCCGAGTGGTTTTCAAACACAAATCTGCTACCGAAAATGAAAAACTGGCTGCCATTTTGAATTCTTTACTTTCTGGACCAATTGTTTTCAAAATCGATATCTGAGGATCCGTGTGGTCCCCAAACATGAATCCGTTTTTAAAAATGAAAAAAGTGGCCGCCATTTTGAAATTTTTAAGTTTTGGACCGAATATTTCCAAAATCGATATGTGAGGGTCCGAGTGGTCGTGAAACACAAATTTGCTATCGAAAATGAAAAAAATGGCCGCCATTTTGAAATCTTTAGTTTTCCGACTGATTGATTTCAAAATTGATATCTGAGAATCCGAGTTGTCTCCAAACACGTATCCGTTATCAAAAATGACAAAAGTGGCCGCCATTTTGAAATCTTTAGTTTTTGGACCGATTATTTTCAAAACCGATATCTGAGGGTCCGAGAGGTCCCCAAACATAAATCCGTTATCAAAAATGAAAAAAGTGGCCACCATTTTGAATTTTTTATGTTTTGGGCCAATTATTTTCAAAATCGATATCTGAGGGTCCGAGTGGTTGTCAAACACAAATCTGCTACCGAAAATGAAAAAGCTGGCCGCCATTTTGAATTCTTTACTTTCTGGACCAATTGTTTTCAAAATTGATATCTGAGGATCCGAGTGGTCCTCAAACATGAATCCGTTTTTAAAAATGAAAAAAGTGGCCGCCATTTTGAAATCTTTAAGTTTTGGACCGATTATTTTTAAAATCGATATCTGAGGGTCCGAGTGGTCGTCAAATACAAATCTGCTATCGAAAATAAAAAAAACTGGCCGCCATTCTGAATTCTTTACTTTTTGGACCGATTGTTTTCAAACTCGATATCTTACGATCCGAGTGGTTCCCAAACACGTATCCGTTATACAAAATAGAAAAGTGACCACCATTTTGAAATGTTTAGTTTTTGAACAGATTGTTTTCAAAATCGATATCTGATCTGGCGGCCACTTTTTCCATTTTTGATAACGGGTTTGTGTTTGGGGACCACTCGGATCCTCCGATATCGATTTTGAAAGCTATCAATCTAAAAACTAAAGATTTCAAAATGGCGGGCACTTTTTTCATTTTTGATAACGGATTTATGTTTGGGGACCACTCGAACCTTCAGATATCGATTTTGAAAACAATCAGTTCAAAAACTACAGAATCCAAAATG
Organism: Pandemis heparana; assembly: GCA_963854515.1. Classification (NCBI taxonomy): domain Eukaryota; kingdom Metazoa; phylum Arthropoda; class Insecta; order Lepidoptera; family Tortricidae; genus Pandemis; species Pandemis heparana. The sequence goes on along the minus strand of OY978019.1, from coordinate 1,245,564 downwards.
GCGGTGACTTTTTCCATTTTATATAACGGATACGTGTTTGGGAACCACTCGGATCATCAGATATCGATTTTGAAAACAATCGGTCCAAAAACAAAAGTTTTCAAAATGGCGGCCACTTTTTTCATTTTTAAAAACGGATTCATGTTTAGGGACCACTCGGATCCTCAGATATCGAATTTTAAAACAATCGGTCCAAAAACTAAAGATTTCAAAATGGCGGCCACTTTTTTCATTTTGGATAACGGATTCATGTTTGCGGACCACTCGGACCCTCAGATATCGATTTTGAAATCAATCGGTTCAAAAACTAGAGATTTCAAAATGGCGGTCACTTTTTCCATTTTATATAACGGATACGTGTTTGGGAATCACTCGGATCGTCAGATATCGATTTTGAAAACAATTGGTCCAAAAACAAAGGCTTTTTTCATTTTTAAAAACGGATTCATGTTTGGAGACCACTTGGATCCTCAGATATCGAATTTGGAAACAATCGGTTCAAAAAGTAAAGAATTCAAAATGGCGGCCAGTTTTTTTTATTTTCGATAGCAGATTTGTGTTTGACGACCACTCGGACCCTCAGATATCGATTTTGAAAATAGTCGTTTCAAAACTTAAAGAATTCAAAATGGCGGCCACCTTTTTCATTTTTGATAACGGATACGTGTTTGGGAACCACTCGGATCATCAGATATCGATTTTGAAAACAATCTGTCCAAAAACAAAAGTTTTCAAAATGGCGGCCACTTTTTTCATTTTTAAAAACGGATTCATGTTTAGGGACCACTCGGATCCTCAGATATCGAATTTTAAAACAATCGGTCCAAAAACTAAAGATTTCAAAATGGCGGCCACTTTTTTCATTTTGGATAACGGATTCATGTTTGCGGACCACTCGGACCCTCAGATATCGATTTTGAAATCAATCGGTTCAAAAACTACAGATTTCAAAATGGCGGTGACTTTTTCCATTTTATACAACGGATACGTGTTTGGGAACCACTCGGATCATCAGATATCGATTTTGAAAACAATCGGTCCAAAAACAAAAGTTTTCAAAATGGCGGCCACTTTTTTCATTTTTAAAAACGGATTCATGTTTAGGGACCACTCGGATCCTCAGATATCGAATTTTAAAACAATCGGTCCAAAAACTAAAGATTTCAAAATGGCGGCCACTTTTTTCATTTTGGATAACGGATTCATGTTTGCGGACCACTCGGACCCTCAGATATCGATTTTGAAATCAATCGGTTCAAAAACTAGAGATTTCAAAATGGCGGTCACTTTTTCCATTTTATATGACGGATACGTGTTTGGGAATCACTCGGATCGTCAGATATCGATTTTGAAAACAATTGGTCCAAAAACAAAGGTTTTCAAAATGGCGGCCACTTTTATCATTTTTAAAAACGGATTCATGTTTGGAGACCACTTGTTTCCTCAGATATCGAATTTGGAAACAATCGGTTCAAAAAGTAAAGAATTCAAAATGGCGGCCAGTTTTTTTTATTTTCGATAGCAGATTTGTGTTTGACGACCACTCGGACCCTCAGATATCGATTTTGAAAATAGTCGTTTCAAAACTTAAAGAATTCAAAATGGCGGCCACCTTTTTCATTTTTGATAACGGATTTATGTTTGGGGACCTCTCGGACCCTCAGATATCGGTTTTGAAAATAATCATTGGAAAAACTATACCTTATTCTGTACCTTTCCTGCACACGTTCAAGTTTTACTTTATTCTGCAATAATAATTTACGTTGCGACTCTAGACAGACCCTGGACACCGCAATTTTCTGGGATAATAAGTAGCCTGTTTTAATCTAGGGTACCAACTGTCTTCGTTCCAAATTTCATGCAGAAGCATTTCATCTAAGTCCTCTAGGTTGGCATGGCAACGCATCTGCAATCCCTCCGGGGTTGCGGGTGTCTATGGGCAGTGGTGATCGCTTACCATCAGGTGACCCACTTGCTCGTTTACCTTCCTATTCACATATAAAAAAGAAAAAAAAAAGAAGAAACAAACATACTTACACACTCACTCACATCGTCACAAACTTTCTCATGTATAATATCACATACATACATACATAAATAACGTCTCTATCCCTTGCGGAGCAGACAGAGCCCAAGGTAACAAGACTTTAAGGCCACGTTACGAATGCCGAAATGTTACAATTTTTATTATTTTTGCGAAATCTGATTTGAACATTATGCTGTGTGTGTAAGGCAATCGGAAAACTGAAACAAGCGCCATCTACTAACATCACAGTGCAATATTTCAATCCATCAGCCCGCGCCCATTCGCATCGAGTTCACGCGTCGATTATTTAACAGATGTCGCGTTGATCGGACTGCTTGCCACGTCACAAACGAGCAAGGTCATTTGCCTATCCCTTCGCCTTAAACATCGATGGACTAGTTTGGCTAAAATTGTGGCAACTAGGTCAGGAAAAGCTGTAATGAGGCGAGCAGCAATAAACCTCAGAAAAATTGGCTATAAAGGTATTGCACAAGCAAATTTAATATAAAATAACAAATATGATTTTATTCTTGATTGGACTTAATGTAAATGTTAGCACTTTATTATATTTTTTTATTAAATATTTTCATTTCAAACTTGTCTCTTTACTTATGGGACAGCCCAGTATATTTCTTACGCAACAAAATCCCACCAAACAATATGTTGCCATGCTTCAACCTCTACGAGCCTTAACTTCACGAACTATACACCTCAGTCAAAATAATGCAGCTTAAAATTTAAATTAGGGTATTGGAACTTCTTTAAAATATCCGATACGCGTATCAGGTACATCACTAGAGTCACTGAATAAGTGGTTGTTCTGTAACAGTTATATTTTTATCTTCGCATAGCATTGTCATATTTGAATAGGTAAAAAGGAATCGAGACGCGAGCGAAATTTGATTTATGTAACCAAATCATAGTGAACGTCACTCGAGGGATATTGTGAAACGAAGTATAAATATTTCTTTACTGAATCTAGTATGCAGCGGCCGTGATGGTGGTGTGGTGTGTTGTTTTTATAAATATGAGTGAAAATCGCGGAAGTTTAAAACATTATATATAGCTGCTGATATCGAAAGGGAACGCAGAGCATTGTCGATCAGAGCTAACATGATAGCGCACAGGTTCAGTCGGTATACAGTGCAGGTTAAAATCACATTATTCAGAGCGCACTGTACATCACTTTACACGTGTAGCCTGTGGTGTAGATACACGAAATGATCGCTCAATGCTCTGCGGGTTCAGTATAACAACGCGTTCAGGGTTCTGTTGCGGCTGCCGCCCTGGTGCAGCGCGTCGGGCATGTTCGCGGACGCGCGCGTTGACGGGTTCCATGCGACGCTGCGCAAGCGATGCGCCGCGGCGCTGCAGCGCCTGCGCGGCGGCGGCAACAGTCTCCTGGGGCCGTACCATGACGTCTTAATGCGTTTCAGTTTAGGTCCGCTCGCTGTCAGATTCATACTAAAAGTGACAGCTAAAACTTGAACTGCTGATACTTTGTTTTGGATTGGAAGTCCGTTTCAATGAACAACTTATTCCACTATTCACGTGAAAGACTAACCTTAATTAAGCAATAATATAATTAAGTACCTAATTGAAAAGGATTAGTTTTCAATGCTGGTGTGGGAGCAAAGAAATAACATAGAATGTACCAGTTGCTTCTCTTCCCGTGGGTGGTAACAGCCCATCGAGGGAAAGGTCGAAAAATCTTTCAGGAATCATGTTATGGGCGATGCGGCTAGCAACCCATCACTATTTTGATTCCATTTTCCATCTCTACGCCCACAATCTTGCTAAACGTGACCTGTCTTGTCACCTTAGGATACACAATACCCCGTTAGGGCATTGTAATGTCCTACACCTCATAGCTAAACTAAAAACTCCGGTTTGGTTCTGATTCTTCGCACATACGTAATCTGAGCGTACAACCATAAACTCGGTACCTATTATTTAAACAGAAGCTTGTAAAAATTAAGTAACTTTTTGTGTTACAGTGAAATGTAGACAATGTGACCTTCTAGGCGTAACCAAACTCACAGTAGATTTCCCTAATATTATATCTGACATAGTAGACCGTGAATTTAATAGGAGATCCTTTCGTACGTGAAATGCCGCTATGCCTGGGGCCGTAAATAACATATAACCCACATAGATATCATATTTACGTTGTTCTGGAATTGTTTTTGATATCAGTCTGACACAGAGTTATGGAGATGCTGATTCTCGTAATTTTCCGCTTTAAATAATTCCGTATGACACGAAACCGGAAGAAACAAACAAGTTTGAGTGTCTTGATGGAGGACAAAATAGAAATGAAAACAGTGGAATACCTACCTATCATACTCAGTACGTAATTTTAAAATTACGGTCGAACTCTAAAAGTTAATTAGTAGTTTTAACTGTGATAAATAGTGTGGTAATATTTAAATTGCACAGTGCGCTACAAATAAGTTTAAAAAAAACCGGCCAAGTGCGAGTCGGACTCGCGCACGAAGGGTTCCGTACCAGAAATACTCTGTTGTATGGGAGCTCCTCCTAATTATTATTAATATTATTTTGATTTTAGTTACGGTTCTTGAGATCTAGCTCGGCGAGTGGTAGCCATGAAAAATGGCTAAAATATCACGTTTTTTGTATGGGAGCCCCCCTTAATTATTATTATTATTTTGTTGTATTATTTGTTATTATAGCGGCAAGAGAAACACACAATCTTTCAAAAATTTCAACTGTCTAGGTACGGTTCTTGAGATACAGCCTGGTGACAGACGGACGGACGGACGGACAGACAGCGAAGTCTTAGTAATAGGGTCCCGTTTTTACCCTTTGGGTACGGAACCCTAAAAAAAAAAGTTGTGTTGTTGACGAAAAATGCTTGAAAACAGCAACAATTTCGCATTGTAACATTTTAGTTGACCTACATCCATTTTCAACAGCTTATGTTAGAAATAGTAGGTAGTATGTACTTTATTGACACACTTAAAATTAATTGTTAATTCGAATACTTACCAACCTAACAACACTAACACGGCAAGTGGCAAGTTATGTCTCACTGGCCATTTCTTCGTCGCCAGTATTCACATAAATTTCTTTATTTGTTAACAAACTTTGGCAGTTAAGAAGTCACAGTCGCAGCGGGATTGAGAAAAAAAAGTTGGTTTAAAAACAGAACTAGCTCTCGACGGGCACTGGCTGGAAATAAAGTTTTAAAAAACTTACACGGAATTTTATCTATGCTTATATAATAAAGAGGTTATTTTTGTTTGTTAATTTCTCTGTGAACTACTGAACCGATTCTAAAATTTCTTTTATTAACATTAAGCTACGCTATCCCTAACTATCTTACCTATATTATAAATACCCGTGGTACGCAGGCAAAGTTGCGGTCAATAACTGGTAGGAAAATGTATCAGTGAATAGTTACTCCTATGTGATTTATTTCTCTTAAAACTGGTGCTTTTGGTTCTGTGGAGAACGTTTTATGAAAAACTGTAAAACTCCTTGGAGTTATGATATTTTGATATCATTTGTTATCCTCGGTTGAATATAAGTAACATTTCTTTTAGGTAATCTCATTTTATTGCTGCATAATGAACTCGAGATTGCCCCCATCTAAATGCTTTATTTTAATAAAAGCAGATTGACAAAGGCCCGCAACCGTCTAACCCCGGTCTCCGGTTATTCAAATATACGAAACAAGAAGTGTGTAATGTAATAATGGCAACTTTTCGAGCATGTGGGCCAATCTACGACTTCTATTGACGCGTGTATTATTAAGTTATCATTTAATCTTAAAAGCTATAGGTATAAATAATAAAAACCGGCCAAGTGCGAGTTAAACTGGCGCACGAAGGGTTCCGTACCAGAAAAAAGGTTAACAACTACTCTGTTAACGTTATACTTTTTTAAAACGTCAACAACTACTCTGTTGTATGGGAGCCCCCCTTTATTATTATTATTATTTTGATTGTAGTATTTGTTGTTGTAGCCACAATAAAAATACATAATCTGTGCAAATTTCGACTGTCTAGCTATTACGGTTCTTGAGATCTAGCTCGGCGAGTGGTAGCCATGAAAAAGGGCTAAAATATCACGTTTTTTGTATAGGAGTCCCCCTTAATTATTATTATTATTTTGTTTTTAGTATTTGTTGTTATAACGGCAACAGAAATACATTTCACAGATTGTGCATTTCTGTTGCCGTTATAGTTGTGTGTGAAAATTTCAACTGTCTAGCTATTACGGTTCTTGAGATGCAGCCTGGTGACAGACGGACGGACGGACGGACGGACGGACGGACGGACGGACGGATGGACGGACAGTGAAGTCTTAGTAATAGGGTCCCGTTTTTAGCCTTTGGGTACGGAACCCTAAAAATGAATAGCCGAAATATAGATAGTTATACGCTCATGACTTTCAAACGAATGCATATTTTTTTTTCATTTTATTTACCATTATGTTCGTTGTTATCAGGACAAGACAAATTACATAAAAGCGAGATGCTGAAAATTTTTAACACCCTACGAAGTTTCTCCTTAATCAGTTTACCGTATGTCGTCCCATATAGACATAATTCATAGTCACGAGCGGCTTGTCTCTCTTAATCAGATCACGGATCAAGTGCACTTAGTTATGCTTGCATAGTGTTGCATATATATGCTAATTGCCTTGAGTTAGATCACGTTAGGCTAAAGGTTTCAAGCTATGAACTTATGATGCGCTTGCCGTATAAAATAAACTCTCAAATCGCATCTTACTACCAAAACAGCACTGGAAAGCGCCACGTAGCGTCTCACTGGCCACTATTCGATTTTTTTTCTATCAAACATTGGCAGTTAAGAAAAAGTTACGTCAACTGGGGTGACTTTGGTAATTTTGGGGCTAGTTTGATCGTTTTAAAATTGCTATAAAATCGTTATAATCCATATCCGGTGAATTTTTGGCATGTAGACGCAAAGGCGATTATTTAAAGACATTGATTAGAACCAGTAAACGCAAATAAAAAATCATGGTTTTGTCATTAAAACTACTTTTTAAAGTCACCCCAGTTGACTGTACATCTTACGGGATTAAGAAAAAAGTTAAAAAATGGAACAGGCTCCGTTCCGAGGTTCCGTTTTTGCCAATGTTAACTAAGAAACCGTTAGGAGTGACAGACATAAACTGCCGCGTCTGACCCTTTCTAATCTTTGATCTTCCTGTAGGCATAATTCACAGGCACGAGTGGCTTGTCTGTCCTAATCAGATAACGGGTTAACTGCACTTGGTTAACACCTAACGCTTGCATAGCATAATTTATGTCTGTATGTGTCGGCTTGTTATTTGTGTCTGTCAGTATCAGTGTAGGTACTCCTACGCCGAGGTTTATTGTGAAAAGGTTTTTTTTTTTATATGAATAAGAAGGCAAACGAGCAAGTGGGTCACCTGATGGTAACCGATCACCACTGCCCATAGACACCCGCAACCCCGGAGGGATTGCAGATGCGTTGCCAACCTAGAGGGCTAAGATGAAATGCCTCTTGTGCCTGTAATTTCCCCGGCTGTCTTACTCTCCACGCCGGAACACAGCAATGCAAGCACTGTTAAGCTATAGGACGTTAGTACTATTATATATTCTGTGCTATAGGTGAGAGCGGGACAGCTTTAGCCTAAGATAACAAGACCTAAAGGTCACGTTAGCATGATTATGGGTGTATAGGTGGAAAAGTGAATCAAAATAGTGATGGGTTGCTAGCCGCAACGCCTATAACATGATCTCACAAAATCTCTCTCTTCTTGAATGATCTTAAATCTTACATTATAAAATTTAGGCATGTAGGATTATTATTATTATTATATTTATGTGAATAGGAAGGCAAACGAGCAAGTGGGTCACCTGATGGTAAGCGATCACCACTGCCCATAGACACCCGCAACCCCGGAGGGATTGCAGATGCGTTGCCAACCTAGAGGGCTAAGATGAAATGCCTCTTGTGCCTGTAATTTCCCCGGCTGTCTTACTCTCCACACCGGAACACAGCATGCAAGCATTGCTGCTTAGCGGCAGGATTAGCGAGTAAGATGGTGGTAGCAATCCGGACGGACCTTGCACAAGGTCCTAACACCCGCAATGCCCTATGGTTCCGTATGGCGGACTGTATGTAGGATTTTGAAGACTGTAGGAATTAAACGCAAGGTTCATGGCATTTAAGTCTTGTTACCTAAGGCTTCGTCTACCCCATGCGAGATAAAGACGTGATTTATGTATGTAATAGCTGTTGCCCGCGACTTCGTCTGCAAAGAATTTGTTTATCGCCATCCCGCGGGAACTACGCAATTTTCCGGGATAAAAAGTAGCCTATGTTCTATTCCAGACTTTTCTCTATCTATGTGCCGAATTTTATCCAGATCCGTTGGGCCGTTCTGGCGTGATTGAGTAACAAACAAACATCCATCCACCCATCCATATTTTCGCATTTATAATATTAGTTAGATGTATTATTTGTGAGACGAGTCTAACTTTATTCACCATGGCAACCAAAGAATCAATAAGAACCAGGAAGTCGGTAAGACAATCTAATTTGCAAGTCATTATGCAAACAACCTGCGAAATCACTTATTCCTTCGTTATTTTGGCTCTAAGTGGCTTCCAATTACTTGCCGTTTCAGGAATATTTTCTTGGCTACAAAATTATTTTTTACGTCATCGTCACCTATTAGCTTCTGATATTTTTAGTTAGTACCTGTTACTATAGATCGATCGCTATAATGATTTCGCGCCCGCGCCCTTGTACTGCGCAGGCGAGGACTCATCTCGGTCGGTCTATATGTGTGTTGACAGTGATGACATATACACTACCTAGCAAAAATAACGGGTCACTTTGCATACAACTTTGTATGGGAAGTGACCTGTTATTTTTGCTCGTGGTTTTATTTTGTATCCGAAACGTCGTGGTGATTCACTCTGTCGTCCTAATTTAAAAGGACGGATCTCCAAAAGAACTGGTTTAGTTTTTTTTACATTTTTGGACAGATTAGACATGAATCTATCACATGAATATAAAAAAACCGGCCAAGTGTGAGTCGAACTCGCGCACGAAGGGTTCCGTACCAGAAAAAAGGCTAACAACTACTCTGTTAACGTCACTCTGTTAAAACGCCAACAACTACTGTGTTGTATGGGAGCCCCCCTTAATTATTATTATTATTTTGATTTTAGTATTTGTTGTTGTAGCCACAATAAAAATACATAATCTGTGCAAATTTCAACTGTCTAGCTATTACGGTTCTTGAGATCTAGCTCGGCGAGTGGTAGCTATGAAAAAGGGCTAAAATATCACGTTTTTGTATGGGAGCCCCCCTTAATTATTATTATCATTTAGTTTTTAGTATTTTTGTTGTTATAGCGGCAACAGAAATAAACAATTCGGTTCCTGAGATACAGCCTGGTGACAGACGGACGGACGGACGGACAGCGAAATCTTAGTAATGGGGTCCCGTTTTTACCCTTTGGGTACGGAACCCTAAAAAATAAATTTTAGTTAGTCAGGATTTCATCTTTAATGTGATAGATAGTAAATAGTCTTGGGTCGCTAGCTGCATCACCTATAACATCCATGGGCTTTTACCATCTGCGCGAGAAGAGTAGCAACTGGTACATTCTATGTTTTTTTTTTCCAGAACAGCATGAAAGGGATGGATATAATTAATTTCGGATGATAATAATGATCTTGAATCGTTTTGAATAGAGACAGTCTATTATTGTATCTAACTTTACTGTGTGAAAAGGGAACGATAAGTACTTTACGGCTTACAGCAATAAAAGATACGAGTACTCAAGAACACAACTGATAAGTTATTATCTTACAAAAGACATCAGCAATCGTTTATCGAGGGTTATGTGATACATTACAATATCAAAACTATTGAAATTGATAATTAATTCACTGCAATAGCCAAATCAACGTCTGGCGTGACTTGTTTCGGTTTGATTGGTTTAATGCGATTAAACTGATCGAGTGTTGCCATACATACTTCCGTAGGTATATTTGGCAGCTTGTTAGTGAAGTGCTTGCCACTGGCGTTCGTGTTGCCACAGTGTATGTGTTTTTTGTTTTTTGTGTTTAGTCTTTAAATTTATCTAGGTCCCACTGAAAAACAGCGTTGCGGTCTGCCGCAACACTATGCTGAGTGGGGCCCATTTTACACCATATCGGTACTAGTCTTAAGTATATTGTATTTCTTATATTTTTAAATCTACGTGTATCGAATGTGTGTAAATAAATGTTTCTCTCTCTCTCTCTCTCTCAATCGAAACCATCGATTTCAATTGAATTTATTTGTACTGTGTTTCATTGTATTCTCCCATGCTGGTCTGGAAGCAAAGAAAAAACAAATGTACCAGTTGCTTCTCTTCCCGCGCAGATGGTAAAAGCCCATCGAGGGAATGGGCGAAAATCTTAGGGATCATGTTATAGGCGATGCGGCTAGCAACCCATCACTTCTGATTCCCCTTTCCATCTATACGCCCACAATCTTGCTAAACGTGGCCTTTAGGTCTTGCTACCTTAGGCTCTGTCTATCGTAAGAAATAAAGACGTAATTAACCGCCTTATTCATAAACGCTCTATAGGCTTCTTCTTCTTCTTCTCTAACTTAATCATAATCATATAATCATCTAATCTAATCTAACTAATATTATAAATGCGAAAGTATGGATGTATGGATGTTTGTTTGTTACTCAATCACGCCAGAACGGCCCAACGGATCTGGATGAAATTCGGCACATAGATAGAGAAAAGTCTGGAATAGCGCACAGGCTACTTTTTATCCCGGAAAATTGCGTAGTTCCCGCGGGATAGCGATAAACGAATTCTTAGCAGACGAAGTCGCTGGCAACAGCTAGTAATCATATGTTTTTATTCCATTGACACAGATAATATGCACTAGAACAAGTCTTAAAAAACTAAGTTAACGACATTTTACCTTTCACAGATAAGGATAAACAATTACAGGTGGCGGCACGTAAGTCTAACGTGGAGTACGCCCGCCCGCGTCCCCTGCACTCCCCCGCGATACCTTATTTTCGACTACTGCGCATCAACAGTCATCGCTAGACTTACGTGCCGGCACTTGTACTAAGTTAACAGAACCCTATAGAGCGTTTATGAATAAGGGGGGTTTAGACTTTGAACATCGACCAATGAATGATTTATTAAAATGATTTCTCCATTAATTAAAATATTTTTTTAATGTAGTTTTTCCTTTTAATGGTTGGTATGACGAGTGACGAGCATGTAAAGACAATAGACAGGTCGAGGTTTGCTTTTGACCTCTAACTGTCATGTCATGTACATTAGCTACAGGAGTCTCCGAGGCAAATAATTATCATCTATTGTTTTACTAAAATCTATAATTTTACTAATAGTTATAAATAAAAATGAATCGACAAAATATATGTATTGTTATTATTACGCGTTATGTTATCTCCTTGACAAATCATAGACAAAAAAGGCCTTTTAGTGAATAAAAAAAAATGACAGCAGTGGCAGCGAATTAGCGGGAAACCAGCGAATTAACACGACAGACTAGGCAGTGTGGATCTAGTTTCCTTTACCTATCCCGGAGGAGATAAAAACTTAAAACAAAAAAGAACTGTCTTGCGTATGGTTTTGCTCTTGCCAAAATCAGCTGTTCACATTTGTGGCGGCCATTTTGTGAGTTAGCAGAAAGATAAAGGAGGGTCTGCGGTCCGCTAACTTTCGGAAGACTTAACAGAGCCTTGATGAACCGATTAGCGCTAATTGACGTTTATGAATCATGTATTTTTGCATCGGTCCTATAGCGAGCTTATAGCGAGCCTCTAACTTTTTATGAATAAGGCTGTTAATCACACAAACAGACTCATGTTAATTCGAGAGACGCTCGCCATGTTTCGGACTAATTCGCAGTCCTTCCTCCTGGAACGCTCGCCGGCGGCAGCGAAGCGTTTCCTTTGTTACCTTAAGCTCTGTCTACCAAGTAAGGGATAAAGACGTGATTTATGTATGTGTGTTATGTATACATTTAGCATAGGCGGGACCCGTCCCCAACGTTCACGTAGCAATATTTTTCACACAATTGCGCTCAAAAGCGTTCCAGTTTCGCGCCCGAAACGCTTTGAAGCGTCTTTGCATGTTCTTTTATTGTGTAAATCAAATACAGGCGGGCACTTCAGGAACATTTACACGCAACGAGACCAGGGGAAACCTTTTCGAGATATTTTTGGCTTTACGCTATTCGACATCCTTGATGTTGGGTTATTTATTGTCAAAAAATACTGGACATCGCAGTGTCCGTATGGTATCGGAGTAATGAGCGGGAGATATTCAATACTAGCTGTTGCCTGCGACTCTGTCTGTGCAGAAACTTATCGCTCTCCTGTGGGAACTATGCGATTTTCCCGGATAAAAGTTATGCTATGTCCTTCTTCGGGACGCAAACTATCTCTGTACCAAATTTCAATAAAATCTGTTCAGCGGTTTAGGCGTGAAAGTGTAATAGACAGACAAACAGACAGAGTTACTTATAACAAATTAACTCATTTATACCAGAAGACTTCTGAGACCCCTAGTATGTAAGTAAGTAAGTAATGCTTTGTTGTACAAAATATAACGAAACAGACACAAATCACTCAAAAAAACATTAAATAGACAGATAGATAGATAGATAAAACGTTTATTTGGTACTGCCAACACACACAATCAAGGTTACATAAAATATAAACATATCAAGAGGTATGTCAGGATCGTAGCAAGTGGAACAAAGTAGTCTCTGCCTACCCCTGTGGGAAAGAGGCGTGACGATATGTATGTATGTATGTATCAAGCCAAAACTTAAAACTAGAACATTTCCTTTGTTTGTGTGCGCTACAGTAGCACAAAAGGGCCATGGCTCGGTGGTCAATATTGCTCGTAGGAGCAAAACACTGGTTTTCTGTCACAACCCACGGAACAAACAAATGAACACACACATTAACACTTATTTAACAGCACATATTTACTTAAAATAAGAAATTAAAATAAACGGCGCAAAAACTAGTTAAAACATGCACAAATATATGCACAAAGGAGTACTTATCCCTATAAGGGATCTCTACCAGTAAACCTTTTGAGTAGATGAGAGGAGCATTAAACGAGGGAACGACAAACGCATCACGTTCCTCTATCATGAAACAATTCTTTACCTCTTCTCAATGTAGCCGATTCAATATCACAAACGTAAGATCAGCAATATTTTGCAATCCGGGAACAGAAAAGTCCTAAGCTTTTGTACAATCCTTTTTCAAGGTACACACAGCAAAACTATTCGGTATGCACCCTAGTTGTCCATGTGTGTCATTCTATACACACATCCGCACCTATCCGCTGCCTTAATTACACACACATCAAAATGGTTTTGTATCCACACGAGTATTCACACTAACATGGCCTATGTGTGCTGATTGTGTTCTCTGACTACCTTCACATATCTCTTATTGTATAGGTTATTGTTATTCAAACGATTTTGCTCAATGGAAGAATAATTTCGTCATGAATAATATGAGCGCGGTGGCTCAGTCGTGTTGATTAGGACTATGAATGTTATAGACCTCGGTTCGAATCTTGCACAAATGTGTCTATTTTGTATTTTTTTTTTTCAATTTATAACTACCTCAAAACCAAATCATGACTACTTCAAACACGAAAAAAAGAAAGTAAAAGAACAAAATAAGAAAATAAAATCATTGTTTCAAATTGTTTATTACAACATTTAAGTAATTATTATTACCATAAGACTATAACTAATTAAATTAGCAAAATAAAATTGCATGCTGTTCCTTATAATATAACAGAAGAAGAACAACATTTATTCGTAAAACAACACACACTATAATAGTGACCAGTATGATTTTAGGTCAATTAAAAATTTCTGTTACAAACATAATTTAAAATTACAATACAAATGGTAAATTGAATGCACATCACAAAAGGGCTATTTTTAAGATGTAATTTATTCGAATTAACAAGGGTTTTGAAAAGAGTATCATTTATAAGAATTTACGATTTATTAAGTTTACTTAAGTCTGAGAAAGATGAACGAAACGTTTTATTTGTTGAGAAATAAAGTCAGTGGTGAAATGAATCGACATGTTAAATGACAGCCATTAACAATAACATCATTGCACACTGGATTAAATCTCCACTTTCAAGTGACTAAGCTACCTAAATTTGCTTTGGATTTTATATCAGATCCAGACTGGGATCCCCAGTTAATAACAGTTAAGGAATCTTGTTGGGTGCTCAGCCAGTCTTTGACTATGACACAATAATATTATTATGCACGAAATAGGTCACACATCACTTTTTTTTAGCACTGTTATTACGACCCCCAACCCACTAACTCACAAATCCCATGGATGACATCCAAGCACTTTTCGCCACAAAATTTTTCGTCCATCTTTTTCAGACGTAAATGTTTTTTCATCACTAAAAATCACTACATTATTACCTATTCGAATCAAAATTATAAATATTCACGATCAAAGTTCATTCTGTTTCTTCTATGCTGGCTGATCCGTTGAAGCATTTTTTTTGCTGGTTTACGAGTTACGACAATGCTATCCTGCAACATGCAGATGAAGTCGCACAGTTTACAACGTAGGTAACATTGTCTCTCGTTGATGTGAAATTGGTCCCTTTAGCGTGTGCGGCAACTACTTATGTCCAAATGGCGTGAAGATGAGACTTCTTGTTTTGACACAGAAGGAATATTCTTATCGTGCCCGAAGTCTGCATAACGGTGAATCCATAATTGAAGTCTTCCGCTGCAAAATAAATGAAGTTTAATAAAAAACATTCTTCGTCAAAGAAAGTTATTTGGATACATTACGGATACAATAATAAATCATTGTTTTTAACACCATGAAGAAATTTGATGTAAAATAAGAAGTAATTATTTTATCAGACTTATTACTTACCGATATCAATAAACGCCTTGCGATTCCTTATAGAAATATTTTGTTCGTAAAGAACAATAATTTCTGCTCTTTTCAAAAAAGATGATGACTATCCATATTTTGCAAATCACAAGGTATTTCAAAGGCAAAATTAAACAGTTCGTTGTTGTAAAACCACTTGTAAAACAAGGCGTAACGAATGGCGGCTAGCGTTGACAAATTCATATCACTAATAATTTGAGGGTAGAATATACTTTATATTGTTAGACGGCAATTAATAAAATGTGCATCGTCTAGCAAATTTCAACCTTATTTCAAAGCTTGTTAAACAACTATTTACACATTGCAAATGCAGTAGTCACAGTTTGGACGTAGTAATTCATAAATTCACCAACTATATTAAATGTCTCGGTGGCTCAGCGGTCACAAAGGCAAGTCGAATACTTGATTTGTGCACTCGCTCTCTAGTGAACCGAGTTCGAATCCTAGAAGAAATGACATTTTTGGATGTTATTTAAATGGCGATGCTGGTTGTAAGGAATATTGGTTGGAAATGTTGGAATTGAATCTCAGACCAGACTTGATGAGAAATAAAAAATGTAACACGTTGAATCAGTGAGATGGTAGCTACTACGCTGGTAATAATAGTTCAATGCGTCAGATTGCATAAATTTAAAGATTCAAGGTCAAAGTAAGACTCGATCCGGGGTGCCTTCTCTTGCCAATATCCAATGTAAGATAATAATGTAAAATGTTTTTAGGAAGATGCAAAAATAAACCAATACTTTTACATTATTTCTGTAGAATTAACTTAAACCGGAGATATTGAATTTTTAAACCTTTGAGCCAGGCACGATACCAAGGGGATTTTTTAGTTTAATTTGTAATTATTTTTAACTTAGTTTATTATAAACTAACTAAAATAGTTGCAACTTTCTTCATTGTTATTTTATAGTTATTGTTGTTGTTTATATAATAAATAGGTAGTTTACAGCGACATTACTTATTTATCTTATTACTAAAAAAAACTGTACTGAGAGGGTAGATATACGATCGAACTCACTCACACATTCACATGTGGATTCTACGTAATGTTCATGTCGGTACTCAACACATAGACGACGTTTGTGTGCGTGCCTATGCTTACCGAATTATTTTGCCGTGTGTACAAGACTCGACGTATTCGAGGTAGTTAGGACAGTAATCGTAAGCTTCCCTGAATTGGAAGGACCAGATAAACAGTAAAATGGCGGTAGAATCCGGAACACGCCCATTCGCCGAAGAACAGTCACCGACATAACTCAATGAATGTCTACTAATATTAAATGCGAAAATACAGTATGTCTGTTACCTTTTAATGCTAAAGCCACTGGAGCCATTTAGTTGGAATTTAATATACTAATATTTAGTATCAGTCCCGGAAAATAGCATTTGTTCCCGCGGGATAGCTTCAAATTGTGCGCAGACGGAGTCACGGGTAATACAGCTACCTAGTATTATGTAAATTATATTAATTGAAGTGCAGGGCAGGACACGGTCGAAGAATAAATGTAATTGTTCTTTTAATAATACTGTTATTAGAAAAGAGATAATCCTGTTCGGTTACTGTTTCCATTTGTTACATTGGGACGAGTAAGTCTCCAAAAATCTATTTATGTCATTACTAGCTGTTGCCGGCGACTTCGTCCGCAAAAAAATCGTTTATCGCTTATCCCGCGGGAACTACGCGATTTTCCGGGATGAAAAGTAGCCTATGTGCTATTCCAGACTTTTCTCTATCTATGTGCCAAATTTCATCTAGATCCGTTGGGCCGTTCTGGCGTGATTGGGTAATAAACATCCATCCATCCATCCATCCATACTTTCGCATTTATAATATTAGTTAGATTGTCTTTGTATCGTTTCGTAAGTTACTGACGGTTCTGGCTGAAAATCAGTGCTGCATTTGTCTAACACCTCAGCGTAATGCTGAGCCAGCGACCACAACGCACTTTTGCGAAGACACACAACGCTGATGATCTATTTTTCATGTCTGTGTTTTTGTTTCTTATCTATAAAATTGTGTGTATGCTCTTATATTTGTGTGTCTTGCAAAAAGGAATAAAAGTCTTCTTTCTGTCTTTTTTTATTACCTTTCTATAGATACTATTTCTTTATTGATAAAAAACCGGCCAAGTGCGAGTCGGACTCGCGCACGAAGGGTTCCGTACCAGAAAAAAGGCTAACAACTACTCTGTTAACGTTACTCTGTTAAAACGCCAACAACTACTCTGTTGTATGGGAGTCCCCCTTAATTATTATTATTATTTTGTTTTTAGTATTTGTTGTTATAGCGGCAACAGAAATACACAATCTGTGAACATTTCAACTGTCTAGCTATTACGGTTCTTGAGATACAGCCTAGTGACAAACGGACGGACGGACGGACAGACAGCGAAGTCTTAGTAATAGGGTCTCGTTTTTACCCTTTGGGTACGGAACCCTAAAAATCATGTCTTCGTTCATTTATTTATGGTATTTTTTCTTTCAGACCGCGTCCATTTTATTCATTTTGTATTGAAAAATCTTTCCTTTCTCAGTCCACGGTAATATCTCAAGATATTTTCCCGATTCGATACAATAATGGCGACTGTACTATTTGTTCAGGACTGGAATTCTGTTTTTTTCTGTTGTTTTCATCTAATTTTCCCTCTGGACGGAATAACGGGCTCGCTCGAGCAGAAAATTAGAAGAAAAAGGAATTCGGCCACACGATGCGGTATATAAATTATTTATATCATTTCCAAATTAGGATCAAACATTTTCAGAGTTTTTAGTAACTAGTACTATAAAGAACAGTAAGTTTGTATAAATATGTACCGATATCTTAACAACTGGCATTGCAAATACACTGGCTTTTTATTAAAAATAATGACGACCTAATATCTAACCTACACTAAATTTTATTATTTAATAAGTTTCTGAAATATCTGACATTTAGGATAGCTATTGATTGATGATTTTGATGAATGTGGGTGAAGCGGGAAAGGTATGGCAGGATAGTAGAAAAAAATCAAACTTTCTGTCTACCTCTATGGGAAAGAGGCTTGACGGTTTGTATCTATTGCCTGGGAATTGACATAACGTGATAACTATTAGGTAAAGGTACATATTAAACATAGATACTGCGAATGACTGACTGACATTATAATTATAACGCACAGCTAAAACCACTACTAAATATCATAGAAACGCAATCAAAAGGTTTTTGATGAATGATTTTTCCTTGGGCAATGTTAGTCTTAGCAACGAAAACCTTCTCCAATTTCATATTAGAAACGAACATAATTAAAATTAATAACTATTTATGTTGGTATGTACTTAGCTCTTTTATAAATAAAATACAACCGATATCACAACTTATATGTCTACTGTCTACAAAAATATAAAAACCCGATACTACAAACTGAAAAATTCAACATATTTTCTTCACCGTTTTACGCCTAACTAATGAGACCGTATATTTACTTTACAGCCGACGCGCCACAGACACAGAACAATAAACACGATCTCTGTTTACTTTAAAAAAAATCAAAGAAACGAGTTTGTATAGAAAAATACTGGCCACTTACCCGAAACCTTAGCAATCCAAGTCACTATGGTCACGCAGACACTCGCGTTAGGTTATGGTTAGGTTTCAGTTTCGAGGTGTGCGCCGACGGACGGCCGAGCCAGACTGGGCCGCTTCCATGATAACGGCAAAGACTATTAAATTGGGAAAATTTGTAGACGCGACACGTGAATACAGAAAGTGCGTGTAATGCTACAACGTTTCATGTTCAAAGGGAAGAAAATAACAAATTAAAGAAAAATAAAGGAGAACAAAAAATGCTTCAATGGAATTCCAATGCGTCTTTTGTACATGTCAATACAAATGATAATAGAAACATAAAGAAACAAGTAGAGGTGTGTATATCATTTCTACTAGTTAACTCGAGCACGAGCTATAATTTACAGTGTAACAGTAATTACAGTACTGTAGTCACTTAACTATGCCGCGTATTCTTTTTGCAAAGCGTCGTTAATGTCAGAAAATTAATTGTCATGAGCGCTGGTTTTAATGAGGCATAAATAACTTTTTATGGTTTCACGTTTTAGGAGTCAACTGATATTTTGTGAATTATGCTTTTGCAGTAAACACTTTATTAATCATTAGACACGTTACGAAATTTTGCACATTCCTATTTGTAATTTATTTACATTGCGTGCCATTTAACAAATATGTGAAATCATTAGTCGTCTTCATTTATACCATCAGCAACGTCATCTCTAGCATAATATTATGCGGCTCTGCTGCATACAGGCCCCCTCTCAGATTGAGAGGGTTTGGGCTATAGTTTCCACGCGGGCTCATTGACAACTTCACACACCATTGAATTGCTTCCATGACATTTTCCTTTACTGAAAAGTTCACGGTAATTTTCAAATGTTATTGCATTTTGCGACAATTTAATAACTAAATAAAAAAAATCAACTACAATAACAACAACAACATGTTCTTACTGAAATTGTAGCGAATTCAGAATAAAAAGGCTTATAAATAAATAAATAAATAAATTGCATTTTGTATTGTATTATGTAAATGGTATTGTATCAACTTACGAAGATTTTGATACGAAATCATCACGGAATGGACCAATGACACGGCTACGTATTTCAAATACGTCCCGGCCCAAATATTAAACTTCAGACTGTGAGAAACAAAATCAAGCAAACCATTAAGCAATGTATTACGTGGCAGAACAACAACTCACAACTTAACAACCTTCGTAACAAAACCCACCGCTGACATTGCCTTTCATCTTTTCATCTGAAACCTCAGAGAGCTACGTACTCAATGCACCATCTACGTACCTCTAATCTATGTCAAGGCTTTCTTTCCCATCCCTATCACTCGCACTCACCCACTATCGCCATCTCGCTCGCGCGCTCGCTTAAACCAGTGACGTATATACGCGGAAAATACTCCAAGGCACCTGTTTCCCTACAGTTAACACTGAAAAACTTGAAACGACTATGCGCTTGTCCCTTTCAATTGTTAAGAGTGTAACAGAGAGGGATAGATCGAGTCAAGAAGGTTTCAGGAATACGGACAGAAAACGCCATAATTATTGAGCTAGCTCGAATGACTGATACGTCAGTTATTTGAAGAAGCTATTTTGTAATGATATTGTTTGTGATATGTTTTTAATGAAGCTGGAATTGGTATTTGAAAATAGAACACCATGGTCGGTGTTATTTTTAAAATGGCTGGGCTTGTGGTGTTAGGGGAATATCAGTTTGTTTATGTTTTACACAGAGTGCGGACGGGTTGGGGCCATACATAAATTACGTTACATTTTGGGATTTTTAATATGAAAAACGCAAACATTTTGTTCACAAATCATCCGATAACCCTCCCCTAACGGGCGACGTAATTTATGGAAAAGTCCATACACGGATTCAAAAACAAAAGTTGTCATAATATTGACATTGAAACATCGTTTTTTTTATGAAATAGAGTGGCAAAGGAGTAGGCGGCTTACTTGTTTAAGGTGCACCATCTGTGAACATCCGCAACACCAAAGGATTGCAGATGCGTTGCCAGCCTGGAAGGCTAAGACGGAGTTCCTCATGTGCCTGTAATCGTAAGACTTTTGGGCATTTCCCTTTAAAAACATTAAATGAAATATATTCAACGTAAGCGCGGCTATTTTGCATGATTTGACCTTACTACATAGCAGAGTAAAGTTATTCAAATTAGGTCACCATGGACCTCCGCAAACTACCGCCTGAACACAATATCCGTACCGTTTAGTTAGATTCACTTCGTCCACATGCCCAACTTGTTCGCATGCCCAACTTGTCCACATTCCCAACTCGTCCGCATTCCCAACTCGTCCACATACCCAATTAGCCCACATTCGCAACTCGTCCACACTCCCAACTCGTCCACATTCCCAACTCGTCCACATACCCAATTAGCCCACATTCTCAACTCGTCCACACTCCCAACTCGTCCACATACCCAATTAGCCCACATTCTCAACTCGTCCACACTCCCAACTCGTCCGCACTCCATACCCCCTTTTAAACCATGCAATGTAATACAAAACATAGGTATTCCAACATCCAAGAATCTACGGCCATAACTTCCATAGTCTACATATTTGGGGAAGTATGCAAAAAACGCGATAACGCGCTAAAACATAAAGGATCGTATAAATGGCAGTTGGTGATTGAATTTTTATATGTTCAACTCGAGGCACGTTGTTCTAAGTGTCTGGAATGGGGTGCGCGTTTGATTCCTGACTGTGATAAATCTAACTAATATTATAAATGCGAAAGTACCTATGGATGGATGGATGTTTGTTTGTTACTCAATCACGCCAGAACGGCCCAACGGATCTGGATGTAATTCGGCACATAGATAGAGAAAAGCCTGGAATAGCACATAGACTACTTTTTATCCCGGCAACTTGCATAGTTCCCGCGGGATAGCGATAAACATGTCAAAGGTCGTAGCTGCGTAGAGTTGAAACGTAATTATTTTTTGCAGAATATAACTACAAACATCAGTTTCTTCAACCTAATTCTACGCGGACGAAGTCGCGAGCAGAAGCTAGTATATACATAAATCACGTCTTTATCCATTACGGAGTAGATACAGACTAAGGTAAACCTAAAGGCCACGGTTAGCGTGATTGTGGCCGTTTTTTTTTTATATGAATAGGAAAGCAAACGAGCAAGTGGGTCACCGGATGGTAAAGTGATCATCACTGACCATAGACACCCGCAACCAGGCCCCTCTTCTCCACTGGGCACTATGGGCACGTGCCCAGGGCCCCGCGATCGAATGGGGCCCCCTAGTTCCTGCCAGATTACCAAATGATAACCGATATTTAGGTCATAGGGGCCCCATGATCCTAATGTGCCCAAGGCCTCAAATAGTTTAAAGACGGCCCTGCCCGCAACCCCGGATGGATCGCAGATGCGTTGCCAACCTAGAGGGCTAAGATGAAATGCCTCTTGCGCTCGGAATTTCCCCGGCTGTCTTACTCTCCACACCGGAACACAGCAGTGCATGCTGCTTAGCGGCAGGATTAGCGAGTAAGATGGTGGTAGCGATCCGGACGGACCTTGCACAAGACCCCACCACCCGCGAAAGTTTAGGTGGTAGGGGAAATCATTGATGGTGAAGCGTACGAAATGTGGACTGTATGATAATTAATGCTTAATGGGTTTATGAGCAGGGAATCTAACTATGATGAGACAAACACCAACAAAACTGAACCACTCTTTTACTGCTCTCTTCAAGACAAAACTGACAAGCCATAAAAAAGTATATAAAAACATAAACAATATAAATATGATAAAGAGTTCGCAACAGATGGGTTGCTAGCCGCATCGCCTATTATAATGATTCCTACGATATTCGCCAATGCCCTCGTTGGACTTTTACCATCTGCGAGGGAAGAGAAGCAACTGGTACATTCAAAAATAAATATTTTTTAATTTTACCTTTGTCATATTACGTGAAATAGAATTAGGTACTACTACTTAGCTCGGGCTAGCTAGTTTGTTTGCGCACAATTCGCTTATCCTGCGGTAACTATGTAATTTTTTAGGATAAAAAGTATCCTTCCTTCCCCGGGACTGAAAATTTTCTAACTCTGTACAAAATGTCAACTATATTGGTTCAGCGGTTTAAGCGTGAATAATTAAAACACATTACACATAGGGTAATTCCGGGGTAGTTGGCCATAGTTTTTCTTAAATGCTATTAAGAAAAAACCTTAAATATTATTATACAACTTTTTATTTGTAATTAAACTTTAAACAATCAAGTATGGTATTATAGAAACAAAAATAGCAATTCCTACTGAGGTCACATAAAAATAAAATGTTTTTTCTTAATTCAATATTGGCCATCTCTCCCGAGGTGTCCGGGTGTGATGGCCATGGCATACAACATCCTTAATTCTAATTATAATATAGTTTTTGGTGCTTTTTCTTATTTTTAACAGCCTTTTTTTCTCTGCACCACATTTAGAGCACATGTCTTAAAATTCAGTGCAATTTTCGTGTACCCAAAACTAACACACCGTGCATTGAAGCTAGTCCTTTTGTTTAACTTCTTTTTCTTATTCTGATTTGCTATCATTTTTAATGGGACGTCGTCACTGCTATCAGATAGTCTTCGGATAGCTTTTCTTGTATTAACGCGTCGAACAATGTTCTTTTTTGCCGCTTTGCTGTCGGATTTTTTAGTTTTTTCTTTTTTTGCCATATGGCCATCATATACCGACTTACCCTGGCCATCTCTCCTTTTCCTCCGGGAGAGATGACCACACCTAAAAATAAAACAAGTCACAACACGATGTGATAAACTTCGAGGTTAGGCCAAACTGTTACTTGTATACGTTGCAACCAAACCAAAAATAACTATTATTTTACGAAACTTATATCATAACAACATAAAACAAGAACCCTCTGAAAAATATTTCCAGTACACGAAACAAATAACATGGATTTTACTTACTTTTTGATTTTATTTCGCCAAAAAGTTGCACGCACCTTGCGGGCTATACGCGTCGCGAAGCGAACTAAACTATTACTAGTGCCAACTAGCCAACCGGTCAGGAATTATTTCGACGGGCCATCTCTCCCTTATGGCCATCTACCCCGAATAACCTTACATAGTATTCGATTTTTTATGAGGGAAAACGAGCATGGGGGCACTTTATGGAAAAAAATGCAAATTTCCATGGAAATAGTGAACAAACGAACTGGTTGCTCTTTAACGGCGTTTTAGTATTTAATTAGTAGTTTTTTAATTCCTCAATGTTTTTTTTACTTACATGCTTAATGCTCCCCCCACCCCAAACCAAGCCTCCACCAAGCGAAATTGTGAAGTCAAACGTAAGCCTATTTTATGTAAAAAAAAGCTATTTTTGTTTTTTTTTTTGACATGGCGGCACGCTCGCATGATTGCATCTTGGCACGCTTGCTTTCATGATTGCTTGCGCGCTTGCTAGCTCTCCTTTGCTTGCTTAGTTGCTTGTTTCTTTGAAATACTCTTACTCGAGCAAAACCGCAACCAAAAGCTAGCCAACCATAAATCACTACCAAGCATAACGACTCGTTATCCCCTAGACTAACGACACATTTCCCTTATCAAAATCATAAACTTCTGATCACTGAACGTATTGGTGTATTATATACTGATATAGTCCGTGGGCTGACCGCAATTTGCTTACGTCGCCGGGTCCCGGTGCGCTGGCCCTCATCATCCGCCATCTTGATTCTGTACATTGTTATGTTAAGTGAGTTATCTTTGTGCTACCGTGTTTTGTTGTAAGATAAGTGTGTGAATGTGAAACTGTTGTAATGCTAAGTCAATTATCTCATAGCCGACCAAATAACCAACAGAGTTATAATTAAACAATAATACTAATAAGGCCCACTTGCACAGTCCAGAGATAAAAAATTAATATCGCTAACTCGGCGTTAGGTTTGACAGTTCCATACATTTTGACGCTACTTAGCCCCGGGTCAGCATCTAACACGGGGTTTAGTCGTTAACCCTGGTCCGTGCAAGTGGTCCTTAATATTAAAAATTCGAAAGTAACTCCGTATGTCTGTTACGCTGTCACGTCTATACCACTGAACTGATTTTAATGAAATTTGGTATGTTTTCAATCTTGGGGAAGGACATAGTGTAGTTTTTGTTCCGGAAAATCGCATAGTTTCTGCGGGATAGCGATAAGTATATTCTACGTGGACGAAGTCGCGAGTAGAAGCTTGTATATTTATATAATTCGAAACATTTTTATAAAAAAAAAAAAAAAACAACTCTCGAGAATAAATATTCGTATTTCTCTTACAGTTTTCTCTTCTTCTCAGAATACTCAGCCTACTTCTGGTCAATCTGTAAAAGAAAGGATGTGTATGCTTAATGGTAGGTTTTCAGTCACAAACTATGGCTCGAATGCGTTTGCGTTAAAATGTCAAATACTATGAGAACAGTTTGTTGCCGTTTCGATCCGCAAGTGGCGTTGCTAATTTTTCCATAGTAATTGAGGCGTTTACGTGAACGCGTTCGAGACGTTTCTATATGCGAAAACTTACACTAGAGACTCTGATAAAAAAAAAATAACCGTATTGAAAACCTCCTCCTTTTTTTTTTAATCGGTCAATAAGGCCGTGTAAGGAGAAATGGAAAGACGAGATAATCAGAACTGCCGGGACAGACTGGATACCTAAAGCGGAAGACAGAGACGTTTGGAGTAAATTGGAGGAGGCCTTTACTCGTTGAGAGGTCTTTAATATTTATATAAAAAAAAACTATATTAATTTATAAGTTATGAATTAAATTATGAATTTTTTGAATAGAATGCATGCAATGTAATCAAATTTGGAGATTTATTAAATGAAATGTAATTATTTATTTATTAAGGAATTAAATGAGGCTTTATTATTATTATTATTAATAAGGCCGTGTGGTTCCGATGTACACTCCCTGCGATGTAGCCTATAGCAAACCGAAAGGCAAGCCACTCTTCTGCTGTAGCAGAAATTCACCACTAAGTAACCGTCGACATTTTGTTTGACGTTTTCCACTCTACTGTTTTATTTTTCTATGTAGTTGACTAACAATGAAGCACAGATTGTGTGACGATATGAATGTTGCATGCTTTTCAGTTTACATTATGGTTATCTAATATTATATGCGTCACAACGCAATAGACTCTAACCTCTGCATAAGTACTACAAACTCGGAGGAATAAGTAAGCACTTAAAGACAGTACTATGCGAGGTACGAGTAGCTCAGTAAGCGGGCTGCGAGGGAAAAAACATTTTTTACATCAACTCCTAATAATTTATTGAATTACGCGTTACTTTGCTGAGTTCTATCAATAAACAAAAATATTTACCTAGTTACTCTGCTATGCACATAATAAATGAGCCTTTTTTAGGGATCTGTACCCAAAGGGTAAAAACGGAACTCTATTACTAAGACTTCGATGTCCGTCCGTTCTCACCAGGCTGTATCTCAAGAACCGTAAGACAGTTGAAATTTTCACATATTGTGTATTTCTGTTGCCGCTATAACAACAAATACTAAAAACAAAATAATAATAATAATTAAGGGGGCTCCCATACAAAAAACGTGACATTTTAGCCCTTTTTCATTGCTACCACTCGCCGAGCTAGATCTCAAGAACCCTAATAGCTAGACAGTTGAAATTTGCACAGTTTATGTATTTTTATTGTGGCTATAACAACAAATACTAAAATCAAACTAATAATAATAATTAAGGGGGGCTCCCATACAACAGAGTATTTCTGGTACGGAACCCTTCGTGCGCGAGTCCGACTCGCACTTGGCCGGTTTTTTTAGGGTTCCGTACCCAAAAGGTAAAAACGGGACCCTATTACTAAGACTCCAATGTCTGTTTTAATTATAATCCCTATTTACCATTTCTTTAGCCGTGCTGCGTCAAAAGTGCAGCGAATGTCCTCTGGTATCGCCAGTTTCTTCTATTCCGTGACCATGTCAACGTTTATCGCTACTCCAATTTATCTCTTCCACCATCAAAGAAACTTTTTGTCCAGTATTAGCTCCATTTACTAGCCATTAATACAACATCATCGCTTAAATCAGAAACCTTTCACAGCATAAAAAGCCGAGCTTAGCGAATGAACGATAAAATACAGTTGGCTAAAAGGATTTTTATCCTTTTGAAGTATTCTGCATTTTCCACTTGAAACGGTTGGCTTATTTTAAATTGGAACATGTGATAGCTGACGGAGAAAGTTAAATGAAAATTTAATACTCAAACAAAGACGAAGTTAATTTAAATGAACCTCAAAGTGTTTGTGTTTAGCAAAGACATCGAGGTTGACATGCTTCAAATTCTAAATTGGAGCTTAACAGAGACGCAAAATTTAATTTTTATATACATTATTATTATTATATTTATCTTCAATGTGTTTCCTGTCAAATGATACGTTGTGCAAGATTCGCTAATCTAAAGCAGTGCGGGGAGTAAGACAGCCGCTGAAACTAAACCACTTTGAAGTATGAAAACTCGTACGTACTATGAAGTTAAGTATCTATCTTATTCTGAAAAAAAAAATGACTTTCTGTCAAGTTTCTTGCGGCGCATTCTTCTTGGCAATGATGGTCTTTCCGAATGCGCTGGTAGTTTCAAAAAAAGACACGTAAAAGAACCCTTGGCGGCCTATTAGCAAAATAAACTTTTGATTGATTTGATTGATTGATTGATTAGTTTCCGTTACGTGCAGCTAATGTCGCAGCCAATTTTTCCATACGACGAGGGCTGTTCAGTAAGTAATGAGAATGGCAGGAATGCAGATAGATACTATATTTTAATGAACTTTATTTTATTTTCGAAACAGCCATCTTTTAAAAGTATCCACTTAATATAACTTTTTATCTAAATATTTATAAAATTCGTCTAAAAAATATTTTTCTTGACCCCTTAAAAACTCCGTGCTGCGTCTTCAAATTTCTGGCCTCTGAGATGCTCTTTATCTTTTAATCGTGGAAATAGATAGAAATCTTAAAGAGCGAGGTCTAATGAATACGAAGTGTGCTCAATCAATTTGAAGCCAAGACCTTTGATGGTAGCCATCGCCAAACTTGACAGAAAATTGATTTTGAATTTAGTACCAAATTAAATCTGTTATTTGTTCATATGGAATCTTTTATTAAAATGATTACGTATCTACTGATATTCTTCTTAGAACTCCTTACGAACGATTTGCGTAACTTCAACTTCGAATATCAAATATCAAAGTCGTGGCCCTGACTTCCACTGTAGCACGAATTTGATCTCCCGATTGCCTAAACTTCTTAATTCTGACTCCTTTCGGAGCCGCCGGGAGTTGGGTGCGGTAATGAAAAGACAGCTTAATGGTAACGAGAATTTTGTAGGAGTTTTCAAGCTCCATAAAGGAGTTTCGGTGAATTCGGAGTTTGTATTGAAGGTAAAATCAACGAGTTTTGCATAATGGTCCTAGGAGTTCGTCCGCTTATCAACTTCAGCTTTGAAATCGTGTTCTGTTTTAGTTTATTCTGAACCCGTTTTGAGCAGTGTCCCGATGAGCGCGAATTTAACCTCAAATATTTTCCTTAAATAAATAAAGCACTGTAATAGGTGAGCTCGCACCTCTGACTTTTTCGGAAATTTACCATGAGCGGATTGGGAACATATCATTGGATCGCCTGGCAGATGTATGCAGGTTCCCTCACTATGTTTTCCTTCAGCGAAAAGCTCGTACAAAAAAGGTTTCGCACATGATTTCAGGAAAACTCTGAGGTGCGTGCCTGGGTTTTTACATAATGACCTCAGAAGCGCCATATAACTGTCGTCCCTTCATGGCTAGCACGAGAGCGCTCGAGATGTATAGACTACCCATCACTTTCTAGAATGAAAGGTAAAAAAAAGACGGGGTCTATCTCGCGCGCTCTGGTGTTAGGCGCATGACCGTGATCTATCTTGCTTCTATATATCGGGAATAAAATATCGAGCTCGACATAATCTCGACGATTTGCAGAATAAAACGAACGACTGGCTCTTGACACCGATATAGATTACTCCGGAATGAAATATCGCCCACTATATATTCCAGAAAACGGGAATAAAATTCCATCGTCACTTTCCTTGGGAAAACATTTTGTTTTTCTTAATTTACTCGCTAAGCTGAACGCTCATTTGGGTCGAGGCCCTAAATCTTTTTGGGATAATTTAACATTCCCCGGGATAAAATATGTATAGGGAATTCCCGGTCTGGGTACATCTATGCAATGTCCCGGAAAATGGGATTATTTCAATATCTGTTGGCTTGCGAGGCAGGACAAATAAAATGCTTCTTGCTATGAATCCAATTTGCTTTATCTGTTCGATAAAATTTAAAAATTGTATCTGGCCACTTTAATATTAAGTTTTGGTCAACTATCACTCGTTCATTTGCAAAGTCCATGGATTTATGACTAGCTTTTGTCCGCGGCTTCGCCAGCGTGAAGTACCTACGAAAAATTTGCTTATGTATTAATGAGATGAAGAACCTGTTTAATTATTCGTGATAAAATGTAGCTTCGGAGGAATAATATATAATTATGTAGCCATTTCCTAATCCGAGGTATAAACCATCACTATTTCAACTTTCAGCAAAATCATTTTAGCCGTTTTGCCGTGATAGAGCAACAAACATCCATCCATCCATCCATCCATACTTTCGCATTTATAATTATTAGTTAGAAGTTAAATATAAGTAAGATAGTTTTGGATCTATGTTAGTCGATCGAATAATCACTGTACAATATTATAACTGACTTTATACTGATACATCGTTTTTCAGAAAAATTATAAAATGAACATAACCTAACCTACTTTTCCACTTATCCTATCTAAAATATTTTCAAGAATTTTTTCAGTTATTACTGGAGTAATTTGAGACAAAACATTTTTTTTTATTCGACATACATACTGAGGCCCCCAGTTTTTTATTCATCTCCAGTCCCACTGCTGCCCATAGGCACGAGAGGGCTTGGGCTATTATTTATTTTTTATTGTCATCCCAAAAAATAAGACAATTTATTGCTTTTGTCACTTAACTAACAACAACACACAACCCAGAAACACACACAAACAGATAGAAAAATTCGGAGGCTTACTCACCTGCTATGGGTGGTGTAGGGGTATAGCACGCGTCACGGAATGACGAGGACCCGGGTTCGATTCCCGGCCATAGCTTTACTTTTCGGATTTTTCTATGTGTTCTAATTTTCAGTGTCGTTTAGAAATTAAATTTCTAACGGTAAAACGTAAAAAGTAAACATTAAAAATCAAGAAGTAAATTTCTTGATTAATTTGATATTTCCTATCATTTGAAAAACAGCGCCATCTCTCGTCCCTGGTGAGCAGTACATGTTCCACGGGAGTTTGTAATTGTGTCGTACAGACACATCATTCAAACAGATGACGCTTAGCGACAAATATTCGCATAGTAACAAGGTCACGTGACAGTTGGAAACAGATAGAAAAATTCGGAGGCTTACTCACCTGCTATGGGTGGTGTAGGGGTATAGCACGCGTCACGGAATGACGAGAACCCGGGTTCGATTTATTCGAGGAGCTTTACTTTTCGGATTTTTCTATGTGTTCTAATTTTCAGTGTCGTTTAGAAATTATACTTAACTAACAAGCACAAAAACAAACACGCCAAAGTACCTACACGAACTGACCATCATGGAAGTAAAACTCTTTCAATACCCACGCATTGTTTTTACTGTTTGTCTGTCTGTCAACGCCACCTTAACACGTGAACATCTTCACTTCACGGGATGTTTACGGTCAAACAAAAACCCACCGTAAAATGTTAAGCGTAAACAATTAAACGCATTCCCAAAACGTCTTATTTTTTTGCCAAGCGCGTTCAAAAATGAACTTTGTCAACAAATAATACATTTTATTTTTTGAAGTTTTACAATGTAACG
The DNA here is from genome assembly GCA_963854515.1 of Pandemis heparana. Classification (NCBI taxonomy): domain Eukaryota; kingdom Metazoa; phylum Arthropoda; class Insecta; order Lepidoptera; family Tortricidae; genus Pandemis; species Pandemis heparana. The sequence continues at coordinate 1,215,036 of OY978019.1, read as the reverse complement.
TAAAACGTCGTAATACTGAATTGTTACGGCAGACTGAATGAATTAACCTATAGAGTAACTATTGCCGGCAACACCGTTTGTGCAGAATTGAAGCGGGAACTATGCGATTTTCGGGAGTAAAAACTATCGTGTGAGTATGTATCTCTAAACCAAATAAAAAAAATCAGGCCATCGGTTTAAACAGACTTTTATGGTAAATTTGCATTAACGCTTAAGCGTGAAGAAATTTTAGCATTTATGATAATTAGTACGGATTATGAAATTGTCACTTACTTACAATTAATATACAAGCGCTAGTTTTGCGCAATAGTTTTTTTCTTATCCTCCTACCTACGTGCCAAGAAATTTTAGTCATTAGAATAAAATTATAATTATGTCTCCCGCCCCCTCTCTCTGTCCCTTTATGTCTCTCTCCTAACTCTTCTGTCGTTGAATTTTTGACCTTCTTTTACCTCATAAGCCATAAGTCATAAGTCATAAGTCATTTATTCGTCGCCTCTTTTAACCCTTATGATTACTATTACTTTCCTTGAAAAATAGTGTGGTGGTTTAATGTTTAAATGCTTCAAAGCATCTCATTATTTGTCAAAAAAAAATTGCATTACATTCATTACCCGATTGGTAAATTACTCTATGTATTTAGGTAGGTACGGTCAACATAAACAAGATCGTAAACAAACAGTCGTGTTTACTGCGAGCAATTTCACTTGTTTACATTTGGAAAAGCTAGAAATTTTAACGAAAGCGGGAAGTTTTTAATTAGCTTTTGATTTGAAAGCTAGTTCAGGTTTTGTTTACACAAATCGGTGTTTTAGTTTGAAGTTCCGTTAAATTTAAAGTTTTTCGAGTATAAAGTCTGTATGAAAATTTGAAAATGTAAAGATAGATTGTAACTATACTCACGAGAAAAAATTATGGGTCACTTTTCATACGACTTTGTATGGAAGGCGATCCTTTACTTTTGCTCGACATTATATTATTATATTCAAGCTCTTTGCTTAAAACTCATTCATTGATTTTACAAAAACGGAACATATCTAAATTATTGAAAATTTTCCCTCCTTTCATTTTATACCTCATTCTCTTAAAGTGCATCATGCAGGAGATTTCGTCAAGAAAATGCAGTGCTATTAACCACAATTTTTCCAAAATACGACGTGGCAAAGTTGAAATTCTGACAGAACACTGCGCAATCTATAATTCGGTTCTAGCGCTTTTGAAGAAGCTAATTGGCTAATAGTCGCCACAGGTGACCGCAGAGCTGGCAGCTTGCTTGGACAGCGTATTAGTATCGCTTTCCAAAGGGGAAATGATGCCAGCGTCTGCTGTACCGCTACAGGGGCCTCTCCTTTTTTAATTGTTTATTTTAAGATTAGTTTTTAATTTATTCATAATCTTAAGTTTATTCCAATAAACTATGTTTGAAGATTATAATTCGGTTTTTATCTCAAATTCCATTGTGAATTATTAACATTTTAGCGACAGTTTCTTGTAGATTAACACAAGCTATTAGTAACCGACATAGCTCATAGAGATAGCTCGAAAAGTATGTACGTTGAAGTGGCAATGGGCAGGCCACATCGCTCGTAGAACAGACAACCGTTGGGGCGATCCGGAAGACGTAGTGTTGGAAGGCCTCCCACTAGGTGGACTGACGACATCGTAAAAGTTGCGGGAAACCGGTGGATGCAGGTGGCGACTTGTCGTTCATTATTGTGTGCTAAGGGGGAGGCCTTTGTTCAGCAGTGGACGTCTTCAGGCTGATGATGATGATGATGCTGATTAGTAACCAACTACATATATAAAATACATAGTTAGACAATGCCAGTAGCTATAAACAAGGGGTCAACCGCTCTATAAAGCACGCCCTATCGGCACCCAAGGCCTTGGCTTGCTTTGTTCTAAATTCTAAAGGTTTTTGCTGACCCCCGAAGTTTAAGCCAACGTTGAAACTATAGCGAATTCATGGTGTATTGTATACACAAAACAATAAGGGTTACCTTTCATCATCTCCAGCCTATATAAGTCCCACTGCTGGGCACAGGCCTCCTCTCAGAACGAGAGGGCTTGGGCTAGTGCCCACACGGGCCCAGAGCGGATTGGGAACTTCACACACACCATTGAATTGCTTCGCAGGTGTGCAGGTTTACGATGTTTTCCTTCACCGAAAAGCTCATGGTAAATTTCAAATGTATTATCGCACATAAATTCCGAAAAACTCAAAGGTGCGGGCCCGGGCTCGAACCCACGAACCTCTGCTCAAATTCTGTGCCGCTGTGTATTTTTGCAAAGTCAATTGACAATCATCACAAAACCAAATCAGAGATCGAATACGGTTGGAAGATTTCCTCGACTATAATCCGGCAATACCCAAATTCGTTGTAGCCATATCTTTAGGGTAGGGTAGGGTATAGCCCTCAGCACTGGCAAGGGTGTCGCGGTATAAATAGGCGCTGGCTGGACCCAGTGGCCTACTTTGCAGCCGACGACCTGGACCAGCCGATCTATAAACGCGGGATACCATGATTGATTAAATGGACCAGCCTGAATTCGAAAAAACAAATTAACTTTTTAGTAAAAGCCACTTGTCCAAGATAATCTGACGGTAAGATTGAAAATGTGTATATGTAATGTAGCTTTAGATTTTTAGGGCCTGTTTTACCACACTCTGTTAAATTCCAGGTTACCTTAAGTGTCAGGTATCTATGATGACCTCTCTGTCTGTTTTGTAGTAGTGAATAGAGACGGAATCATAGATAACTGACAGTTAACATAACCGGAACTTAACAGAGCGTAGTGAGACAGGCCCTTAGTTGTCCTATTGCTGAACACAGATCTTCTCTTAGAATGAGAGGGCATAGCCAATAATGTGCGGGTTGGGTACTTCATACATTACTATTAAATTGCTTTGCACGTGTGATGCGGGTTTTGTCAAGATGTTTTCCTTCACTGAAAAACTCCTGGTGAATTTTACGGTACGCTTTGGGCTTGAAAATCTCGACGAAGGCGAACTTATGCTTCAGGGGTCTGTTGCAGCCGAAAATCGAGTGCATGCGAACATTTTAATTCAGGGGATTTAATGTTCCTTGTGAATTGACTACGTAAATTTAATTTCATAAAAATGCAGAGTTGTGTTAAGTTGTCTCTACAAAATTATAGATTCGCAAGAACACTAGCTATCGAAGTAGATAATAATAAGTAGTTTTTTCCGCTCATAAATAACATTGGTATATTTATAAGCTCACGAAATTAGGTTCAGCGGTGGGGGGCACTGATTTATGGCCCGGGGTCGAGAATATTGGAGGTCACCAGTAATACAAATTAGGTGAAGCTTAAACCTACATTTGTGGAGAAATCGAACTGTCCAATGGCACGAAATATCTAAACATACATACATTATATAAATTTATGTATGTATAATTCTTTATTGTACGTAAAACACATGAAAGAGATGAATACAGGAAAACACAAATGAACAAAGGCGACCTTATCCCTAAAAGGGATTCACGTCTTTATATCACTGACGGTGTAAACGGAGCTTTTTTTTACTGTGTGGTAAATGCGCCTTATGCTTCCACCCGGAGTTAGGTACATACATAAATCACGTCTCTATCCCTTACGGGGTAGACAGAGCCTAAGGTAACAAGTCTTAAAGATCACGTTAGTTTAACATGTTTAAGACGGTATAGGTATATCGGTTTAGTGCATGACGTGAATGTACCTGCCTGCAAGATATTTGTATGCCCTTGGGCGCAGCATAGTGATACAAATTTACAATTATTGTACCACCTATTTAACCTATGTTTGACAAATAAATGATTTTGTATTTGTATTATGTTTATGTTTATGTTTATTTGATCATTCAATATAAAATTACATCATCACTCAAAATTAAATGTCAAAGAATTCATATTGAAATCGTCAGCTCAGAATAAATATGTCAATAATTAAAAATCAAAATAATATAATAGGTATAACAACAAGTAAACTAAAATAAAGATATTTTCTCCATTATGGGTCGTCATATTTGTAGAGTTAAGACCGTAACATCAATAGTCATATCGCACGGTTGTTGTTATGGAAACGTTTATGGCCCCATTACACACCATTATCACTCAATTATAAAGCCACTTGATGCGAGAGCCATTAAACATAATATACCTACCTGTCTACCATGTTTATGATGTTTGTTGATAGCTGGAAGATATTGTGATCCAGGTGAGCTCACAACATAGTATCATTTTCTTGATATGGAGGTTAATAAGTCGTCATTGTTTGGGGACGTTTGCAATATGTAATAATAAACAAATCTAATGAAAGAGAGAGAGAAACATTTATTTACACACATTCGATACACGTAGATTTAAATTCTAAGAAATACAATAAACTCAAGGATAGTACCGATATGGTGTAAGCCGCAACGCTGTTTTTCGGCGGGCCCCAGATAAAATTAAAATTAAACACATAAACAAACACACACACACTGTGGCGACACGAACTCCAGTGGAAAGAACTTCACAAACAAGCTGACAAATATCGACCCTTTGAGTATCAAATGTAGTAAAAGCCAAAACCCCATTTTTCAGGAGAAGCAAAATAAAAAATGGTCACATTTATTTTCTCCATTTTCGTTTGAAATATTAAAGTTATAATGAACCACTAAAGCTCATTATTCTTAGGTTTTTGAGTACTTCATTACAGTGAAACTCAAAATAACGTAGTTTAAATAGTTCCAGAGATAGCATGGCTTTTACTACAAAAAAAAACAATGCAACTGGCTTCTACGACATTTTTTTCAAGCTTTGCATCAGTAAATTTTGTTGTAAAAGTTAACAACAATGGTTTTACCTGGATAATTTTGTATTAAAAGACAAATGTATTTAAAAAAAGTGTAATTAAGTGTAGTAAATGCAGTAAACGTTTTAGAAAAAAACATGTTATTTAAAAGTCTTTCATTATTTATCCATTATTAATATACCGTTTTATAACAAAATAATAGTATATCAAATTAAAATCAACATAAGCTTTAAAACATGCATAGTATATGTACTTTAATCGAACTTGACCCGAAAGCTTTTATTATTATTTGTATTACTTTTAAAAAAACCGGTCGCTATTTTAAAAATATGTGTTGGATGTTAGTCAGGGGGTTGCTCTTCCATACAAATCTTCCGTGCAGCTGCATTTTGTCCACAGGCTTAATTTTAATGCGGTTTTTTGAGGATAGTTAGATATGGATATATTGTGTGCGCAAATTACAAAAAGGAGTGCATTTATCATACCTAAATTGCAGTACGATGCAGTAAATTTTGATGCATTTTACAATAGTGTGAGTGCCTAGTGTCAAATAAAAATGGTTGTAAAAACCAATCGACTATTTCGAGCAGTCACGTGACCACTAATGTGGCTCAGTAGTTATGACTCAAAGAACTGAATAGTTAGTGACCAAGTTCAAATCCCGAGGCCGCATTTGATTATTTTATATTTTCTAAACATTTTTTTTTATAATTTACAAATAATAGGTGAGTAACACCATCTCAATGAGATGTAGAAAACTTTATGTTAAATTCAATATTTTTCTTGTCAAACCAAATCAAAGAAGTGGTGGTTTTAAAACAACCACAAACTTAACGGGTTGATTTAGGGCAATTTATGCCCATTGTCAGACCTAAACTTGTAGTAAGTACTCCAGTATTAGGATCACACGTGCTTATTACTTTGGCATAGATGGTGGCGCCCCGCAGTCACATTGCCACCTTATAACATGTTTTGCCTTATGTACTAAAAAAAGGTACTCAACCACGGAAATTACACCTATTAAAATAAAAAAGTTCTTCTAGTTAATTACACGAATGCTTCTCACGAGAATCGAACCCTAAACCTCTGCATCAAATCACAGCCATACACCACGGCAATGATTTTAAAATCCGACAGGTGCTAAATACAAAAGAGGCCGAGTAAATAGGTTTTCTCAATTATAGAACATTAAAAAAAACTTGCGAGTCAAAAACCTGGCTAGACGGGTAATTAAAAAAACAATGACATGAAATTGTCATAAACTAATGATTGTACGTGGTGTCTCAAAATAAAAATAATCATTTTATTCGGAATAAATTGAAGTCAATTGGAAGTAAAAGACGTTACAAGCTACGATATTGGACGCAGCGTAGGCATTCATTTGGACTTACTTGCAGGTATGTACCTACTTATCGATAAATCATAATATTTTTTAAGATACAATATTTCAACGTTTGTGTCAGATTGGTAGAAAATATTTTGTAAACGCAATTGAAGTGCACAGTCACCGGGTCTGCATGTAATCAAATCTTGGAAGTGAATTTTGACCCACTTCTAATTGATCAGATTGACGTGAAATCTGGCATAAGTAGGTACTTGTAAGTCAGACTTGTAAGAAAATCTACAGTAATCTTGAAGTGAAATTCTGGTGGCCCAGCCAGGGTCGCTTTCGCAGTTGGAAACTCATCAACAGAAAGAGTAACAACCATCCATACTAATACGTTTACGTCTAATTATAACTTTTAGAACTTAGAGGAATCTGTAGTGCTCGAATCGAACTTGCTATTGACCAGCTTTTTTAGAGTTCCGTATCCAAAGGGTGAAAACGGGAATCTAATTACTAAGATTCCACTGTCCGTCTGTCTGTCTGTATGTCTGTTTGTCTGTCTGTCTGTCACCAGGCTGTATTTCATGAACCGTGATAGATGAAATTTTCACAGATGATGTATTTCTGTGGCCGCTATAACTACAAATACTTAAACAGAATATTTTTGTCCATCTGTCTATGTAAGTAACCAAAGTAAAATGACCTCACACTGCTTAGATTTTACTTAGAAGCCACTGTCCGTATGTCTGTCTGTCTGTCTGTCTGTCTGTCACCAAGCTGTATCTCATGAACCGTGATATGGCTATCAGCTATCATGGTTGTTTAGCACCAGCTGAAATTTTCACAAATGACGTTTCTCTGTTGCCGCTCTAACATCAAATACTAAAAACAGAATATTTTTGTGAGCCTAATTAAGTATGTCAATAACAAATATAAAATTACCTCATACCGCCTGCATTTTGGTTAGGAGACAGTGGATTTTATATTTACTTGCCGAATTTGTACGAAAACCTCAGTACGCGAGTCCGACCCACACTTGGCCAGTCTTTGGTGTTCGGAACACAAAGGAGCTTATCTATTACTGCTGTATCGTGGTTTATTTTATGGCCACATTGTTCAAATTCGTCCACCTATGTCTGTCTATCTGTCCGTCTGTCCTAACTTTATAGTTTTTTTTACCCATATTAGATAGGTAGCTATATTTTACTCATTTTCATGCTGGTCTGGAAGCAAAGAAAAAACATAGAATGTACCAGTTGCTTCGCTTCTCGCGCAAATGGTAAATGCAAAAGTCTTAGGAATCATTATTATAGGCGATATGGCAGTCTATCACTAGTTTGATTCCGCTTTTCACCTATATGCCCACAATCATGCTTGGTCTTGGTGAACTTAGGGTTTCGTGACCTTAGGCTCTGTCTACCTCGTAAGAGATAACGTGATTTGTGTATGTATGTACATATTTTACAGAGTATCCGACCGGCGTCCAAATACCGAATTTGCCGTCAAAATGATAATTAAAAACTATACGTACGTTGTATACATTTAGAAAGGTATAAGAGAGGTAAGTAAAATAAATAAATAGAAAAAAGGAACCAGCGTAGAAGAACTTATTTTGTCTGTCTATCTTTCCGTCTCTCCATTGTTCTGGACCATTTTGTGACAATTTATTTATCTGTAGGTTTTATATTTTTAGCTTTGTATGTTTATATACCTACTTTTGTTTTTTAACTACTTTTGTGATTGTCATAAATAAACTTTTTCTTTATTTCTTTCTGTCTGCTTGTCTATCTGTTTGTCTGTATGTATGCATGTCTGTCTGTTTGTCTGTTTGTCCAATCATCCATCCGGCAGTCCATCCGTTCATTTGACTATCTGTCTATGCGTCCGACCATCCATCCAGCGGTCCATTTGACCGTCCGTCTCTCCATCTGTCTGTTGTCTGTGCATCCAAACAACCGTCCGTTCATCCGTCCGTCCGTCCGTCCGTCTGTCTGTCTGTCTGTTTATCTGTGCGTACGACATTCCGTTCGTCCGTTTGTCTTTCTGTTTGTCCGTCTGTCTGTGCGTCCTTCTTTCTGTCTGTTTGTCTGTCATTATAAATATTATTCATCCATTCGTCTGCCCATCCGTCTGTATCCTTTTGTAGTACTGACTGTACGTTAATTTTTCAGATTCACATTGGATTCGGAAGGTAATTTTTGTCTCCAGTAACAGGAAATAAGTGAAGCAAACTTCCACTGGACGCGAGCGTATCTTACTTGCTATTATTGTGCAAGAAGGGCAAAAAGTTTACTGCTGGTGTGATGATAAAAAAAAAATGTTTAAAAACACATGAAACATTCTGTAGATTTTTATTGGCGTAATTTGTAATAACATATCATAATGAGATAAAAATAACTAGGGAAAATATCAAGACCGTGAAATGCCAGATGTCCAACAGCGGAGTTTTGTCAACCCTGTTCTGAAGACTTGAAGACATTTCGTCCGTCTTTCATGTTCTCATTACCTATGACCAGTAAAGCAAAAGGAAACTGTATGATACAGGGTGATATTAATATCACCGTCCAAGTTTTTACGTAGTTTTTTACGTAAAACAATCGTATAGGTACCTACCGTAAGTCGCAGGTTCATGGTGGATGTAATTCGCTTCTAACCGAGGCAACTGGAGCTCTATGAAGGTGGCCTATGGCCAACAGTGGACGTCCTACAGCTGATATGATGATGATGATAATGATGACAGGTATCATTTAATGATACTATTTGCAATATTTTAATACCAAACTGAAAAATAATGCTTGTATTTGTCGTGTTCTTGCTTTCGACGGTGATAAAAAAAGTCAGCCTATATAATGCCAAGTAGGAAAATAAGTTATGATTGTTTTTTGTATGCATGTAAAAAATATTATTTTGTGAACAATAAATAATAAGTGGCAAATTTCCATCACATGCAATTCAGTTATGAAACTTATGAATAATCTGTCGTGTAAAATTTTATTTATTGAATATGTTACGTGATCTACAAACTACAATTTCGTGACATCTTTTAATAAATTAATAAATAATTTGAGTTTCGTATTGAGAGACTCGTGTATTTGGAAATGCTTGTATTTTTCGTCTTATTTCCCTAGGTATTGACTATACGTGGGACTGCCTATACAACGAGTCCCAATTCGTACCTACTATCAATAGTTTGATCATTTGTACATAGGTATATGTATATACTATCAATCAACAGGCTAGCAACCCATCACTCATTTTGATTCTCCTTTCCACCTATACGCCCACAATCATACTAAACGTGGCCTTTACCTTGTTACCTTAGGCTTTGTCTACACCGTAAGGGATAAAGACGTGATTTAAGTATGTATGTATGTACTATCAATAAAAGAGCCCTGCAGGAAAACTTGAGGAAAAAGTAGTTTCAGTAGGTACTTCTCACAAAATTTTTGTATGAATTTTCAGTATCTTGGTATGGTTTTTGTGTGAGCATAACTCTCTCAGAATTATAATTAGTTAGGCATAATTATCAGTAACTAGTCAGTGTGTGTTATTTCAAAGAACTTATCGCATTTAGAAAACATAATGGAAATAGAAATATATAAATTTGATCATTACTGGAATCATGTAATTCTGAGGGAGTTATGCCCAAATGAAAACAATAGGTATCAAGACTTCAAGAGACTTGAATCTCCATCAAACTAAAATTTCGTGAAATTTGACTGAAAACGCTTTTACTCCAAGTTTGCTCCGGGATGGGTTCCTATATTTCTAACCTACAGTAGAACGTTTTCACGATCAACGCGGTCAACAGCACATTGAATTTTCTTGTCAGTTCAATCAAAATGAAACTTCACTAAGACATTTGCTGTGAAAAAGTTCAACAATGTGTCAGGACTTGATTTGTCACTACCCAGGAATAAGTACATAGTACGGATAAAACTATTCGTATACCTGTTACAGCGTGTCAAATGTTTATGAATACTGAATAGAATAGTGATACAAATTATTTCAAAAGTGACATCTCACTGGTATTTGGTATCAAATCAAATTGAAAGTTTTATTTGAGAAATATATCTTTTTTTTAACTTCCAGCGCTTTGATAAATTAGCCCTTGTGTGCTCATACCACATGTTGCGTGGCGCATTTACTTATGAGTCGAATGATTTCGTTCGTAGTAGCCATGACGCCATAGTTACTATGGCAGCGTGCACGTTTTTTCGACTTTAGATATCAAACACAAAGTCGAATATCTACCTACAATACCAATTAGAAAAATATAGGGACTTACCCGTGGCCCACCTAATTTGTCCACCCGGAAAACCAATACCCAGCTTCCAATACCCAGAAAAAAGGAGCTCCGCCCAAGAGCGGAGCTCCATCAAAAACCAGGTGGACAACGGTAGATCACGAGAAAGATCGAAAAAAATATGGTTCTGGTTCACTGGTCGACACGCAGTACAGGCGCAATAGCTGCAGCACGACGCTAGCTAAATTTTATCTCATTTTTATGCACACGATTTTTGACTAAATGTATGACGCTTTCCTCATGGGCCTTACTCTATATTATGCATAACTAGTTGTGCTTTTAGGAATTTCACTCCTCCGTAAGGTCGACAGCGGGGTTCCTATTTCTATTCAGTTTGCCCTTCGGGTATTTGAAAATACCTAATGAACCTAACCTAATTTTACCATCTCAAATGAGAATTCTTATTTTTATTGATCCGAAATTCCTAATGGCACAACTAGTTGCGCATAATATATTGTATGTAGAGTAGGCTCATGAGGAAAGCGCTGATATAATACGCGTCGAGCTGCAATTTTGTTTTTTCGCGTGTGGACTAGACACCGTAGTACTCTGCTTTATCCCACTCTAGGTAACGCTAATCAAAACCATCGACGGATGAAGTTGGACTTTTGTGGAAGTAAGTATTATAGTAAGTAAAAGCGAGTTCAGATGGATTAGATTTGTTTTGGAGTTGTCATAATTTTTTTGACGTACCTACCTATTGCAAAGTCATCATAATTATCTAATATCATTTTTTCCTTTTATGCGCTCGATGAATTACTATAAATATGAATTATGATGACATAAGGACATAACTTAAAAAAGGCAGCTCACAACTCTGGAACAAAATTATCTAACCAAACCCCTAACTAAACCCCTAGGCCAAGAAGCATTCAGACGTAGTTCCTACCCGCTATGCGTAATTATTTCCGTTGTCTGAACCTATACTGCAATGCATTTTGGTGAAAGGATCAGAATGGCTAGCACGAGTGACTTCGTCTCATCGCTGCAACCAGGCTCATTCTCAAGTTACCTATTTACGAAAGGCGCGCCTGACTCGAAACGACAATACCTACCTTACGGCGCTAGCTGTTTAGACTATGCCCCAGACGAAACGCTTATAAGTTATAATGCATAAGAGTATTAATAAAATGTCAGACGATGGTGATGATGATGTCTCTACGTGTGAGCGAATATCAAATATGAATCGCAGGTTCCTACATACTAATAGGTACTAGCAATGACGGCATATGAATTTGCCGCTAGAGGCGCTATTGTAACGTGAGGTATTATACAGAAACGTAAAATTAGTAGTACCTACAAGTTGCATATTCCGGCTTTGCATAACGAAGTTTTAGTGTTATTAAGATTGTTTCCGATTATTATCGCAGACATACGACAGGTTTATTAAAAGATAAAAGAAGAGCTTTGAACATTAGGAGCCAAATTAAGCAGGCAAATAAAATGGCAGTTAATTTAGAAGATAAATGGGACCATGCAACACTGGGTAATAAATAGCTTGCTATTAAATATTAATTGAAAGAAATCCTGAATAATGTGATATACCTTTCTCTACAGTGGCGCCAACTAGTGAGTACAAATACGATAGCCCTCATTCTAACAAAGTACAAAAAAATCGACTTCCTGGTATTCAAAAAGGGTTGAAGGTGGCATTGATTCACATATTTGCATCTGCTACACTCATATATAATACTTATAACTAGCTGAGCTGGCAAATAAAAATTCGAAAGTCAGTTTTTGTCTGAGATGGCGCTGCATACGAAAAATTTAAGTTTTTTAGTGCATTTTTCATATATTTGATTACATATTCGGCTATTCGTGGAAGAGAGAAAGCCAACAAATCAAAAATCATAAAAATCCGTGCAGCCATTCCAAAGTTATCAATAGTTAAATAACACGACTTACTTTTGTACACGTATAGATTTGTAAAATTTCTGGTAAAAGTAAAGTTGATATAAAAACGTAAATATAGCGTGAAAAGTTACGCTAATAGCTTAGCAAGGTGTTGCAATATTTTCCCACCAGCTAGCGCCTCCCATTTGCATGTGTGTGTAAGACCTAGTATCTGTATAAGTTCGTTAGTGACACCAGCGTTTGTGCAGCTATTCTCGGAATTGGTGCATTGTTACCATTTGAGTGTGGTCTCAAAAAATCGGCCGTATTAAATTGTGTGCGCAAATCAATTGAGAATCTATAAATGTATTAAGAATCTTCTAAAAACTACAAAAAACCAACAAAATTGATTATAGCGCCATCTAACGGGACTTTTACAATGAGCTAACGCGAGCATCCGCCTTAAGCAAGAAGACAATAACAGTCTGAAAAATGCTCAGTCTTTGATTAAGTATATCTAATAATTAATCTTTTAGAGGAAATAGTTAATAATTACGTTTTTTTCTATATTTTACTAAAGAAATTCATTAGTATGTTTTAAGAATGGGTAGGCACATCAGGTATCTACTTATTGTTAATTTACACCACAATAAGATGAGAGAATTAACTGTGTCTTTTAACAACTGTTAACATTATCACATACATTGTACTTACCTACTATAAAGTCATAACCTTTAAACGTAAGACGTTGGTAAAAACTTTGTTAATATCTTAATAACTTAAAAACGTAACAGCTTTATAGCACATAAAACTTTAAAAAATCAACAGTGAACAGGGCAAAACAGAAAAATAATGTTATTTTAAACAAATCGTAAATTAATTCAAGATAAAATTATGTTCTTGCTAAGTAACTAAATACACAAAAACATAACAAATAGGTTTTTTTTTGTATTTGTACTAAATAATAAACACAAGGAGTTATTGTCAGATTGTAAGGTGTCACCTTAGAAACATTTAGAAAAAATAAAATAATTATCTAAAATGATAATTGGCACACTAATTTACAACATGTTATAATTATTTATAATTCTTATAATATTTTAGCAAATTCTGTGATTATAAAAAATGCTCGGTGCAGCAGCGTTACAATATAATCCTTGTAATGGTGTGAAACTCCATAGGAGACGTCACATCAGTCGTGCCACGCGTAATCGTGGGGCAATTCTAACGCTGCCTAGCAAGAACCTAATTTTATTTTAAATTGATTAACGATTTATTTAAAATTACATTATTTTTCTGTTTTGCCCTGTCCACTGTTGATTTTTTTTACGTTTTTTGTGCAATAAAGCTGTCACATTTTTATGTTATTAAGATAATAACAAAGTTTTTACCAAAGTCTTACGTTTAAGGGTTATGACTTTATAGTAGGTAAAAAATACATGTTAACAGTTGTTAAAAGACATAGTTAATTCTCTCATGTTATTATGATGTAGATTAACATTAAGTAGATACCTGATGTACCTATTCTTAAAACATACTAATGAATTTCTTTAGTAAACAGAAAAAAAACGTAATTATTGAGTTTTTCCTCTAAAAGACTAATTATTCAGATATACATAATCAAAGACTGAGCATTTTTCAGACTGTTATTGTCTTCTTGCTTAATGACTAGGAACATCCAACACATTTTTTTAAATAGCGACCGGTTTATTTTAAAGTAATACAGAGAATCATAAAAGCTCTCGGGTCAAGTTCGATTAAAGTACATATACTATGCATGTTTTAAAGCTTATGTTGATTTTAATTTGATATACTATTATTTTGTTATAAAACGGTATATTAATACTGGATAAATAATGAAAGACTTTTAAATAACATGTTTTTTTATAAAACGTTAACTGCATTTACTACACTTAATTAGACTTTTTTTTAAATACATTTGTCTTTTAATACAACATTATCCAGATAAAACCATTGTTGTTAACTTTTACAACAAAATTTACTGATGCAAAGCTTGAAAAAAATGTCGTAGAAGCCAGTTGCATTGATTTTTTTTTGTAGTAAAAGCCATGCTATCTCTGGAACTATTTAAACTATGTTATTTTGGGTTTCACTGTAATGAAGTACTCAAAAACCTAAGAATAATGAGCTTTAGTGGTTCATTATAACTTTAATATTTCAAACGAATATGCAGAAAATAAATTTATGTTACCATTTTTTTATTTTGCTTTTCCTGAAAAAGGGGTTTTTGGCTTTTACTACATTTCATACTCGAAAGGTTGATATTTTGGATGTCGATTAATACAGTAAAAAGTCAAAATTAAAGTTTACAAGTGTTATTAAAACCATTTAAAAAACTTTGTGCCTTAAGCTTTTTTATTGACAAAAGGTCGTAGAAACAGATTTATAATAGTTTTGGTTTTTACAGCAAAAATTTACATCGTACTTTTATAAATCTTTAATTGAAAAATTGTCGTAAAGGCCAATTTGAAAAAAATGTGTATCTTACGACTAATATGACTTAAAAATATTCTGTTATGATTCTATCACAATATGTAGCAAAAGCCATGTCGAGAAAAAAAATGTCTTTTACAACATTAATTTTAGAATTTTGCTTCCCAAATTGATCATTACGACAGAAAAATAAAAATAAACTTGGTTTTGGACGTGTCTCAGAGCACGTCGTAAAAGCCATTTTTTTGCGAATTTGAACATTTTAAATATACAGATCGATAGAGCTCGCGAAGCTGATTATGGAGGTGGTAAAAACTCA